>CM019064.1:296138208-297338208 GCA_009667805.1 Leptobrachium leishanense | reverse complement strand
AGGCCGGTACATAAATCAGGATTCACAGACATAGTCAGGTTGATATCAGACAGAAGTAAACACCAAAGCATTGGGGAAGTAAACTCCACGCCAGGGCAAGGAGTAAGTAAAGCAGACTAACTTTTAAATCAGGAGACTCTGCATCATCATGCCACACCCACATGACCGCCATGGGCCCGCATATCAATCGGCACCTGGCCAGTGAGCATGACTGGGAACCCCAGGGGCACAGGACATGACACCATGTCTACAGACACCTTCCCCCTCTACCTGTGTCTCACACATGCACACTGAGCGGGAGGCATTAGCAAACAATCTGCTATTGCCTCCATTCTTGTTGCATCAGGGCTGGCAAATCCATGCATGCGCAATGTGACAACCAGCTGCCCGCAAGAACATTTACAGGGTTATTCAGAGATGGGAAAATCAGGAGAATTGGCATAAGAATACAATCTAGACCAAATAGCCGATTTGGTGGAGTACATGGGAGAATTTTTGTGGTTTGGCTATTCTGACCTAGAGTTTTCACTTCTCCAGTCATTCTCCCATTTCTCTGAGTTTCACCTTTAGTGAATAGACCTGTAGGTGAACCGACTGTGAATACACGCTCAGCCCTCATTTGCTAAAGTAACACCTATTCACTAAACACACTAAAGGTGAAACTCAAGAGAAATGGGAGAATGACTGGAGAAGTGAAAATTCTAGGTCAAAATAGCCAAACCAGAAAAAATTCTCCCATTTATCTCACTTTCCAAATCGGCTATTTGGTCTAGATGGTTCTCTTCTGCTGAGCTTCACCGTTTAGTGAATAGAGCTGATGGTTAACGCTTGCCGCTCAGTCAATGGGCGCAGAATAAGCTGCATTTCTTCGAATATCTTTCCTATGTGCTGGCAGTGATTGGAGCGGCTCTTGTGTTTTCTAGGCCCGGGGTGTGCGGCTCTCTGGGGGCCTGGTCCTCCTCTCTACAGCCGGAGGCGGCGCTCAGCTGGCGGCGTGCACCCAGGACATGTAAATAACAGACGGTTGATTACATCAGCAAGGCGCACACGAGCCCTTCTGACTGACAATATCTTCAACCAATCGATTCCAAGTTCACCTGTGACGGACTCGGGTCGGAAGGAGAAAGTGTAGAGGCGGGGGGAGGGCCGGACGTTGTCACGTGGCAACGTCAGGAGCCGAGCAACCAATGAGGTGGCGCTTCGGCCAGACGCCGCCAAGCTCGGTTTTTTGTTTGAGGTGACGAGCAAGGGAGAATACAGCGAGCAGAGGAACATGAGTAGCGGCCTCGCGGGGGAGTGAAGGCCGCAGCTGGGCAGGGGCCCCTCTCATGAAGTGAGTTCTCGGACGCCTTGCCCTCCTCACGGCCCCCAGTGTAAACAGGAAGGAGGGCAAATGCTGCAGCCTCGCGCGTTTTCTCGCGGCTGGCATCGCGTGAGGCCACGGAGGAGCAGCAGCAGGCACCCGGTGCGTCACAGCCCCGCTCTTTTTTTTCTTCTCCCCGGTAGCCGGGCAACGAGAATGCGGTCAGGCCTGCCAGCCCCGCAGCCCCTTCCGTGAAACTCAGCCCGGGCCTCCCCGCCCCGCTGATCTTGGCGCGGCGGTCTCGCGGGACCTCACTGTTGGGCGCCGGGTCCGTGTGGAGCCCTGACTTGGCGTGAGGCCCTGCAGCGAGGCCGGGTATGCCTGCTCTGTACTTGGGCGCGCCATCATCCCATAACCCGTCGTGCTAGGCTCCTCACCGCCATAACCCGCTGTGCTGGGGAGCCTCACACCGGCTGCTGCCCCTATGCCATCCCGGGCCTTCCACCCTTGCTTGGGCCCGTGCATGAGGCCTGCTCTGAGTGTCCTCTCTCCGGTCTCAACACTCACAGGCCGGGGTGGCTCGGACAGGCTTAGGGCCCGCAGGGTGAGCCGGGCTGCCAGTGCTCGTTTTCACCTGGGGTCGTGTCTTCTGCCGGACACACAGGGTGGGTAGCAGTGCCATCTGCTTCGCGGCCTATATCCGCCCCAGTGCCATCTGCATTGTGTGGATTACAGGAGGCAGGATCACCGGCTGTCTGCATGTGCTATTGCAGGGATCTCGAACACTGGGCAGATGTTTCCGAACTACAACTCCCATGATTCTCGGGCCATCTATTGATATCATTAGAAGAAATAAGGGAATTGCAGGCAATCGACATCTGGGGGGCAGATCTGAGATCCCTGTGCTAATGGTATGTGATGTATGTGTTCAGACTGGCACATGCTGTGCATTGAGGGTCAATCCTTGGCTCCCTTAGCCTCAGCTGTGCATAGGGGTCACTCCACGGCTCCCCTGCACCTCACGGCCCGTTTGTTGTGGTGATGAGGATGTCCCATTTCTGTGGGTTTCCTGTTGGCTTTCGTTTCAGACCTCCTCTTCCTCTGGCCTGCTAATCTAGGCTTGGCTGGGGGAGGTGGGACCCGTGGCTCTTGGAAAGAAGGGGGACACAGGCTATATGTTTTCTTGGAGTCCCTGCGGGAATCAGGTGCCCTCCTCTCTGTGGGTACATGGCCTGGCTGCTGAACACGTGCGGTGTGTTTTTCCATTAGCCTCCATCCTCCCTCCCTCGGTGCATGCCTGATCCTTCCTTCGTGTGAGGCTCGCTGTCTGCCCTCGGCTTATTTTGGAGGTGGATGGGAGGGGAGCTGATCACACAATCCCCGGACCTGGACTGACCCTGGCATAGATCGTGTAGAAGTGACAGGGTGTAAGTGTGCTTGGAACCTGTGGTTATGGCTTCCTCCCCCGAGAGGGTGGGGGGCAGGATAATGAAACCCTTGGCACAGCCTGGCATTCTGCCCCAGAGTGCTAAACTTTTGTCACGTGCAGGGGCAGCAGGCCTGGCAGTGCTTTTTGGCTGGGCTGCAGGAAGGCTCTGAAATCCTCCCTCAGCTCTCTATTCTTCCTGGCTGCACAGACCTGCTGAACAGGAGGCTTTGGGGCCCAGTATGGGAGATCTAATTCTAAAGCTCTCCTCAGCTTTGTTATCGGTGTCCCCAGGCTCTCTGCTCCATGTAATAGGCTCAGAACTGCTTGGCATCGAAGTCAGTATATTCAGATCTTTTTCTAGTGTTGTCATGCCTGTATTTTTGATAACCCTGTGAAGCGTTGCTAATTCAAGGCCCTGGTAGGACTCTAGCTGCTAAATATCTCGGCTATTCACATATCTGTGTGTAAATGGTTTATAAAGTTGTAAATGTTAACAAATCAGTCCTTTTCCCCACCTCTCTTCTTCAGTTTTAAGCAATAGATGGCATGCTTTGTGTTTTTCATAAATCAGTGTTTCTGGATGCAACTGCAGCCTTTTAGTGCCATGGAGGCAGCCATTTTTAAATCCTTATTCATCTGAGACTCTTCTGACTGGCCAATGCTCAAGAATCCTCACACCTGCACAAATACTGGTAATCTCGAGTGTGGCCTATAGCTGTTAGTGGTGATCAGAGGCCCGTTCAATACCTCTGCAGCTGCTGAATTGCTGCAACGCAGCAATGTCGTTGAACCCTTTGGATGCGAATTTTGAATCCAAAATGGCCGATTTCTTAATGAAAAATTCAGATTGGTTTTCGGATCACTCGGACAAAATATGATAAATAAAAGCAGTCAGCACAATTACGTTTTGTATGCACACACCACAAATGATAGTTTTTAATGAATAAACATTGTTTACTTCTGAAACAATATATAAATTGAACTGTAATATATGTCTATGTGCAGGGGGAAATAATAAATAAATATTTTGTGCTTTGGTGAACAAAAACCTCAAAATTAACATTGCTGTACGGAATTATTACTTGCTTCGAGGCGGCGGCCATCTTGCTGTACGGCATTGTTACTTGCTTCATGGCGGCGGCCATCTTTTTAAAACGTCAAACTCAGCTACACGCAGCATCTCCTCGGGTCGCTGCAAGTGCTAGGTTAGCACTGCTGAGCGCTGGGCGGTTGAACGGCGTTCAATGGCAAGTTGCTAACTTAGCACTTGCAGCGGTATTGAACTGGCCTCAGGAGTCATCTTTTTCGGAAGGATATGCTAGCATTCTGACAAAATGGTATATAAAGATGGCTGCTCCAATGTGGTGCGTGTAGGTGCACAGAGTAAAGGAATTTGCGTTTTAAAGATATGCATTGCAAAATAGACTTTAATTAACAACCGTTTTATGTTCACCTACAATAAAATATTCTTCATTCTCCTTGACCTGCCTGTAGTCTGATTTTCCTCATTCCTGTGCTTGCACTCCTCCTCTTTTGCATTTGTTTTTCTCCTACATAATGCATTATTCAGCTTTTCAGATCCTGACCTTCCTTCAAATGTTCCTGTCAGTGTTTCAGATATGTTCATAATTGGGGCATAGGAGACTATCCTCCCCACAGCAATCACGTTAATTTCTTTTCGGTGTGTGTATATAATTTATTTTATGGAGAATGGTATGAAAGCAGTCCTTCTTGTCCTTAAACCTTTTAATGTTTTGATATAACAGCAGTGTGTTGCTATGTGATACATAGTGTACCGTGCACATCTGAAACGGCAAAAAGCAAGTGTGTGTGAACCTGAAACTGCTTCGTCCATCTTTCTGTAAAACCACACTTGCAGCTTCAACGCTTGAGTGAGATGTAAAATGTATCTTGCAAAATGTATGTAGGACCTCTAGCTGTCCTATCTTTAGTTACTGCGCAAACCTCAAGATCACAAGTGTGATCCCCAGTGAGGCTGACTCAGCCGTCCATCTTGTCTTGAATTGTGTAATACCATCTATACCATGCGACATGTCAAACTGCAAAGGTCACGCACACGTAGAATTTTAAATTCTAAAGAAAGGTGTTTAAATGGCTTCTCTGTAGTTGTGTTTTTGGACTGTGCATTGCATGTTCATAAGGGATTTAACTCCTTTGCTAAGGACGTGTCCTGGCATTCCTCATTTGTTTTCACCCTTTGTAGTGTAGGAATGTGGGGGAAATTACATTTGTCTTTGCCAAAATACATTGTATACTTTGCAGGTAACATGATCTGTAAGTTGAAATTGTGGATGGTGTTGGCAGGATGAGTCTGTAGAAATTAAAAGAGAGACCTTTGCTTGTTGAAGGGTTTATTTTCTAGAGGGATTCTTATCCTATAAAGAAACTGGAGACCCCACTTTGGAAAGGAGTCCCCACTCTAGTCAGAAGATTTGATAGAATGGGAAATATGATGTCCTGATCAGGTTTTTTTGAGCCCTATATCAGAATCCCGCAGTTTTTGGTATGGCCGTTGTAGAGTCACAATCCAGGTCTCCACATGATTCGCCTGCCGGTGTTCAGAATGTTCGTTCCTGGCTTTTTGCTCTTGTTCTCTGCCTAAAGCTGCTTAGCAATGGCCCAATAAATATCCAGGGCCCTGTTTCACTTTTGCCATTATATCATCAGCTGGAGCCGACTTGCAGATTGTCTCCAGCTGATATTTTGAGGCTGGAGTTGCAAATCCAACCTTGCTGCTGGCTTTGCTTGCAGTATGGACATAGCACTTCCTTACTGTAAACAAAAGTCTCCTATACTTTGTACAGGAGGCCTTAATTTGCTCATGGGAGTAGAAGGATGAGCTATTCCAAGGTAGCTACTTCTATTCTGAAGCCAGAATTTCTCAAATACCTAAACAACCTGATGTTAAGTGATTTGACTTCAGCAAAATCAAGACCAGAAACTCTTGCAACGATAACTTTCCTCTGATCCCATAGTGAAGAGATCGTCGTAATCCACGGCTTCCTCTCTCCAAGAGCAGGACGAGACTCGGAGGAAATTGTTCGGTCACCCTGTGCAATCCCACTAATGCAAGCTTGCAGAAGAGACCCGCTAGGCTCCATGGAGTCCTATGGACTCCAGTAGTTGGTGCCGGTATCAGTCTGTGCCTCCATTCTATTGTACTGCGAGGCAAGGTTATAACAACGCGTCTAGATAGGCAAGAATGGACCTGCCTGGCATCCCAACTTGATCCCTGGATAACAAACAAGTTTGCCACCTGTATTAGTGGGTGGGTTAGATCGCAAAATAATGGGTGTTCTTTCTCAGTGTTTTACAAACCTTTAAGGCTGGGGCCACATGGGTGCACTAAGTTCTCACAGATGTTCCTTCGACTCTTGTGTGGCCCCGGCATAATTAGGAATCGGCGCTTTTGAATCGCACCCCTATAGCCATGTCAAGCAGGTCCGATTCTCCTTTACGGTGAATATTAAAATCTTAGAACTGTGTTTTTTTATTTTATTACCACACATTGTGTTTGCATTATGGAGTAGTATTCCATAGATACAGGCCGGCTCTTAACATCCCACTTCATCATCAAAACTCTTCTGACTTCTGGTTAAACATGTCTAATTTCTTATGGTGTATAAAATGTTCAGCAAATTGCTAACAGGAATGTGGGAACAGTGGGCGCTTTGGACCTACGTTTGTTACTCTTCCGTGCTGCCCGATGCGAGTGCTTGACACCAAAAACACAAGATAATAATAAAGAGAAAAAGCCTTTAGGCGCACGTGAAGTGTGGCTCAGTTAATTTGCTGATCTATGTAGCCAAATGTTTCAACTTAGGGTCACTTTAATGGAGGATTTATAATTGCTCAATTGCGTGTTATTAAAATATACACAGTCAAAGGTTCACAAGTCCTTCTTTATAGCCCCTCAAGGTTTAGAAAGAGTCTTCTTTGGTCAGCTCAGCAGAATTTTCAAACTCTCTATGAAACAAAGAGAGAGAGAGAGAGAGGACCATTGCGCAGTATGTAACAATTAGAAGCCCCTATTTGTCCCCTAGGGGGTACTTACAGGATTCAGAGCCCGTGTCCTGGCTCTGAGGGGGTATCCGCTTGTAGGGTATTTTATATGGCAGCCCTTTGCCCTCTTGTAGATCCTCCGCCGTCCCGATCAGATTATTAGTGCAAAAAAGGAAATGCATAAACTCCACCTTCTGACGGGTTGCAAAGGATTTTAGGTTGTCGCTACTGGGAAGACACGTAGCAGGTTCTTGAATTTCTCCATAATTATGCAATTATGATTGCTTGGCTATCTACACTATTGCTATTATTCTTCCCTTAAGGCTATCATCTTGGCCTGGAGAAATTCAAGAACCTGCTACGTGTCTTCCCAGTAGCGACAACCTAAAATCCTTTGCAACCCGTCAGAAGGTGGAGTTTATGCATTTCCTTTTTTGCACTAATAATCTGATCGGGAGGGCGAAGGATCTACAAGAGGGCAAAGGGCTGCCATATAAAATACCCTACAAGCGGATACCCCCTCAGAGCCAGGACACGGGCTCTGAATCCTGTAAGTACCCCCTAGGGGACAAATAGGGGCTTCTAATTGTTACATACTGCGCAATGGTCCTCTCTCTCTTTGTTTCATAGAGAGTTTGAAAATTCTGCTGAGCTGACCAAAGAAGACTCTTTCTAAACCTTGAGGGGCTATAAAGAAGGACTTGTGAACCTTTGACTGTGTATATTTTAATAACACGCAATTGAGCAATTATAAATCCTCCATTAAAGTGACCCTAAGTTGAAACATTTGGCTACATATATCAGCAAATTAACTGAGCCACACTTCACGTGCGCCTAAAGGCTTTTTCTCTTTATCAAATGTTCAGCACCTGCTGCAGCTCAACTTTATCTCCACTTTTCTTAAAACCTGGTAAATGAAAATAATTTTATATTTTGCCCCTCAGGAGGTGTGGTTGGGTATCCGTCTCGTCGCTTTTTTCAGTCGAGTCACATGGTCCCATGTCCAGTACAGCCGCAGCACATGTAGCATGGAATTTAGTTTTGAGTTATTCCTTTTGGAGAGTCCTTGCACTTGGTCGAGCATGAAGCCACATTTCTGTGTGTGTCCCCTGAGGAATGCTACCTGATATTTAGCAAATTGACCCAGAGAGTAGTATAGTTTTTGTTCATGCAAATGCCATAATTTTCATTGGTCTCAACTGTATTTTGCCATTATAATAAATTATTATTTCCACATTAGGACCAATAGGGAGCAGAGTTTTTCCTTATGCAGGTGTTACCTTGATGGTATGCTCTTGTTTAGGTCTGGATTAATTCATATGCATTTTATTCAACTATTATCCTATGTGCAAGGTTGTCTTTTCCTAATTTATCATGTACGTCTTATGTTTGTCTCCCCCCCCCCCCCCCCCTCCCGCCCCATTGTGAACCGCTCCGGAATATGCTGGCACTGTGTAAATGTCTGTAGCTGTAACTGTATGATTTACAATACTGATGTTCAATCCTTTTTAACAGGAATAAACCGGTCTGCCAGGTACCTTCATTTTGGGGCCAAAACGTCACTGACATCTTTCTGGTAACATGGCAAAAGATGTAAGTATTTACAGAATACTAACGTTACTCCATTTAATATTTTTTTTTCTTTGGATTTTATAAGATATCCCCACCCTGCACGCATTCACTCTTGCAACACAAGTTGTCCTTATTTGACAAGGAACCAATCCCTTTGTTTTGGCTTTTTTTTTTTTTTCTTTGCTGATTATATATAGAAAAAAAGTAGTTATTTCCAGTCAAAGCTTTCCTTTTTTTCCCTCCGTGACTGTGTGGCATGCCAAACGTGGTAGACACTTTGAGCGGAGAGTTGTTGAACAGCATGACCCCTCCACTCAGTCTGCATGTCTGATTGACGGCATGCTGACAGGTCGTCGGTGGCAGTGGTGGCGTTGGCACTGTTACTCATGCATTGCTGTACAACAGCCCATGGAGGGCAAAACCAATTCTGGTACACTTTGTGTGCAAAAGAAAAGGTGGAAAAAGTTAAAATATTGTACCAAATATATTGGCACCCACTAGGGGGTAACACTTCAATACACAAAGCAAAGAGACCTCAGCAAGGGGTGCTAAGGCTACAAGGTTAGTAGCTGCTTCACTATTACTATTACAGGTGGAGAAACAAAACTTTATTTGAAGTATAGAAAAACTTAAATGTTATTTGAAGCGTTAGGGGTGCTTCCTGCAGTTGGAGTATCAAACCTTGTTCCAATGTTACATGCACTCTAATTGCAGCTGGTATTATTAGGTTCATGTAAATATCAAAGGGGTATTGGGCATAATGGTTGATCACATAAGAAATTTACATGTTCCCAATATAAATGACCAGACCAAGATTTACCCTCGACACGCCATTGCAGCTAGGGAGAAACCCAGTTCACATTGCATGTCATCATATCATTCCTGGGAACGTCTCCCTGTCAATGGATCAGTTAGAATGAGAAAATTGTATAAGTGTAGTGAAACAATAAATCTGCTTATGTATCCGCTACAATATAGTATCACTCCTTGAAGTGGGCGATCATAAATTTGCACAGTTAATCATCTAACCCCTCAATAGAATTTAGAGGTTATGCAAATAAGGCATTCAGGCATGCTGAATAATGGTAAAATGTTAGGCATATTCGTTGGTCAGATATGAAATATGTATGTTCTCCATAGATTGGCCAGACCAAAGCCCATCCTTTAACACATTATAATCGGGGAGAAATCCAGCTCGCACTGCCTGCCATGTATTGCTCCTGGGAACCTCTCTCGATCAGTTAAAATGAGAAATTTTTAGGGCTGAAACAACTAATCAATGATTAAAATGGTGTCCTTAATCGTCCTGTGTACAGCACACACTGTTTAAAGTCAGACCGAGTTAAGCTTCGGAGCCGGTTGGAGAAGACGCAACGCTGCTTTACTAGGTAGAATTTAGTTCTAGGGTTCTGTCAGGCAAAACTGGTTTGTTTTTATTCCGTTTACAACAGTAGTAGAACTATAACACAAACAATAAGATACTGCCACTGGGTGAAGGCGCTGCATGCCTGTGTTTTATCCTTCCTTGAAGCTGGAATCCTGTGCCCCACCCTCCCTGCTACACCCTCTTTGGTCGGGAACTGCCATTCCCTCCCTTTTGGTCTGGTCTCTTTCCCCAAACTCACTCCCACCCTCAGATCTGGTCTTTTGCCCATACCCACTCCCTCTCACACTCAGGTCAAGCCACTTGATCAAAGTCACTTCCTTCCACCTCCAGTCCCTCCTCCCACTCAAGTTGTTCCCAAAATTATTTAAAAAAGTGACTCTACACACCCTGACCACTTTGGCTTATTAACCCCGACTTTCATTCTGACATCATCTATGACCAAGTGCTTGTAACTGCGTTCATTTGAGAAGGCAAACATGGGCTTGAGATGATGCTGCATGCACAGCTTATCACTCTGACCATTCACTTGCATACCTTGTGTGAAAAGTACGCAAGATATGCAATTTGCGTATGTACGTACGAAAGTTACATACACTACGCAAATTGCTTATGAAAAAAGGGGAGGGGTTGCAGTTAAGTAAACAATTTTTTTTTTATCCGATGAATCTGAGAATAATCGTTAGTTGCGGCCGTAGAAATCTTATAGGCTGGGTTCTAAAGTATCAGCTACAACATAGTATTGCTCCTAAAAGTAGGTGATCATAGATTTTGTAGTTAAGCATCTAACCCCTCAATAGTATTAGAGGTTATGCAAACAGAGCATTCAGGCATGCTGCATAATAGTAAGGTATTAGGCATTCTCATTGATCACTTATGAAATATACATGTTCCCCATTAATTGACCAGACCAAAATTCACCCTTCAATGCATTGTAATTGGGGAGAAACCCCATTCACATTGCCTGTCATCATATAATTGCTCCTAAGTAGAGATGTAAAAGTTCTGGAAATTTTGAAGTCATGGAAAAAAACTCCCCCCCCCCCCCCCCCCTTTTTTTCTGAAAAAATTTAAAATCTACTCCATGGAGTAGGTTTACAAATTTAAAATTAATTTTGTCACATTTGAAATAAAAGTGCAGTTTATTTAACTTGAATTTTGCTTTTTTATAATTTTATCTTTTTTGTTTCAAATGGAATAACAAGCAAGGACTCTATAATGATAGTATGAGAAGTAACAACTATGAGCACAAGCAACCAGCCCTCCGTTTCCTGAAGAGCAAGAAACCATCAACATAAAAACATAGAAATATATATACCTGTATTTCTATATCAAATGTGCCCCTTAGCACCACTAGCAAAAGGAAGTAACTGCATTATTTGTGTCTGTAGGATATGGTTTACATCAATATTTAAGCTCATTGTTGAGTTTTAAGTTTTGAGCGATGCTTCAAAAAAGGAAACAAAAGACACAACATATACAATACATGCAATTTTTTTTTATTTTTTATTTTGCAAAGAAGTCCTCATACAATCACAAAGTGAGGGCCTCGCAGGGCCAAAAGTAGACTACAACTAAAGCACAACAGATGAAAAATAACAAAGTGAGGGCCTCGTGTGGCCACTCAGGGTCATCTATCATCGCACAGCAGAGAGAAAATATAAAAATAAACAAAAAGCTCAGCGTGAGATGATACGAAAAGTCGGCTATAAACATCCGGGAGAATAAAAAGAGGGGGGGGGGGATGAAACGGGTCAGTGGCAAAGGCCAGAACTGTGCCTTCCCTGGCATGATCTCGTGTGCCCGAAGGATCAAAAAAAGAAAACCACAAAAACCTAGTCCTCAGCAGGGAGCACAAAAAGGTGGGGGAACTATCAGAAAAAATATGAAGGGTTGTTCCCGACCTGGGTCCAGTCTAGTACGGCAGCAGTCCCAAATCAGGTAGGGTGTCGGGTATAAGGGTCATCTCAGCCCATGTCTAGCCACATGATGGGGTCACCAACACCTCCAGGCACCCACCGAGGGCATGGTGGACGATCAGCCACCAGGCCGCGCCATCAGCTGCTCCGGCTGCATCCCGAGACCAAGGCCAACACTGCCTCGCCTCAGTACAAGGGCCAATAGTCCCGTTCGGCGCCGCCAGCACAGCCTCAGGAAGAGATTTCGCAGGAGACGATCGTGTGTGTGTCTGCCAGCCCAGCTCCGGTATCACAGGTTTGCCTCCCGAATCCACCGCTCAGCTGAGAGGTTGGCTCTGGGGCGGAAAGCACATGTAAGGTGTCGGGTCGAGGTCGCTGGACCCAGCGCCACACATCCCTCCATCAGCCACAGTGGAGGAGTCGTCAGCGCTGCCGACAGGCATGTCATCGGCAGACACCTTCCCAGCAATCCTTTTGCATTCCCGGTGTGGACAGCGTGGGGGGTGTCATTGGCGGACCGCACGGGTTCTGAGGTTTCACCAATGCGTTGCTTAGGATATGTCTCTGGAAGGAGACGGCAAACCAGCGGCTCAGCACTCAAAGCCCCAGCTCCACATTCCGCTTCCACAGCCCCCAAATTCACGATGCCGCATAAGGGTAAGTACTCTCCCGACTCGTCCAGAGGGCCAGCGGTTCTCTGCATCTCCACAGTATGGCCAGCATCCGGCGTAGCCTCCCCTTCGAGAGTGGGCACAGGTCGTCCCCCTCCAGCATCGCCATGCAGGCCTCAAAGCCTTCTACCGCAGCCATTTTCACTGTAGCAGAGGGAGTGGGAACGGCCAGGTGCCCAGACAGACCAGCCTCGTCGATCCTCAATAATCCGCTCCGGGTACGGGACGAGAGACAGGGGCCCTCCATCTCCCCAGCACCCATCGCGAGCCCAGTGTGGGAGACATCCGCAGGGGGGATCAGCAAGGAGGTGGCTGTGGCCGCGGAATAGGCCCCAAGATGGCCACTGGCACTACCCGGCTGTCTCTGGTCCAGTGGGGGGGGGGGGTAGAATGGGCCCTGGACAGCTCTCCCCCCAATGGCCAGCAACTTAGGGCTCCCCACATGGGAATCTCAGCTGTAAAAGTCGTCTTAAAGAACCCTAAGAGTGAAGCTAATCTCATTTTCAGATCTATCATTTTTTGTTCTTCCTCTCCATAATTGTCATTTTTTTCATTGACTTCTAAAAAATGTAAGGTTTTCACCGATTGACACAAGCGTTTCTCCCCTTTCACAGGTTAGTTTGTCTGACTTGGTTTGAATATTAGCAAACGTAGAGCAGATTCGCAGCAACCGAAGATGCAGTTAGTGAGATGCAAGAGGTGTCAGAGGTAGTGTTGTACAGAGACCTTGCCACCATGTTGCAGGAGGGATATGATTTGCAGAATCCCAGACTGTACTGGAGAGAACATTAACAAGGATCAAATAGGGACAAATTTGTCCTCTTAACTGTCCTTTTAAGGCCTGAGAAGACAGAAACCATCAACTGTATGCCAACAAGCACTGTAAGGAGGTACAAGATGGAGCTCCCAATCATGGTAAACTGAAGCCTTTTCCCTGTAGCACCCCCTAGAGGCTGTAATGCATATTTTGTTGTATTCGAATTGCATTGAGAAGTTACTTGAATTGTATTTCAGGATTTGCTCGTCTTCAGCCGAGAGAACTTGTAATAATTTAAAACTTTCAATAAAGCCTCAGTCTTTCATTAAGGTCCTAATGTTATGTTATGATATGGTATTAAATCTATATTCGACATATTCTATATCATTGTAAAAGAACACATCACACGTTTTTTTTTGTTGTTGTTTTTTTTCCAATTTTTCCGGGGAAAAAACAAAAAATAGCTTTGTGGCAAACAGAAAAAAAAGTGTCTCTTCCCCCCCCCCCCCCATTTTTCGTTTTGTTTTTTTTCCAGGTCTTGCCATCTCTACTCCTAAGAGCATCTCCCTGTCAGTGGATCAGTTGAAATGAGAAAAATTGTATAAATGTGGTGAAACCTAAAGATCAGCCTAAGTACCAGCTACAACCTAGTATTGCTTCGAATAATGGGCGATCATAGATTTTGTACGCTTAACCATCTAACCCCTCTTTAGTAGTATTAGAGGTTGTGCAAACTGAATATCAAGCAGGGAAATTTACTGTGCTCAAAACCCCCCTAAAAAAACCCCCAGAAATCGCTCCTTGTAGTCGGCAAAATTAAAATTGTTAGTCATATCTGATTGTGACCTGGATGCCTGGCTGAGCAGGGGGCTCGCCTAGGCCTGGAGAATTTATTTATTTATAAAGGATTTTACCACGAAGGATACATTGAGATTTCTCTCGTTTTCAAGTATGTCCTGGGTTCAAGAACATTTGAAGTGTTACAGTTGTTACAGAAATACAAAGTAATACAATGCAAGATATTAAACAACACAAATATACAGATTAACAGAAAATAAATATGTAGGAAATATATTCACTATGTTACATGTTTACAGGTGCATTCTGCATTGAGGTATGTTAGTAAGGAGCTCTTGAGTGACTTAAGACTGGGGGAAGATTTGATGGTGTCTGGGAGGTTATTCCACAATTGTGGTGCTCTGTAGGAAAATGAGGACCGATCCACTGTCTTTTTGTATTGTGGTATTGCAAGTAAGGTGCTGGTCCTGGATCGGAGGTTATAGGATGAGGGAGCTGCTGGGGGAAGCAGAGAAGCTCTTAAACACCAGGCTGGAAAGGTGAAGGGTGCGTTTAGACTCAAGCGATGGCCAGTTTAGCTCTTTTAAAATGTCACAATGGTGGGTCATGTAGTTACATTGTAATGCAAAGCGGCAGAATGAGTTATACAATGTAAGTTTCTGAAGATGTGTTTGCGTGGCGGCTGCATACACTACATCTCCGTATTCAATAGCCGGCATAAGCATTTGTTGTACAATCTGCTTTCTTACCGCGGGGCTCAGACAGGATTTGTTTCTGTACAGGGCACCTAGTTTGGGATAAAGTTTAGATAAGTTTTTCGATGTGTGTGCCAAAGGATAGATTTAGGGTCCAACCACATACTTAGATATTTGAGAGAAGTGACTGTGGTAAGCGTGCCATTTGATTTTGTCCTGACACAGAAGTGGGGATTTTGCAATTTGTGTAGTTTAGGTTTTGTTCCAAAGAGCATCGTTACAGTTTTGTCAGTATTTAAAAAAAAGTTTGTGTTTGATCCACTTTTCTACCTCTGTGAATTGTTCTTGCAGCACGGCCTCCAGCTGCCGGATATTTGGTTTGCTGGTTTAGATTACGGTGTCGTCGGCATACATATGTACAGTTGAGGCTTTGCAGACGTTGGGCAGATCATTTATGAATCTTGTGAATAGCAGGGGGCCTAGTATTGAGCCTTGGGGTACACCGCAAGTGACGGGGAGGGAGGAGCTGCCAGAAATTGACACATATTGTGATTGGTCGGATACATATAATTGAAACCAGGTTAGCGTGCGATCACCAATGCCAGAGTTTTTAAGTTTTTCTAACAAGATGCCATGGTCTAGCGTGTCAAAGGCCTTGGCAAAATCAAGGAAGATGGCTCCAGTTAGGTTTCCTTGTTCCATCCCAGCTTGGATATCATTGCAGACTTTTAAAAGGGCGGTTGTAGTTGAGTGATTTGGACGAAAGCCGGATTGATCTGGGGTTAAGTAGTTCCAATATTGATGATAATCACGTAATTGTGTGTAGATGCATTTTTCCAAAAATTTTTACATTACAGGGAGCAACGATATCGGACGGTAGTTGGATACCAAAGTACTGTCACCACTTTTATGGATAGGTACCACTCTTGCAGTCTTCCAGAGTTTGGGTATGTATCCAGTCGCCAGTGATTCATTGATTAGGGTTGCGACAGGATTTGCAATTGCCGGTGCACTGATTTTCAGCAGCATTGCTGGTATTTGATCAGGTCCAGACTGGTATTTCATTTTTTGCTTACAGAGAAGTTTAGTAACGACACTGGTCTAAAACTGCATTCCTGTCTGATACAGGGACTTTGCACAGTAGGAGGGGCCTGACCTGCATGAGGCCTTTCTGATTGCATGTCATTTCCTAGCTTGGCAATCAAAGAATGCTCGGTCGGGCCTCCAGGCTGGGGCGGGTGGGCCTTAGTCAGGGCACTGACTTCACTGGAGACAATCTTGCAGTGCTGAGCAATTGCCCTTGCTATGGTCTGTCTACTCGGAAACACTGGATTGGAGAAAGGAGTGGCTGCGATATCTCTTAACACCAATTTGATATTAATCCCCTGCAGTCAAAGTGCACATGGTCACTTTAACAGTTGCATAATACACCAGGATTGTGTGTTTTAGAAATGCATATCTATGCCCTGGGGTTGCACTGATAATAGTATCGGTGCCGATACCGGGTTCTGCACGAGTACTTGGTATTCATACAGATGCCCCCGATATTTCCCCTGATACCGGAAGCCAGCATTGAGCTGGCTTGCCGGCATCAGAGGGGCTGGGGCGGCCGTCCGAATGCTCGAATGGCATGAGAATAATCGATTAGTTGGCCGATTTTATTATTTTGATTAATCGACTCATTGGATAAAAAAAAATGTGTTTTACTTAATCCTTTCAATGCGGCAGACGCGCTCAGCGCGTCCTGCCGCATGTCTACTTGGCTGCGGAGGACGCGCTGAGCGTGTCCTCCCTTTGCAGCAGCGATCGGCCGATCACAGCGGCCCCCCGGTGCGGGCTGACATCGATGTCAGCCCAGCCTCCGGGACCCTGGCGGGCACGATAGACATCATCGCGCATGCGCGATGACATCTATTTCAGGCACCCCCCCCCCACCATTGCAAGGAAGGTGCCTGGAGGGGGGGGGACCTCTCCCCATCCGTGCGGGCCAGCGATTTAAAGGCAGGCACCGCTTGGAAGGGCACAGACCTGCCCTTCCAAGCGGTGGCTGTCTTTAACCCCTAGGGGGGGCTGGATCGTGATATGGGGCTAATATGCGCTGTATTGCGGTCCCCTCCCGGAGCTGGCCGACATCTTGGATGTCGGCCAAGCTTCCCCCTAATGACTGGCATCATCGCGCAGAGCGTGATGGTGCCAGTTTCGAAATTAACCCCTTGCTGCCACCTATGGTGGAGATAGGGGGTTCATTGGAACTCCCGATCCGTGACAGCTAGGGGTTAATGTTTAGTATCATTGGAACGGCCAGAGCGTGGCCTTTCCAGTGATACTAAACATGACCATGTAAAATAAAAAAAATGTAAACTTTTTTTGTTCCCATTTCAATTATGTGAACAATGATGCTGCACTAATGATTTTTTCTTTGGGGGGCGTTTGCTAAAAAACACGTAATTTTCCCAAAAAAAAGGAACGATTCCCCATTTCTAATTTTTTTAACAAGCGCAACCCATAGAAAATATAACCGCAAACGCTCGCATGTTAAAATGTGAAAAAAACACTTTACACATTGTAAATTATTAAATTCTAATTTTATTGCATTTTTTGTTATAATATACAGACAGGACATAACGTATACATATAATAATGATATATTATGAATCTGCCAAGTGTCCCGGAAAGAGATATATATATATAATATATAATATATGATATATGTCTGGGTCGTATAATAAAATGTGACTTCAAATCGCGTTTAAACCTGATGAGCGAAACTGGTAAAAATGAGCTCAGCACAGAGGTGTGAAAAGGCTCAGCAGCGAAAGGGTTAAAAGGAATGTAAAAAAAATAAACAGCAACCCCTCCCCCCTTTTTCATAAGCAATTTGCATAGTGTACGTAACTTTCATAAATACGCAAATTGCATATCTTGTGTACTTTTCACACAAGGTATACGAGTGTTGGTCAGAGGGATGGGTTGTTGCTTCGAGCGCAGCTTAAGCCCATCTTTGCTTTCTCAAATGAACACTGCTACAAGCACTTGGTCATAGATGATGATGTCAACATGAAATCTGGGTTAATAAGCTAAAGTGGTCAGGGTGCGTAGAGTGTCCCACTTAAATAATTTCATGAACAAACTGGGAGGAGGGACTGGAGGTGGAAGGGAGTGGCTTGACCTGAGTGTGAGTGGGTATGGACAACAGATTGGATCTGAGTGTGGGAGTGAGTTTGGGAGGGAAAAGGACCAGACCAAAGGGCGGGCATTGCAGTTCCAAAGAGGGTGGGGTGGTGGCACAGGACTCAAGCTTCAAGTAAGTATAAAACACAGGCATACAGCTCCTTCAACCAGTGGCAGTATCTTATGGTTTGTGTTATATTTCTGCTACTGTTGTAAACTGAATAAAAACAGTTTGTGTCTGACATAACCCTTAAACGAAATCATACCTAGTAAAGCAGTGGGGCATCTTCTCCAATCAGCTCTAAAACAGGTTATTTACGTTTAACTCGGTCCGACTCTAAACAGAGTGTGCTGTACACAATTTGATTAATCGATAATGGAAATAGTTGACAACTATTTTAATCGATTTTTAGTTGTTTCAGCCCTACAGGTGAGTATCTTGATGGAGGTTAGGAGACCGTTACGTTACATAGTACTTCCACGGTCGCTATCAGGGTTATTCAGAGAGAGGTGAAAACCAGAACAATCGAGACCAAATAGCTGATTTGGAAAGTGAGATAAATGGGAGAATTTTTCTGGTTTAGCTATTTTCACCTAGAATTTTCACTTCTCCATTCTCCTGGTTTTCAAATCTCACTAAATAACCCTGTATGTACGTCAGCGGTCGGGAAGGTGTTAAACTTTGATTTCATCTTCTCTGACCACGCCCCTCAGCTAGGCCTGTTTCTCCAGTGCCCACTACTCCACCCATCAAAGCTTCACATGAACTAGCACAAGCTGTGCACGTGAAACCCTGTGCACGCTCAAGACCTCGGACTGGGGAAACTGAGGAACTGAATATTAACATCTCTGCAACTGTGAACGCAAAACACACACTCACTGACTCACTTGTGTTCTTTCATGGTATACATACTCACTGTCTCACTCAAACGCCTTCACACAGTCACTCACTCTTGTGCTGTCTGTCTGTTGTGCGCGCTCTCTCTCATTGCACCTTTTTCTTGCACTTTGTTTTGCTTTATCTTGCTGTCTTTCTCTTTTCCATTTCTTGCTGTCTCTGCTTTTTTGTTGTCCCTCTGTCTCTTTTTTTCTGTGTGTGGATTTATTTCCTTCCCCTGCTTCTGCAGTAGTTGGGAGTTAGATTGGAAAGGCACTCAGCCCCGCCCTCTCCTCAGCTCACAGTGCAGGAGGGAGTAGGAGCAACTCAGTTGCACATGTGCAGTGTGTTTTTAACCTACACCTTCTAGGTATAAACACTGTTAGTTCAAAGAGCCTCCTAAGGTGGGTGTAAAAAGCGGGTAAATATGAAAAAATATAATTTACTTTCTTTTTATGCCTGCTGACATTACTGACTCATTGAAAAGGCATTGCACTTTTTTTAAAAGCACACTAGCAATGCATGCATGTCCCTTTTAAGACAGGGTTTCCCAAACCTGTCTTCAGGACCCTCAACCAGGCCAGATTTTGCAGATCACCTTGGGGAAATGCAGACTGAATCCTGCAATCACTGAGCAGCAAATCCGATCTCCTTTGCTTCAGATATCTGGCAAACCTGGCATGTCAGCGGGTCTTGACAGGTTTGGGAAATACCGCTTTAAGAGAACCCATGCTGTCAAGCTCTTGTCTAGAGCAGTTGCATGAGGTGACAACTTGGGTCTTTCTGTGTAGAGCCCTAGCATCACTGATTTAGCAAAACATTCAATTGTGCATGTCTTGGGTTTGCAGTGTGCAGAATGTTGAGTCTATCATGCTTAAATATTTTTAAGAGTCCATGAACTTTTACACTGAGCTGGTCATGCATATTCAGGGCACTGTGAGATCAGATGGTAGATACATCTGCATTCAATAGTATCAGTGGGTTAATGCAAGGTTTTTACTTCTAAACCAGTGCTTGCTTTTTATTTCATTTTGCAGCTGCAGGATATTTTAACACTGGGTAATTGTTACCAGATTTTTTTTATTCAGCGTGCAAAACATGGTTGACTCTCTTGGTAACTGTTAGAAAAAGCAAATGCCTTGAATAGCGATCATACGTCTATAATACATTAATCTGTATGCTTGACAGTGTTTATGATCCATTTTTCTGGTAGACGATTCCACTTTATATATAGAAAACTTGCCTGACTTGCGGATTAAGTTCTCAGTTAACACATGTGCTTATCTTTCTAGTTTTTTTGTCAAGTCACTTGTGGGTCTTGTCTTGTGTTGAAGAGTCACTAATATTCATCGGCGGCTGCCTGCAACTCTTTAGTAACTCTGACGTTTTCTGTTGTGATGGTATACATTATTTTTAATTGTTTTTACTTTTGCTTTTCTTGGCTCTAGTATGAAATTGCTGTGGGGCTTAGTCAGTGCCGGTGTTTGTCGAAGTTGTTGAAAGTGTCAAAAATTGCTAGTGTCAGCGTTTCACAAAGGTTTAAAGATGAGGTGCAGCAGAGGCTTCACAGTGCATCTTCTCCTGACGTTCCTTGGATTTAACTTCTGTGAAATGCTGGCATATTTAAATTTTTAGGAGTGGCAACACCACCTGAATAACTACCTATTATGACAATGGTTGCATGCTAGTCTTTTTGAAGGTATGTGATTTAAAAGTTACGTTTTAATTAAACGCAAAAGCTGAAAAAAAAAAAAAAGATACAAAAAGAAAATACTGAGCCAACCCTAGAACTATGGCACAATGTGTCAGATAATGACGTAACTAACCCACCTAGGTCTTGCGCCGTTACACCCACACTGTCACTGTCCTGTTATTCACACAGTTCATGCCGCTGGACATCAAATTCTTACATCCAGACATTTAGTATTAAAAATCACCATTTTATAGAGCTTTGTTGCTTGTCGCAGGGCTTCAAAGCACACAGTACAGTTTGCTCTAATGGCAGTCGATGGCTCTTTTGCTTATGAACTGGTTCTTTCTCCTTCACCGTGCTTGGAAAGGATTGCTAGACAAAAATGTAAGAGGATGTAGCTACTCAGTAATATGGGAGGGAGAGCGACTAGGTGCTGGTCAGACAATGCACTTGTGCTCTCATGTACTCTATAATCTGATGCATAGAAGCTCTTGGATTAAATATTAGGGATAGAACAATATCATTTTTTCAGGGCCGATACCGATTATCGGCAGCTTTTCTGGCCGATAGCCGATATTTGGTGCCGATATTCTGTAAATTTAAAGTTGGGAAAAAAACAGCACAAATCTGACATTATGCCATGAATTCAATGGGCTAAATAACAATCTTCGCGCAAAAAAAATTAACGCGAGGGGCAAAACCCTTTTGCGCCGAATGCCGTTTTACATAGCGCAACAAACGCGCGTAATTGTCTACTGCGGGTGAACCTGCGCGAACTTACCGTACGTCGTGCGACCTATACTTAACATTGTGGGCGCAAATGCGTATGTGCGTTGGTATGCGGATGGTATTACAATCTATGCGCAGGATTTAACGCATAGGCTTTTACGCGCATAATTTTAGCAACTTCTTAAAGCTGGTGTTAATGTCAAATCTGAACAACCTGGCCGAACCCAAATACACGAGCCCATAAATAAAAATGCAGCAAAGTATAGTTACACATTCTACTCATACCAAACCAGTAAAACAGAAGTTGTGTGTGGATTTATTATTGCTGCAGCATATATACTCAGATTGACTTTGACAGGCGCAAAAACTTAACGTGAGATAATTGTGGTCTTAATTCTGATTGGCTGAATCGCGCGAAAAAAACAGTGCGCACACTGATTTCTGCACGCAACGTTACTGCGTGAGCATTTGGGCGCGTCCGGTTTACGCTCGTTAGGATTGGCATATCAAAAACGCTCGGCTTGTAATTCCAGCTGTGATTTACACGTGCAAGCGTTTAACGCTTGGCACAAAAATTCACGCTTTGCGCGAAGGTTGTAATATAGCCCAATGTGTTTTAACATTTGAACATTGCACCACGTCCACTTCATTTATTCAATTTAATAAGAATTTTAATTTTAGTTTAAGCTTTTATTTTTACAAACTAAGACCGTGTCTTTTGGCTTTCTTTAAGATCCCTCATATGATCCTGTATGTAAGGGGTTCAGCAACCTTGGCCCTCTAAGGGTTATATTACAAAGTTGGTGCTAACTTAACCAGAGCTGTTGTAAACTTAACCCCATAGAATATAATGGCTCTGGTAAGTTTAAACGCGATCTGGTTTAGTTACGTTAGCACTGACTTTGTAATCTTGCCCCACGTTTTGGAATTACATCTGCCATGATGCTCAGCTTCTCATTAGGTTCTTGGAACCTCATGGGAAATGCAGTTCCAAAACATCTGGAAGGCCCAGGTTGCTGACCCCTGCTGTAGGAAATAGACCCTGCATCTCCTGTATAGGGAATTCCCTGCCAGATGGGATGGAAGCACCATTTCTGTTGCCATCATGCTCAGTGAGCTTACAGCCTGATGTGGGAGAAGCCCCGGATTCGCACAGTTCTGTGGGATCTTGCGTGTCGCAGCTGCAGTGAGCAGACTTATCGGTATCAGCATTTTATTTGCCGATATTTGGACATAAGTAATTTTCGGAATATCGGCAGCCGATAATCGGCTAAACCGATATATCGGTCTATCCCTATTAAATATATTCAATTTGCATCCTACATTTCATATTTAAGGCACCCCAAAATCTCCAAATATGTAAAAAAAGGTGTTTTGATACAAAGTGCCAAGCTATATTTAGAGTGCCACTGCGTGTGAATGGATGTTTGAGTTTCCCTAACCTCACATTCTCTTCAGTCTGTCTTCCATCCCAATTTGTATGTTTTATTGTAGGTTACTTATTAATGTGCCAACCCTTTGGTGTCCTATTTTGAGTTTTAATTCTACACTGTTCTTCTGCCCCCTTAAAATTAAACGTGTTTGTAAAGGCAATCATCCTGCCAATTGTATGGCTAATACATTCCCCTGGATTAGATTTTGCAAATGGGAGCACATATTTTTTGGCTCATTTAGCACAAGTGTTAATGGACATTTTCCATGTGTTTGGAAAGCGAATAGTCTGTTTTTGGTTGGTCTTCGCTCTTCCTGAAACTAATGCAGTTTTTTGGAGTCTTGACGGCTTTAGAGGACATTTTCAATTAATTTTTTTTTAAATAAACTAGAAACCATTCTGGCAGGGTATTCCCTTTACAGGAGATACATGGGTCTATTGGTCCCCTGTATTTCTGGTACCTATATGCTACAGCAGGGTCAACAGGGGCAGACTGACAACTAATGGGGCCTTCTTGTGCCATGCCTGTAGGAGGCAACACTCACGTGTACATTGTTGCATTATTTTTTTATTTTTTTTGTATACAAGATTTTTATTAGGAGATATGGTCAGCATAACAGCAGAGTGAAATATAACAATACATCTACGAAAAACATCCCCAGCCGGGGGGGGTCTCAGAGAAAAAAGTCAATATTCCGGGGGGAAATAAACAAAACCGTATTATCTTCCTCCAAAAGGCGCCAAAAAGGGGGGGTGGGTAGAACATGCCCCAGAACCCAAAAAATAAAAGAACAATAATGGGGGTGGCAAAGGCCCATGTGTGCCCTTCCTGGCTCACTCCCGAGTGTCTAAATGACTATGGGAGGCCATGGAAGTGTGCAGGGCACTAGGGCAGGGCATACGAGGGCCATGTCTGGCAGAGCCATGGTGGCCACCACAGTGACGCACCTCGAAACAGCCCTAAGACGCCAAAATAAGAGGGGGGGGGAATAAGTGGAGCTAGTCGCAGTCCGGTGCGTGTATCAAAAAAAGGGGGTGGGGGCGCATCAAGGAAAAAATAAACCAAGCAGAAATCTTCATATCACCACCCAAGTCCCATAAAGTCCTCAAAGTCAGCACAAGGGTGGGACAGAGACCGCACGAGGGTGACGGGGACGGGACAGAGACATCCTGATAAAAAGAACATGAAGAGGACGGGGAAACAAAGAACTTGTAACAAGTCAATTTTAACGGCAACCACGGGGGGGGGGATCCAATCAACCGGGTTCCGATCCTTGGTCTCGAGGTACCACTCCAAGCCCCAGTCTGGCCACCACGACTCAAGCTTCTTCCAGGGTCGTTGTTGCAAGGGTCTCCCCTGCCACGGCTATCAGAAGGGTGCCTGAGGACCCCCAGCGATAACGTAGCTCATGCTGATGGAGCAGGGTAGTAACCTCCTTGAAGCGTCTCCGGGCTGCGAGCAGCAGGAAAGGGACATCACGGAATATAGTGAGATTGCTGGAGGCATAATTTAGCTGAAAGGTAGGTCCCACGGCTGCCAGGATGCGGGCCTGCGTGGCCACATCACGACCATAATATCCCGTGGCGCCTCAGCAGAAGCAGCAGCTGCTTTACGAATCCGTACAGACGATACAACCGGAGCTCGGTAAGTACCCCCCACAGTTGGCAGAAGATGTACCATCAGGCCCACGACATACCCCAACAGTCCATCGTCCGTCACGCTCTCGGGGACCCCCCCCCCGAAGCCATAGGTTGCGCCGTCAAGACTCAAGAGCCAGCACCGCCGTACTAAGATGGTCAACCCGTCTCTGGAGATCCGTGACTCTGGAATCAGTCGCCGTCTGTGCTTTCTCCACCTCCGCAGTTCGGACATCCACAGCTTCAATCTTGGACTGGAGGGTCTCCACTGCTGAACGGACCTCCTGCAAATCCTGACAGAGGCCGCGGAGCTCCCCATCACCTTGTGCAGGTCATCCACTGTGAGCGGGGTGGCACCACCGACTGCCGTTTGTCCTTTTCCAGCGTTGTAACCAGGGATTCAGAATCTTCCTCCGAGGAACCAGAGCAGTTGCAGGCTTTTCCATATCGGTGCACCTCTGGCGCAAAGCGACTGCCGGATGTCCTGGAGGCGAAGGCCCTCAGCCTCCGAGCCTTTTTTTTTTTTCCCCCACCTGGCCAGGCATAGTCCCAACAGGCAAATGCGTGGTAAATCAAAGTGTCTGCGTGTAGGCCGCATGATGGCTGCCGCCCACCGCAGGTCGTCCAGTAAGGTAGCTCCGTGCCCGTCCCGATCTGCTTCTCAGTCCCCAAAATCAGCCTGCAGCTGCCCGAGGTATTCCCCCAGCTGGTTGAGGAGAGCTCGCCAAGAGAGTCCGCAGGGTGGGTACAGCGCCCGACATCAGATGGCGTCGCGGGGAGCTCGAAAAAATGGCGCCTGCTCCACGTTAAATATTTTTTGTCTTTCCTTAATTTTTTTAAACTATTTTAAAGAGTTAAAATCCACTTGGCCCACCAGCGAATTGGGGAATCCATTGTGCCCCCTCCAAACTTGCAGATTGGGTGATAGCGGCCACAGCAGAGCATTGGCAATCATTGCAGCGAAGGCTGCATCGCAGCACACGTGAGAAGCTGCCAATCACTCTGTAGGTTTATAAGCTACTGTACATTACTGATACATTTGTACAGAGCTCCACTGCGATAAACACACGCACGATGACACCTGCGGCCCAGAGGACAGTCCCACAGCTAGGGCTGACGTCTTTCATGTCAGCCCACTATGGCTGCAGCCCTGCTTGGAACCAGATCAGCACCGAGCAGGGACAGAACAGGACGTGTGTGGAAGTCCTCTGCACTGGGGAGGGAATCCCCATGCCGCTCTGCACGCGTCCCAGCACTGCAGGGGTAACAAGACTGTCTAATGGGGGCCAACTCTCCATCTGGGCCCTCGGGCACTGCTCAGTCAGCAACCATGGCTCTCCAGATGTTATGGAACGACATTTACAATGAGGCTGTAGGCACCTAATGAGTAGCTCAGTATCATGTGACATGTAGTTCTGAAATATCTGCAGGGCCTAGGTTGCCGACCACTTACATACAGCGTCAAGCGGTATCGTTGACATGCCAATGTTTTTATTTTTTTATTTTATAAAACCAGCTTAATCACTTTTTTTTTTTTTTAATCGCATGGTGAAATGTTTTACAATGTTAAACACATTCAGTTAATGGCATAATGTCAGATTTATCATATTTAATATTTGCCAGAAAGTCTACCGATAATCTGTATCTGCTCTGAGAAAATACTGGTCTGTCCCTAATGTTCATTGATTCTGTAGGAGTTCGGAGACCTGTTCATACATGGGACCACAGATGCCATCATAGGGAAGCTAAAGAACAATAGGTTGTGTTTTTGAGACTAGAGGCGGCTTTGTCCCTGTTCTGTACTGTGATATCAGACTATTTTTCTAATTGGCTTTTTTTACTTTCAAGTGATACTGAGGTTGCAAAATAACTTATCCCCAGTTCCTGGGAGCTAGTGTCTTACTTTATACTTGGACAGCATCCTTCTTGCATGGAGGAGTTGTTTAAATTTGCACGCGTCTTGAGAAATTGTTAAGTTTGAGTCTTGACTTTTTTTTCGCTCTTCCCAACAGGCTGGCCTAATTGAAACAAATGGAGAACTAAAGGTTTTTGTAGATCAAAATCTCAGTCCAGGTAAAGGTAAGAACATGGTTTTTGTTGTAAAATTAATGTGGTTTTCTGTAGTAGTAACAGTAGTAGTCGTAGCAGTAGCAACAGCACAGCCAGGTGTACTTTGTGAAGTCTCAGGAGATGGATAGAACATTGGACGTAAAGATCACTGCAATGGTTCTTCCTTTGCGATCACCGATGCTTGGTTCTAGTGCTGGTCACTGCAATCATCCGGCTTTGTGGCCCTCAGCAGCAGCATCGCTTTGGCAGCTGCCTGGAGTGAGTGGATGGCTATCCTGTTGGGTGACTTTTTCTTTTTTTTTCTTTCGAGGCAGAGGAACAGAAATACAGAAATGTAGATCGTAGCATCCTCCGCACGGACAGCGGGCATAATGCAAGCGTACCACATTACAACGTATCACAGATTTTGCATACAGTAGTTGAATAATGGGGTCGTTGAAAATATAATAATCTTAACAAAAAGAGATTCATGGCAGGTCTAAAAAACAACCTTACTCATGAGGTAAAAGGGAGAAGGTTACCACCAAGCGGAGCGGGAGGCTGTAAGGGACCCCAGTATGCCGAGTCCAAGCGGTAGAGATGGGTCGGGTTCTCTGTCAGGGTGGGTAGGTTGGGGAGAGAGAAAAGGAAAAGAGAAGAGACAAAAGAAGAAAAAAAGGAGGGGGGGAGCAGGTGAGGAGGGGGGAAATTTGATGTACAAGGCGGGGATTGAGGAGGTGAGGCTGTGGGGTTTCAGATATGCTGACAGGTCCCCGTCCCGATGCTTCAGAAGTCTCATAGAAAAAGTGAGACATGTGGGCCATCCAGGATAGGAAAGCCCAGGGTACAAATCTCTCAGGCACCTCATACCGCCCGTGAGCGGCAAGATGCCGAGGCCAGAATGTATTCCAATTGAACCATTTATGGGTATGTGTCTCCATATTATTTCGTACTCTGGGCCCAAGGTCCTCCATGTTCCGCACCTCCTCCATCCTTGAAAGCCAGTCTCTGTATGAAGGGGCAGACGGTGACACCCACCCAGAGTCTGAGACGTGTTGGGCAGCAAGGCTCTAGATGAGCAATATCTAAACGAAGTAGGATGTAAAAGGGGACCTCTTCACCCAACATTGGGGTGTGCCTGGGCATGCCTATGAGTGGGGTAGACGCTGCAAGTAAACGCAGAGGCACCTGGTCTCCAGCTGGGGAGTTTGCAGCATTTTCCCTGCTTCCTCCTTGACTCGTTACGTGTCATGTGGTATCAGATCTCTGTATTAGCCGATCCCAAATACCCCATGGCCAGGAACTTATTGTGGGTCTGAAAATCTCAGGACACATCTACATAAAAACTCATGTTGGCAAAAAACATTTCTAGGCAGTGATAAATAAAAAGCCAAGATGGGGGTGACTGGTGCACTTCAAATTTGCAATAACATGTGTATTTTGGTAAATATTCACTTTCCATGGCATAACATTTTCTGAAATCTTTAAGACTTAACAGAGCTTATTTTGGTAGTGTGAGTACTGTATATTCTTTCCTAAACTTTCCAGTCTTGGTGCTCTCGCATTTAACGCACCCAGTCAGAAAGTTCACATTATAAATGTGACTAGGCAAATGAAAAATTCTGCATCAAAGTCACTTTAGTCACCAACTGCAAGCATCGTTCCTGGTGTCCAGCACAGGATAGTCACTCATGACGCTCCACTGCAGTAGCAATAGTTGACCTTTTCAGAACAGCGCAAATTCCTTCTAAATTAATTGTGTTTAGTCGTGCATTAATCTGATTTCCTATTGTACATTGTCATATGAAATCTTTATGTGGTTTGTATATTTTACATGTTTTTATACCCACCCCCCTTCCTCCATTTCTAGGTGTAGTATCACTATTGACTGTACACCCGTCTAATTCTGTTGGAAAACTCTTGCCAAAAACTTTTGGACAGTCAAATGTTAATATTTCTCAACAAGTGGTAAGCCTATTTCGTTATGCCTTTCTAAGGGGTTGGTGTACTCCAAAGCTTTTTCTGCATGCTCTCTATTGTAAAGTTTGACGTGTTTCATCCCCAGAGTAGTTTGATTATTTGGAAAACCTTCTTTTTTTTTTCTTTTTCTTTTTTTGTGGTCTCCGCAAGTTTACTGGGAAATTGTAATACCGAACGCTGCCTTTCCAACTTATAGCTAGAATTGATATTCATTAGAAGTTTGGAAGATTTGATCTTCTTAGGAGAGGATATTTAGAATTTCAAAGTCCACTCTGGCAAGAATTCTGACCAATTAATCTTGCCAGAACAGCACTTCTAGAGATTCAAACCATAAAAGCAAACAGGAGTTGCCAGCCATCCAACACTCCACATCATTTCTCAAAACAAATAGGGTTTCTATCTGGAAGTAATTTTCCCCCATAGCCATGTTGGGGTGCTAAGAAATCGTCTAATCACATTACAAGGTACATATACGTACATAGGTTTAGATAATTATAAATATAAGAAGAATGTAAGTCTTAATGTACTGAAGATCTCTGAAAGTTCCGCTGTCACTTTCAGGTTCTGATCTGATCCCCCACCAGATATGAGCAACCCAAAAAATGTGGGGAATGTTACAAAATTTTGCTTTCTTGCATCCATAAAAAGAAAACTCCTCAAACTTTAAATGCTCTGCAGGTACACTGTAATTACCTAGGTACCCATTAAATAATTTTCCAACTGGGACTTTTGCACTTCCCATTTTATATTGACACTTTAATTTGAAAACTTTCAGCAATCCTGATCAATTAGGACTGAAGTTCGAAGTCTAATGAACACAAATGCACAAAATGTTTATATATACTTTGTAATATGCTCTAGAGATCAGTTTGTCATATGCCAAAGCATGATGAATAAAAAAAGTTTTGCTATGTTGCCGGTACATAGTGGCAATCACTCAAAAAAAAAAAAACACTTGAGCTTTAACCCCCTTACGTTTTATGTGATCCTTGCGAATATTTTCACTCAAAGATATTGAAATAACTTTCCTGCTTGAAACAAACTTTAATATTATTCAGTTTGTTATTAAATATTGTTTCCATATTTAATTGCATGTGTGGTATTTTATTGGTTTTATTTCAGGAATTGGTGTGTTACTGAATGACTTAATATTCCAGAGCCCCTTTATTTACTAGAAAGCCGATTGATTTTAAAGCTTGCGCTTTATATTTACCGAAAAGAGCTTGCTCGCCCTACACTGACTTGTATTTTTGGTGGATTGGCATGCTCTGTTAACCTGGTTTGGACAGTTAACATTGAAAGAGGTCACTTGGACTTAACACAGATCATGATGAAAAAAAATCCTCTCTCAGTAACTAATAGGGTCACGGTAAGTAGCGCATTTATCCAGTTGAGGAGAACAAAAGGATAGCTAGCTTTAAATAACTCCCCACATTATCTTCTATGAATCTCGGCTTCTTTTTAACCTTGGTCCTCAATAATAATGTTTAAGCGTGTCTTTTCATGCAAATTGAGTTCTAAAGAGCTTTAACTTTTGAATTATTTTTTTTTTTTTTAGCGTTGCATAGGTTTGTTAATGTGGTTCATTTGAACAAAACCTGGTAGTGGGTTAGTATTGGGGTTGTTGTCCCCCCCCCCCCTCGTTATGGACTGGTTGAGATTACTCTAAAGTGTTTGGGCAGGGGGTTCCTTTGGTCATGTGGCAGTATTTTTTTTCTTTCTCCTCTCTGGGGTGGGTGGGATGGAAATACAGGAATGGGAATGCCTTTTAGATGATGTCTTGGGTTATGTTTTGTATTTTAAATATAAGCGTACCTTGTGGGTGGACTGTCTGGGATCCAGGTATGCCTTTCAGTAATCTGGTCTGGGGTGAGGGGTTTAGAATGGTTTTCAAACTGAACTTGGAGCACTTTGTCTATGTATTAGGATCAGACTTGCAAGTCCAGTTGGTGTAACAATTTGTGTATTTACAGATCTGTTTGTCCCTTTCACATTTGCTTTTTTAGAGTGCATGACAACCTGTTGCACTGCAATTCCACACGTTGTATCCATGCATATTGAATAAGACTTAATTGGCACAATACAACACCACCTTTTTCATTCTCTATTTTTATTTTCTTTGTTTCCTAATGTGCCTCAGGTTATAGGAACACCACAAAGACAATCTGCACCCAACACCATCCTATTAGGAAGTCCCCATACCCCCAATACACACTTTGTATCACAGAACCAGGCCACAGACTCCTCTCCATGGTCTGCAGGGTAAGCAAAATCTTGGATGCAATGAAAACAAGATGCTGTGCTTTGTCTAGGATACGTTTAATGTAGTATATTTAATCTTATATGTAAGAGAACTCTTTATGTTGTGGATAAGCAAATATTTAATGTAATCGGTATCTAAAGATGCTCTTCAGATTTACAGTAAGTTTTTTTTTGTCCAAAAATATTTCTTCTAAAAGAGCATGTCACTACATCTGTACACTTTGTAAGTATAGTTGCTTAACTGTAAGCTCCCCTACCCCCCCCCCCCCCTTTCCCAATATTGCAGCCTGTGCTTGATGGTATGAGTGGCAGTCAAGGCAAGTCCTCCCACAGGTTCTTCCTGCACTCCTTTTTTATTAAAAAAAAAAAAAAATTATTTTTGTCTCGCGGTGAGCTTGATGTGTTGGCAGTAGAGCCCAGGGTGTTAGGTGTCAGGAGGATCTTGTGTTCTTGGTGTTATTGTTCGATTAACCACTCTTGGCCCTGCCTTAATGCGACAAGGTGCATAAGCATACAGCCCACCTGTATGTCAGCTTGTGTTTTCCTATTGTGGGTCATATGTTACTTTTCGCCCCTGTGTGAAAGCAACTAGGTCATTTTTGCAGCCTTTTTAACTGTAATATACAAACTGCTTCTGGTCATACACGAATCATGCCAACCCCCCCCCGATCTTAATGCTCAGATATGTAAGGGTCTTGCATATTATGAACAAACAAAAAGTAAATTCAAATATAAAAATTTTATGTCAAATTTATACTATTCTAATATTTCTAAAAAATGAAAAGCTTTATTTTTGAAGGGGGGCCACATAAAGTAGGGGCTAAATATTCACTCCTAATCTCAATCCTTCCTCGCTGCAGGTCCCACTCCAGTTTTTAGTCTTCATTTTTAGCTTGTTCAAGGTGCCTAGTGGGGTATTGGCCGTACCCTCATGGCGAACTCTTACAAGGCTGACACTAACATGGGGGGTGCAGTTCCTCTCATGCAGGGGAGTCTTCTCAGGTGTACAATCTATTGGTTCCATGACCCAGTTTTACTCGGAATTGTACTATTACTATCCTCCTGAAAAGACTACATTTTACTTCCTGTAAGTTTCGTTTTTCCTAGGATTGGCAGCAGTGCACTGCTCCCACCCTTCAACAAATTCAAATTTTTGCGTAATCCAGGTCTGATCATTTCTTGTGGGTTTCTGTACATCTGGTGTTCTCATTTTATCCATTAATTGGCAAACTGTAATTTAGCTTTGTAAATGAGTGATTAAAACATAACTTTGTAAATGTCAGGCAGTGTCCGTATAGGGTTTACAATGCTTAAAACAGTTGAAATGGGTCACACATCATTTACACAGCTAGAATACAGCTTTACCCATTAATTAGCAGATGGGGGATTGGCTTGCTTGTCCTTATCTTCCTGACACAGGCAGAACCCAACGCTTGATATACTACTGCTAATCCTATGAAAAGAATGCCATATAACTAAGAACAATCTGTAGACTCTCTAGAATTCCTATAATATGTAAAATACTGTAAAGATTTTGACAAACACTGCTAGATTAAAGCAAATTGTTTGTGGTTTGCCTTTGTCAGGTTTGAAGCCAGTCAGGTACTATGTACAAACTTATGCATCTTTGATTTATGGAAGATTTTTACATGTTCCCATGTGATTGCGGTATTCAAAGAATTTGGATTCATTGCCTGCTGTCCCATTGCAGTGATACAGCAAAATCCTATATGTAGATCAATGTTACCACCAGCCTGATTTCCAGCCATTACTGTTATTAATACACTTTTTATAATTGACATTTACAATTTTAACCCATACAGAAAAAAAAATAAGAAAGGAGAAAAGAATGGCAAAGGCTTGCGTCATTTCTCTATGAAGGTCTGTGAAAAGGTACAGAAGAAAGGTACCACGTCCTACAATGAAGTGGCAGATGAGCTGGTTGCAGAATTTAGTTCATCAGATAATCATATTTCCCCAAACGAATCAGTAAGTGGCCATTGGTTTTCTTTTTCCTTCTTAACCTGTATATGCTAACTTGCATTGTTTTTACAAATTTATTATTGGCGTGCAATACAATACCCCTTTTGCATTCCTCTTCAATACAAGATTAATGTCCTCCCTGTGGCGAAATTAAATTCCGTGAGACCCTACACTCGCTTGGGAGAGGGCAGAATACAGAGAGCTCTGGGGTCACTTGCTGCTGTACAGGGATAATATTCATGGGGTTATAATTGTTGAAAATTCCTGGGCAGTGTTGATGTAAGGTGCTAATGTCGTTTTCATATACAGGCATTATGCCGCATACATATTTTTTATGGTCTGTTGGCCTTGTGTGGAAACTGCTCTGCTAATCTTTCTGATCACTACAAATCTCCAGAAGCAGGAGATCTGACCATTTTTATATCTTTATCACATTTACTGTATCTGACACAATCCTCATTTCTTCCGGTGTACTAATCTTGTAGACATTTAAAATTGTAAAACATAAGAGACAAAATCTAGGACCAGAATCTGAAGCTCTGGCTACCCCCAGATGTAGATTGCTTGCAATTCCCAGAATTCTTTTGAATGCAATAGGTAGCCAGAGCAACAGAAGAGATTAGGTTCAGAAACATGGGTAGGTTGAGATCCCTGATCCAGAGTTTAGAACCAAAGGATCAAAACAATTCCCCCCAATGCAGGGGATAGGGAGGAAGCCGATCCGGAGTGTAAGAGCAATCTAAAAACACAGGTCACTTAGGACCTATATAGGATGGGACTGAAATTCAAAATAATATTTTATTCAAAATATAACACACGCAGAAAAAAAATCCAAATTGAGGCACCTCATCATAAACACATAAAGCAAAAATTTGTCTCCAACAGATCTAGAGGTTACACATTGCAGATGGCGGTTGCTTTATATTCAAATGTGATTCTTATATTCAGGCGACAGGGCGTATGCAGTAACCTGATTAGTCTACAAAATGATCTAAAGGTTACACTTTGCAGATGCCGGTTGCTTTGTATTTATCAAACGTAATTCTTGTATCATATTCGGGCAACAGGGCATATGCAGTAGCCTGGTTCTAGAGGTTACACATTGCAAATGCCGATCGCTTAGTGTTCAATCATGATGCTTATATCCAGGCGGCAGGGCATATGCACTACCTTGATTTGTATTCAAAATGATCTAATGGTTACACTCCGCAGATGCTGGTCGCTTGGTATGTAGCAAACATAATTTTTCTATCATATTCAGGTTACCGGGCATATGCAGTAACCTGGTTAAACCAACTCTACTGCTAATATCTTGCACTTAGCAGCTGTCAGCTGGTATAAACCTAAAATCATGTATCCCAATTTGGGGCAGCAATGAAGCATGTGCAGCAACAGAAATTTGTTTCCAACGGATCTAGAGGTTACACATTGCAAATGCCAGAGGCTTAGTATTCAAAAGTGATTCTAGTATCTCCTATTCAGGCAACAGGGCATATGCAGTAACTTGATCTAATGGTTACGCTTTGCAGATGCCGGTCGCTTGGTATTTAAGTTTTTTTTTGTATCCTATTCAGGTGACAGGGCATATGCAGTAAACTGGTTAAACCAACTCCACTGGTACTATGGATCATGGATATAATATAAGCACCTTCATGGACCACTAGTACCAATACAATGTCTCAATTATACATACACTATATGTGGGGGTGCACTGATACCGATACTAATATCGGTATCGGTGCCGATACCGGGTACTGCAGGAGTACTTGGTACTCATGCAGTGCCCCGATATTTCCCCCGATACCGGAAGCCGGCATCCGCGGGGCTGGGGCGGCTGTCCGAATGGTCGATTGGCATTCGGACAGGCCCCTGCAGTTGCTCACCGCGTTCATGCTTACCTTCCCGAGCGATGCCGGCAAAGTTTCCGCAAGTTGGAAGGACCCCAGCCTCGATCTCGCGAACTCCCATGTGATTGCGGCTGGGGGCCTTCCAACAAGCGAACGCACGAAGACTTTGCCGGCGTCGCTCGGGAAGATAAGTATGAACTTGATGAGCTGCAGGAGCCTATCCGAATGTTGATAGAGCATTCGGACAGCGCCCAAAGTCTGGTATGGGGTCTGTGTAATATATACACAGAGCCTGGGGGGCAATATCCATGAGAGCCTGGGGGCATATCCATGAGAGCTGGGGTAAGTAAGCTGGGGGCATTTTTTATGAGGTCTGTTCTTATTGGAAAGCGTCACATGACATAAAATAAAAGTGTTGATACTCAGTCTTAAAGTGGTATCGGTGCATCCCTAACTATATCCCATATGAGGAATCTCATGTGGTCCAGGGTGCTTTAAAGTTCTGAAACAGATGATACACCCAGTAGCAAGGAGAACTTGTAACACCCTAGCACGGCTGACGTACGTTTCGCATAGCACTGCTCCTCAGGGACGCTAGAGATACAAATCGAGACCCAATACATTGTGTGTAACGCCGCTGTAGACACGGTGGTCACATGGTCAAGATTGGACCAAAATTGATTAAACCGGACTACTACCCCCCCCCCCCCCATATGATGAATACCTCTTAGCTCTGGGTTATTTTGGAACAGTAACCTCCCAGTCGGTAGTGTTTCTACCCAGGTCAAGTTCAATCAATTTGAATAAGGAGTCTTTGGCTCTGTCTACTTGATCACCTAGTAACTAAGAATGCTATTCACGGAGTGGTGATTTGATAACAGGTGACTTTGTATCTATTATGATTTATTCATCTACTTTCTGATTGGACCAATGTTGACCATGTGACCGCCGCGTCTACAGTGGCGTTACTCCTAAATTGAGACCCTATACATTGCATCTCTAGCATCCCTGAGGAGCGGTACTATATGAAACGCATGTCGGATGTGCTAGGGTGTTACACCCAGTAGAGAGAACTTGGATCATCTGTTTCAGATCCTTAAAGCACCCAGGACCACATGAGATTCCTCATATGGGATATATTGTATGTATAATTGAGACATTGTATTGGTACTAGTTGGTCCATGAAGGTGCTTATATTATATCCATGATTCATATTGCCAGTATAGTTGGTTTAACCAGGTTACTGCATATGCCCTGTTGCCTGAATATGATACAAAAAAGTTTGTTTGCAGATGTCACTCGTTTAGTATTGATCAAAGTGTAACCATTTAGGCTGGTTGTCCACTGGCACCATAATCGAGCGACTGATTTGGGCACCTAATTACGGACGCCATCGACCGGTCAGGGTGGTCCACTGGAAGCATCTGTGGACTACCTAGATCAGCTGATAGACCGGGCGCCAGGTGGAAAAAAAAAAACGCAAAAAGAAAATGCTGCCGGACCACTGCGTTGAGAAAATAAACTGTCTTTGATCCTCAAAGACAGCCCCTGTCCAGCGCGCCCGACTCATGCTGAAGAAAAAAATAAATAAAACTTGTTCTTGTGTCAGGCTGCAACGGGTGATTAGCCCTCCCACTCCCTGGTGCTGTATGTGTCACGAGGGGGAGTAACGCTGAGCCGGCTCGTTGAAGAAAAAAAAGACGCGAGCGAAGAAAGCCTAGTCTTTAAAAAAAAAAAATAAAATTATCAATAAATAAGCCTTTTGCTGCAGATTAAAGAAATGGTTCAATAAATAATGAATAAAAACTTGAATATATTTTCCATTGACTCATAGGCTTCGCGAATGGCGGTTTTCCTATACAATCTATTTTTCACGTTTCTCCTGCACACAATGGTTTTTATACAATGTGTCTGTTACAGGTTTCCCCAAAGCACGGACGTTTAACCATACAAATCCTCTTTTTAATGTAAACTTGTACCAGATCGTCCAATTTCATCTGACAAAGTCCCATGAAAATCGTAAGGATCGCTAATCTGCTGTAAATGCATAAAATCGTCTGAAATCGTCTGTCGTCTGTGGTCTGATGCAATGGAAGAGGGCTGATTTACCTGCATGTTGTAGGATCGGTCGGACGACTTCAGACGATATCTGATGATCGACCAAATACGCTGCCAGTGGACGGTCAGTCTTAGATCATTTTGGAGACAAATCAAGTTGCTACATATGCCCTGTCGCCTGAATATGATCTAAGAATCACGTTTGAATACTAAAACTGGCATTTGCAATGTGTAACCTCTAGATCATTTGGAGACAAATTTATGTTGCTGCACATGCCTTGTTGCTGCCCAAAATTGGGATGCATGATTCCACTCCGATATGGTACTTAACCCCTCATTTATGAGAATGATGTGAGCAAATTATTTGAGGATATCGTTCTACTAATGGGTATGTGGATGCTTTTTTAACAATTTTTGCTTTGTATTTATGTTGATGCCTCAATTTTGGATTATTTTTTCTGCGTGTGATATTTTGAATAAAATTTTATTTTGAATTTTAGTCTCATCTTCTATAGGTCCTATGTGACCGGTATTTTTTTTTTTTTTTTTTTAGAACCAAAGGATAAATTAAAATAGAAAATTAAAAAAATGAACAAATTTACAGTATTGTAACTTTTTAAATTCTCACGTTTTTGGCCAAAATTGCCATCTGAGCAATACACGGATTAACCGCAACATATTTACGCCAGACAAGTTGAAGTGAATAGGATTATACTTGAAACATACTTGAATACGAGAGAAATCTCACTGTATCCTTCCTGGTAAAATACTTTAGAAATAAATATAATAGGACCCTCATTTCCTCCTGTAATAGTTTGTCAGAATGTGTTTCAATGTATTGTAACCCTGTCTATACTGTGCCCATTGTACAGCGCTGCGGATTATGCTGGCGCTTTATAAAGAGTAATAATATAGTTGTATCTGTAAAGGCTTAGGCTATATTAGCCAGTAAGTGTACAGCCAGTTCTTGAATTTCATGTGTAGGAAGCAGAAAAATGGGCAATTTACAAGAGCCAAATAGCAATGGTTAGATGACTCGGTTAGAGCATCTTCAAAATGGCAAGTCTTGTGGGGTGTTCTGTGTGACGTGGTTAGTACCTACCAAAAGAGGTGCAAGTAAGGACAACTTGCGACCCACCACCAGGGTCATGAAGGTGTCAGAGTACTCTGGACACGTAACCCCCTACCTAGAGATTGTTGCACACAACATACAGTCCTTCATGGCAATGGTGTTCCCTGACGGAAAGTGGCTGCTTTCAACAGGATAATGCACCCTGCCATAACCATTGTTCAGGAATGGTTTGAGAAACCTGACAAAGATTTCAGGTGTTGCCGTGGCCTCAAGTCTCCAGCTCTCTATTCAATTTAGCATCTCTGCATGTGCTGGACCAACAAATCTAACCCATGGAGGCCCAACCTTACAAATTGCAGGACTTAAAGAACCTGCTGTCAGATACCACAGGACCGGTTCAGAGGTTTCGTGGAGGCTATGCCTCCACATATCAGATGTTTTGGCAGCATAAGGGTAATCTACATAATATTAGACAGGTAGTTTTCATGTTTTCAGATTATATACAGTCCATGTCAATATATTCCTTATTTCTTTTACTTTTTACTTTTGTATTGATTTCTTTTTTCGGATAGATTTTTATCCCACTGGAAAGGGAAGGAAACCAAAATTGCTCAGTATGTAATTCTGCTTAGGCTAGGGTCAGACGAAAGCATTTTTCCCCGCGAACGTAAAAAAGTGCGTCCGAACGCATTGATGTATTTTTTCACGGAATATACGAAAACGGTCATACGATGCGCATTTTCGTGCGTATGTTTTACGAATCCAAACCAGGAAACTTTTTGCGTCTGGACGTTATGTTGGCCGGACATGAGCAGGGTCTGATGTCTCCAAATCACACACACACCCCGCTAGCGGGCGCAGCGCACTCTGTACGTCCGTACTAGGGGTTCTGCGTTCTCGAAAAAATGTGTTCATTTTCCACTTGCGTTGCGTGGCCGGACTTTCGTGCGACCGTACTTCGTATATTGGCCGTCATTGCCCGTCATTTCCTGCTAGTGCGGCCGTGATTAAGTGCGCCAGAACGCACGTTAAAACTGCGCTCATCAAAAAGTGATCGACTCATTTTATAGAGCCCAACCCGGCTCTAGTTCAAGTTGCTTTAAGGGGCTTGTATGGACCTCCTTAGTGGTGTATTTTGGCCTAGGGCAGCACTTTCCAGGGGGCGGCGGCCCGCATCGGGTGGCCCCACCCCTAAAATATATATATATATATATATATCATAAACTTTTCTTTTGGAAGTATTTTACCAGGAAGGATACATTGAGATTTTCAAGTAGGTCCTGGGTAAGCAAGGCCTAGGCTTTCACTTCCCAGGGGGCAGCAAAAAACCTCACCACTAAATGGGTTACTCAGAGAGCACTGAAATGACGCCAACATTTTGGTGTTCTGTAGTTCCCTGCACTTCAGGGAATACCACCTGCAGTGAATTCACCATTCACCGCAGGGTCCCCAAAGTGCGTGGAGTCGGCCGCTGAATGCTGCCACCGCAAACCCGTGGCCTGCTGTTTTCCAAAGACCTACTGAACGAAAATGTCTGGAATTTACATATAAGATCCTATGATTAATAAAAAGTTCTGTTACAGAAAAAGAAAAACGGCTATTAAAAAAATGGGGAAATTTTGCCAAAAAATTCAGTAAAATTTACTAAAAGGTACTAAAAAAAAAGAATCAATGACTTTTTACTGCAGATTAAAATAATAAATGGTTTATTAGATATTGCATAAAAACGGGAATATTTTTAACATTTAAACCTAATGGGGTTCGCCTGAATAAACCTGCTGATTGAAACCACCGAACATCAGGGCATTTCACTGCCATTTCTCTGCTGTTTGGTGTTCTCTGAATAGATTAACCATTACTTCTCTATGGGGATTTGCACTGCCTTCAAACAGCACCGTACTTGCTGGCAGTTCGCCAAACTTGTGTGTGAGCATATCACAGAGCAGTGGTGTACTTAGGGGAGTGGCGGAGGGCGGGCCGACCCAAGTACCAGTGATTATTGGGGTGTCATTAGGGGGTACTAGGAGGTGCCACTGTCACTGTGTGTCAGCTTTGAGCTGTGTTCTCAAACAATGAGCAGCGGAGCAGGGCGTTTGCATACGGAATAAAATCAAATAGAATAAAAATCCCCCTCTCCTCCCTCCATAGCTCCTCCCCTGCCCCGCAGCAGCTCTAAGAGGGGAGGGGGATGTGATTTGTGTGCAGAGAGAGATGTAACGGTAGGCACCCTATAGGGTGATGGGGAGCCCCCAGACTGTAGTGAAGCCTTTAGGGCATTTATATGGTTTTGTTTGCAGACTTCAGCAATCCCTTGCAACACTTAAAAACACAATGAATTCTACATACTGCAGGACAGGACCTAATACTTGAAAAATGTGAATCCTATAGTGCAAGACAGAACTTGATACATGAATGCAACACACTGCAAATCCTCACACTCCCAGCCAGGGAGCAGACAAAGCCCTGGGAATAACTCACACCATATGGCTTCGTGGCTAAATGCCTGTAAAGTGAAAATACATGAACTTGAAAACCTGAATGCACTGCAATGCAAAACAGAACTTGATATGTGAATGCAGCACAATACTTAGGGAGCAGTCTAGAGAATAACCAGAGCCAAGGAGTCCTACACAGATTATCAGAACATGAACTTGAATAAACACAAGGCACAAGAACGTAGAGGATCTCTAGACATAGTCTATCCTGATCCAAGGATCAAATTCCTGGTTGTCCCTATATATAGGGCCAAGCAGATCATGTGACTGCAGACCAATCAGCCCAGTGTGAATGGTCTGCAGAACCTAAACATGAATCCTTGCTACAACCAGCAGGGGGCAGGACCGAGATGTGACAGAAGATGACAGTAAACGGCAGGTAAAGGGGGGGTATCAGCAGAATATGAAGCCCTGTCTGCTTACTGGTGTTTAAAGTGGACCTTTCCTTAACCAGCACTGCAGTGATAGAAATTTGTCATTGAGCTGCCTGGCTCCTGGTGAGGCTGCATGCGTGCAGGTCACGCGGTCCGGCCAATCAGGTGGTACGGAGTCGCAGTACCACCTGACTGGTTGAACCACGTGACACGCACGCAGGCAGCTGCCTGCCCTTTCGTTAACACGGACTCTCACTCTATTCTGGACTGAACACCCACCGGGAAGGGAATCAAAGCCACTGTGCACCCTCTGGCAGTGGCACCCCACTGCTGACAAGATGGCTCCACGCACAGGCACAGCTGCGATCCTAACGTGGAATGGAGGGACCTCCTGCTGAGTCCGTACACAGTCCCTGCTGACTCTGCACACAGCCCTACTGCGGACGGAGTCCGGTAAATATAGAATAAATAATTGTGTGCTCATATTCACTCGGTTTGCTGGGAGTTTTATTGCTGTGGATTCTGATACACTCATACACACTGCACATTGCATTGCTGGGAGTTTTATTGCTGTGGATTCTGATACACTCATACACACTGCACATTGCATTGCTGGGAGTTTTATTGCTGTGGATTCTGTGATACACACTGCATATTACTGTGAGTTTTATTGCCCTGGAGCTCTGGGATACGCTCATACACACTGCACATTACTGTGGATTTTATTGCTGTGCAGCTCTGTGATACGCTCATATGCAGTGCACCTTTCTGTGGATTTTATTGTTCAACCAATTAGAGCGGCTGTGATCCAGTATACTTGACATGCGTGGCTGTTCTTTGTAAAAATGCTTGAATTTAAACATTTCATAATTTTATTTATCTCAATAGATACATTTGAAATGGTATACAAATTATACAAGTAGGCACTTGGTTTCCACTTTTAATATAAAGAGAGGAAAAGGTGGAGCTTAAAGAGGAAGGGTGGGGATTAACAAGGAAGAGGTATGCCCTTGACAGGAAGGGGTGCCTCAAATTTTAAATTAGGGGTGCACGAGTTTAGTCAGGGCAGCACAAAACCTAAATACACCACTGCCTCTTAGGGTAGTCCTCTCCGTCCCCGTAGATACTATCCTACAGTAGAGATGTGGACATATACCAGGGATATCCCATTCTACTCCACTTGCACCTGCTGGAATACTAGTCTTGGTACCACACTCCTGATGGTCAGCGTGTGTAGTGCGCCCATAACAAATCCAATGCATCGGATTGGTTATGGGCGCACTACACACGCTGACCATCAGTGTGGTACCAAGACTAGTATTCCAGCAGGTGCAATTGGAGTAGAATCGGATATCCCTGGTATATGTCCACATCTCTAATGTAGGAGAGTATCTACGGGGACCGAGAGGACTACCTTAAGAGGTTGATGGGCACCCGAAGAGGTCTATACAAGCCCCTTAAGGCAACTTGAACTAGAGCCAGGTTGGGCTCTATAAAATGTGAGTTGATCACGTTTTGATTATATCTCTAAGAAGAATTACATACTGCGCAATTTTGGTTTCCTTCTCTTTCCAGTGGGATAAAAATCTATCCGAAAAATAAATAAGAAAGTAAAAGAAATAAGGAACTTACTGACATGAACTGTGTATAATCTGCCTACCGTTGAGTATCTCACTGGCGCTACGTTGTCTTTTTGTCTATATGAATTAAGGTATTTAGAGGGACCTCCATTTCAGCGTTTAGCGTGGCAGATTGTACGCAGACTCTAGTGGGCGCTTCACTCCCATCTTAATCAGTTTTCATGTTGTGGCTGATCATTGAATGTGTAGATGGCAAATATTTTCAAATTAATTTATATATTTTGTTCAAAGAGCTTGTTAAAAGGTTAATTTTATTAAATGTGTACAATTTTGTGTTTTTAAAGCAAGCATATGACCAGAAGAATATAAGAAGACGTGTCTACGATGCCTTAAACGTACTTATGGCAATGAATATTATTTCAAAGGAAAAAAAAGAAATAAAGTGGATTGGTTTGCCTACAAACTCTGCTCAGGAATGTAACAATTTAGAGGCAAGTATGATCTAGCAGGACTTCACATTTATCTCATAAATTCACCTAGTATTTGATACTCACATGGAGTATGAAGTTCTTTGTATTTGTAAATATATACAAAATGTATAATTTTGTAAGGCAACAAAAGGACATTTTGCACATTTCATTTTCTATTTACTAGGGATACACCGATACAATTTTTTTTTTTTTTAAGACTGAGCACCAATTCTTTTTTCAGTTGAGCACCGATTCCGGGTACCGATACTTTTATTTAATGTCATGTGACCACTTTCCAATAATTTAGGATTTTGTTGAAAGCCCGTCCAATTTATGTTAATACTGAAATGTCACACATACACCTCCACACCTCAGAGATTAGATAGATATATCGGTGTCTGGATTTTTTTATTGTATAAAGAGTCACGGAGAGAGTAAAAATTATACATGATTAAGGCTTCTAGCCGAAACATCGTATGTTTTTCCCCTATATGCGGTGAGATATGAGAAAAAAATTAATTTGTTGGCGAGAGAGATTTGGAGGGGCCCATCCTTTGTTGAGCGGTATTGTGGGAAGGCAGATCCTTTGGTGCACCCGGTTCATTGTCTGCTGAATTTTCTGGCTTTCACAGTGTAGCCACGCATCGCTTTATTCATCTGTGTCTGGATAGATCTATATATCCACACACAGACCTCAGACTTGTGTGTGTCTGAATACTCCAGCGGCATTGTACCATGCCCCTACGGCTGGCCGCATTCCATTGAGCGGCCGTAAAGGTTTAGAGCGGCTGCCTGCTGGTGACCCCCGTCGCAATCTCGCGAGATTCTGTGCAGTTCGAAATCTCGTGAGATCGCAGCTGGGGGGGTCACCATCGAGCAGCTGGATCGCGGCCAGCCGAAGGGGCTTGGTAGAATGCCACCGGAGCATTCAGCCAGCCCCTCGGATGCCAGCTCAGTTTGGGGGCATCTGCACAAGTTTGGGGGAATTGGGGGCATCTGCACAAGTACTCATGCAGATCCCGGTATCGGCACAGGTTCCAATAATAGTATTTGTGCATCCCTAATAATTACTAGTAGACAAACTGAAGCGCTTGGCTCTTTATCTGTGTGTATGGAAAATATTACAAAGTGCCTGCTAAAGTGGAAAATCTGCACCTGAAGATTTCCCTTTAGTGTCCCCGTTTTATCACCATGCTGCTGTGTCTGGAGACCTGCAGGATTTCTCTCGCGAGATCCTGCAGGGCCACAGAACAAATCGCGGAAAGAAAGTGGGGACGATTTGTCTTCCTCTGCTCCCAGGGGCCAGAAGTGATGGATCTGGCCCATTGTTCTCATCGTGGGATAAGATGAGAGTATCTGACTTTGGGGGGGTTGTCAGCTAGTGCTGACTGCGCAGAAGCGGAATCCGTTAACCACAGCTAGAAGCTGGTGCTAACTTTTCAGTTAAATGCAGCGGGGTGGTTATTAGCGTTAGGTTATAAAACACTAATTACTCTTTGCGTTCCCCTTGTTAAGTATAGGGAGCGCAAAGTACAGTAAGCCCGTGGAAGCAAGCGCTAACGTTTTTTTTTTTTTTTAAGACTTTGGCATTCGGATTGTAATATGGGCGACCTGCGCTAGGGCCACTTAACCTAACGTTAGCGCTCAGCTATGTGAGCGTTGGCGTTAAGATTGTAATCTTGCCCCTATTTGGCTAAAAGTTGTAAATGTATTCTTATATCATGGGAAAATGGAAGCAATTCCTTTTGTAAAGCAGTGAAGTCTCTAGGGTCTTGGTCTCATTCTCATTTTACTTTATGTAGGTAGAAAGACAAAGGCGGCTTGAAAGAATAAAACAAAAACAGTCTCAGCTGCAAGAACTTATCCTACAGGTAATTTAAAATCTACTGTATGTTTAAATATTTAGGCTCCTATCAAACTTGCATTAACATTACAATTTTGGTAATTGGTTCAAATCTGGATCACCCCCCCCCCCCCATCCAGTAGTCGGCTAATGTCCAGTGCTGTAACATTTCAGTAGAATGGAAAATGGTTTTTACTCTGAAATGCGTGCTATCGGAGAACCAATCATACTTGCAGGAAGGAAGGCTGATATGATCTTCCTTGGCTTTGTTTCACTATGCATAAATGATAGTTTAGTTTCTTATCTAAAGTTCTAAATCTTAATATATAAACAGTCCAACATTACGATTTGAAGAAATCCTGTGCTCGTGTGAATACAGCCTTAGGCTGGGGTCAGACGAGCATTTTTCAGAGCAGAAGGAACTTCCGTGAGTGAACCTTTCCCTCAACGCCAGTCTTGCCACCTCGCTGACCGCAGTTAGTGCGCGCAGCGCTGCAAGGATCGATCCTCCTATGGAGGATCGCACTTTGCAGCCACGTCGAACATGCGTTGCAGCGTTTTCGGTGGAGGCTTTCAGCATGTCCGCTGTCGTGTGTGGCTGGCCCCGAAGTGACACACTGCTGCGACGAACGCCGGTAGGCACGTCCGTACAGGCGTCTGACCCTGGCCTTATATGGCCTTTTTTTCTTTACTTTGTATCATCATACTGCATATAAGTATAGTGTTTATTTTCCAGTTCTCAGCATAGGAAATAACCTGCATTACATACTAGCCTGATTGAAGGTGCGGGGGTAGCTGTTGAGGTTACAGAATTTTTTGGGGTAATGTATGTAGTAGTGTTGTCCTGGAGGAGGTTGGGCAGTTTACGTATGCTACAAACCATTTATCAGAGTGGGCACCTGAGGAGTAAATGCCAAGTCTTGTTGCAGTGTTTACAGTACAGCTATGCTAGATGCACAATTTCAAGGGGACTTATCTACTGAAGGTTAATGTTGCCATTGAAAGCTGATTTTCTCATTCTATTCTTCAAACAGTCCTTGATGCCCTTTATAGTCACACTGCTACATTTCTTTAAAAGCAGAATGTGTCAGCAGCCTGGCCCTGATGAGCGCAATGGTTGCGCACAGTAACGGATGCACTTTATAACGGATGAGATCGTGGCTACATTGTATCAGTTTTGACTGATGTTGAGAAAAAGAAAAAAATGCTGTATGCGGGTTTTCTCTACGTCTGTAGCATTTTCACGTCAATGCCATTTTTGGCATCCGTTGCAACACGCGTTGCCCGCGCATGAAAGGGTGTGCGCACGTACTCCGTGAGTTGTTCTCTTGACTCCTTTGAAAAGCTACAACAGACAGCTAACAGTGCAGTCAGACGGACGCGAAAAGTGCGCTCATCTGACGCCAGCCTAAAAGGACATCCTAAAATGCAAAAGTTGAATGTGTGTGCAGTACGCACGCACACCCGCCTGGTTTGCAGGAATCACTGGGTGAAGCAAAGGATTTTCCTTGCGCCTCCTTCCCCAGCATCACCAGGCTGCTGGGATTTTGAATTTCTTGGCTGCTGAACACCTGATTGGTCACCCGTGAAGTAAATACAGTCGGCATGTTGACATCTTCCTCTCCCAGACTGCTCGCGATAGTGGACATCGAGAGGATGTCATCAGATCCAATCCTTTATTCTGTGGGGGCACCACAGGACTTCTGTATGCAAAGTGCACAAATCCTACGCAATGCACATTTTCTGGATCCTACATTACACAATCTGTGTAGTAAAGTTGCAGGGAATTCCTGATTCTAATGCATGGACTTGGAGGCTCCTATTTGCATTTCTCCCTTTATTGCACCCATAGCAGCAAAGGGTTAACTTTTGGAAAAAACGTAACAGAAGAAAAAACAACCCCTCCCATAGTCCTTGTCCCGCCCCAATCCCATGTTCAAGTAAGCACTGCGGGAGCATCCACTTCCTCTTCCTTTGCTGCTCCCGCAGTGGCAACATCGTGAGATAAGTATAACACGCTGCATTTACTGGTCTGTCTTTTCCCTTTTATTCAATTCTATTATTCAATTCTTCTTCTACCTTCTCTGGGTCACTACTCCCGGTGATAGCCGCGGACGGTGACCCGTTTTTCACCCCCTCCGGCGGCAGGCCGTTACCGGCCGTCGGGGGATTGACTTTCCTTCCTTTACTTTACTCCAATTCTATATAGGTCTATATTGCGCTGTGCTTCCCCGCTGGTTCGGATCGCTAGCCTCACGCTCCCTGATATCCGCGAGTATGCTGTGCTCGGCTGGGCGGTAGCCCCGCCCCTCACATGCGCGACTCTCGCGGGGTTTGCGGCCACCATTTGGGATTGACTAGTGTGCGCTTTTCCCCATCGCTCAAAGCACACGCGGTTCCCCGGCCTCACCGACACACATGTCCCTGTCAAAGCCCACCGATTCAAGCCCCCAGCTCTCTGGCAACGCATCAGACTCAAGTTCCATGCAGGCACGATCAGGGGAGCGCCGATCCCACAAACGCTATTCTAAATCCGAGGCACGTCTCCAACAGTTGGAAGCTTCCATCCAGGCCTCCATGACTTCTGCGGTCCAGTCTGCGGTTTCCTCACTGGCTGACGGCGATACTGAATGCTCAGGTACCATCTACCCCTGACAGACAGCCTTCCCCTACGCGTTCACAAGACTCCAGGCACAGTGCTGCGCAAGGCCCCTCTGATGAGACAAAGCCTGATCCCCTGGGGGACGGTTCTTTCCCGTCTCTAAGGACACGCATGCTGCAAACAGCAGCCGAGGGGATAGCAGCCCCACCACACTGCCGGGTCCCAGCACTCAACCGCGGGGACCCTCAAGCGGTCACCTCCAAACGACAACGCGAGGCGACACCAGCGCTGACCGAGTATTCGGACACGGTTGAGTATGTATGCGGATCCGATGACTGAGCAGCATGAGGTCCTGGAGATCCGCGCTCCGGAGGATCACGCCCTCATGGCCGCAGTGGTTCCCGCCCTGTCTGACCGCTCCAAACACCTGGTCACCGCAGGGCAATCCACTGTTCGAGCCAGAGGACCTCAAACATCCTAGGTCCACAGCCTGGTGTCCCGCCGCGCATGTCGAGCAATGGGTTGATGCCCATATGCACCAGCCACTCAAGAAAGTGGACCGTGCGAGATTACGGGCTGAATGCCCTAGACCAGGGGTCTCAAAGTACCGGCCCGCGGACCAGTTACAAGTGGCCCGCCGGAAGAAAGCCTGTACCACGCAGCTGCATCAATCTCACGTGGTGCGCCGGCGCTCAGTGTGAGTCAGAGATCATGCTCTGACATAAATCAATAAGCGCGGCTGGCCGAGTCTGTCACGTGAGCGGCTCATCGGCTGTAAATGTGTTGACTGGGTCTAACATTCCAACGGAGAAGGTTTTTCTCTGACCCTACAGGTAATAAATCCTTTCTCCACTGGTTCACCAGGGATAAAAAATTTTTTAACTCTCAGTATAGTGTTAGGGGGCAAACTGTTTTTAATTTATTACTTTATAAATAATAAAATATTAAATCATTTAAAAAAATGTGCAATAAATATACAACTCACAGCCCATCAGACAGTGCTGTGAGATGTTTAATTCGATTTATAGCGCCTCTCCCATACTGGTCTTAATTATAAGGCCAGTATGGAAGATGTGCCATAAATAGAATTAAAACGGCTCACAGCACTGAGGACCAGTATCACAAAAGGGCTTATTCAGAGAGCACTGAAATGTCCAACATTTTGAAGCGCTCTCGTTCTGTGTGCTTCGGCAAATTGAATAAAATTTTCCCAAAGTGTGCTGAGCTGCCGCAGACCGCCGATCACCTGCCGCACAACGCCAAAAACCTCAGACGAGCTGCTGAACGCCTCCGAGCTAACTGCTGAACTGGTTAAAAAAACAAACTCTGTTATTCTTCAAAAGGTGTTTAAAACCATAAAAATGCACGAAAAATGCGTGGAAATAATAAAATGGGTCCTATTAAAAAAAAAAAAAGGTCTGCTGCAGAGTAAAATTAAAACGCCTTTAAAAAAATATAAAAAATGGGAATCAAATTTCGGCAGGCAGAAAAATACAAAAATATGTTCAGAGAGAAACAGTTTAATAAAAGTAAAAATGAAAATATTACTCTGATGCCCTCATACACACACCACACGTTACTGTGTAGCTCTGTGATGCCCTCATGCAACGCAGCACATTACTGTGGAGCTCTGACACCCATACAACACTGCACATTACTGTGGAGCTCTAACACCCTCAAACACTGCACATTACTGTGGAGCTGTGGCCCTACAGATTTGAAGATGGCGGCTTAGGTCACAGGCTATGCCGCGTGACGTCTGCCACCCTATGCCCTGGTGCAGACGTCACGCAGCGTGCCCTGTGACCTAGTCACGACGGCTGGCCGGCTCCCTTTGATTACGTCTTAGGGCGTGCTGCATGGCCGGCCGCCATCTTCAGTCAGAGGATGCCTCGCTGGGTGGCTGGTTATGTTGACCAGCCAGGGAGGCTAGCGACATACTGGGCAAACTTCCGGTATGCCCGATGGCTAGTCTGGGCCTGCACATCTGACACAGTCATTACTTACTACATGCACAGATATGTTACACAACCATGGTATAGGTTTCATAAACATATATATTTTTCTCTTTATTTATAGCCTTAGCCTGTATCACACAAAGCGGTCAGGAGAGGAGGTAGAAAAACCACCAAATTACATTTGGAAGTAGATTGCATTCTCTGACGTATTAAGCCATAATGTCCATTAAATCTAAAAGAAAAGTTGATGCTGAGCAGAGAAAATTTCAAGAGCGATGGACAAGTGATTATTTTTTTGTGGCGTATAATAAGATGGCTACTTGCCTTATCTGCAATGAAAAGGTTGCGGTTCTGAAAGATTACAACCTTAAGCGGCATTATAATACTAAACATGCTAATCAGTATGCAAAGTATAACAGCGAAGAAAGGGAGAGACAAATTGTCCAGCTTCAGAAAGGCCTGTCCATGCAGCAAAATCTGTTTAAGCGTGCAAAAAAGGAATGTGATGCAGCAGTTGAGGCAAGCTATGTGGTCTGTGAGCAAGTTGCAAAAGCAGGAAAGCCATTTACTGAAGGGCAGTTTCTTAAAGACTGCATGGTAAAAGTTGCCGATATCCTTTGTCCTGAGAAGGCAAGTCTGTTCAGAAACATCAGCCTATCAGCAAACACAGTGACGGAGAGGATCAGTGAGTTGTCCGATAACATATATGATCAATTGTGCAGTAAAGCTACAAAGTTCTCCTTCTATTCGCTGGCTCTTGACGAGAGCACTGACCTAAATGACACGGCTCAGCTTGCAGTATTTCTCAGAGGGATTAATGACCAGTTTAAAGTGACTGAAGAGTTGCTCAGTTTAATTGCAATGCATGGACAGACTACTGGCAGCAACATATTTCAACACCTCTGTGATGTTATCGATGGTGCTTCCTTGCCTTGAAATAAATTGGTTGGAATAACCACAGATGGTGCCCCATCAATGACTGGGAAAAGAAATGGCCTAGTGGCGCTGGTACAAAGAAAACTGGAAGAGAATGCAGATCCTGCTATAGCTTTGCACTGCATTATTCATCAACAGGCACTTTGCAGCAAATGCTTGAAAGTCGAAAATATTATGCCAGTTGTCGTGAAATGTATTAATCACATCAGAACAAGGGGCTTACAGCACCGCCAATTTCGTACTTTTTTGCAGGAAATTGGAGCAGCTTATGGTGATGTCCTGTATTTTACAGAGGTGCGCTAGTTGAGCAGAGGCAATGTCTTGAAGAGGTTTTTTTGAACTGAGGCAGGAAATCAAAACCTTTCTGATGGATGGAAGACTGGATGTTCCTGAGCTTGATGATCCCAAGTGGGTCATGGACTTGGCATTTTTGGTTGATTTGACACATGAGCTGAACAAACGGAATCTGAAGCTGCAGGGTCCAAACCAATTTGTCACTGTGGCTTTTGACAGTGTGAAAGCATTCTCCTTGAAGCTTCAATTATGGAAACCACAGTTCATCCAAAAAAATATCAGCCATTTTCCAACATTCAAATCTATATTTGAAGAAAAGAGTGGAGAACTTTCTATGCTTGGTGTTGATAAATATGTCGCTGCCATGGAGAACCTTCAACAGGAATTTGATCAGCGATTTGCTGACTTTACTATCCACAATGCTACTTTCCAGTTGTTTGCAGACCCATTTTCGTTTGTGAACAGTGCTGCAAATGGAACTTATAGATCTGCAATGCAGCACTGACCTCAAAGCCAAGTTCAGAGATGCACAGGGAAGCCCAGAAATGATAGCTCAGTTTTTGAGAGAATTACAAGTTACCTTTCCAGAGCTGTCCAAACTGTTCAAATGTGTCATGTGCTTATTTGGAAGTACATACCTGTGTGAAAAATTATTCTCAACTATGAACTTTAACAAATCTAGAACCAGGTCTAGGCTAACAGATGCCCATCTCCAGGCTGTCGTTAGGGTCTCAACTGCTAACTCTATTAAAGCAGACTTGGGTCATCTATTGCAAAGCAAGCACTGCCAGGCATCTGACAGCAGTAAATATATATGCTAGTGTATTTAGTTTAATGTTGTTTTTGATGTTTGAAATTTGGCATACGGCCTTCAAGGGATATAAAAACTTGTCCAGTGGCCCTCAGGTAATTTGAGTTTGAGACCCCTGCCCTAGACCCACCACCACAGGTAAAACGTGCCTGACCCCTGTGGTAGATAAGCGTTTCCAGAACTACTCTGGCAGGTGCGGTTGGTCAGCCAAGAGCGGCATCGACAGTGTTCTAAAAAGCTGTCAAGACAAGGTGCTGGATGTAGCAGGCCCTATGGTCCGCATTTTTGAGTTGGTGGAGGAGGCGAAATACACCCAGGCCTTCCAGTCCATAGACAAATCGGAGTCTACAATGAAACGCATCTTCTCTACTAAGAGGCGTGTTTTTGGCAGAGCCGGCAGCTACAGGGGTCGCGCTGCCGGCAGAGCAGGTTCCACCGCCTTCCGCAGATTTCAAGACCCCACTGCTGCAAATACCTCCTCTACTACCACCGGTGCCGCTGGCCCGGTCCCTTACACAAGAGCTGGTCCCTGGCGAGGCAGAGGATGCAGAGGTTCCTCCTACTATCGACGTGGAACAGGTATGTCTTTACCAAATTATCCCTTGTTCCCAAGTACAGGTGGGGGTCGCCTCCATCTCTTTTCCCGCGCTCAGCGACACATCTCAGCAGGTCCTTCAGGTAGTCTCAGGGCTCCTAGAGTTTATATCCTCTCCCGTCCAAGACTCCCTTCCCGCTCCCTATTCGGTTTGCGCAACACCAGATGACTCTGGTTCAAGAGGAAATACATGCGCTCCACGAGAAGGGCGCTATAGAGCCCGCGTACCCCGCTCCTAGGTTCCTCAGCAACCTTTTTTTCTCGTAGCAAAAAAGGGGGCGGCAGGCGTCCCGTCATCAACCTCCGGTCCTTGAACGAGTGGGTGGTCTACCATCACTTCAAGATGGAGGGCATCCACACTCTCAGGGACACTCTGTCCCTTAACCGTTGGATGGTCAAACTCGACCTAAAGGACTCCTACCTTTCGGTCCCGATCGACAAGGCGCATCGCTACTTCCTGAAGTTCATGTGGGGCCCCCACACCTGGCGGTTTACATGCCTACCCTTTGGCCTATCATCTGCCCCGTGGTGCTTCACCAAGCTCCTAAAACCAGTGGTACACCACCTCCGCGCCCGGGGCGTCCAATTCTATATCTGGACGACATTCTTCTAATGTCCCCCTCTCGCGGGTCCCTATTACTACACCTCTCCTGGACGATAACCCTCCTCCAGGATCTAGGTTTCCTAGTGAACAAGGAAAAATATATCCTAGTTCCCTCACGTCGCCTGGAGTTTCTCGGGTTCCTAGTGGATTCGTCCCAAATGTCACTACACCTACCGAACGCCAAGGTGGTTTCCATGAGGAAAGAGATTCGATCTCTTTTGCGGGTGGGTCATTGCTCCCTCCGCTCTCTGGCCCGTATGGTTGGACTCCTGGCAGCGGCAAGATTGGCGGTTCCTCCAGGTCCGCTTCACTACAGAGCCCTCCAACTCTTGGAGGCCCGTTCTCTCCGATCTGGGCGGGACTACGCAGACAGGCTCACCCTCCCTCCGGATACGGTTGCAGATCTCCGATGGCGGCTCCTAAACATTACTCGCTGGAACAGGAAGCAGATCCGTACACCGCCTCTATCCATGGTAGTGGACTCCGACGCCAGCAAGACCGGTTGGGGTGCCCGCTGCGGCTCAGAGGAGACGGACAGCCACTGGTCACCGGAAGAGGCAGCATACCACATCAATGCCTTAGAACTCCTGGCAGGTCTGTTCTCCCTTCAGTGCTTCACGAAACAAGCTCAACCAGACTGCATTCTCCTGAGGATGGACAACGTGTCAGCGGTTCGTTACGTCAACGGACTCGGAGGCCCACGATCACCAAAACTGACATCCCTCGCCCAGAGGTTTTGGGAGTTTTGCTTTCGGAAGAACAGGTCTGTACATGCTCAATTCCTTCCTGGCCTCATGAACTAAGTGGCGGACTGGAATTCGAGACGACATCTCTTGGACTCCGGGTACTGGCGACTACATCCATCTGTCTTCTCCGTGCTTTTCTGCATCTGGGGCCCGTTCGACATGGACCTCTTCGCCTCCCGCCTCAACACCCACCTCCTGGTGTTCTTCAGTTGGCGCCCGGATCCGGAAGCCCTGGCGACGGATGCCTTCCTGCAAACGTGGTCAGCTACCCGTCCGTACGGGTTTCCCCCATTTTTCCATGATCGTTCGTTGTCTCCTGCATGTTCGTCATCAGCTACAGATGGTCCTCATCACTCCGTATTGGACGTCACAGTCGTGGTTTCCCACCCTGCTCGGGATGGCAATGGACATCCCGCGGCTGCTCCCGTCGTCCCGGAGACTCCTCCTAGACTCGTCCGACCAGCCACACCCATTGATCCTGGCGGACAGGCTACAGCTGTTGGCATGGTTGATCTCTGGCAACCCCGTGGACCCACAGGCGTTTCGGACCGCACTGCACACCACCTTCTTCAGTCCTGGGCCCCAGGGACCCGTTCCTCTTAACGAGCAGCTTGGGACAAATGGACTGCTTGGTGTATGAGGAGGAATTGGGGATCCCTTTACGGCCCCTCTAAACGTGGTTCTGGATTTTCTCACCATTCAGTTCGATGAAGGTAAGGCATACCGAACGGTCAACGTGATCCGTTCAGCCTTGTCAGCTGGACACGCAGACCTTTCGGGGGTGTCCATTGGGAACCACTCATTGGTGTGTCGACTTTTATGCGGTATGCGTCTTACTAGACCCCCCCGCTTCCCGCTACACATTCACATGGGATGTTACTTTGGTTCTATCCCTCTTGTGTTCCTGGCAGGATATGAACTGATATCCCTTCGGGCTCTCTCTGCCAAGTTACTCATGTTGTTCTGTTTGGTGGCATGTAAACGCGTTAGTGATGTCCACGCCCTGGATTTTGGGGCTCGATCTTTTGTGCCTGAAGGTGTGCGCCTCCATGTTTCGCGCCGCACAAAAACTTCCCTGCACTCTGTCCTACTTCTCGCTTTTCCTGCTGTGTCCTGTATGTTGTCTCCGGGCCTACGAAGCTCGTACTGCCCCATTCCGCTCCCTACCCGACTCACCCCTGTTCTTGTCCTTTTGCCCTCCTCATCGGCCGGTTGTTTCTGCTACTCTAGCACGCTGGTTGCGCTGGCTTATGGAGTTGGCAGGTGTTGACGTCACTTATTTTGGGGCCCATTCGGTACGTAGTGCCGTGGCCTCCAGGGCAGTGTCAATGGGCTGTCGGCTTGAGGACATCATGCGGGCTGCCGATTGGTCTAGGGAGTCCACTTTTCGCACGTTCTACTTTAATCCTATTGCGGCAATGTCTGATGCTGTCTTAGGACGGCGTTGAACTTGCAAATAGGAGCCTCTGAGTCCATGCATTAGAATTCTTAAATTTTCCTATTACCATGATGGAATGTTTAAATTCTAATAATGACTCGGAGGCGAGTATTTCCCACCCTTCCCTCCCAGTTTCCTGTTTCTATCCTGCACACACCTGCCTATTGTATTAAATTCACACATTGTTCATGCGTAGTGTCTTTATTCACTCTCTTAGTGCTGCTGTCGGTGTGACTGCTTGTGTGGGTGTCTGCTGATGGACGTGCCGTGTTGGTATGTACACCCTGTTTCGGCTCCGCCTCTAATTCCATTCCGTGTCCCTTCCTATCTTTCAGCGTCCTAAGTGGATTTACGCCTTCTGTATATGCCTGATGTCTTCGGATCCGGTTCCCGTTGATTATTGAAACTGGTCCTTCTTAGTTGGCTTGGTTGCCTTGTCGCAGGCTCGGAAGAGGAAGTGGATGCTTCCGCAGTGCTTACTTGAACATGGGATTGGGGCTGGACAAGGACTATGGGAGGGCCTCCCTATGTTGGGGAGGGGTTGTTTTTTCTTGTTACGTTTTTTCCAAAAGTTAACCCTTTGCTACGGGAGAAATGCAAATACTCGCCTCCGAGTCATTATTAGAATTTAAACTTTCCTTCATGGTAATAGGAAAATTTAAGAATTTTGTTAGCCCCTGAGTTGATGTAAACGAGCTGCATGCACAGAGGGAGAAAAGTGCGTATTTTTAACCTAAATAATTGGCCAGATTATTATTATTTTTTTTTTTTTTTTAAGGCAGAACATGTTTTTTTTTTTTTTTTCTTTTAACATCGATCTGTTCAGTAACTTCATCCTAAACACAAAAATTACCAGGCAAAGGGATATTCCAGGCTGACCGGGAGAGCTCTGGTTACATTGCAGCACTAGTCTGTAATTCAGTGATGCCGAACCATAGCACCCCAGGAACCGGATCACAATAAGATGAGCACAGCGCTCAAGACGGACAGCGTAATGGCTCAAGCACTGTGCTTAATTTTAAAATCTCTTTAAAAATGTCCTGTACAATGTACGGGAGACATTAATGTGCCCCTAGCAGATGAAGAATGAGCTATTCCAACCGGCTTGCTCTCAATCTGCGCCTGATAAGAAATAAATAAAAAATTTCACAGGCTGGTGTTAACCTCCCTGGCGGTCTGATTCTGACATATTTTATGTCAGAATCGGTCCTATTTATTTTGGCCCCCTAGCAGTATAAGTGTGGCTCGGGGGTTAACTTTCAATACTGAAAGCGGTATCCCCGTGCCACACTCTAGTCAATACTTACCTGTCCTGCGCTCCCTTGATGTCCCCGCAGTCACACTGCAGCCGATCGTGTCATCACACTTCCTGGTTTCACTCCTCGCGAGAAGAGAACCAGGCAGTGTGACTTTGCGAGGAGCGGCTGGAGGAGACTGCGGGGATCAGCAAGGGAGCGCAGGACATGCAAGTATCCAGCCAGAGTGTGGCTCGAGGATACCGCTGTCGGTACGAAAAGTTTAACCCCGAGCCACACTCGGGAATACTGTCGGAGGTTGAGCGATTTGTGCTTCAGCACAAATCACTTAATATATAAATCTAAACCCACCTAAAGATCCCATACTTTACATCCCTGGTTGCAGAGAGCAGCTCGCTCCATGGGCAGCTGAACACTAGGAACAAATAGTTCCCAGGGTTCCTCCAGTTATCCATTCCGGCAGGAACTCTCTCGCACCGATCTTCATGGAGTCCTATGGACTCCTGGAGCTGATAACGCTAGCAGCTCTAAGCTCCGGTGTTCTAAGGTTGCGGCCCCCAAAGTATTATGACTCAAACTGCTGGGAAAACGGCTCAGTTTTAATAGAGATGTTAAAGGTGAGGCATAAATGCAAACAGCTGACGTAAATGTTTCCCTTTTGTCTCTTAACTTTAACGTCTTTGTTGTGATCTGGCCCCAGATGTTTTGAAGCTACATGTCGCATGATGCCCCGGCAGCTATAAGGCTGGGTAGGCATGATGGAAGATTTAGTTCTATCCCCTATATGGTGCCAAGGTTTGACAGCACAGCTTTAATCTAGAAGACCGGACTCTGGTACCAGCATTCTAAAACCATAATACTGTTTTTCTTACAAGCCACACTTTGCATTACTGGGATACTTCTTACTCCTTTCTCTGCAAAATAAGCGTGAACGAATACAACTGTATAAAACGCTTTTCTGTACCTTTTTGTCAATTGTATATAGATGTTTCGCACTTCTTTTATTATACTTAAGTCAATTAAAAGTTTGGGTAAGGAAGTTGCTACTTTTTATAAGCACAACTCCTAATAAGGAGGCTCTCTTCAGTGTTTTTGGAGATTGAGAACTAGCTTTAAATTACAAAGTTGGCTATTTTCCCTCTAGTGAGTTAATGGATTTCCATTTTGTACTGGAAAAACTTGGAACTAAACGGTGCTTAAAGACCAGTAGAAACTAATTGGATTGGAACTGTGTTTTTTTTGGTTTTTTTCAATGGGACTGTTTTGTAACTTTTTTTTTTTTTCTCCTTCCTCTTCCATATTTTCAGCAAATTGCTTTTAAAAATCTTGTTCAAAGAAATCGTCAGATCGAGCAATCGTCTAACAGACCTCCTCCATCCAATTCAGTAATACACTTACCATTTATCATTGTGAACACCAGCAAGAAAACAGTTATTGACTGCAGCATATCTAATGACAAGTAAGTGAAGTTTTTTTTTTTTTTTAAACTGGAAATGCATATTTGCTATTAAAGTTTTTGTTTACACACATTATTACTGCTTTCACTACCAGCGCATTGTGAGTCAATGTGTCTGCCCAGATTACAAAGAGAAAAAAAAAATCTTTTAATTCGTTGCACTGACCCAAACTTAAATGTTCTCATGCTAGGTTTGAGTATCTTTTTAATTTTGACAACACATTTGAAATTCATGATGATATTGAAGTGCTGAAGAGAATGGGTATGGCTTGTGGTCTGGAGTCTGGAACTTGTTCAGCAGAAGACTTGAAGACCGCACGGAGTTTGGTGCCAAAGGCTCTAGAACCGTATGTGACAGGTGAATGGCTTTGTTTATGCTTATTAAAGTGTCTTTCATAGTGTACGTAAGTGCAATATGATGTTTATCATGCAGATCTTTCTATACATTCTGTATCAATAGTATTAATGTTTTTTGTCTCCTACATAACTATTAGTGGTACATCGAAATGGAAATTTCCAGCCGATACTGAAAATTGGTGATCGGTTCAGCCGAAAATCAGACATGAGAGCCTGGGCCTGGAGGGCCCCGGCCGAGTCGGCGGGGACTTGCCTGGGCCTGGAGGGCCCCGGCCGGGGCTCGCCTACATCCTCCCACTTCGACCCTGAGCTCCAGCAGTGGCAGTCCCGTGGTGACAGTCCTCCGGCAGCCGTTCCCACTCTCCGTCAGACACGGGGATGATGTGGCAGAGGTGGAAGCCTTTGACCCTGCAGACAGCCGGGTCAAAGGCCTGCGCCTCCGCAGTGTCATCCCTGCGTCTGATGGAGAGCGGGACCCGGCTGCCAGAGGACTGTCACCACGGGACTGCCACCGCTGGAGCTCAGGACCGAGGTAGGAGGATGTAGGAGTATGTTGCCTACACATACTTGCCTGCATCGGCCCTGAGCTCCTCCACCGGTGGCAGTACTCCTGCATCCAGTGTCCTCTCTCTGTGTTGGTCGTCGGGATGACGTCATGAAAGCCTTTGACCCAGGGTCAAAGGCTTCCGTGATGTCATACCGGCGACCAATGGAGAGAGGACACTGGATGCAGGAGGACTGCCACTGGTGGAGGACTCGGGCCGATGTAGGTATGTGCAATGCTCTCACCCCCCCCCCCCCCCCAACAAAATCCGTCACCTGAGCCTGGTGGCCAGCCTTCAGACTCGGGCAAGTCCCCTGCTCGGTTGAGCCTCCAGGGAGAGCCGGGGGACTTGCCCGAGCCTGGAGGCCGGCTAAGCAGGTAGCTCGGTCGGCCTCAAAGCTCAGGCAAGCCCCAGGCTTGGCTTGGCTGGGCCTCTAGGCCCAGGCCAAGCCAGGGGCTCGCCTGAGCTTGGAAGATGGCCGAGCAGGCAGCTCGGCCGGCCTCCATGCTCAGGTGAGCCCCTGGCTCGGCTGGGCCTCCAGGCCCTATTTTTTTAAAGTAAATTTTCAATTTTTGCCCGAAAGCACCATTTTCGGCTGATAATTTCAGTGGCCGATATTACAGGGCATCCCTATTAACTAATGTGCTCCAACCTTTCATACTACATCTCATATTGCTACTGTTAACCATGCCCACAGTAACAATGTTCTGCTACTTAGTCTGAGATATTAAAAACTACAGTTAATAGCAATAATTTAGGTATGACAATTCTTTATTAAATGAGGTTAACTTTTTTGAACTCCCTAGAACGTTTTAGACTGTCGCCGTTATTAAAAATAATTTTCATAACAAGCCAAAGGAATAGGGTCTTTAAGGTTTTTGTTTTTTTTTAGTATGCTTTGCTGTCTGGTTCCTTGCCAAGTCAAAGAGTTAGAGGCCTTCTAGTGGTTTTTAAACCTTTTACAGCAGACTACGTGTGAAAGCCCTTTCGAATGACGCCTTACTTGACCTTGTGGGGTTTGCAGAAACTGAAAAGCAGCAGTCCGATTGACCTCTTCCTCCACTCTTATGTCCATCAAAATGGGAAAGAATTTAAGGGATTTAATGGATGTTGGGAACAATACAATATTTATGTCTACTCACCTCAATACAGGGGATTCCTCCAGATCAGCCAGACACTGAGGCTTTTACCACCCAGGAATTGCAGGCAAATTGCATTTGCTGGTTTATCATCCTTAAGGTTTATACACACACCTCTCACACATACACTCCACAGGGAAAAGGTTAATGTTAGAGTGTATGTCAAAATTATTTTATCTACATTATGTACATCATGTTTTACGTTAACTTTTTACCTGGTCTCTTTTCAGAAATGGCTCAGGGATCTATTAGCAATGTGTACGTCTCTTCAAATCCTGTTTCGAATGGCAGAAGATTTTCAGCTAGGTAAGAATCTTATCTTTGGTCTACTTTCTCAGTGTTAATCTTTACATTTGCTCAGATGCCAACATTGAACAAGAAATAAATTGTGAAACAAACTTTTTTTATATATTGTACTGGTAAGTGTTAAATGGATATTTTAAGCAATTTAACCATTAGAACTTATGTTTAAACTTTGCTGTGCTGGTCACAGCACTGGGTGAGGTGGAGGAAACCGCCTCCACTTCAACTACCTTTTTAGCTAGATCAGGGGGGAAGGGGGTAGACCAGGGCTCAAAATTTCAGGTCCCAAGCTACTAGCCAGGCCTTAAGAGTTACTCGCCACCCAACCCTTACCGTTATCTCTGCCCCTAAACACACCCTCTAAAATTGTTTAATTCTCATAATATAATGAAGCATTGTAAACATAAATCAAAATGTGCAGTGTGTATGAGTGGATCACAGAGCTCCACAGCAATAAACCTCATAGTAATGTCCAGTGTGTATGAACGTATCACAGAGCTCCACAGCAATAAACCTCATAGTAATGTGCAGTGTGTATGAGCGTGAGTTTTATTGCTGTGCAGCTCTGTGATATGCTCATACACACTGCACATTACTGAGTTTTATTGCTGTGCAGCTCTGATACGCTCATACTCACCACACCTTACTGAGTTTTATTGCTGTGGTGCTCTGATACACTCATACACACTATGCATTACTGTATCAGAGCTCCACAGCAATAAAACTCACAATAATGTGTGGTGTGTAGAAGCGTATCAGAGCTCCAAAGCCTTTTATATACCCGCTCTTTCTTTTTACCCCTCCCTCTCATTCTTTTTTTCAACCCCCTCTCCCATTCTCACTTTTTTCACCTCTCTCCCTCTTTCTTTTTTTTCATCCCCTCTTATTCGTTTTTTTATCATTTTTTTCATCCCCTCTTCCATTCTCAGTTTTTTTAATCCCCTCTTTTTTTTCATCCCCTCTTCCATTCTCAGTCTTTTTTTATCCCTTCTTTTTTTTCATCCCCTCTCTTCCATTCTGTTTTTATCCCCGCTTTCTTTTTTTCATCCCCTCTCTTCATCCCCTCTCTTCCATTCTGTCTTTTTTTTTTTTTTTTTATCCCCTCTTTTTTTCATCCCCTCTCTTCCATTCTCAGTCTTTTTTTATCCCCTGCAACCCCTGCAGCCTTGTAATTACCTACCTCCCAGGCAGCAGTTCCCCTCCGCTCAGAGGAAGGGAATCAAATCACTCCTCACTCGGCTCATGCACAAACGCTTCCAGGCTCTGTGTCAGCACACGTGACACAGACCACCCGGAAGCTGACTGAGTGCAGACGCTGGGAAGATGTGAAAGCACATCTCTCCCAATGTTCGGTCCGTCCCTGCTTGCGGCGCCGCCCTCCTCCTTCCTCGCTACGCACTGGAGCAGACAGGATCACATGAAAGGGAATGTCAGTGACGACGCTGGCATTCCAATTACAGCACAATTTCTACTCGCCCTCCCCCAATTTCAACTCGCAAATTGCGAGGGGACGAGTGCAAATTTTAACCCCTGGGGTAGACGATATTTTAAAAGTAGCCAAGATTAGTATAGCGGTACTTTTAATTAAAGAATTATTCTGCACCAAGGCAGAGACAAAATGTTGCCACATAATTTTGACTGGCTCTGAAAACCACTCCTGAAACGGTAAACTAAATCCTCCACCTAAATTGCTTCAAGCACAAAACCTCCTTTCTTCTCAAACCTTTTTAACGAACAGACCAGAGAGATCAAGGTGTGCCCAAATTTTGCAAAGGTACTTGGGTCCTGGGGATAGACCGATATCCTTTTCTTTTTTTCCTTGCGGTCCAAATCGATTATCGGCAGCCTCTCTGGACGCTATCTGGTACCGATTATCCTGTAAATTTAAAGTCGGGGGGGGGGGAACAACTCACAAATCTGACATGCCATTAACATTTTCAACATTGCGCCATGTTCATTTAATTAAAACATTTTTTAATCTTTTTTTATTTTTACAATCTGGCAGTGTCTAGACTCTGGCTTTTGCAGTGATCCCTCATATGACCCTGTATGTAAGGGATCTGCAACTTTGGCCCTCCAGATGTTTTAGAACTACATATGCCATGGTGTTCATTGGGTTCTTAGAGCAGGGACAGTGACTGAGTCTCTGACTCGTATTTTTAACTTCTCCTCCTCTGGAATCTTCCCCTCTGTTTTCAAACATGCTCTGATCACCCCCATTCTAAAGAAGCCATCTCTTGACCCCACCTCCCTTTCGAACTTCCATCCCATCTCTCTGCTCCCCTTTGCCTCCAAGATCTTAGAACAGCTGGTCTATAACCAGCTCACCGGTGTTCCTGCTGCTAACTCTGTACTCGATCTGCACCAGTCCGTCTTTCGCTCTCAACACTCTTGACACTGCTCTGACCAAGGTGACTAATGATTTAGTTGCCGCTAAAACCAAAGGTCACTTCTCCCTCCTTATTCTTAACCTCTGCTGCCTTCGATACTGTTGACCACCCTCACCTGCTCCTCACACTGTGTCAGCTTGGCCTTTAGTGATGCCACTCTCTCCTGGTTCTCTTCAGATCTCTCCTCTCGCTCCTTCAGGGTCTCCTTTGCCTGTGCCTCTTCACCACCAGTGTCTCTCTCAGGTGGGGTGCCTCAATGCTCTGTTCTGGGTCCCCTACTCTTCTTGAGTTATGCCGCCCCTCTGGGCAACCTCATATCTTACTATGGACATTATCATCTCTATGCGGACGACACTCAAATCTACCTTTCCTCTCCCGATCTCTCTCCTCACATGCTGGACCGTGTTACAACCTGCCTTTCAGCTGTCTACAACTGAATGACTTCACATTTCCTAAAGCTGAACTTCTCATCTTCCCTCCCTCTAAAACCTCTCTTCCTGCACCCGTTTCCCTTCAGGTGAATGGTGCCACTATTACTTCTTCCTCTCAGGCTCGCTGCCTTGGGGTCCTCTTGGACTCCGATCTATTCTTCACTCCTCACATTCAGTCACTAACCAAATCTTGCTACTTCCACTTAAAAACCATTGCACGCATCTGTCCCTTTCTTATTTTTTTTTTTGTAAATATAAGTTTTGGACCAGAAATCAGGCACCGTCAAAGACGGCACGCAGGCCGCTCATGCAGAATACAAATACAATGGCAGAATGAAGGTGACAATAAAAACTCCGAAAATTACAAGGATATATAGCCATGCACCCAGTTCCAACACTTTAATAGCAGGATCAATCAATTGCGTTGGGACATACTGAAGAGATATCGTGGGAAAAACCAAGTAGTAAGGGGGTAGATCGGAAAAAGAACGGCGTAACCAGGAAGGAGGAGTGCACGCGTGTAAGTCTCAGTAGCCATCAGCAAGTTAGTGCCTCTAGCCCACAACTGCAGCAAGGTCGTGGAGGGGGGGTGATGCGGGTCCCGTGGAGATCCTTGGCACGCAGGACCCTACACACAGGAGTACGGCTCACAGGTCCGTCAATAGAGCTCGGAAGTCAGTGCTAGTGGAGATCAGGTTCCATCTAGCCCAAATAACGTGTACCTCGAGAGCATATGGTTGGAGAAGTCCAACTGTTCTACAGAATGCATCGCTTCCATTTTAGTGAGCCAGAGGCTCATGGGAGGGATCGTCTGTGTCCACCAGTACAGGGGAATGAGGCTCTTGGCTGTATTGAGCATGCGTATACAGACCGAGTGTTTATAGTGTGCAGTACATGGTGAGACCGCATCGGGGCGGGTAGGAGGTCTGGTGGTGGGTCCATAAAAAACCGCAAGAGCCGGTGCATCCGTTCCCAGAATGGCTTAAGGGGCAATCCCACCATATGTGGAGTAAGGTGTTGGGCCCGGCCCCGCATCACCAGCAAGCGTCACCCAGGGTCGGGTACATATGGCAGAGAATCTGCGGGGTCCTGTACCACATGGACAGTAATTTGTAAGCGGTTTCCTGTGCCTTTTGCGGAGACTGTGGTGGGTAAGATTGCAGATCCGCCTCCACTGCTCCTCAGTGTTGGACCTTACGTTTACTATCTCCCATTTTCCCATGAACCCGGGCGGGAGGGGTTTTAACACGCGCTGGAGCAAGGAATACAGAAGCGAACGCCATGAGGTTAGGAGTTCCGCGTACAGCACATGCGTTCAAACTCAGTAAGTGGGCACGTCAGCATTGGTCATTGGGGTATGGAGAGCACAAAGCTCCGGACCTGATGGTACTGAAAGTAGTGCATAAATGTAATCACTTCATCCCCATCAGGGTCTCTAGAGTAAGCTTGCCGTCCTGGTAAATGTGGCTGATATGAGGAATGTCGTGTCGGAGTATGGCGCGGGGTCATGCCTGGGGGGGGGGGGAGTCATAGCGTTGAGTCAGTGAGGACAGAGGCGCAGGGTCAGGACAGGCCCAAAGGCTTCATGAGGTGGTGCCAAAGTCGGAGGGTTGCAGACACAAATTACTATTAGCTTTATATAGCGCCACATATTCCGCAGCACTTTACAGGATTAGTGTACAAGGAGTTGATACATTGGAATGGATGATACGGCCTGATTCAGGGGGTCCCTGTTCCCAAGGGAACTTACAATCTATGAGATGTACAAGTATTTTGTGAGGTAGGCGCATCAATATCGTTGGGCAAGACACCTAAGGACACACGCTGGTGGCGTCTTCTGAGTGGAATCAAGTCGTCTTTCATGATTGTAGCGATGATCAGCGACCTGGTGGTTAGGTTGAACCTGCTTCTTGTAAAGTCGAGACTTCTTCACAGTTGTACCGGAGGGATGTGCCGAACGGGACCTTGACTTGCTTTTCCACGGTCGATGGGTAGAGATGTTACCACTGGACTCCACAGCCGATATTGTGTGGTAGGCAGGTGTGTACCGTTAGGTGTCTTGCCCAAGGACACTTACTGGAGGTGCTATAACCTGTGCCTCCACGGTTATAGAGCAGTGATGTTACCTCTACTCCATCCAGTCGGTACAGACGTCTCGTCAGGCGTAAGTCCTGCAGTCGAGGCAACCAAGGCAAAGTCGACGTCGGGACCCCCATTTCTATACCCTCCACCTCCCCTTGAAGCCTAGGAGTCCTCAGTCGCGTCCACTCCACCACCCGGAAAAGATGACGTGCCTTGTAATAAAGGACAAAATCAGTGACAGCCAAGCCTCCCTCCAGTTTAGGTAGGGTCAGAGTCTGGAACCGTAGTCTGGTGCGGGCGCCACGCCATATGTAAGACCATACTTGTCTGTGTTCCCAATTCCCTAAGCAACCTTGGCTCCCCAGATGTTTTGAAACTAGTTATGAAAAACAGGAAGTCATCGTCGTATGCCACGACTTGGTGTTCAGTGGGTCCAACCTGCAGACCCGTTATGTCAGGATTGGAGTGTATGGTGTTCAGGAAGGGCTCCAGGGCCAGCGCAAACAATAACTGGGAGAGTGGGCATCCCTGGCACGTCCCGTTCCTGATACAGAAGGGAGAAGTGTACATTAACAAAAATCCGAGCAGTAAGGTTGATGTACAACGCCCGGATCCATGCGCAGAGGTGAGGGCCAAGCAGTGGTGTATTTAGGTTTTGTGCTGCCCTAGGCTTGACTAAACTCATGCACCGCTAATTTCCATATCACACACATCTTCCCGTTATAGCGTTCAGTAAAATGTCACTGCATGCTGGGATTTTACTAATCGCAGCTGCTTTAGAGTGATAGGAGTCCTATAGCTCTCAGACAGCCTTTCGTGCTGAGATCAGTGAGCTCTCGGCATGTACAGTCTGCCTCAGAGTGACGAGTCCTATTCTATGATCACATAAAAAGTATTATTCATTTTTGGTGTACGATATCCTAATATTTATAACGATGATGAATAATCATTTTCTGTAGGATTGTATCACAGCTGGAAAATGAGCAGTGCAGTATAGGCTAAACTGTTCCTTGCCACTTTTCGGGTTATTCAGAGAGCTGATCTGGCCCTGAAATTGCACCGAACAGAGAATTTCCATGTATGGTGCAATTTCGTGACCATTCAGCTATTTCAAAAAGCTAGCAATTTGCCAAATATTGTCGAATTGCCTGCAAATACGGTGACTGTTAGACGTCAGTGAAATCCCCCATAGAGAAGGAATCGTTAATCTATTCAGACACCGAACAGCAAAGAAATGTCCTGCTGTTCGGTGGTTTCATTTGACAGATTTATTCAGGCGAATCCCATAGGTTTCAATGTTAGAAATATTCCCGTTTTTTTGTATCCAATATCTAATAAACCATTTAATCTGCAGCAAAAAGTCTATTTTCTAGGCATTTTTCTGCAAACAAATTCAGATTTATTTTTTTCCCCATAGCGTTTTTTTTCTGTAACAAACCTTTTTAGTATTGTTCATAGGACCTCCTATATCATTTTCAGGCATTGTCGTGTGGTAGCTTTTTTGCAAACAGCTTTAAAGAATGTTTTTGGTTTTTTTTTTGGGTTCCCTGTCGTGTGGCTGGTCAGCTTTTCTCCAGTGTACGGTGGGTCGTCAGCTGCATTCGGTGGTCTGTTCGGCAGGTCGGCGGCAGCTTGTGGGTGCGTTGGGAGGCTGTTCTGTGTGTTGTTTGGCGAGTTTGTAAAACAAGGGGTTAAGGTTCCATGGCACTAGCCAAAGGACAAGCGCATTCGTTATGTGTACACAGAGATCGTACAACGATTTCTTCATTATCACAGTTATGTAACAGAACAGACACCACACACACCTTTTTCTTACTAGCAGGCTCTGGCTGCAGCTGTCCAGCTTCTCTCTGCAATCTCCGGTCACATGATCAGGCCGTCCAATCCGGATGCAGGATGTCCTCACACATCCGGATGGCACACTGCGAGACTTTGCTCAGTGTCATGTGCTCGGAGCCTCCCCGCTGCAGGAGAAGGCTTGAGCAAGGCAAGCAGTCGCAGAACAGACAGGCGCTTTCTCTGGGGAGGGAGGGGCTGAATCCGGGCCTGTGACTCCCCACTTGGGTTCCTTAATCGGTGTCTATTCTAATGCCGAGCGCTCGTGCTCCTTCCTGCGCCCACAGCAGCCAGGTCTGACGTCAGCCGCTGGCGACAAGGAGCGGAGTTCCTCTGCTCCCGGCCAGTCTCGGCATAGTGGTGGCTTTTTGCTTCCCCACTGAAGAGTGCCGCCCTAGGCCTTGTCGGCCTAGGCAAAGATACAGCACTGGGTCCAAGACCAAGATGGGATAGGGTGGCAAATAAAAAGTCTGTTAACCCTGTCAAAAGCCTTTTCTGCGTCCGTAGACAGTAGAATTAGATCCTCGCCCCTGCGCCCGGCCCTATACATAAATGTCAGGGCCCTAATGGTATTGTCCTTCACCTCTCGGGCCGGAACAAATTCCACTTGGACGGGATGCACAACCGCCGGGACATGGGGAAACGAGCGGGACGCTAGGATTTTGGCAAAGAGTTTTAAATCGCAATTAAGGAGGGAGATGGGACTGAAATTTTCACAATGTGTATGGTCCTGTCCCTCCTTGGATCAGGGAAATATTGGCGGTCAGTCTGTGGGGATTAACCCCTTAGTGACCGGGCGGTTTTACACAAATCCGTCGTTTAGTGACCGCTGCTGTTTTTACGTTTCTGCGCTGCTCGTGTTTAGATCAAATTTTCCTCTTACTCGTTTATTCAACCCACACATATTATACACCCTTTTTCCCGCCATTAAATGGACTTTCTAGAAATACCATTATTTCCATCATATCCAATAATTTAATATAAAAAAAATATGAAATATGATGAAAAAAATGGTAAAAACACACTTTTTCGTAATTTAATCCCCTAAAGCTATAACCACCAATAAAGACCCCGGCTAAATAGTTTCCAAATTTTATCCCGAGAATAGAAATACCCAATTTTTACATGTTTTTACCTTTTAACCCTTTCACTGCTGAGCCAGTTCACCTATGTGCGCTGCGCTCATTCTGACCATTTTGTGCTAATTATTTTTAGATGACAGCCTAGGTCCTATTTAATTAAACTCCCCCCAGACAAAAAAAACTTAAAAAAAAAAACATTTTTTATTTTATTTAATTTTTTTTATTATTTTTTTATTATTTAATTTTTTTTTTACATTTTTTTTAAAACCAAACCTGGTCATGTTTGGTATCATTTGAAAGGCCATAATCAGGCCTTTCAAATGATGGCAAATATGACCATCTAGCTGCCATGGATCGGGAGATAAAGGGATCCTTAGGATCCCCTTATCTCTACATGGCAGCTAGAGGGTTAACTGGCCCACTGACATCTTCACACATATGGTGAGGTTGTCAGTGGGTGGGGGGGGACCTGGAGGCTTGGCTGACGTCCAAGATGTCAGCCCCCCTCCAGGTTTGAATCGCGTTTTGGCGCCAATTGGCGCCGCAACGTGATCCGGCGGCGAAATGGTTAATGCCATACACTGCTGGAAAGGGGAGGCTCTCCCCTCTCCAGCGGTGCAAACGGCATCTCCCTAGCTTCAATGGTTGGGGAGATAGAGGGCTCCGAAGGAGCCCCCCCCTCCCCTCCATTGAAGCACATGGGGGCACCTTCTGATGACGTCACCACGCAGCGTGGCGACGTCATCAGCCTCGCCTGCCCATGTAAATCACATGGGCAGGCTTCCTCCCTGTCAGATCGGCGTGGGATCCGACGAGGGAGGTGAGTATCGGGCGGGAGGGGGATTTGGCGCCGCTGACGTACCCTGTACGTCATCGGGTCTAAGGGAGACCCGAACACAGGACGTACAGGGTACGTCAGCGGTCGGGAAGGGGTTAAGTGACCCTCAGGGATAGAATTATGCTGCGAGGAAATGGGCCGAGAGGGGTCCCTGAAAGCATTTGTAATAAGGGAAGACCATCAGGGCCTTGGCATTTCCCCAAATTAGATTATTTAATGACGTCTGACTGCTCCTCTATCGTTAGGGGGGATTCTAGGAGCTTGGCGGTTGACAACGGGACCTTCTGGGGCTGCGAGCTGGACAAAACGTCCTGTATGCTCTGTCGATGTACGGATCCACTACAGACCGATTCCGGGGCAGGGATGTTGTAAAGGGATTTGTAATAGGTGCGGAGCGCTGATTGAATTTGAGCAGGCAGGTGTTGCATTCGTTGTTGGGAGTCCCGGATTTTAGCAATAGAAGAGGCAGCTTTGCGTTTACGTAACACTCGCGCCAGCATGGGACTGCTGTTATCCACATGAGTGTAAAAGAACGTTTTAGAGCGCAGATATTGCCTGTGGTGGTAAGAGTGAAGTAGCAATAAGGGGTCCCTTCGCGCCTGCATTAGGTCTGCTAAGAGTCCCGGGTCCTGCGTGTCCTTCTGTAGTGTCTCCAGTCGGTGTACTCGAGACATTATGTCAGAGAGGTCCGCTGCCGTTTTAGAGGCCTTTTGTATGGAAAAGCTGCGTATCATGCATTTGTGGGCCTCCCAGTCAGCGGCGCGAGGTCAGGAGTGACCTTTTCCTGGAAGTGTTGGAGAGTCTGATTGCATTCCTGGGCGATACCCGGGGTCAGACAGTAAAAAGTCATTAAGTCTCCACGAGGTGGGCCTATAGAGGGGGGGCTATGCACAGCGTTACTGGGGGAATGGGTGGACAAAGTAATGTTTCCTATCTGAACCGTACGGAGGTGAAGCAGGAAAAAGTAGTCTAGGTGGGAGTATACCTGGGCAGGGTGAGGAAAGGTGTAATCTTTGCCCTTGGGGTGGAGCGCCCGCCAGCATCCACCAAACGTTCAGCATGCAACAGTGCCTTAATGCGGCAAGTGACATGTGTGGGTACCGCGGAGTGCCCTGAGGAGCAATCCAGGCAGTGGTCAAGTGGTAGGTTAAAATCGCCGCCCAGTATCAAACACCCCTCCGTGAACCCAGAGGTCACCCCCAACAACCCGCCTAAGAATCTGTGCTGGTTCCTGTTCGGGGCATATGTTAGCGAACATAGTCACTTTCTTATTCAGGACTCTACTAAAATGCTCATCCAAGCTCTTATCTCCCGCCTTGACTACTGTAACCTCCTCCTCTCTGGCCTTAAGAGATCCCAGATTCTCCCTTTGCTGTCTGTGATGAATGCCAGCGCCAGGCTCATCCACCTCACCTCTCACACCTCACCCTTTTGTCAATCTCTACACTGGCTCCATGTTTCCTTTAGAATCCATTTAAAAATACTGGTGCTCACATACAAAGCGCTTCGTAATGTGCCCCTGCCTACATCTCCTCCCTTATATTATCCTGCCAGATGGGGTGAGCCCCATTTCTGTCTATACCTAAAAGGTACCACATACTCTTCCCAGTTTTTCAAGGCTTTTTCTACATTTATGAAAAAGTCTACACTAAGGCCCCGTTCACACCTCTGCGGTTTTCATACGCGCGTATCGCGCAAACGTGAAGAACGTGCATTGCAGCGCGTTCACGCTGCAGTCTATGGCCGAACGTGCTGCAATATGCCTCAAAAAGCTCATGTACTTCTTTGGGCGTAGGGCATTTTACAGCGCGTTCCTACGTGCTGTAAAACGCCCTGGTGTGAACGGGCCCCAAAGGAAATCATGGGATTTCCATGTTTGGGCGGTTTTTACAGCGCGTAGGAACACGCTGTAAAACGCCCAGGTGTGAACGGGGCCTTAATGTATTTTTCATAGAGAATCCTTTCTATGAAATGTGTTTTTTTTTTTTTGGTTTTTTTTAATGTCATGGATGAGTGGTTGTGATGTCGCATTGCTTCAAACCTCTGGGTGTGTGTATATAAAGTGGTCTTGCCTCTTTCACTGGTTTTGTCTGCCCTGGTCCAAAAGCTAGTTTGAAGAACCCCCCCCCCCCCCCCCCCCCAAAAAAAGGTTGAGTGCACAGCCCAATGATCAGAATTGGGTATAGCCATGCATTTATAATTTTACATCCATGCCTTTCTGTAGGATGCAAATCCTTAGCCAATGTATAGTTCATCTTACAGCTTCTTTTTTAATGTGATCTTTTCTCATGCAGCGAATTGACTGCCTGCACTGATGGGATGCTGGCGACCAGTTCAAATGGATCTCAGTATAGCAGCTCCAGAGTGGAGACCCCTGTGTCTGGTATTGGAGAAGAAGATGATGAGGATGAAGATGACTTTAATGAAAATGATGACGATGAATAATGTGCAGACAACTTCAGGAACATTTTAACTGGGGGTGTGTGGTTTGTCTTATTCCCCCCCCCCCCTATTCTAACTGCACTCCTAGCAAATTATCCGGAAGAGTAATTGGTGCTCTTAACCAACCAAGGGATTTTGAATATTGCCTTTTATTTTTGTGGTTTTGGCAATATTTATATAGTTTCACTTATTTCCTCTTTTTGTATATTTTTTTTAATTTATTTTACATTTTTATTTGGCCCCTTTAGAGTTATGCAACAAATTCCCCTCATACTATCCTCAAATATTTTATTTGTCCAAGTTATTAAAACATTTTGTTATGCGTAACCTGGGTCTCGTAAATTACCATATACACGTGGCAACAATGCTTAAAAAGGGTTGGAATCCTGGAAATGTTGGCCAAAGAAATAATCCTATATTTTATAATCCCTTGCCTCAATGAATTGGGATGAATAATTAAAGTTTGACTTATTCCCCCTTCCCCCGAATGCTTATTGATGTGTGTGTGTGTGTGTATATGGGAAAAATAAATGTTCTGCGATGCTGATGCAGCTATTTGTCTTCAATGTTTTATGTTGCTTTTAGTATAATTTGCCTGATTATTGCAGGCAATCCTTTTATATTTCTTTTTTAATATCCTATAGTTGTTTACATAAGCATCATTAAAATGTGTACTGGAACAAATGTTTGTTTCCTGAAACTGCATATAATCTATTTTAAAGTTGAAATTATAGTTTTAATAGTTTTATCCCCATACCCTTTTCTATAATTTCAAATCCTTTTTGAAGGGTTATGACGTTTTCAAGACAGATGATGGTTATTGTCAGTTATCTTTTAAAATAACTAACTGTACAGATACAGTCGTCTGCCCGTGACACACATTCTTATTGAATCTTACTCTTATGTAATTAACTATACAGAGTTATTAAATGATTTGTTTAAAAAAAAAAAAGCACTGTTTTGTTAATAAAACATGCATGGGCATTTTGAAGAATATCTGTGTTTTTCTGGTAGACTGTGGAATTTCTGAGTAACCAGTATTGGTTTTTAAGTCTTTTTACCAATTCAGAGCGACAGATGCAGAATGGGGCCTTTCATTGCTGAGCCATTTCATAGTGCTTTTTTTTATCTAGGAACTGTATTTATAAATTGTCTTCTGAGGTACCTTGATAAATTATGCCTTTTTTAGCAGAGACTTTATTTTTTTACCATAGCTAAAATTTTTGAACAATTACTGAAATCTGGATAAATGTCACTATTACAAGGGGATGGAAAGCAAAACGTTTGTCTCTTCGGCAGTATGCACCCTGGGATCTTTCACTATATATTTCAATTACTAATTGTATGGCTCTACATTTATCATCACTTCAAAGAAAACCAAATAGGATTCTGTGCAGATTTTTGTTTGAAAATGGATGTTTTGAAATTAAATTTTATCACTTTTCATTCATATAGAATTGGGATCAAATATAAAAAACAGACATTGGGCACCATTACGATAACGCTAAAACAGGGACGCTAAGGAGAGAACCTGCACCTGCAGGTTTCTCCTTGGTGTCCCTGTTTTAGCATGATATTACGGTGCTGGCACTAATCCAGCAGTCTGCCCCGTAATGCGGCGCTAAGCACCACCGTGAGCATCCCATCTATGGAGTTAATAGGACTCCATTGAGGCTTCCGGTCACATGACCTGCAGGATCAGACCGTGCGAGATCCAGCATGTCACCGTAGTGATTTGCAGAGGGAGACGGAGTCACTTTTCCCCCCAGTCTCTCTTCTCCCGGTGGCAAGAAGTGGATGGAACCGCCGTTGTCGCCGCAGGATGGGAGGTGAATATGTAATGAAGGGGGTTTCATAGAAACATAGAAACATAGAAAAATGTCGGCAGATAAGAACCTTTTGGCCTATCTAGTCTGCCCAATTACATGGATACTTGACCTGGATTTATCTTTTGTTTAGGATAGCCTTATGCCTATCCCATGCTTGCTTAAATTCAATTACTGTTTTGGCCTCTACCACTTCTACTGGAAGACTGTTCCATGTATCCACCACCCGCTCAGTAAAATAATGCTTCCTGATGTTACTTTTAAACCTTTGCCCCTCTAATCTAAGACTATGTCCTCTTGTTTTGTTTTTTTGTTTCCTTTTAAATATACTCCCTTCCTCTACCTTGTGGATTCCCTTTACGTATTTAAATGTTTCTATCATATCTACTCTGTCTCGTCTTTTTTCCAAGCTGTACATGTTAAGATCATTAAGCCTTTCTTGGTAACTTTTCTCCTTCAAGCCGTACACCATTTTAGTAGCCCTTCTCTGAACTCTCTCTAAGATGTCTATATCCTTCTGGAGATACGGTCTCCAGTACTGCACACAGTACTCCAAGTGAGGTCTCACCAGTGCTCTGTACAGAGGCATGAGCACTTCCCTTTTCCTACTGCTAATACCTCTCCCTACACAACCAAGAATCCGTTAGCACCAGGTCTTGGCTGTGGTTAACTTTTCAGGTAATCACAGCAGGATGGTAATTGGCGTTAGGACTTTTTAAACCTGTTAGTTGCAGCCCTATTACAATCCAATCACTATTTTCATAATCGATTAGTTGGCAGATTATATATATTTTAAATTTTCGATTTGATTCATCGGATAATAAAAAAATTACAATACTTTTTGTTTTGCAATTTGTGTAGTGTATGTAACTTTTGTGTGTACATATACACGTTATGTATCTTGTGTGACTTGGGTACTTTTCACACACAAGGTACGCGAGCGCCTGGTCAGAGTGATTGATGCTGTGTGCGGAGCTCGAGCTCATGTCTGCTTTCTTGCCAAACGAATGCTGCTACAAACGGTCATATATGGACATAATGTCAGCACACAAAGTGGGATGAGAAGGTGGGGGGCACTCCATGGAGCCTGACCATATTAAGAACCTTTAAGGTGGTCAGGGTGTGTAGTGTGTCCCCTTTTTTTAATAAATTTTTTAAAATAGAATTTTATGAACAAACTGGATGGGGGGGGGGCTGGAGATGAGAGGAAGTGGGTTTGGGCAAGAGACTGGACTTGAGTTTGGCAGGGGTTTGCAAGGAAGAGTCCAGACTGGAGAGGTGCAGGGAGGAATGGGGTGGTGGTATAAAACTTCAGCGATACAGCTCCAACCACCCAGTAGTAGTACCCCACAATCTGTGCTAGTTCTGCTACGGTCATAAACCAGGGGTCATGTCCTAAGATTCTGTTTCCCGCTTAGCACTTATCTAGCACGTGACACCTACACACCATCTAATCTGATATATTTGTGCATCTATGTGGATTTTAATGAAAATATAAAATTCCTATATTGTGACGAAACAGGGAAAAAATATGATGGAACACCTGAATAAAAGCTTTAGTGTAGGGGACCAACGGGAACTCCGTTCCCTCTGTAAAGATAGTGCAGGAACAGAGTTCCCACAAGTTCCCCCAGGACTTTACCCCTGTCGTAAACTAAATAAAAACAAACTGGTGATGTCCAACAAAACACTTGAACTAAAATCACACAGATTAAAGCAGCGACACATTTTTTCCAATATGCTCCCAAAGTAGTATGAGGTTAATGATAATTAACTCAGTCTGACTATAGACATTGTGTGCTTTACACAGACCGATTTAATCCACCAATCGATTCGCTGTCAACTATTTTCATTACCGATTAGTTGTCGATTAATCGATTTTAGTTGTTTCGGTCCTATAATACGGTGTGCCTCTGCTAGGGCAACCACAGCTAATGTTACTGCTCACACAGGTTAGCGTCAGGAATGTAATAGTGCCCACTGTGTGCAAATTAAAATTATAAACTCAGGAGTAAATCTGAAACTGCTGCTTGTTCTAGTGAAATTTGTTAGATTTTGTTTTCTGAAGTTTATCTGCCACATCTCATGTCCCAAAACTGACTTTGTAGCTTGCAGAAGAAAACCATAGGTATTTTGGGTTCTAATATATTTTGGCATCCATGAGCAAAGTATGTAGGCAAATACAAACACAATCCTGTTTTCAGCTAAACTCTGAGCAGCACCACAATGCTTCATATATAGCTTTACGAGTTTTCATCAAAAATATACTTGTTTGTCTAGTAAATAACACTCCTGCTACTAGGTCACAGAAAGGGGGATAGGATCTCTTGACACTGCCCAGCAATATTGATGACTTGGATGTTGTGTCGAGTACAAAAGGTGGACTGTAATGCATGGTATGTTGAAAGGGCTAATAAACAAATTGAATAATTGTTTTTGTCAATGTGGCCACTGGTTTATGCTTAAATCTCGGACACCTGTGGATTTTCTTATATCAGAAGTCTACATTTTCATGAGGTATCCTTTGGAAATGAATCTATGTAAAATCTGATTTAAAAATAACAATACCCTGTTCTTTTTAATCTAGGATGTGAACAATGGTGCCATCCGAACGTCATCTCACATAGCTTGGATTTAATTTTTTTGGAAATGCTGGTAATTGTAGATGCTGCAACACACAGATTGTTTGTTTGCAACACAAACGCTTTGAAAAATCCATGCAGTGATTTCCCCCCCCCCCCCTTGATAGGATCCTTAAGTATTAAGGCTAGGGTCAGACGAACGCAGTGCGAACGCGCGTGCAGCCGCACTTTATCACGGCCGTAGTAGCAGCAAATGACGGGCAATGTACGAAGTACGGCCGCACAAAAGTGCGGCCGCGCAACACAAGCGGCACACAAACGCATTTTTTTCCGAGAACTTGATACCGCTAGTACTGACGTACAGAGTGCGCAGCGTCCGCTAGCGGCATGTGTGCGTGATTAGGAGACGTCAGACGCTGCTAATGTCCGGCCAACATAACGTCCAGACGCAAAAAGGGTTTTATTGACGATCCATACAAAATCACGGACGCAAATGTGCATCGTATGACCGCTATCGCGTATTCCGTGAAAAATACGTCCATTTGTTCGAACACACTTTTTCACGGACAACGCGAAAAATGCGTTAGTCTGACCCTAGCCTAAAAGGTTTTATCAATCTAAAAATGTGATTTATAATAATTTCCAGCAAGTGTGATCTGACCCTGAATAACCTGATATATTATTGCACTGTGAAGCTAGAGAAAGTAAGCTCAGATATGGAGATGTAAAATTTCTGGAAATTTTGAAGCCATGGAAAAAACTTTCAGGTATTCTTTCTGGAAAAATTGGAAATTTTCTGAAAAGTTTTAAAATGTGCACCATGGAGTAGGTTTACAAATTTTAAAATTTATTTTGTCACACTTGAAATAAAAGTGCAGTTAATTTAGGAACTTGATTTTGCTTTTTATAATTTTATCGTTTCAAATGGAATAACAAGGACTGTATATGCTAGTATGAGAAGTAACCACTATGAGAACAAGTAACCAGCCCTCTGTTTCCTAAAGAGCAAGAAACCATCAACATAAAAAGATAGAAATATATATATCAAACTTGCCCCTGAGCAGCACCAATAGCAAAAGGAAGTAACTGCATTATTTGTGCCTGTAAGATCTGGATACATCAATATTTAAGCTCCATGTTGAGGTTTAACCTTCGAGCGGTGCTTTAAAAAAAAGAAAAGGAAACAAAAGACACATGCAATTTAATCTAATTTTCTGATCTCTCATTTTCTGATTTTTATTCCTCTCCCTAATTGTGATTTTTCTCATCGACTTCTAAAAACCTAAGATTTGCATGGATTGACACAAGCGTTTCTCCCCTTTCACAGGTTAGTTTTGTTTCTTGATTTGGTAAGAATATTAGCCAAGGTAGAGCAGATTCTCTCACAGCAGCAGCAGGAGATGCAGGAAGCGAGATACAAGAGGTGTCAGAGGTCGTGTTGTACAGAGACCTTGCCAACATGTTGCATGAGGGCTATGATTTCAGAATCCCAGACTGTACTGGAGAGAACATTGACAGGGATCAAATAGGGACATATTGAACCTCTTACCTGTCCTTTAAGGCCTGAGACAGAAACTATCATCAACTGTATCCCAACAACCACTGTAGGAGGTACAAGATGGAGCTCACAATCATGCTAAACTGAAGCATTTTCCCTGTAGCGCCCCCTAGAGGCCGAAATGCCCATTTTTGTTGTCCCAGTACTGCATTGAGACGTGTTACTTGAATTGTATTCCAGGATTTGCTTGTCTTCAGCTGAGAGAAATTGTAATGATTTAAGACTTTAAAGTTTCAGAAGTCTTTCATTAAGGTCTTAATGTTATAATATGGTATTAAATCTATATTATACATATGGTCTCTTACAATGATATATAATATCAAACACTTTTTTTTTTTTCAATTTTAACAGAAAAAAAAAATGGCTTTGGAAAAAAAAAACATTCCCCCCCATTGTTCTAGTTTTTTTTTCCAGGCCTTCCCATCTCTAGATATAAAACACAAAAGATTAATACCTTTTTTATAGGTGAGAAATGGGAACGTTTCAGTATTCAAGCAATGATTTTTAAAAGTCATGATACAGTCAGTAGTAGAGGTGTTGAGGGTAAAACTGAACACTTCAAGAATAACCATCCAAATTCTCATGTAAAGGCATAAATACACAAACATTGTTGGCTGTTTGCATAGAAATAAGTTTATTTTTAAAAAATATTTCTGATCAAGTGGATCAGCCAATTTTGAATGCATTTAATAAAATATAGGATAGCAACTTCTTAGTATAAATAAGCTGTGTATCAGATGCAGTGGAGCTTGTAGTGTTTCATTTTGTAAGCTACAATGGAAATCTCTCTGTGCTGTACTAGTCAAAGATTTAATTTGCAAAGGGATAACTGACATAACCCTGAATATGCTACATTAATGTGACCTTCATTTTTAAATATTCTCCATACCATATTCAAGAAAAGTTGCTGTGTAAGTATTAAATGGAAAGCCCGAATCCATGTTCATCTGGTCTGACTTCTTTTGTGAGCCATTTGGTATGATGAATCAGTCAAATTTTCCAGGTTGGAATAAAAGCTGTAGCTTCATATGCGGTTTTAAATATGAAATTCTTCTTCCATTTGGCTGTGCCTGTTTAAAGACAAAATTGTAACAAATCCAATATGTATTGCGAATGGTACGTCTGTATGCGGGTAGCTGTATATTTGGGGGGGTCTAATGTCATGAGTGACTCTATTTGACTCCTTAAACACACAAAGCTAAAAACTTGAAAGGGGTGACGGAATAAAACAAGTGGGTTAAATATTTCTGAAAGGTTGACATGTTGGCTAAATGTGTGGCTTCCCCTTTACGCCTCTTTTATTTAACCCATTAAAGACCAAGGGTCTGAGAGAAATCTCAATGTATCCTTCCTGGTAAAATACTTTGAAGTAAATGCATTTATGACTGAACAGTTCAGTCATTGGTCCTTAAGGGGTTAAATGTATGCATGTTCTTGCCAGATTACCTCTTTAACACTTTCACTACAAAACCAAATATTATTTGCATTGTATTACATTGAAAATCAACAATTGGCACGCAAAACTGTTTTTTTATCTCGCTTTCATGCAAGTTTAGTGTGCACTCTGTGGAGAAATGAAACAGACCTCTCACTTGTGCCACATTGTATTACGGTGAAGAAGCTAAAAGGACCCCCCCCCCCAACTAACTTAATGTTCAAAAGACTTTCCTACTGCATTACAACAGCCAAGCAGAATACAGGGAGAGATCTAGGGTCATTCACGACTATGTAAGGATATGATGCAGATGGTCATAATTGTTAAATCTTTGTACATTACCAATACAAGATGTTACTGTACTTTCCACATGCAGGCTCTATGCCCAGATAAATATTTTTACATTCTATTGATTTTTAGGAAGCTGCATTGCTAATCTTACTGTGTTCAACACAAATCCCCATAAGCAGTATATCTGACCAGTGCTACAATCTTGTTTATTATATCTTCTGTGTTTGACTAAAGGCCAAGGGAAGACGCCATCTAGTTTTTGGAATCTTATATCCCAGCATCATTTCTGTAAAGGGTACTTACATGAAAAATGTTTGTACGAATTAGATTGTTAAAAGATTAACATTTTATGTAAAATTGCTATTTTGCCTGTTTCAAATTAACCCCTTAGAGACCGCGGACGTACCATGTACGTCATGGCCGTGGGTCTCTTTTAGACCCGCTGACGTACATGGTACATCCTGCGGTCTTCTGAGCGCTGGAAGCGATCGGATCGCTTCCAGCAGCTCAAACGCCATTGCAGGCTGCCTGGGAGTCCAGGCATCCATGCAATGGCGTTTAGAAGTGCCGGGGCACCTTGTGATCGCTCCTCGGGAGCGATCAACATCCGGTTTCACCGGAGAGGTGCCCAGCACTTCTAGAGAGCGCTGGAAGCGATCGGATCGCTTCCAGCAGCTCCAGGGCCATTGCACGCTGCCTGGGAGTCAAGGCATCCGTGCAATGGCGGACAGAAGTGCCGGGGCCCCTTGTGATCGCTTCCCGGGATCGATCAACATCTGGTTTCACCGGAAAGGTGCCCTGCACTTCTACAGAGCGCTGGAAGCGATCGGTATCGCTTCCAGCTGCTCTGAGTATATTGCAGGGATGCCTCAACATCGAGGCATCCTTGCAATAGGTTTACCTGCCGCCGGTCCGCTCAGTGATCGTTCCCCCCCGAGCGATCACTTCCGGTAGCGGCAGGAAGTACTGAGTGCCACGAGCTATCGTGGCACTCAGTACAAAAAAGATCACATAAGTGATCAGGTGCTCTGCTGGGTGCCTTGAGGGATCAAGGCACCCAGCAGACTAAAATAAAGTGTAAAAAAAAAAAAAATGAATAAAAATAAATAAAATAGAAGGGCAGCGCCATCTTGGCTGTCACATTTAAGGGCAGGGTCATCTTGGGGCTGTGTGGGATGTTCCTAGCCTGCCTCATCAGAGAGGCAGGCTAGCAACATCCAATCAGAAGTAAGAAAAAATCAAAATAAAATTTCTAATTTGTCAGGTCCGGTCAATATTTTGTAAATATTGGCTCTGACCTCTGTGATTCTCCCTCCCTCTCCTCACTTGTGTTTTGGTGAGAGAGAGATCAGATTTGACAGGTTAGAGATTTTAGGTAGATTTAGTGAGATTAGAAAAATTGAGGCAGATTTAGAGAGATTTTAGGGAGATTTAGAACAATTGAGGCAGGTTTAGAGGGATTTAGAGAGATTTAGGTGTTTATTTGTATTTTCTTGTGAAACCCAACGGTTCTTCTAAGAACCAATAATCCGCTTATATATATATATATAGATAATAATTATAAAATTTTATAATCTATTATATATAATGTCTGAGCGGGTGTACAGCGCCGAGGAGGCATATGCCATCCTGGCGTCAGAATCTGAGGCATCTGTTTCGGATACATTATCTACGCTGGCTGATGTATCTAGTGATGTTTCTGATGCAGATCCTGGGCCACCACCTGCCAGCAGGAGACGCACAGCTCCAGCTGAGGAGTGGGTAGTGCCTCATCGCCAGAGGCCAGATATCCCTCCTTTCACGGCAAATCCTGGCATCAATATTGATGTTGCAGAATTTACCGCCGCACAGTTTTTGCAGGTGTTTATGGGGGATGATTTGTTGGGCCACATCGTGGCCCAATCAAATCTGTATGCCCATCAGCATTGTGCTGCGAAGCCAGACTCCTACTTGGCAAGGCAGCAATGGACCCCGCTAGATGTGCCAGAATTTCTGAAATTCTGGGCACTTACTATGCTGATGGGCATCATAAAGAAGCCCTCAATTCGCTCCTACTGGAGCAGTAGCCCCATCTGCTCTACCCCCATTTACCCCCAATCAATGTCACGTAGAAGGTATGAAAACATTTTGCGTTTCATGCACTTCAGTGACAAGAAGCCTGTGCCCTCCTAGAGAGCATCCCCAGTTTGACAGGCTGTATAAAATCCGCCCCCTGATTACCCACTTCGCCGCCAGGTTTGCAGAGGCTTATACACCTGGAAGGAATATCTGCGTGGATGAATCCCTAATGAAATACAAGGGAAGGCTGGGATTCAAGCAGTATATTCCTCCCAAACGCTCCAGGTATGGAGTGAAGGTGTATAAGCTCTGACGGCGAGAGTGGGTATACTCAGGCCTTCCGGGTGTACGAGGGAAAGGATAGTAGCCTTGACCCTCCAGGTTGCCCAGAACACATGGGAACCAGTGGCAAGATTGTGTGGGACCTACTTTTTCCCCTGATGAACAAAGGGTACCACTTGTATGTTGATAATTTTTATACGAGTGTCCCTTTGTTCAAGCTGCTGTATTGTTTTGATACAGCAGCATGCGGTACTGTTCGCAAGAACCGCGTAGGTTTCCCAGCACAGCTTGTCCGCACCCGGTTAAAAAGGGGGGAGACCTCAGCTCTGCGCCAAGAGGAGCTGTTGGCGGTCAAGTACAGAGACCAGAAGGATGTATACCTTCTATCCACCATCCACACTGAGAGGTCTGTGGAGGTCTCTGTACGTGGCAGAGCTGAGCGCATCAGGAAGCCAGTGTGCATCAAAGCCTATAACCGGCATATGGGTGGGGTTGATCTGGCAGATCAGCTGCTCCAGCCCTACCAGATTATACGGAAGTCAAGGGCCTGGTACAAAAGGTTGCAATTTACCTGATGCAAATTGCAACCCACAATGCCTTTTTGCTCTGCAAAAAGGCAAACCCTGGAGTGACGCTGTCCTTTTTACAGTTTCAGCTCCAGGTCATTTCGGGGTTTTTGTACCAGGATGCACCTGCTCCCCGGGCGGTGATGGGGGACAGAGTTGGGGCTACACATTTTATTTATAAAATCCCCCCTACTGAGGGCAAACCGAAACCCCAAAAAAGATGCAGGGTGTGTTTCAAGAGGGGGCAGAGGAGGGACACCATCTTTTACTGCCCAGAATGCCCTGGACAACCCGGTCTGTGTCTTGGGGACTGTTTCAAGATATATCACACTGTGCGTGATCTGTGATTTTTTTTTTTTTTTTTTCCTTTCTATTTTTTTCTTACACTTTAGTTTAGTTTAGTTTAGTTTAAAAAAAAAAAACTAACTTTTACTGCACCAGACTTTTACATTTTATTCCTACATTTTTATGTTCTACAATTGGTGCTGTATTTTGCCAAAATCTTTGCACACCTATGCATGGGGGGCATGGGTGTACTCAGGAGACCTTGCAGAAAACAACCTGGAGAGTTTTCATGCAGTAACAAACAGTGTCTCCTAAATCACAGTCCAAATCTAATGTGGGCGTAAAAATCTGAAAATTGAAAAATTACTGCCACACACCTTCTCAAATGTTTTGGGCTAAAACCGTTGCATCCATGGCATCAAAGCACTCCATATGCAATACCTTGGGGTGTCAACATAACAAATATAAACAATTTTCTGGCAATAATTCAAACTGGGGTATGCGGTAGACCCAAAACCAAAGATAGGCCTAGCTGAAGAAATAATCTCAATTTCAACTCCAATGACAAAGTCATAAAAATTGTATTTGAACCTTCCCAAAATCCTGGCAAACCTATGCATGGGGGGCATGGGTGTACTCAGGAGACCTTGCAGAAAACAACCTGGAGAGTTTTCATGCAGTAACAAACAACAGTGTCTCCTAAATCACAGTCCAAAACTGATGTGGGTGTGAAAATGAAAAATGACCACCAAACAGTATCCAATTTGTTTGGAGCAAACGGTTGCATCCATGGCATAAAAACTCTCCATTTACAATACTTTGGGGTGTTAGCTTACCAAATATATGCACGTTCATAAAATTGGGGTATGTAAAAAGGCCCCTAAAAAGAAGATAAGCAAAGAAGATACTGTATGTCAAATTAGAAAATTGACAAGCACATGTCAAAAGATTGGCGTAGCACCCCAAAAACAACAGAACAAATCTATATATGGGGTGGTATCAATTTACTCAGAAGATGTTGCTGAACATATTTTGGGGTGTTTTTTGGCAGTAACCCATAACTGGATTTGACAATTCATGCCTAAAGTACAATGTGTGTGTGAAAAAATAACACAAAAAGTGACTACCTGAAAGTTTGGCATAGAGCTAGTGCATGGACAGTGTTAAAATACAACTCTTTGAAGTACCCTAGGGTGTGTCCTTTCTAAAAATATATGGTTTGATGGGGGTAAACTACTTTGGCCGGCTTCAAAAATGTCCCGAATAGGACATGGGTGCATGATGACGAAATGTGAAAATTCCAAGTTGGAAAACTGAAATGCGCACCCCCCAAGTAAGGCCTATTAGCCCCCAAGTAAGGCCTATTAGCCCCCAAATGACCCGACATACCTATACATGGGTGGTATCAATTTACTCAGAAGATGTTGCTGAACATATTTTGGGGTGTTTTTTGGCAGTAAACCTTAAAGTTCACAGTACATGTATTCTTAAATTGCGTAAAAAAAAAAAATCACCAAAACCTTTTTTTTTTCTCAAACTTTGGCATAGATTTGTGGTAAAATGGTTTGCATGGAAAGAGTCAAAATACCCCAAGTTTAATACCTTGATTTGTGTACTTTAAAAAAATATGTATATGTGGAGGGTTATTCAGGAATTAGTGACAGATATCAGTGTTACAATGTCACTATCACTAGTTTTGAAAATAAACTCTTTGGAAATGGCAAAGCGCTACTTGCTTTTTTCCTTATTTTATGCAACAATAAGTGCAAGGAATATGTAAACATTGGGTATTGCTAAACTCAGAACTAAATTTAGAAACTACTAAGGAATTAAATTTTTTTGACGGTTGTTGATACATAAGCAATTTTGGGGGTCAAAGTTCGAAAAAGTGGTGTTTTTTTCAATTTTTTGTAATATTTCACTATTTTTTATAGTAAATTATATGAAATGATGAAAAAAATGGTATCTTTATAAAGTCCATTTAATCACGAGAAAAACAGTGTAAAATATGTGTGGGTTACATAAACGAGTAAGAGGAAAATTTGACGTAAACACTAACAGCGTAGAAACGTAAAAACAGCTGCGGTCACTAAAGGACGGATTTGTGTAAAACCGCCCGGTCACTAAGGGGCTAAAGGAACACTAATCAAACCCCCCCCCCTGTTTTTTATATTAAACTATACCTATTCCCTCAATAAATAGGTAGGGATTTTTTTTTTTTTTTTTTACTGTAATACCCTAAAATCCACTTGTTTCCAACGGCGTCTTTTTTTTAACCACTTCGATGCGGAGGACGCACTCAGCGCGTCCTCCGCATGGCTCCTGCTGTGCTGAGGACGCGCTGAGCGCGTCCTCCCTTTGGGGTCAGCGTTCGGCCGGGTTCCGGCCGATCGATGGCCCCTCCGGTGCGGGCTGACATCCTCGATGTCAGCCCAGCATCCGGAACCGCCGCCGGTGAAATTAGGTGTCATCGCGGCGGCGCGATGACACCTAATTCAGGCGCCCCCCCCCCCGCATGGGCGGAGGAGGCGCCTGAAAGGGAGGGGGGAGGTCCTTCGGACCTCTCTCCCTCCCGATCGGCGGCGTTGCGGGGGTTAACCCAGGCACCATTTGGAAGGGCACAGCCTGCCCTTCCAAATGGTACCTGGCATTAACCCCTGGGGAGCTGGATCACGAATCGGCGCTGAAAAGCGCCGGTTCGTGATCCTTTCCCGGAGCTGGCCGACATCTTGGATGTCAGCCAAGCCTCCGGGAACTCCCCCTGAGGACTGGCGTCATCGTGCATAGCACGATGACGCCAGTCCTGGAGTTAACCCCTAACTGCCACCAACGGTGGAGATAGGGAGTTCATTGGAACTCCCTATCTCCCGATCCGTGGCAGCTAGGGGTTAACGTTTGGTATTGTTGGATCGACCAGAGCATGGCCGTTCCAACGATACCAAACTCGAATGTGAAAAAAGTTTGTAAAAATAAATAAATAAATAAAATAAAAATAAAAAAATATTTAAAAAAAAATTATAAAAAAAATAAACACTTTTTTTTCTTTTTTTGGTTTGTTAATGCAGCAATATTGTTCCCATTTCAATTATAATGTGAACAATGATGCTGCACTAACGATTTTTGTATGCGGTGCGTTTGTTAAAAATCGTGTAATTTTCCCCAAAAAAAATGTAACGAGACCCCATCTCTAATTTTTTTAACAAGCGCACCCCATACAAAATATAACCGCAATTGCTCGCATGTTAAAATGTGGAAAAAAAACACTTTACACGCTGTAAATTATTGAAAATTCATATTTTATTGCATTTTTTGTTATAATATACAGTCAAGTCATGACGTATACATATAATAATGACATATTATTAATCTGCCGAGTCTGACGGAGAGAACAATATATAATATGTCTGGGTCATATACTAAAATAAGCCTTCAAAACGCGTTTAACCCCTTAGTGACCGGGCGGTTTTACACAAATCCGTCCGTTCGTGACCGCTGCTGTTTTTACGTTTCTGCGCTCTTAGTGTTTACGTCAAAAACGACTTTATAAAGATACCATTTTTTTCATCATTTCATATAATTTACTATAAAAAATATTGTGAAATATGACACAAAAATTGAAAAAACACCACTTTTTCGAACTTTGACCCCCAAAATTTCTTATGTATCAACAACCGTCAAAAAAAATTAATTCGTTAGTAGTTTCTAAATTTAGTACTGAGTTTAGCAATACCCAATGTTTACATATTCCTCGCTTTTTTCATTATTTTATGCAACAATAAGTGCAAGTAGCACTTTGCCATTTCCAAAGAGTTTATTTTCAAAACTAGTGATAGTGACATTGTAACACTGATATCTGTCACTAATTCCTGAATAACCCTCCACATATACATATTTTTTTAAAGTACACAAATCAAGGTATTAAACTTGGGGTATTTTGACTCTTTCCATGCAAACCATTTTACCACAAATCTATGCCAAAGTTTGAGAAAAAAAAAAAATTTGGTGATTTTTTTTTTGAACGCAATTTAAGAATACATGTACTGTGAACTTTAAGGTTTACTGCCAAAAAGCACCCCAAAATATGTTCAGCAACATCTTCTGAGTAAATTGATACCACCCAAGTATAGGTATGTCGGGTCATTTGGGGCTAAAAGGCCTTATTTGGGGGGTGCGCATTTCAGTTTTCCAACTTGGAATTTTCACATTTCGTCATCATGCACCCATGTCCTATTTGGGACATTTTTGAAGCCGGCCAAAGTAATTTACCCCCATCAAACCATATATTTTTAGAAAGGGCACACCCTAGGGTGCTTCAAAGAGTTGTATTTTAACACTTTCCATGCACTAGCTCTATGTCAAACTTTCAGGTAGTCACTTTTTGTGTTATTTTTTCACACACATTGTACTTTAGGCATGAATTGTCAAATCCAGTTATGGGTTACTGCCAAAAAACACCCCAAAATATGTTCAGCAACATCTTCTGAGTAAATTGATACCACCCATATATAGATTTGTTCTGTTGTTTTTGGGGTGCTACGCCAATCTTTGACATGTGCTTGTCAATTTTCTAATTTGACATACAGTATCTTCTTTGCTGATCTTCTTTTTAGGGGCCTTTTTACATACCCCAGTTTTATGAACGTGCATATATTTGGTAAGCTAACACCCCAAAGTATTGTAAATGGAGTGTTTTTATGCTATGGATGCATCCGTTTGCTCCAAACAAATTGGATACAGTTTGGTGGTCATTTTTCATTTTCACACCCACATCAGTTTTGGACTGTGATTTAGGAGACACTGTTGTTTGTTACTGCATGAAAACTCTCCAGGTTGTTTTCTGCAAGGTCTCCTGAGTACACCATGCCCCCCATGCATAGGTTTGCCAGGATTTTGGGAAGGTTCAAATACAATTTTTATGACTTTGTCATTGGAGTTGAAATTGAGATTATTTCTTCAGCTAGGCCTATCTTTGGTTTTGGTCTACCGCATACCCCAGTTTGAATTATTGCCAGAAAATTGTTTATATTTGTTATGTTGGCACCCTAAGGTATTGCATATGGAGTGCTTTGATGCCATGGTTGCAACGGTTTTAGCCCAAAACATTTGAGAAGGTGTGTGGCGGTAATTTTTCAATTTTCTGATTTTTACGCCCACAGTAGTTTTGGACTGTGATTTAGGAGACACTGTTGTTTGTTACTGCATGAAAACTCTCCAGGTTGTTTTCTGCAAGATCTCCTGAGTACACCCATGCCCCCCATGCATAGGTTTGCCAGGATTTTGGGAAGGTTCAAATACAATTTTTATGACTTTGTCATTGGAGTTGAAATTGAGATTATTTCTTCAGCTAGGCCTATCTTTGGTTTTGGGTCTACCGCATACCCCAGTTTGAATTATTGCCAGAAAATTGTTTATATTTGTTATGTTGACACCCCAAGGTATTGCATATGGAGTGCTTTGATGCCATGGATGCAACGGTTTTAGCCCAAAACATTTGAGAAGGTGTGTGGCGGTAATTTTTCAATTTTCAGATTTTTACGCCCACAGTAGTTTTGGACTGTGATTTAGGAGACACTGTTGTTTGTTACTGCATGAAAACTCTCCAGGTTGTTTTCTGCAAGATCTCCTGAGTACACCCATGCCCCCCATGCATAGGTGTGCAAAGATTTTGGCAAAATACAGCACCAATTGTAGAACATAAAAATGTACGAATAAAATGTAAAAGTCTGGTGCCTGTCAAACTGGGGATGCTCTCTAAGGGAGCACAGGCTGTTGTCACTGAAGTGCATGAAACGCAAAATGTTTTCATACCTTCTACGTGACATTGATTGGGGGTAAATGGGGGTAGAGCAGATGGGGCTACTGCTCTAGTAGGAGCGAATTGAGGGCTTCTTTATGATGCCCTCAGCATAGTAAGTGCCCAGAATTTCAGAAATTCTGGCACATCTAGCGGGGTCCATTGCTGCCTTGCCAAGTAGGAGTCTGGCTTCGCAGCACAATGCTGATGGGCATACAGATTTGATTGGGCCACGATGTGGCCCAACAAATCATCCCCCATAAACACCTGCAAAAACTGTGTGGCGGTAAATCCTGCAACATCAATATTGATGCCAGGATTTGCCGTGAAAGGAGGGATATCTGGCCTCTGGCGATGAGGCACTACCCACTCCTCAGCTGGAGCTGTGCGTCTCCTGCTGGCAGGTGGTGACCCAGGATCTGCATCAGAAACATCACTAGATACATCAGCCAGCGTAGATAATGTATCTAGCGACGTCTCTGAGCAGTTAGCGGGGTCGAAATGAGGGTCTGAGTCTGACGCAGATGCCTCAGATTCTGACGCCAGGATGGCATATGCCTCCTCGGCGCTGTACACCCTCTCAGACATTATATATAATAGATTATAAAATTTTATAATTATTATATATATATAAGCGGATTGTTGGTTCTTAGAAGAACCGTTGGGTTTCACAAGAAAATACAAATAAACACCTAAATCTCTCTAAATCCCTCTAAACCTGCCTCAATTCTTCTAAATCTCCCTAAAATCTCTCTAAATCTGCCTCAATTTTTCTAATCTCACTAAATCTCACTAAAATCTCTAACCTGTCAAATCTGATCTCTCTCTCTCGCTCACCAAAACACAAGTGAGGAGAGGGAGGGAGAATCACAGAGGTCAGAGCCAATATTTACAAAATATTGACCTGACCTGACAAATTAGAAATTTTATTTTGATTTTTTCTAACTTCTGATTGGATGTTGCTAGCCTGCCTCTCTGATGAGGCAGGCTAGGAACATCCCACTCAGCCCCAAGATGACCCTGCCCTTAGAACCCTAACCCTACCCCTAACCCTACCCCTACCTCTACCCCTACCCCTACCCCTACCCCTAACCCTAACCCTACCCCTACCCCTAACCCTAACCCTAACCCTACCCCTACCCCTAACCCTACCCCTACCCCTAACCCTAACCCTAACCCTACCCCTAACCCTAACCCTAACCCTACCCCTACCCCTAACCCTACCCCTAACCCTACCCCTAACCCTACCCCTACCCCTACCCCTAACCCTACCCCTAACCCTAACCCTAACCCTAACCCTACCCCTAACCCTAACCCTACCCCTAACCCTAACCCTAACCCTACCCCTAACCGTCAGTTTATTTTATTTATTTTTATTTTTATTTAACTTTTTTTTTTCACTTTTTTTTACACTTTTTTTTACTCTGCTGGGTGCCTTGATCCCTCGAGGCACCCAGCAGAGCACCTGATCACTGATGTGATCGTATTTGTACTGAGTGCCACGATACCTCGTGGCACTCAGTACTTCCTGCCGCTACCGGAAGTGATCGCTCGGGGGAGCGATCACGGACGGACCGGCGGCAGGTAAGCATATTGCAAGGATGCCTCGATGTCGAGGCATCCTTGTAATATACTCAGAGCAGCTGGAAGCGATCTGATCGCTTCCAGCGCTCTCTAGAAGTGCCGGGCACCTCTCCGGTGAAACCGGATGTTGATCGCTCCCGGGGAGCGATCACATGGTGCCCCGGCACTTCTAAACGCCATTGCACGGCTGCCTGGACTCCCAGGCAGCCTGCAATGGCGTTTGAGCTGCTGGAAGCGATCCGATCGCTTCCAGCGCTCAAAAAACGGCAGGACGTACCATGTACGTCAGCGGGTCTAAGAGAGACCCGCTGCAATGACGTACATGGTACGTCCTCGGTCCTTAAGGGGTTAAACATGATGAGCAAAACCGGTAAAAATGACCTCAGCACAGAGGCGGGAAAAGCCTCAGCAGCGAAAGGGTTAATACTCCCCTCCTTCCTCTTCTGCTCCTGTCCTTCTAACTTTCACTTGGCTAATGGTTTACGTGAGAAGCGCGCATGTAAAATTTCTGGAAATTTTGAAGCCCTGAAGAAAAAAAATGTTTTTTTTTCTGGGGAAAAATTGGAACTTTTTGGAAAAATTTTAAATATGCACCACGGAGTAGGTGTAGAAATTAAAATTAATTTTGTCACACTTTAAATAAAAGTACAGTTTATTTAGTAACTTGAATTTGCTTTTTATAATTTCATAGTATGAGAAGTAACAACTATGTAGAGGTAATGTCACCGCTCTGCATGGAGAGAGCCTGTGGAGTCATGGGTTCGATCCCAGCGAGCAACCTCTCCAGTAAGGCTAGGGTCAGACGAGCGTGATTTCTACGGACTGTACGTCCGTGCAGTACGGACATCGTCAGTACGGATGACGCAGTAGTGGTCACACAGTCCATTTTTTCACTGAAGTTATTTTTGACGGATGTAGGAGGGAAAAATAAATTACAATGAAAAAACATTCTGTCCGTCAAAAATGCTGGATGTATAAATGCAGTCCGTCTGACCACGCTCCATCACTCACACACAAAGCTATGCGGACGTTGCGGACGTGGCGCACTCCGCACGTCCGTTCTAGCAGTATTACGTTCTTGCCTAACCTGCGTCCGTTTGCAGCGTCCGTCATGCGTCCGCAGTTCAGTGCGGACGTACTTCATGTGTCAGGCTCCAATGGACTTTCTTTCATGCTATCACGGACGTACTTTTAGGCGCAATCACGGACGTGAACACTACGCTCGTCTGACAGCAGCCTTAGTGTCCTTGGCAAGACACCTAACGGTACATACTCGCCACCCAGGACATACTTGAAAACGAGAGAAATCTCAATGTATCCTTCCTGGTAAAAATCCTTTCACAAAAAAAAAAGAAAGTAACCACCCCTCTGTTTCCTGAAGAGCAACAATAAAAGCAAGAAACCATACACCTAAAAAACATAGAAAGAAATCTATATATATATATCTCAAATTTGCCTCTTGGCATCAATAGCTAAAGGAAGTAACTGCATTATTTGTGCCTGTAGGTTATGGATACATCAATATTTAAGCTGCATGTTGAGGTTTGGCTTTCGAGTGGTGCTTTAAAAAAAGAGAAATGGAAACAAAAGACACAACATACACCATACATGCAATTTAATCTTGTTCTCCATATTTGTCATGTTTCTCATTGACTTCTAAAAACGTAAGGTTTGCACGAATTGAAACGAGCGTTTCTCCCCTTTCACAGGTTCGTTTGTTTCTTTATTTGGATTGAATATTAGAAAACAGAGCAGATTCTTTCACAGCAGCAGCAGAATATGCAGGAATCTGCAGGAAGTGAGATGCAAGAGGTGTCAGAGGTCGTGTTGTACAGAGACCTGGCCAACATGTTGCAGGAGGGATATGATTCACAGAATCCCAGACTGTACTGGAGAGAACATTGACAGGGATCAAATAGGGACATATTTAACCTCATACCGGTCAATTAAGGCCTGAGGAGACAGAAACTGTCATCAACTGTATCCCAACGAGCACTGTAAGGAGGTACAAGATGGAGCTCCCAATCAAGCTAAACTGAAACCTTTTCCCTGTAGTGCCCCCTAGAGGCTGTAATGCATATTTTTCTTGTCTGGTTATCGAATTGAGATGTGTTACTTGAATTGTATTCCAGGATTTGCTCGTCTTCAGCTGAGAGAACGTGCAATGATTTAAGATTTTAAATATAGTCTCAGACGTCTTTCATTAAGGTCCTAATGTTATGATATGGTATTAAATCTATATTAGATATATTATTGTAAAAGAACACATCACACACTTGTTTTTTTTTTTCAATTTTTCTGGAAAAAACAAAAAATGGCTTTGGGTAATACCAGAAAAAAAACGTTTTTTTTAACCAGGCCTTCCCATCTCTACTTTCTCCTACTGTGGTGTGTTTTAACTTGTGTGTGTTGTTCTGTCTGTTCCATTGTACAGCGCTACAGAACCTTGTGGCGCTTTATCACTTAACTAACAAAAAGCACTTGGTAGTGACAGATTTAAATTCTAGGTGCTGGCTGAGTAAAACTTTTTGAGCTTTATATGTCCAATCTAGAATGAAACCTGTGTGTGATTTTGCACTTTATGGCACTAACATCAAAATGACTAGGGTGACTGGGCATACATATGGAAAATCACCAAGGCGGTCAGAATTCTTACCATGCTTTCAGCTGATGGATGACTCAGTTTTCTACCTTAAGTCTGAAAGACACCTTTCCTTCATAAGGATCGTGTAGGTTATCGGTAATGAATCCCTTTCCTTCAATTATACATTCTACATTATGTTCTGTGTTCTTTGTTATGTTGAGGAATTTTACTGCAACCAATGGATTTGTGTAGTTTGGCTGGGGAAAATAGATTTGTTATTAGATTTATTTTGCTTTTAATCTGTAAATTTATGTATTTGTGTTATGAGTTACCTGTGCCTTCTTTCCATAGTAGGGGAAGTACTGCAGGCCAAAGAATCCACCTGGTGGGAAATACTCCAATGGACCGAGATCTCCTTTCTGTAGTATAGCATCATGCAGGATTAAAGTAGTGACTAAATGAACATAGTAGTTATATATTTATTACAGCTTTCCCAGTTTAGTGGTGGTGGGGCTTCTACAAAACGATGCTTGGCAGTTGCTATGTTCTTTTTCTTGGGCTCTGTTTCAATAATGTTTCTTCCTCTGCCACCTCTTGTCTACCCTTTCCCAGGTTTATCATTTTCAGTTTAGAGGGGCAAAGGTTTAAAAGTAACATCAGTAAGGAAGTATTATTTTACTGAGGGGTGATGGATACATGGAACAGCCTTCCAGTAGAAGTGGAGGCTAAAACTGAGTTTAAGCTGGCATGGGATAGGCATAAGGCTATAATAAATGAAAGATGAAATCCAAGGAAAGTATCCATATAATTGGGCAGACTAGATGGATAAAAGGTTCTTATCTGCCGGTATAGTCTGTTACCACTTTTATTTTTGTTTGTACCACACAGACACTCCCTTTATCCTTCCATTAATCATACACTCCACTGTTACTAAAAAGTAATTGCAGTATTCTGAAATTGTAGCTCCTCTTTCAGCACACGTTTCTTTATGGTTTTTAATGATGAAATCTACTAACCTTAGCTGTGCAGTTCACAAAGGGGACTGAATCATTCTTTGGAACAAAATTTATTATCTGAAAAAAGAGATGACAGATGATAAAATAGTTCGTATTTCTTCTTAACATTTGTTTTTTTATTCATAAAGTATTTTAACAGGAAGGATACAATGAGCTTTTCAGGTATGTCCTGGGCTCAAGAACATTGACATTTTTATAGTAGGTATAGTATAGTATAGTAATACAAAATAATAAATGCAAAATATTCACAAAACGCAAGTATACGGATCAACACCGAATATAAATCTGTAGGAAATCTAGTCACTGTTACATGTTTACAGGTGAATTCTGTATCGAGGCATATTATTAATACAGATCTCTTAAGTGACTTTAGACTAGTTTTGCTAGTACTATGATTTTAATAACAAGTTAACAGTTTATGGTGGATATTTTGCTACATTCTAAACCTGTTGGGACTTGTTATGTTTTATACTTGTTGCTGGGCTGGATACATTTGTGGTTGCAGCCGCCCCAGTGGGGAATAGGCGCCACCCCACTCTTTCTGTACTATGTATATTTGATTGTACCTCCAGCCAGGTCATCATTGCAGCTGTTCTGTTCCCTGGCTTTGTTTTTTTGATCCCATGGTGGATTTGTTTCTAGGAGGGCATAAATAAGAGCCCACCAGTCTTCCTCATGACTGAAAAGCGACATGAGCCTATATGGTTCGCTACACAGCAGCCTGTGGTTTCATTGGTTAGGAAAGTGGGACTTCACTAGAGGTGCCTTGACGTTTGGCTGGTGACCGAAGTGCGTCCCTACTGACGTACTTACTGGTGCAGCATTCTGACGCAGCAACAGGGCCGGTCACACGCTTGTGCGCGCGCAACAAGCATCCACCCACAAAGCCTCCTCGTCGATTGGCTAGAACGCGCGTCGATGGGCTGCAAAGCGTGATCCTCCATAGGAGTGTGCTCAGCGAGGTGGGCAGACAGCTGTCGAGTGGAAGGAACGTCCACGCTCGTCTGCCCCTGGCCTTACACTACAATGGCCATTGCAGTAAACCAAAGCCTCTAATTGCGTTTTGTTTCACACTGTGTTACAGTAATAAGCACAGATGACACCTTTTTTTCCTGTTGTGACTAGGATGGCAAAGACAAAATATAAATTTAAGGTATCGTATTACTATAAACAATGGCATTGGTATAGTTGGCATAGGATATTGGAGTAATTTACTGAATCCTGCAAACTGGAACGCTCTAGTAATCATAACCTGTTGTGAAAATTTTGCCCTGAAATCTAGCAAATATATGGACATCAAAAACAGTTTTAGGTATAAGTAAGGACCTCTAAACTAGAGGTAACCGGCTAGGACATAACAATAAAACATTGAATACTTTATTGAACATTTAAACATGAACCCTTAAGAAGGTTATTAAGAGACAACACAAAACAATTAGACATAAATTAAAATCAATATAACCACAATAATTAATAGGTAGATTACCTCAGGGAGTGGTTATAACAATTGAATGATAAATAGAACTAGTGAAAAAACCATTAGATTGGCTCCTTCTGTAATAAAGCATTCGTTTCTTAATGGAGCATCAATGGATTCACTAAATTGTGTGGGATGACAATGATCGCTATCTTGACCAATTTATACTGTCTTTTGGGGCATTTAAATATGAAATTACCCCCAATGCAAGTAGAAAACGTCACTACCAATTAGCATGAGTTCAAATACAGCCAAAATACATGCAATATGGTTGTAAACCAGTGCTACAGTTGCTGAATGATTATTGCATACGAAATTCGATCATATTTTGAACTGTTGCACTTTTAAATCAGATGCCTTAAGGTGCTAAATTGTAAAGGCACAATAATGAGGAACGAGGTGATAACACCCAAAGCAGTGTTTAAATATGAATTTGAAATAAATTGCACGCTAAATCAAGAGTGACCTTTGTAATTGGAATTAATTCATAGGTATGAATAAACGTTCACATCTGGAATGGAATAGAATGCTTAAGGTAACTCAATCATTACATCATTAGCATGAATGGTGCGAACATATGTATAGTTCTAAAGTTGTTGCATTCTTACATAAAGTATCCCAAGGTGCTGTGTTTCAACCGTGCATATAATTGTATGGAATGGAAACGCCCAAAGCAGCGTTTAGATCGAATTTTACCAAGTGACTATTCAATCGTTTGTAAACTAATAGATTATTCAATAAAGAGACTGCATACATTCAACATCTCACTATATTATGAATATACAAAATACGATCTCGTCATAGTCCTGCAGTTTGAGCTGTTGCACCTTTAATTCAGAGACCTTAGAGTGCTAAGTTATAAAGGCACTTGTATACAAAATGAGGTGGTAACGCCCAAAGTAGCGTTTTGGATTAGAATTCTTATGTATAAGAGTGATAATGCCCAAGGCTGTGTATAGATTAGAATTCTTGTATATATAAGAAATGCCAATTAATGATAACTTTGGTTAACAGAGTTAATTAGTTGGAATAAATAACCGTTCACTTAAATAATTCTTTTGTGGTCTCAATCATTGCGTAATTAGCATACAAAATACAATCATATACACAGTTTTTAGAGGTTTAAGCTGTTGCGTTCATTTCTCAAGTATCCTAAGGTACTATATTGCAAAAGTGCACATATATTGTATATAAAGTAGTGACGCCCAAAGCAGCGTTTAATTAGACAATCCTTGCGTCGTTAGCATACAGCGTACAATTATTTACACAGTTCTGGAGTTTAAAGCTGTTACATTCATTTCACAAGTATCCCAAGGTACTATATTGCAAGGGTGCACATATGTTGTATATAAAGTAGTAATGCCCAAAGCAGCGTTTAAATAGACAATCCTTGCGTCGTTAGCATACAAAGTGCAATTATATACACAATTCTGGAGTTTTAAGCTGTTACATTCATTTCTCAAGTATCCTAAGGTACTATATTGCAAAGGTGCACATATGTTGCATATAGAGTAGTGACGCCCAAAGCAGCGTTTAAATAGACAATCCTTGCGTTATTGGCGTAAAAAGTACAATTATGCACAGTTCTGGAGTTTTAAGCTGTTGCGTTCATTCCTCAAGTATCTTAAGGTACTATATTGCAAGAAAAGGTGCATATGTGTATATAGAGTAGTAACGCCCAAAACAGCGTTTAGATGGAAAATTATTGCGTTATTGGCACACAAAGTACAATTATATACACAGTTTGTAGAGTTTTAAGCTGTTGCGTTCATTCCTCAAGTATCCCAAGGTACTAAATTGCAAGGGTGCACATTTGTATATAGAGTAGTGACGCCCAAAGCAGCGTTTGGATGGACAATTATTGCGTTATTAGCATACAAGGTACAATTATTTACACAGTTCTGAAGTTTTAAGCTGTTGCGTTCATTCCTCAAGTATCTTAAAGTACTATTTTGCAAAGGTGCACTTATGTTGTATATGAAATAGTGACGCCCAAAGCAGCGTTTAGATAGAATTTAAACAGGGATATTTCAGTCATTCATTATCTCACAGATTTTCCGATGGAGAGATTGCAATCACTCATCATCCCATTGAAGGTTCAATAATTCATTTATCATTTTAAATTCTTAAGAAAGATAGTATATCATTTTTTTGAATATCTTAAATTAAGATTGAGATCATCTAAGGCATTCGACGCGCGTTTCACTTGCGTGCTCCTCAGGAATGCTCAGATGTGAACGTTTATTCATACCTATGAATTAATTCCAATTACAAAGGTCACTCTTGATTTAGCGTGCAATTTATTTCAAATTCATATTTAAACACTGCTTTGGGTGTTATCACCTCGTTCCTCATTATTGTGCCTTTACAATTTAGCACCTTAAGGCATCTGATTTAAAAGTGCAACAGTTCAAAATATGATCGAATTTCGTATGCAATAATCATTCAGCAACTGCAGCACTGGTTTACAACCATATTGCATGAATTTTGGCTGTATTTGAACTCATGCTAATTGGTAGTGACGTTTTCTACTTGCATTGGGGGTAATTTCATATTTAAATGCCCCAAAAGACAGTATAAATTGGTCAAGATAGCGATCATTGTCATCCCACACAATTTAGTGAATCCATTGATGCTCCATTAAGAAACGAATGCTTTATTACAGAAGGAGCCAATCTAATGTTTTTTTCACTAGTTCTATTTATCATTCAATTGTTATAACCACTCCCTGAGGTAATCTACCTATTAATTATTGTGGTTATATTGATTTTAATTTATGTCTAATTGTTTTGTGTTGTCTCTTAATAACCTTCTTAAGGGTTCATGTTTAAATGTTCAATAAAGTATTCAATGTTTTATTGTTATGTCCTAGACGGTTACCTCTAGTTTAGAGGTCCTTACTTGTTTATTTTGGGTTACCCCCTGAGTGGCTCTGGATATCACATCTTAGAAGCTCTTTAGTAGTCTATCGCTGGGCTACTCTCTTCATACAGTTTTAGGTATAGGAAATAATTTTTTCCACATTAACGATCAAGAGATGTGTGGCACGATAGAACAGGAAACACGTAAACCTCCATTAACCTTTTCACTACCCAATAGTTCTATACTTCTGTACAATGAACTTTAAGTAAGTGAACTTAACGCCTACCCTGTGTTATGTAGTTCTAATTTCTAATATTCCTTTGTGGTTGCAATCAGTACCCTAAGCAACTCTTTACTGTGAGCATTAGTGTATTGGGCCTTCCCTGTTTTTATTGTGGTGAGAATATCTCATGGTCCAAGTGGGGTAACTTGCATACGCTTGGAATTGTGTGATTTTGAAATCCCAAAGCCTATTGTGAAAACACAGTGCCAGTTGAATAAAGAGCGTTGTAGTCTTTCCAGTGAGGTACGCAGTGTCCTCTGATTCTAAGGCCACATAAAGAGGTGGGCTAAAAGAGTCTTTGTAAAGGCTCTCAAGCCAGCTCCTGACGCAGTCTTAATAGCCTGTGTAAAGGTGGGTTTGGAGGCAACAGAATCTGAGGGATCAATACTTTTACCGGTGGACGACAGGCAGAATGATCAAAATCTATCTGGAAGGGGAGTTGTTTGTGGTCCCTGGCAATGGAAAAGAGGGGACGGGAACATTGTGGGACAGGTTTGAATCCCAAATTGGGGAGTGGCCACCCTTGCTCCATTACAATTGGCATTTTCTGAATATTACTGCAAACAACAATGTATTGTCAAAAAAGAAAATCTTAATTCTTGGAGTAAAAAAACCTTACCCGATTTATTTTAATAAAAACACATGGCTGTCCTGAAGCATATCCGAAAGTAGAGTCAAATTCATGAGAGCAATTTCCAAGCATAGCTGTAGTAAACTGGCAAGCATACTTAGTGTGTTGTTGGCCAGTGAGCAGGGATGCCACATCCGTAACATTATTGCAGTCTTTGTTCATCTCTTGTTGTGTTTTTACTTTGTAAACTGCAATTGCATTAAAGAAAAAGCAACGGTGACTAGTTTGTAAAAACAAAAATAGATTTAAATTTCCTTTTCCCATTAGTCATGGAAAATAAATAATTGAAATTCTACAGTTACTAGCACATGTTTAAAGGGCTGCTACCACCGAAAAATGAATTGTTCTTGTTTTATGATGCTGATATTTTATATAATTCAGAGGACATCACCAGGGGGTAGATTAGAAGCCTTATAAATTCCCTGTTTTATCTCATTCAGCTGCCAGCTCTTATCTCAGTCTGGAGAACATTACCCCCCCTGCCACCTTTATCAAAACATTCCCTCCTCCACCTAATTAACTGTTAACCTCTTAACGCCACGGGACTTTCTATGACGTCTACCTGGCAGGAGGACCTTGAAGCCGCAGGGCATTCTAGTACGCCCTGTTGACTTCGTTGGGCCAACTTAGCAACTCCCTGCAGCTGGCGCACGACGTTGGCTGCAGAGAAAACGACCTGAACTTAGGCTGTCCCCTTGCAACCAATGATGTGCATCTTCTGCATGCTCTGAAAAAAAGAGGGTCCACAGCGGCACCTGGTGGCGAGGCGACACCCGCCTGTCGTTAAGGGGTTAAGTGATGTAGATTTTATAAACAAGAGCCACAAAGCAAAGCGTTTGCTAAATGTTGCATCATGGGAGAAACACAAAATGAAAACGAGATCAAAACCTTACATTATTATACCCTTTTTGAAGGCAATTCAAAGAAAGAAAAAAAAACGGCAGCATGTAAGTGGAAGTGTCACTTTAACTCCTTCAATTCCAAAATGTGTTTACATGGGTTTGGCATTGAATACAATGGAAAAAAGTCAAATCAAGCTATCTAAAACATAATTTACATATTTTAATGCAAGATTGTGTTCTCTGGGGGACGATGACAAAACTTGGAGATCTCCTGTCACCCTGTATTGTGAAGAAGCTTCTTGGGGACTTCAACATTCCCATTGATGATCCGTCTGCCCCTGTTGCCTCCAAATTTCTTTCACTCACATCCTTCCTTGGACTTGCGCAATTCTCCCTCCTCCCCATCCACCTTGAAGGTCACTCTATTGACCTGTTTTTTCCAACCTCTGCTCCGTTTCTGATTTCACATGTTGCCTTTTCCCTTTCTGGATTACCTGAACTCCCTGCTCCCCCATCCCACTCACACACTCGCAGAAATCTACATGCTGTGGATCCCCATCAATTCTCCAAACTCCTTCAATATCTTCCGAACATCTCAACCTTTACCTGCCCTGACGCTGCCACTGACCACTATAATGCTACTCTTATCTCTGCTATAGACACCCTTGCTCCTTCCTCAACCTTGTAAGGCCCCACGCTGCCAACATCAGCCCTGGCACACATCCCAGACACGCTACATGCAACGATGCTCTCGCACTGCAGAGCGTGCCTGAACGAAATCCCGCTCTGAAGCGGATTTCATTCAAGTTTATTTTGCAGTCTTGCAACTCTGCCCTTCACTTGGCCAAACAAGCCTTCTTCTCATCTCTCATAACCACTCTGTCCCTAAACGACTCTGGTCCACTTTTAAATCCCTCCTCTACCCACCGGCACCTCCCCTCCCCCCTCCTCTGCCTTTAACACTCAGGACCTGGCAGATTAATTCTTAAATAAAATTTATCAGAAGCAACATCCTGACACAAACCATTAATCCACCACCTCCAATCCCAGAGACCCCATCTGCTACCCTCTGCCGCTTCCTTTCAGCCACTGAGGAGGAAGTCCATTCCTTACTGTCTTCACATCTCAATTTGCTCCCACTTAACCTCATTCCCTCACATCTGATACCTCCACTCTCCTTCCTCAAACACGCACAGGTTACCCCTTTACTTAAAAAAACCTTCCCTCGATCCCAACTCTCCATCCAACTACAGTCCTGTATCCCTGATTCCGTTTACCTCTAAGCTCCTGGAAAACCTAGCTTTCAACCGCCTCTCCCTCTTCCTGTCCTCTACTTTAGACCCTGCAATCAGGCTTCCGTCCCCTACACTCAACCGAAACTGCCCGCACCAAAGTCACCAATGACCTAACTGCTAAAAACCATGGCCACTATTCTATTCTCATCCTGCTTGACCTCTCGGCTGCTTTCGACACTGTCGATCGCCCCCTCCTTCTACAGACTATCAGCTCACTCGGTCTCTGTGACACTGTGCTAACAGGGCTTTCTCTGTATCATTTGCTGGTCACTCCTCTTCAGTGCCTTTATCAGTTGGTGTACCTCAAGGCTCTGGCCTTTGTCTTCTGCTCTTCTCTAACAGCTTTGGCTTCAATTACCACCTCTATGCTGATGATACTCATATCTACCTCTCTACCCCTGATCTCTCTCCTCCTGTCCTTTCCGAAGTCAGCGACTGTTTATCTGGCATATCTTCCTGGATGGCCTCTCATCACCTAAAGATTAACATGTCAAAGACTGAGCTACCAATTCCTCCCTCTAATGCCTCCCCACCTCCTGGCTTCTTTATCATGGTCGATGGTATCACTATCTCCCCATCAAGTCAGGTTCGCTGTCTTGGAGTTACACTTGACTCTGCTCTTTCCTTCACCCCCACATCCAGTCTCTTTCCTCCTGCCGCTACCAATTGCGTAATATTTCCAGAATTTGGCCATTTCTTACCGCTGACACCACAAAGCAACTTCTTTGAATTCTCCCCACTTGACGATCGTAATAATCTTCTAGTTGGCCTCCCTCTCTCCCACCTCGCCCCCCTACAATTCATTCTGGATGCCTCCGCCAGGCTCATCCACCTCACCCGCTGCTTTGTCTCTGCTTCTCCCCTCTGCGAGTCCCTTCACTGGCTCCCCATCCACTGAAGAATTCAAAATCCTTACCCTGACCTACAAAACCCTCACTAACTCAGCTCCCCACTACCTGTTCCCACTAATCACCAAATACACCCCAACGCGCTCCCTAAGATCAAACAGTGACCTGCTCCTAGCTTCTCCCCGCATCACCTCTTCCCATGATGGACTGAAGGATTTCTCACGCGCAGCCCCCATTCTCTGGAACGGTTTCCCTCGTACTGTCAGACATTCTCCTACAGACATTCCTATTTAGGGAAGCTTACCACCCGACTCACTAATACACCTCACTGCCCCAACCAGTCCATAAACTCTCACATTGCATCCCCTCCTCCTGTTTCCCCCACCAACCCTTCTAGATTGTGAGTTCCCATGGGAATAGGGCCCTCGTTTCCTCCTGTACTGGTTTATCAAATGTTTTTCAGTCTCAATGTATTGTAACCCTGTCTATATTGTGCTTATTATTCAGCGCTGTGGAAAATGCTGGCGCTATATAAATATAACGTAATAATCCTCTCCATCCTTGCTGTAGCAAAATGTTCAGCAGACTTTTTTGCTGCATTATGACAGTAGGGAAAGGGTAGATACAGGGAGAGCTCTGGGCTCACTACTGTACAGGGATAAGATTCAGGTGGTTATAATTGCCTAAAATTTCTTGTCCATACTATCGTAATGCAAAATTGCATGCTGAAATTGTTAATGTGCTATCCATTACTTCAATCCATCTAGTACAGTGGTTCCCAGCTGCGGTGGTCCTCAAGTACCCCTAACAGGCTAGGTTTTGAAGATCACCTTGGGGAAATGCAGACTGAATACTGCAATCACTGAGCAGCAAATCATATCACCTGTGCTGTGCTTCACATATCTGGAAAATCTGACCTGTTGGGGGGACTTGAGGACCACGGATGGGAACCACTGATCTAGTATAAACAATGTATATCAAAGTCTCCATCATTTAGTGGTAGCACGGTTGTATAGAGATACAGTTGGTAAATATGCAGAACATTACAGCCAAATATCAGGGATGTGCAGTGAGGTTAACAACTGGGAGGCATTCTAAGTGAGGAGAGGTCAGTGCAATTAATTTTGGGCACACAGGCAAAGATCCATTTTGGTCCCCTGTCCCTATTTCGTTTTATGGATGCCCCATTTCTTGACAGTTTTACTTCGTATGCCCTTTTTCATTATGATCCCCCTTTTAAGCCATTTTTTTATGTTTTACCCTTTACCCCCCCAATTCATGCCCCTATTTCATGTTAAACCCCATTTCATTTGGCCCCCACAGTATGCCACTTTTTCATTGTATGGTCCATTTCATTGTGTTCACTATTTTATGCCCTTGTGAGTTCCACTTTAGTTTTTTTCTTCCCCATTTCACACCCATCTTTAATTTGATTCCCCTTTTCATTGTATGCCCCACTTCACAAACCTCATGTCAGAGATTCAGAGTTTTGAATAAACCTTAACTCGCTTGCACTCTTCATTTCGGATCCAACCTCTTATGCTCACTTTGATGGTCCACCCTCACTTAAGCAGATGTGATAACTGCCAGAGTGGTTCTGCTAAACTGTCCTGCAAAATGGCACCATGACTAGTGAAATGTTTTCAATGGCCACATCTTATGTTATGGGAGTAGGTGGTGTTACAAATCCTGCTTCTCCTCTGTGCATTGATGGAGAGGCTGACTTTGAGAGGTATAGTAGCTTTTTTTATGTATGTCAATATGAAAGAATCTACGAAGATGTTTTGATCTCTTTTTACTAATGAGAAAGTCAAAGGCAGTCTCAACAATCGCCATAAATTGAGGGCAACAGATAATATGTTGCAACATAGCAGTACCAAGAGAAAACTAAAAATGATTTGTTAGTGGAATCATGATTGCTTGCAATTCCTCTTTTTATTTTTTCTTGGGCAGGGATGGTTTGCCATTATATGTATCTAACAGACAACCCAACATGGGGCAGGATATATGCAAACTGCTGCATCCAATACTGTAATGTATTCTAGTTTCTTGTTAAAGGAAAACCACCTGTGTTAATATTGTTTTAGGCATTGTTCACAACAAGCGCGGAGCAGGTGCAGAGCAGTTGCAGACCGGTTCAAAACTGCATCCAATGTATTTCAATGGTATTTTTTTGCTCCAGTTCACATCGCAGCGTTCAGGTCCAGAAAACTGCAGCAAGCCCAATTTTACCTGCTCTGGAACGCATCAAAAACGCAACGCAACTCAACGCAATGCAATTCAATGCAATGTAAAACAATTTTACATGTGAGACAAGGTCAGAGGAAGCAGGAAATAATCAGAACAGCTAATGAAAGGTCAGAGGTAAAAGTAAAGGAACTCAGAACATTGTTAGCTTCTTGGAAAAAAAACTCGCTCTGGAACTCGTCTAAAAGGCTAGTGTGCGTGTGCAGAAACCTGAGCAGATCTGCTCTGCATTTGGTGTGAACAAGGCCTTAATCTTCCATAAATAGTTGCGAACAGAAGACCATCATGCAATGTTACTTTGTAGAGGATGAAACCCAAGCCAGCATATTTCGAGTATATTTTGCTATGTAATCTAATTTGTGCCCTCACAGGCAGACAGTAGTGCTCATCCCGCTAGCATCAATACTGAATGCTTTTGAATGTGTCATGTGCTCTAATTCCCTACAACTCGTCTTTCTTATGAACAATCATTATTCTCAGTGAGTAAAAATTAAGTGGCATCTTTGCTGCCTTGTATATCATGAACAGGAAAGAAAAAATACTTGAGCACTTACCTGAAAGAAATTGGCTCAGGCTGGTTATAGTTTGATTGTAGGTACTATTTTTATTCATGTTATAAATTACTTGAAATTCGTCATCCACATAAATATTTGGCCTCATAGTAACACCTGTAAAACAGTTTATCTGCTCTTGTTAATTCAAACATTGCATGCATACAACAGACTTTATCAATCTACACTAAATTGCATTTTTAAATTTGTTTTAATTTAAGTTTTTCTTTTGAAATCTTAAATGAAGTAATCTGATGCACATATATCAACCTTACTTTAGAATGCAGGGAAGCACCGGAATTTCGGCGACCGATAGATTCTGCCGATAATGGGGGGTTATCGGTTTCGGCCCGAAAGCAAAGCACCAGCCGAAAAAGTCAGCGAAAATTGATGATCCCAGCTGACATTGAGCGAGCGCTCTTTCAATGCTGCTTAGCTGGAGATAATTGTAATTGGAGAGAGGCAGGAGCTGCTACACATATTTATTTCTGCACACAAAGGGTTAACTGCTTGATCCACAGTATCAGTGCACGCAGTAACCTCTGGCCTCTCAGTGACAAAGAACAAGTGATTTATCACTGACCTCCTGCCAGTGGTGTCTGCTCCAAGGACAAGAGGGGGGAATTAAGGTGGGAGCTTAAATCCATGCCTCCATAAAATTAATGGGACGTTTATAGATTAAGAGAAACAGAGACTGATGTTTAGGCTCCATCTGAGCCACTATAGATATATATCTACTCATTTAAGTTGTGTTGGAGGGCAAACAAATTTGATTAAAAGCCTCCACACAACAAATAATAAACTTTATAGTTTCAGAGTTCTCTGAATTGTTGGGATGTGTAAATGTCTAATGCAACTATAAAAGGGTGTGTGTGTCTAAAAATTTTACACATGAATGTGTGCACTAGATGCAAAATAACTCCACCAAAAATATCTTAAAATTTTTAATGTGGATTCATTTAAATTCATGATATTAATTTAATGAAGTCTAATATTAATAGTTATACAAAAAAACTTAAAATCTTAAAGTAAATTCTAGGGGAAAAGTCATTTTTGGTTTCGTTCCAAAATTTTTATTTGAGAGCATTATAAACATATATATATTTTACACACACCAGACACATATATATACACAGTATGTGTGTATATATAGTCATATATAGAAAGTAATTTTCGGTTTTCGGCCAAGCTCATCATGCATTTTCGGAATCGGTCCCAAATTTTCATTTCGGTGCATCCCTAATAGAATGTACATACTGCAACACATGACAGGAACGCTTGGGTAAAGATCATGCCCCTGATTATTTACATTCGCGGTAATCCTCTTCATGTACTGGTATTGATAGAAAGGGGCTGAATAGAAGGTGACAGGTATTCTGCTTTTTTTTTCTTAAAGGGATACTCTAGGCAACATGACCACCTATGCTTTTTTAGGTGGTCATGATGCCCTGAGTATGCCCTCGCCTTTCCCCCCTCCCTCCGCTCAGCCGATCGGCTGAAACGGCTGAAGACAGCTGAGAGACGCGGAGGACTTTACTCCGCCCTCCCAGCTGTCAGTCAGCAGAGCGGGATTCATATTTTCCGCTTCTGTCGACTATTGCCGAGTAGGAGACGTCATCGCCCTTTCAGCGCGATGACGTCTCCAACTCGCCGCAGTAGCTGGCGGGAGCGAGCCGCCAGCATAGTCTGCGGCTGGGATCAGTGTTGCGCGCATCCTCTTGCGCGTAACACTAATCCAAGAAGAAGAGGAAGCCTGCTGATTGGCTGGCTTACGTGAGGCGCGCATGCGCGCTTCTCACGTAAACCATTAGCTAAGTTCATCATTTTCTGGACGGGAGCGGAAGAGGAGGGAGGGGAGTATAAAAAAAAGAAAAAGATGCCATTGGAAACAAGTGGTGTTTTTAGGGTAAGTATTACATTTATATAAAAATATATATATATACAATAACTAGGTAGGGAATAGGTATATTTTAATGTTAAAAAAAAGGAGGGGGATTTTTAGCCTAGAGTGTTCCTTTAAGTATTCTGCTTTGGCAAGTGGCATTTTTCTTAAGCTTATTTGACACTTCAAGAAAATATTTAAAGACACAGAATATGCTCCTGTTCACTTCATTTTCCACTGGATTTATGTGCTTACAAATATTTTATTAAAAGGGGGAAAATAACTCCCATGACGATACCAAAAGGATGAAAAATTAGGGTGAACATATATGAGCCTGATAAACCTAGCACTGCGACATGTCAAATATAAGACGTTTCTCTAAGACACCAACTTACAGGGACACTATGCAACGGAAAACATTTTGTCTATGTCCATGAAATTTATTAATAGTTACTAACACCTGGAACACTTGTTACACTGCAACTGCTTTCAATTGCTGTTTAATGATTATTTTTGTTTGAGATAAAAGGGATAGTTGGCACGGAAATATGTACAGGGCTGTTTACTGCGCTAACATTTTCTATGGTGATGCAACAATGCGTGTCCATATTCTGTCAAAGTCTTCTAGTTGTTAAAATGCAATCACCAGAATCCTCATCATGGTTATTATGCATTTTGTGGTCCAAGAGCAACAAGTGGATGAAGGTTTGACGTGGTGATACATTTTTTTACACTGGGGTTATATAGATATGTTTCTGTATAGTGGGAGTAAAAGTAATCATTTTCTAATTATGAAGAAAGATAAACTATGGCTGACTCAATGTGCACTAGAGCAGTGATGGCCACGCTTGTTTATGTTTCCAAATGCCTGGAGAATTATAATTCAGGAGATGGTGAGCCAAGCATTATCCGTTTTACTTAATCGTCAAGGTTGAGGTTTCTCAACAACAAAAAAAGCCAGTAGAAAGCACTTTTTAGAAATTTTATGTTTTTCCCCATACAGTTTTTGTGAAACTCAAATATAGTTCTTGGTGTCTATGGTAAAGAATAACAAATCTTGTGATACCAATTTCCAAGTATTGCACCTAAGCAACCGTTGACTTTGTTGAAAATGAAATCTATATTTTAATCTCCGTGGCCTCTGGCACATGTACATAGCTTGGATTGAAAATCTACGGCAGGTCCTTGTTTTCACCTTGAATACATTTTTACACCGTATTCCTGTCAATATTGTAAAACAAACATCTGGTTTTCTTGAGATATAAACGGTCGTTTTTTTTGTTTGTTTTATGTGGCAAAATATGAAATCCTTCTGTTTCAAAGTTGGTCTTGCATTAAGCTTCTATTCCAATTCAGTTATTTTATGTATCCAAGTTTGTTTGACCAAATGTTGAAAAATAAATGGATTCTCCAATAATTTTCTCTGATCAGAAAGAATACTGTGCAGCGTATCTGAAAATATACAGGGGAATTCATGGGAAGAATCAGAAGTGATTCTAAACCTATATTCCGCCTAGTTAAATTTTTACTATAACTAGATTACCTCTGGATTACTTTGAAGTTAATATTTGTTCTTTACAGGTGATAGAACCCACAATAATGTACTTTTATAGTCCTTTAACATTTTTATTTCACTTGTTATAGCTGATGCTTCATCTTTTCCCTTGAGGTGTCCAAAGTGCTTGTTATGAATAGAAATAGTACAATAGGGACTGTTTGGATGGTAGGATAGCAAAGTGATTTTAAATCTGGAACAAAATTGATAGGATTCCTTGCATTTAAAGCTATGCGCTTTAGTATGGTTAATAAGTAGGCATCTGTAATGCCGATGGAACAGAAAATCTTATGCTGTATGATCAGTGCTTGGAAATAAGCAAAACATGCATAAAATGTCCTCTCCTGGTGAGGACATGCACTGCACTTTCACTAAACATTTGCTCCAATGAAACAACCACTAAAACAAAGATCAAGGGAAAATGTGCTTCTAAACATCTCCGTTGGGGTCAGTGACATATTTCCTTTTTTGTTACCTGGTGATTTCAGTCGATCTTGATAATCCGGATGATATGGGTCAAGAGATTTCATCAGGGAGAATATGGAAAGTGCGAATAATCCTATCATGACACAGTAGAAGGCTGCATAGTAAAGACTGATATACACTGTGAGAAATATAAAAATAAAATATTCAGCTGCATGTCTTCAGTATTAAATATAGTACACTTTTACATTTTATAGATAAAGTAACATGGTCATGGAATTAGCCCATGTTGAAACTGTAAGTGGGAGATGAGGGAGTTGAAGTTAAGGGGATGCCATAACATGAGACCACATGCAAAACATTGAAATATTACCATTCTATTACTGATATCTGAATTTTTTTGCTTCTCCTATCAGTGTGTAAACGAATGATGAAAGGGGGTTGAGGTGCTCAGTCATAGATCCATTTTGCTGTCCCCTGCCAAGCTGCTAAAAATGTGTATGTGTGTGATGCCATTTGTGTTTAGTATGTGAGGTACTGTATGTGCATGATGATTGTGTCTGTTTAGATTTCTGGATGAAATTGAAGTTTGTGGCTGGTTGTGTTGCTGAGTGGGATGGGAGTATGTAGTTTAGTGAGTTGGATGGGAATGAGTTGGTGGAGTGGAATGTGTGTCAGTATGGATGAGTGGAATGAACGTGTGTGTTGTGGCCATCTGGATCACCTTAGGAAAGCAACAGTTCTGTGTACAGAGAATAATGTCCTTGTCATATGTTTTATTTATTCAGGTTTTAAGGAAAACTAAGGGATACCCCAGGTAGGAAATATTGGTGTACCTTCTTTAAAAACTGAAAGGAGTTTGGCATATTTTAGTTTTCAGTGCCACTAAGAAGCAATTCAGTAGGATGGGTAGCACCTTTGCCGTCCTCCATAATACACAGGAGGGCATTGTGTCTGTCCATTAGCTGCTGATTTTTCATAAGAATGGCAAATGACTTACAGAATTAGACACCTTAAGCTGTTCCCAGAATTTTGAAAGGACTTGCACTCTCCTTACAGAAATACCTCATATTCAAATGAGGTGTTTCATTTTCGTTTAAGTAATCACCTGTCATTAACTGCTGAATTAATTCTATAGTGGTCTTGCGTTGGGGCTCTGGTTTATTTTTTTTAAGTTTACACTGTCTCAAAATTACCCAAAAATGACCCTATTTTTGCCTATGTATTGTTGATATTTTCCCGTATTTCAGTAATTGCTCAAAGTCGCTGTCTAAATGAAAAGGGTTTGCTGAAAATAGTTAAAAATTGCATTGGTTCCTCAAATAAAATCTGGTGATTTAAATACAACTCTGGAGTATGGGTGTGCAATGTCTTGCCAGTTAAAGAATCTGAAATTTGTTTTAATAGCTTCCTTGAGACCTATAATTAGTACAGCAAAATAGACGAAGAGCAAAAGGGGCAAATAGAGGCACTCTCTAGGGCGTAACCCAAGGAATACAATATAAGAACTATATTTGTACCAAAGTGCAACAAGAATGCCGAAATAACGGTTAACTTTTATTAAACACAATCACAAGACAACCAAGGAGTGACAACCTTTTTTATGGTTATTATGTTTGGGTTTCCCCTCAGTCCTCTTTCCCCTTTACCATTGGGTATGTAGGTGGCTTGAACCACCGACGTATAGTCTGTGACCTGTGACTACCTTGTATTACTGTATGCCTGTTTAGGCAGGCTGACACGTTTTGGATATTACCCACTGCTACCTTTATTTATTATTGACCAATTTCATATATTATTTTTCACTCCTTGGTTGTCTTGTGATTGTGTTTAATAAAAGTTAACCGTTATTTCGGCATTCTTGTTGCACTTTGGTGCAAATAGTTCTTATATAATTAGAACAGAACTGATTTGAATTCTTTTTGTCTCCATAAGGTGTAAATGTTTATGCTGAATCTCTATTCCATTTGAAACGACCACAAACATTATTGTATAAATATATTAATATTATTCTATGATGAACAATCATCAGCACATTTACTTCACACTTCATATTGTAGAGTTTGTTAATTGTTCCTGAATCGTGTAGGGCAGTGGTTTCCAATTGCGGTTCTCAAGTCCCCCTCACAGGCTAGATTTTAAGGATTACATTGGGGGAAATACAAACTGAATCCTGCAATCACTGAGCAGCAAATCAGATCACCTTTGCAATGCTTCAGCTATCGGGCAAACCTGACCTGTTAATGGTACTTGACTGCGGCTGTGAACCACAGGTGTCGGAAACGACATCATCTATCATTGTCAAAGCAGAACCAGAGCAGTTCTCATCATTACACAAACTATGAACATTGATTTTGTACCATATTTTGTTTCAGACTAGTTTCCAATATAAACTGGGAAATGTGCCTAACAATTTTCATCAAAGATTTAGCAGACTTCATTTTTTCAGTGACAAAAACTAGACTATTAATAAAAACATGATGACAAATTCTATTTTTTGTTTACTAATTATTATTATTATTATTCTTTATTTATAAAGCGCCAGCATATTCCGCAGCGCTGTACAATAAGCACAGTATAGACAGGGTTACAATACATTGAACAACATTTGACAAACAGTACAGGAGGAGATGAGGGCCCTATTCCCGTAGGAACTCACAATCTGGGAGGGTTGGGGTTGGAAACAGGAGGAGAGGACTGTAAGGTTAGAGTGATTGATGATTGCGTCAGTGAGTTGGGTGGTAGGCTTCCCTAAATAGGAATGTTTTAAGGGAGCGTTTGAAGGAAGAGAAGTTAGGGGAAAGTCTGACAGTATGAGGGAGAGCGTTCCAGAGAGTGGGGGCTGCGCGTGAGAAATCCTGCAGTCTATCATGGGAAGAGGTGATGCGGTGAGAAGCTAGGCGCAGGTCACTGTTTGACCTTAGGGAGCGGGCTGGGGTGTATTTGGTGATTAGTGAGGACAGGTAGTGGGGAGCTGAGTTAGTGAGGGTTTTGTAGGTAAGGATAAGGATTTTGAACTTAATTCTGCAGTGGATGGGGAGCCAGTGAAGGGACTCGCAGAGGGGAGCGGCAGAGACAGAGCGGCGGGTGAGGTGAATTAGTCTGGCGGAGGCGTTCAGGATGGATTGTAGGGGGGAGAGGCGGGACAGAGGGAGGCCAGATAAGAGATTATTGCAATAGTCGAGTCGGGAGATTACCAGGGCGTGTATGAGTTGTTTTGTGGCGACAGCGGTAAGAAATGGCCGAATTCTGGAAATATTACGCAGTTGGTATCGGCAGGAGGAGGAAAGAGACTTGATGTGGGGGATGAAGGAAAGAGCAGAGTCAAGTGTAACTCCAAGACAGCGAACTTGGTTTGATGGGGAAATGGTGATACCCTCCACCGTGATAGAGAAGTCAGGAGGTGGGGAGGCATTGGAGGGAGGAATAAGTAGGAGTTCAGTCTTCGACATGTTGATCTTTAGGTGGTGGGAGGCCATCCAGGAGGAGATGCCAGATAAACAGTCACTGACTTTTGAAAGGACAGGGGGAGAGAGATCAGGGGTAGAGAGGTAGATCTGAGTGTCATCAGCGTAGAGGTGGTAATTGAAGCCAAAGCTGTTGATGATTTTGCCCAGGGAGGAGGTGTAGATGGAAAAGAGCAGAGGACCAAGGACAGAGCCTTGAGGTACACCAACAGATAGAGGCAATGAGGAGGAGGAGTTACCAGCAAAGGACACACAGAAGGACCTGTTGGATAAATAGGATTCGACCCAAGCGAGTGCAGTGTCACCGAGACCCAGAGAGTTGAGGGTCTGTAGAAGGAGGGGGTTTTACTAATAAAACCAGACAACGTTATGGATGATTTCGGAGGAAAATCAATCAGAACTAATCTTTTGTGTGGTAAGGTGGAGTGTGCACTCGCTATAGAAATTATTTCAGTTATGTTAATTATGAAAATAAGCATCAAGTAAGAGAAAACTGATGAATGTTCTATATTCAGATAACATGAGCAAGGGAATTACAGTCAATTGTAGAGTTGAGCTTCTGCTTGAAAGAATGATGAACGTCAAATACAAGTTCTAATCAATGAATATCTATTTACTGGGCTTTTGTGAAAACGCATTGTCATACAGGGTTATTCAGAGAGTGGTGAAAAGCAGGAGAATGACTGGAGAATGGAAAATTCTAGGTCAAAATAGCTGATTTGGAAAGTGAGATGAATTGGAGAATTTTTCTGGTTTGGCTATTTTGACCTAGAATTTTCCGTTCTCCAGTCATTCTCCTGCTTTTCACCGCTCTCTGAATAACCCTGATATTCTTGTATCTTTGTGAGACTTTTTTTTTCTCTTTATGATATAGACCTCTTATCCAGCACAACCGTTAAATCTGTGTCTGTTTTACATGTTCAAACATTAATACTGTATAAATTAGTAGGTTATATACTTTTGCTCCAAGAGTAGATAACGTTTGAATATAAAGAGTTATGAACTTCTAGGAAAAACTTAAATAATGCATTACTCTTAAAACTATTTAGATCTTCGTACACAAAATCTGCTATAGTTTTAGTCAGCTAAAGAATAAAACAAACAATTACTAAAATATGACTAAAACTAAACGCCATTTTAGTCGGAAAACTATGACTAAAACTGATTTAACATTTGCTGTGAAATTTAACATTGCTTTTATAGTACTGTATCTCATCCATTATAGGTTTTTTGTATATTATAGATTTGCTTAGATCTTGTAATCCTTTGATATTGCCAAGCACACAGTATTAATTTAACTCCTTCTTGACTGGAAGGAAGGCATTCCGAACTGTGTCTTTTATGTTTATCATAATGTAACGTACCCCACATTTCTAAGGTTCTTCCCATCAGCTCCCCTGTATCAGGATTCCACACAAAGCGAGAAAAGTTCTCCATTCGCTGACTGCAAGTCTTCTTTTCATTGAACGTTGCCATTTTTCCTCAATTGAGATGGAATCCTTTCTACTTCAGTAAAAATCAAACCCAAGACTCAAGAATCAGCCGCTTATCTTACTATGGTCCCTCTTATTATATAGCATCTGGTGAAGGTTGCTCAAATGACATTTGAATCCTAACATCAAATCAGAAAAAAACCTTCATACCATATTAGCATGTTATCTTTCTGTAAGGCGTTGCTGATAGCAAGAAACAAAGAATTTGTGGATATCATGTGCCCTTTCATTTCCCACAATGTTTACTTAGCTTGTTTTGCGTGTTTTCTACGTTTGGTGTGTTGTACTTTCTTCTAGATTGCTTTATTTGTTTAGATAAGGTCGAAACTGTACAGTTACGAATAAAAATGTCCAAAGACACCTTAACTTTGAAACCAGAAACGGGACATGAAATCAACCCTATATAGAAAATGACGAGCTAATATGTTCACGGTAAACAGGCTTTTATTATTGAAAAGTAGGTTTTGTTTTTAGAAGTCGGTACTGTATCCTTATCTTGTATTTCTTGTATTTCTTAACATCTATGTTATCTATCTATGTCATGGCACTAAATGATCACCAATGTGAAAAGTAATTTCATATCCACAAGTCTTTAGGAAAGTCCTTCTATGACTAAAATATATACTGAGCCAGCATGTCTACTTCCCTCTCACAGCCAGGGCTCACACACACCCTCACTGCTCCAGCATATCTGCGTCACTCTCACAGCCAGGCTTCATACACTCCCTCACTGCTCCAGCTTGTGAGCTTCCCTCTCACAGCCAGGCCTCACACACACCCTCAATGCTCCAGCGTGAGAGAGCCTGTGATATTATTGCGGAACCTCAACCCACCTAATGCTAGTGATCCTGACCACTAAAAAGTTGGTTACTCCTCTTGTACTCCTCCTCCCCAATCCTCTAAATCAGGGATCAAAATTTAAAGTGTCAAGCTACTAACCAGGCCATAAGAGTTACTTGGCACCAGAATGTAAGTAAGAGCACTCCACAGAAATGTGAGTGAGGCTACGGTGCTAATCGGGAGTCGGTGTTCATACCATGAATACCTCTTATACCTTCAGAATATCCGTTTCAATTCAAAAGGCTTCAGTTCATCCTAAAGGTTTGTTTTGCGATGACCATCAACAAGTCTCAGGGGCAGACTTTGAAGGTAGCAGGGATTGACCTAAGGGGAAGTCAGCTTCTTACAGGGGCAGTGTTACGTTGCCTGTTCCAGACTGAGCTCCCCTAACTCTGTTGATCCAAGCACCTGAAAGAAGAACCACTAATATAGTTTACAAAGAAGTACTCAAGTAGTTTTTTTTTTCATGTTCGAGATAGACAAAAAATTTTTTTTTTTTTTTGTCTATCTCATTGTTTGTATTTACAACACAAAAACAAATTCATGGACGCATATGAATGAAACAACTTTGTTTTGTAGCCCTGACTAATGTCTGCAATAAACATTATTTATTACTTTGAGACATCAACCTGTAAATTATATTTCATATGGTTTGGACGAAAAACTCATGTTTCTTTTAAAAACAATTGTAACAAGTCCCAAAATTCACACGAGTGAAGCTGCAGGCAAATGCTAGTATTTTCAAATGGCACATGAAAGATGTAATGAATGTAAAGCCCCAAAACAAGTGTCCATGGATGCATGGGACTGTGTGGGATATCAATCAGGAGAGGTGCAATGGGGAGACTATGGAGTGAGCTGATAGACTTACTATAAAGTAATGTTTTTAGAGACCTCTTGAAAGATTGAAGGCATGGGGAGAGTCAGATTTTGTGTGAGAGGAAATTCCATAAATAAGGGATAATGCCAGAAAACTCCTGAAGGCGAGTGTGAGGGGTGCAGGTGGGATAATAACTGCTACAAACATTAATGCTAGTGATCCTGACCACTAATAAATTGGTTACTCCTCTTGTTCTCCTCCTCCCCCAATCCTCTAAATCAGGACTCAAAATTTCAAGTCCCAAGCTACTAACCAGGCCATAAGAGTGTCAGATCATTTCAGATATGAAATTTCTATCATTCGTCATATTTCACAGGACTGTTTAAATGAGGGCCAGGAATTTCTTTCAAACAGACAATATGTCTACCTGGGGTTAAAATGTAACCAGGATAAACTCTCAAACAATGGACCTGTTAAATTTGTTGACATATTGCTTTATAATCAGATTATAATGACAAGGGAAGCAGCATCCATTGTTCAGAGACTGGAAGAAGTAAACCTGGGGCAATTCTGGTTGAAAAAAACCCAGATGTTAAGGAGGCTATATTGCCAATCACATTGTCTTGAAACTAAAGTAATACAATGTTCACCTGAACGAGCGAAACTCATTATGTATTCAAGGGCATTTTTTTTTTGGTCACATCAGAAGCTCTAGCCATGCGAACCTTGGACTAATGGTGAATTGCATAAACTGTAGAAAACAAAAAAAGGTTAATAATTTTTTTATGTAGCATAGATATTACCTACATAACCAGTTTGTAATGCTAAGACGCTATAGGCAATATGATCTGTAACATTATATTATACAAAGTGCATAGGTGGTATTTGAATATTTAATTTATGTGGTAAGTTATAATAGATAATCAGGGGACTGATATTTGATAAAAGATAGAGCCCTTACCACATTTAATTGATTATTAAATTACGAGTGTCTCGTTTATTAACATTCAGTAACCGTAGATTAAATCTGTTAATTATGTATGAATTTTAAGAAATATATCACGAATGAATGAATCTTAAGGAATATCACGAAACATGTATGCCTGTCTGCAGAATTCTCACACACACACATATCTCTGGATATAAATAACAAGTGTATCGTGCATGCATGCCACAGTGAAATATGCTGGCGGTTCATAAATAATAATATTGTTAAATAACCCCATGGAATCTCTGGATATAGTATAAAATAACCCCAAACCATTAAAGATAGGTTACTGCTTGGTCACATACATTAATTAATTCCTGTAGTTGGTTGGATGTTTTATCTGAGAGTGCCATCTACTGACCAGGTAGTATAACACCTGGACAGAAACCTGAAGTTAATCAATATATATATCCGCCAATCAAATGAGGCCACATATTGATGGGCTAGAGCTAAACTGGGTGGGAGACAGCTATAAAAAGGGGATACTCCAGAGAAAATAGGGGAGAACGCTTGGAGAAACCTTGGGGAAACTTGGAGGGGAGAAAGGTCCAGATACCATCAGAGCCACTCCACTAAGACCCAACCACACCCGAATCCTCTTACATCACTCTATCTTCACTGCCAGATGGTAAAGTATAATTGAATAATTTTAGCTTGATATCTATTTCTTAACCGCATTGTCACTGCTTTATATGTCTATCACCTATTAAAGGAATATAAAGGAATTATTTTGCTGTTGAAGCCTAAACAGTAGAATAGTATCAGACTTTCCGCTCTACTGCTAAAGGAAGAAACTATTATGGGCGGCCTTGTTGCTCCCCCTAATTTAGTGAAATTATTTATATTCCAAGAATACTGTGGATGTGGACATCTAAAGATACATTTTGTCCCCATAGTGAGATAAGCTGGAACTGAAAAACAGCTTTTATATATCAAGTTACCATCAGCCGCCATTAGAATAATGATCATAACCCAATCCTACATATTGCAGCCATTTCTATTGAATGTATGTTAAGTCAATATGAAGTTTTTGTTACCTCATGCTTAATGAATTGCTGAGTATTGATGCTGTGATTGATCTGTGGAAGAGACAGTCTACCTAGCGAGTGTGTTATGTATCTCCCTCAAGGAAGTTGCATTTAGTGAATCGGCCCCACAATAATAAATTGTGCTGCAGGTGATGCCCAGTAACTGAGTGTTTTTAGCCAGGTTGAGGATTGTTTTATAATGGGAGAGGTTTAACTGGGTAGAATAGAACTTGGTGGTTAAGAATTGATTCGTGTACATGTGTGGTGCGGTCTATAAACCTAAGCTGTTTGTCCATTAGATAATTGCGTGTCGCAGTATTGCTACTAATCACTATCTGTAATTACTTTTAACCACTTGGCTGCTATGGACGCGCTCAGCGCGTTCAGCCAAGTGGTTCTCCTGTGCTATGGACGCCCTGAGCGTGTCCATGCACAGGAGGCAGCAATCGGCCAGATTCCGGCCGATTGCTGCGCCCCCCAGTGCGGGCTGACATCTTGGAGGGGTGCCATTAGATGTCATCGCGGTGGCGCGATGACATCTAATTCAGGCGCCCCCCCGCGTGTGCGGAGGAGGCGCCTGAAAGGGAGGGGGGAAGTGCCTTCGGACCTCTCTCCCTCCCGATCGCCGGGGGCCACAGGGTTAAGGCAGCCACCGTTTGGAAGGGCACAGCCTGCCCTTCCAAACGGTGGCTGACATTAACCCCTGGGGAGCCGGATCACGATTTGGCGCTGAAAAGCGCCGGATCGTGATCTTCTCCCGGAGCTGGCCGACATCTTGGATGTTTTTTTTTTGTTAATGCAACAATATTGTTCCCATTTCAATTATAATGTGAACAATGATGCTGCACTAATGATTTTTGTATGCAGTGCGTTTGTTAAAAATAGCGAAATTTTCGCCCAAAAAAATTTAATGAGTCCCCATTTCTAATTTTTTTAACAAGCGCACCCCATAGAAAATATAACCGCAAATGCTTGCATGTTAAAATGTGAAAAAAAAACACTTTACACTTTGTAAATTATTGAAAATTCAAATTTTATTGCATTTTTTGTTATAATATACAGACAGGACATGATGTATACATATAATAATGATATATTATGAATCTGCCGAGTCTGCCGGAAAGAAGGATATATAATATGTCTGGGTCATATATTAAAATATGGCTTCAAAACGCGGTTAAACATGATGAGCGAAAGCGGTAAAAATGACCTCAGCACAGAGGTGTGAAAAGCCTCAGCAGCGAAAGGGTTAAAATTGTATCTTGCTAATCAGTTGATAACATATGATTGTATTAAACTTGACGGTGTGAATAAATTTTGATTTGAATTGTTTTACTGTTACACAGTCTCATATCATCTTTATTGATTTTATTGTGTCTAAAAATATCTAGATAACCTCAAAAGAACTTGGGATATCGTGTTTATATATTTGTTAAGACATATATTCATTGAGTGGTTATTAATCCTTATTTTTAAGGGTAAATAACCAAATTATACCATTGGTGTCGGAGGCTCTGTCATTAATGATTTACTATATATATATATATATATAAGAAAATACACGTCATAATTAATATAACCCTGATAAGAGTTACTTGCCACCAGTTGCTCCACCTAACCCCTTCCCAGCCCTTAACTCTGCCCCTAAACACAACCCCTTAAATTATCTGATGAAATTACATTATTCTAAATAAAATCTTTAACAAAGTTACAAAAATATCATTAATACCCAGACATCAGACCCCAGATACATGTTTAGCCAGTCATCAGAGCCCAGTGTGAGAAGAGCAAGGAGGCAGGGAAGCTCCTCTTCACCCCCTGCCAGAGACAGAGATGAGCTTGGTCAGGTTAGGCAGCTGATCCCTGCCACTGTGCAGCCTAGGGAAGGGGGGCGCACGGTGGCACCGCTGGAATACACCGCACAAAATAATTTATTGTGCTGCCTGTGTGAGCATTTCGACTCGCCCTCACTTAATTTCCACTCACCAAATGCGAGTAGGTGAGTGGAAATTTTGAGCCCTACTCTAAATTGTAAATTAATCTGAACAAGGCCCTCATTGTCTCTGCATCCAAAGGTTGTTTGTAAAACAATGCAAGCTTGAATTGTGAGGACAGTGAAAGCCCAAACTCCACAGTTTGAGCTTGAGATTGAATGGATCAACCAGTTTCTCCAGATGTTATGTGATTTCCTCACCTATTGGGGTACTATGGAGTGCTATATTCAAGATAAATCTTCTAGGCACTACTACTGTTCTAAGCTTATTTATAGATATGTAAGAAATAGGTGAAATGCCTCTGAAAAGCAGTATCAAGACCCCTCGCTGAAATGCTGTAAATGGTGGTTTCTCTATCGTACAATATATACAGAGTGAAAAAATAGAACACAGCACAGTTTGAAAGGAGAGCAAATAGAATTCACTATGGATAGCATTGGGTATATATTAAAGAACAATTATTTTAAATTTGATGATAAATATTATTTCCAAACTAGGAGGTCTGTGATGGGCGCCAAGTTCACGCCCAGCTATGCGAACCTATATATGACGAGTTGGGAGACCAGCTTTGTCCATTAAATTTTAAGATGCGCTAGATAATTCTGATTGAGGAATTAAACTAGTGAGATATTGGAGTAAAGAAAAAATATCTTTCTTGGATTTACATAAAAAATTATTCAGTGGAAACCAAAACCTTTTTTAAAGATGTGGACACTAATACATACATTGATAGGACCAGCTGTCATAATAAAATCTGGCCGAAAGGAATAACAAAGGGACAGTTTACCAGAATCCTTAGGAACTGTTCAGAGGATGAGATTTTCGAGGAACATGCAAAACGTCTCAAAGAAGAGTTTATAGATAAAGGGTAAAAAGACAGTGAATTGGATTTAATAATAGAGGATTTAAGAAAAGTAGATCAAAGTGATTTATTGAGGTATAACATGGGGAAAGAAAGGTTGGAAGAAATCCCCTTTATATGTGATTTTAATAGTGAAGATCAATTTATCAAGAAACTTTTTAATAAATATTGGTATATTTTGAAGAAAGACAAAGATATGACACAATAATAGGGGATAGAACTAGAATAATATTTAGAGGAGCTAAAAGTATTAAGACCAAGTTAATAAAAAGTACATTTGTAAGAGGAAAAACAAAAAAATCATTTTAATGTTCAAGAAGGGTTCTACAATTGCGGCCAATGTCTAGCTTGTAGATCTACAGGTAATAAAAAATCCTTTACAGGAGAATTTAAGAATAAGACAGGAAAAAATATAAAAATAAAGGATGTTCTAACTTGCTATTCTAAAAATCTAATCTTCTGTTGGAGTGTCCATGTGGACTCCAGTATGTAGGCCGCACTGGACAAGCCCCTAATGTAAGAATAACAGAGCATGTGAGAAATGTTAAGAATCAATTTGAGAAACATTCAGTGTCACATCATTTTAAAACTACCCATAATAGTTGCCCTATAGGTCGGAAATTCACAGCCATTAAAAAAAAAATGTACAGATAAGGGTGTGAGTGAAACCACAGTATTAGGGATAGAGGAGATGAGGTACATTTTTGATTCTTACACCAATAGGTCTTAATAATGATTTTGAGTTGATACATTTTCTTTAATTAATATACTAATATTATCTTACTAATTAAAAAAAAAATTATATTGGGTATAATATTTTAAAATTATTAGTTGTTATCCTATAGTTGATATCCATATAAGTAGGGTAATCTAGATTTACAATATAAATATTTATACCAAATAAGAGCCATTATGTAATGTTGTCCATGTGTATACACCATTAGAGATTATGACAACTTTATTAGGTTAATACTACCTCCTGTATGGTCTGCCCAATACATTTTTAATTATTTAATACAACCTGATATAACTGTCACGTTCTGCATCTCCAGCCCTGCCCCCCTGCCCTCTGGATTTGTATAGCCTGTGCAGGCTTGGATTTTCATGTTGCTGTTCCTGGGTTGCAGCTCAAGGGTTAATGCGTTCTGTGCGCCCAACCCACCTGGTTGTCCGTGTCCTGATTCACTCCTCATAAGAGAGCAATGCACCCATTATGCATTGCTCTGTCATTTTGATTTTCCTGATTTCCAGTATTAGCTGTGTTCTGAGAGCTCCCTGCAGTTTTGTTTCTATCCTAGTTTGTATATCTTGTTTAGTTTATTACTTTGGTCTTGTCTTCCCTGTCTGTCTAGCCCTTTCCTCTGTTAATTGTGTTCTTGATTTATTTCCATTTTTTTCTGTGTTATTCAGTTCATAATTGTTTCCCTTGCTGTATTTGGTTTTCTGTTTGTTATATACTGATTCCCTGGTTATGATCTTCTGGCTTGTCTGACTTCCCTCCCGGTTCTGATTCCTGCATTCTGTATGACGTTCTCGCTCTGGTTGTGACTTCTGGCTTTTCTCTTTACTACGCTTATTCTTCATCCTTGTCTATACCATTTACAGTGTACCCCGAAATCTGTATTTGTCATAAGACTCTGCATGGCTTCTAATGTAACCTTTTCATCCAGCTTAGATCCGGCTATCTCAAGGACCGGCCTATCAGAGCAGGGCTGCTATGGTATTGCCATGCAGAGGTCTCTAGTTAACCCTGTGTTGCTCTCACCTGTTATTGCTGTCTACACTGTATCTCTGCATATTGGGACTTTTCTCAAGAACCAGGGCCTCTCCTTGGTACGTGCCTTGGCACGTACCTTAATTATGAATAGTTTAGGTATAATACTTTCACACATATATTAATTTTTGCACATTTATGATATATTTAATGGCACTAGATAATATATAAAATTTATTTAATATCACATATAATTGCACTAGATATAATAAAAAATGTATATAATCAATTTGATATTAAAACACCAAAGACACTTTACACAGAGATGTACAATGCACTTTAAGGAGAATGCATTCGATTAACATATGATGCATTATATTCATTGATTTAAATATATTTATTTAATTATATACAAAAAACAGATAGGGCAGCACATCAGGATTTCGGTAAAAGAAAAGCTTTATTGATACATATTAAAAGTACCTGTCCATTGACCGATGTTTTGGCCCAACACGAGCCTTTATCAAGGTATACAGGCATCATATAAACACATACATATATACACTGTAATATCGGAGCTCACCCAATACGGCACACCTCGAGGAGGACGCCCAACCTCGTGGTAATGGCGTCGACTTCCGGGATTGGCGCCGATCGATGACGTACATGTATACTAAACCTGGGCGGACTGGAGCGAAAATGCCAAATGGCAACAATGTAAAGGTAAGAAAGAAGATACTTAAAGCAAATCAAAACTAAACGACTGATCTAAGGAGGGTGAAGCCCGGGACAAGTCAACAGCGCATAATCTTCATACAGTTGTGTTCAAAATTATTCAACCCCCACTGAAATTGAGTGTTTTGGCCAGTTTGACATTGATTTCAATCATTCAGTCATCTTGCTTACAATTAAATCAAAGAGGCACATGTAGGTCAGACAAATATAACATAACATTTATAATGAAATAACCACAAATGTCTTTTCTGTGCTCACATCATTATCAGTTTTATTCAACCCCCAAGTGACATTCAATCTTAGTACTTAGTACAACATCCTTTTACAGTTATAACAGCTTTTAAACGTGAAGCATAGCTTGACACAAGTGTCTTGCAGTGATCTACGGGTATCTTCGCCCATTCGTCATGGGCAAAAGCCTCCAGTTCAGTCACATTCTTAGGCTTGCGCACTGCAACTGCTTTCTTAAGTCCCACCAGAGGTTCTCAATCGGATTTAAGTCAGTGACTGCGATGGCCACTCCAAAATGTTCCAGCCTTTAATCTGCAACCATGCTCTAGTGGACTTGGAGGTATGCTTGGGATCATTGTCCTGTTGAAAGGTCCAACGTCTCCCAAGCCTCAGGTTTGTGACGGACTGCATCACATTGTCATCCAATATCTCCTGGTACTGAAGAGAATTCATGGTACCTTAACACGCTGAAGCTTCCCTGTACCTGCAGAAGCAAAACAGCCCCAAAGCATGATTGACCCCCCCCGCCATGCTTCACAGTAGGCAAGGTGTTCTTTTCTTCATAGCCTTGTTCTTCCTCCTCCAAACATAGCGTTGATCCATGGCCCAAACAGTTCTAATTTTGTTTCATCAGTCCACAGAACACTATCCCAAAACTTCTGTGGTTTGTCCACATGACTTTTGCATACTGCAGTCGACTCTTCTTATTCTTTGGAGACAGCGAGGGGGTGCGCCTGGGAGTTCTGGCATGGAGGCCTTCATTACGCAGTGTGCGCTGTATTGTCTGAGCTGAAACTTCAGTACTCACATCTGACAAATCTTTTCTCAGTTCCTCAGCAGTCACACGGGGACTTTTCTCCACTCTACGCTTCAGGTAGCGCACAGCAGTCGAAGTCAACATCTTCTTTCTGCCACGACCAGGTAGCATTTCAACAGTGCCCTTTGCCTTGAATTTGCGAATGATGCTTCCTATGGTCTCTCTTGGTATGTTTAACATCTTTGCAATCTTCTTATAGCCATTGCCCTTCCTGTGAAGAGTAATCACCTCTTCTCTTGTCTTCCTGGACCATTCTCTTGACTTAGAAACATAGAAACATAGAAAAATGTCGGCAGATAAGAACCTTTTAGCCCATCTAGTCTGCCCAAATACATGGATACTTTACCTGGATTTATCTTTTGTTTAGGATAGCCTTATGCCTATCCCATGCTTGCTTAAATTCAATTACTGTTTTGGCCTCTACCACTTCAACTGGAAGACTGTTCCATGTATCCACCACCCTCTCAGTAAAATAATGCTTTCTGATGTTACTTTTAACCTTTGCCCCTCTAATCTAAGACCTATGTCCTCTTGTTTTGCTACTTTGTTTCTTTTAAATATACTCCCTTCCTCTACCTTGTGGATTCCCTTTACGTATTTAAATGTTTCTATCATATCTCCTCTGTTTCGTCTTTTTTCCAAGCTGTACATGTTAAGATCATTATCCTTTCCTGGTAAATTTTCTCCTTCAAGCCATACACCATTTTAGTAGCCCTTCTCTGAACTCTCTCTAAGATGTCTATATCCTTCTGGAGATACTGTCTCCAGTACTGCACACAGTACTCCAAGTGAGGTCTCACCAGTGCTCTGTACAGTGCCATGAGCACTTCCCTTTTCCTACTGCTAATACCTCTCCCTACACAACCAAGCATTCTGCTAGCATTTCCTGCTGCTCTATTACATTGACTACTTACCCTTAGATCCTCTGAAATAATAACCCCTAAATCCCTTTCCTCAGATGTTGAGGTTAGGACTGTATCAAATATTCTATATTCAGCCCTTGGGTTTTTACGTCCCAGGTGCATTATCTTGCACTTATCCACATTAAAACTCAATTGCCACAGCTCCGACCATTTTTTTAGTTTACCTAAATCATTTGTCATTTGGCTGATCCCTTGAGGAACGTCAACCCTGTTGCAAATCTTTGTGTCATCAGCAAAAAGACATACTTTTCCATTAATACCTTCTGCAATATCACTAATAAAAATATAAATAGAATGGGTCCAAGTACTGACCCCTGAGGTACCCCACTGGTAACAAGACCTTGCGCCGAATAAACTCCATTTACCACAACCCTCTGTTGCCTGTCACTCAGCCACTGCCTAATCCATTCAACAATATTGGAATCCAAGCTCAAAGATTGCAATTTATTGATAAGCCTTCTATGCGGAACAGTATCAAAGCTTACTGAAATCTAAATAAGCAATGTCTACTGCACCACCTGTGTCTATTATTTTTGTTACCCAATCAAAAAATCAATAAGATTAGTTTGGCATGATCTCCCTGAGGTAAACCCATGTTGTTTCTGATCCTGTAATCTATGTGTTTTTAGATGTTCAACAATCCTTTCCTTTAACATGATTTCCATTAATTTCCCCACTACTGACGTAAGACTAACTGGCCTATAGTTCCCAGATCCTCCCTACTACCCTTCTTGTGAATGGGCACAACATTTGCTAATTTCCAGTCTTCTGGGACGACTCCCGTTAGCAAGGATTGGTTAAATAAATCTGTTAACGGTTTTGCTATTACATCACTGAGCTCTTTTAATAATTTAGGGTGGATCCCATCAGGCCCCATTGACTTATTTGTCTTTACTTTAGACAGCTGCTGTAGAACCTCCTCCTCTGTAAACTGATATGTAATTGTCTCGAAAGTGTTTCCTCCTAACTGAGGTCCCTTTCCTTCCTTTTCTTCTGCAAAGACTGAACAAAAATATTCATTGAGGCAGTCAGCGAGACTTTTATCCTCTTCTACATACCTTCCTTCCTTTGTTTTTAATCTAACTAATCTTTGTTTTACTTTTCTTTTCTCGTTTATGTATCTAAAAAAATGTTTTGTCCCCCTTTTTTACTGACTGAGCTATTTTCTCTTCTGCGTGTTGTCGGGTATATTACAGAAAGGAAAAATTAAAATGGATGCCTGTAGCCATTTTGTTTTTAAAGACAGTTTTTCTTTCAAATTTCTCTAGGTTTAGAAATGAACGAGATTTTTTTTACAGAGTTCATTCCTGGTGAAGTCTTTTATATATTTTTTAAGAAGTGCCAGACATGAAGGAACCTAGAATGTTTGTGTGTGATAAGGCTAGAGTTAAGTGCTAAGACGTGTCATAATTAAATTTATTGGTCTGTCTCAAGTTTTTAAAACAAAAGATATTTTGTCTTTTGGTATAGGAATAAGAGTTAATCTCTGTAATATAGATTTATATTCACAAAATATATGTTTATAATCAAGGTATATTTTATTATATTTACAGTAGGAAATATATACTCCAATAAATATTGTAGAACGTATATAATTGGTAAATAATAAAAATTACTAAAGAATAGATTCTGTTGAGTTAACCAGAAAAGAATTCAGCTGATAGGACTCTGAGTAACCAAAAGGGAGTGAGGATATAAATCAGAGATGATAGGTAGAGACACAGTGTCTATACATTGGGAGAAGAGAAGGTCTTTGTGTAGATTGACCTTTTGACCCGAGATAAGAATATTAAAAAGAAATGGTGGAATTAATTAAGAAGTGCAATACTGCCCTCTAGAGGATAGTAAATATTAGAATAATATTGCCAGTGACGTCAAATTTACTATAATTGAAGCGGCAGTGTTGGTTGCAAGTCAGTCGGAGATTCCAGCATTCACACTCACACCGCAATGCATTCAGACGTCCAGTACACATGACACTCTGAGAGTCCAAGATTCCAACACTCAGACTCACACCACGATGCAGGCAGATCCCAGGACATGAGGCAATCAAGATTCTCACCAAATCTCTGACTCTCACCAAATCTCTAACTCACATGCATTGATTATCTGATATCGATAATCTTCACACATTCCAAAAATATTACATCAGGAATTCCAAGGCAGACTTATCAAAATCCAAATTGGACAGGTAATGTATGAAATTAAGGAATTAATGTAATTATATATATTTGTAGATATTCTTGCAACGTAGACTGAGATTTCTCAGATACTTGGGTATCTCCAAAAATTCTAAGTATTTCTATTCTGCAGATAGAAATTTGAAGAAGTGGACATAAGGATTTATTCCTAAAAAGAAATGTTGTAAGATTGATACCAATATATATTGAATTTGGAAATTACTGTGATTATAATTAATAAGCAAAGAATGATATAACTACAAAATAAAAAGCAAAAGATTAGAAGTTTAATTCTCGAGATTAGGGGAGGATTCACTAAATAAGTTTTTATTACTTATCATTAAATTAGCTCATCTTTTGTTGATCCATGTAGTATAGAGATATATATATATATATCTCTATAAGAGCTGGCTGGTTAAACATTGTTTGCTGGGAAATGCATGTTGTATTAAGCAGAAATGTTTATTAACCATTTGTGTATTAGTTACTAACTGATAAGGTAAATGATATTAATCATATATGCAGTTACTAACCAGAGATACATATATTGTGAAGCTAGTTTTTATATGCTGATGGATTGTGGTTTATAAATTTTTGTTGATGATATGAGATTTGAAACTTTTTTGTATACGTAATAAATATATATATATTTTTATCCGATTATTGATTATTGTATTTTTCAAGCAAAACACAGACAATTAAAAGAATTCAGGAGAATTTCTAAGAAATATAAACGACTGATATTTGTGTCTCGTATGGATTTCTTATGAAATAATAATCCCATATATATTGGAGGCAACTGCCGAGATAAGTCCAGTAAGTCCAATATAGACATATTGGAGGCTTGGCTGATAAATCCAATATATAACGTGTTGTATTCATGTGCAGAGATTATATCCGACAGTGTGCTTTGGGAGCCCTTATAAATTGCTTTGCCTCTTTCTGCCTAATTTTATAGGTTTGCCTGAGTTGTTTTATAATTATTGAATGCTGTCTTTTTGTTCTTCACTATTTTGGCCACTTCTGCAGAGTACCACAGTGGTTTCTTCCCTTTTTTGTTTTTGCTAACAAGTCGAATGCAATTGCCTGTGGCCTTCAATAATGCTTCCTTTAAATAATCCCATTTCTCCTGGACTCCCTTTAAACTCCTCCAGTCTGATAATGACTCCTTCACACAAAATCTCATTTTAGAAAAATCTGTTTTTTTAAAGTCTAAAACTTTTGTTTTTGTGTGGTGCGGCTCCATCCCTGTTCTTATATTAAACCATACTGACTGGTGATCACTAGATCCCAAATTTTCACCTACAACAACGTCCGATACCAAACCTCCATTTGTGAGTATTAAATCCAATATGGCCTCTTTACGGGTCGGCTCCTCAACTACTTGTGTTAGAGATAATCCAGTAGGGAGTTTAGAATATTTGTACTCTTGGTGCACCCAGCTGTTTTAGTTTTCCAGTTCACATCAGGAAGATTAAAGTCCCCCATGATAATAACTTCCCCCTTCATTGCCATTTTGGCTATTTCCTCAAGCAGCAGATTATCTAGCTCTTCTACTTGTCCAGGGGGTCTATAGATCACACCTACACGAGCTACTGTATGATTGCCAAATGTTAGCGTAACCCAAACTGACTCTATGTTCACCTCGCTCACTTTTATTTGGTTCGTTTTTATGTTGTTTTTCACATACAGGGCCACTCCTCCTCCTTTCCTACCTTCTCTGTCTTTTCTATATAAAGAGTACCCCCGTATTGTTATGTCCCAGTTATTTTTCTCACTGAACCATGTCTCAGTAACCGCAACTAAATCTACTTTTTCAGCTGCCATCATTGCCTCCAGTTCATTGATTTTATTGACTAAACTGCGAGCATTTATAGACACGACTCTGAGCTTGTCATTTTTTTCCCCGCGTGTTGCTTGCACCCTCCGATTTAGTTTTGGGGGACAATCAGGCAGATTGTTTTTTACCCTTTTTTGCCCCCCTCCTAGTTTAAATATTTCTTTGCGAAACCTTTGAACTTCTCACTGAGAACATATGTTCCCCTATGAGTAAGATGCAAACCATCTTTTTTATACAGTTCTTTTCTGCTCCAATTAGAGCTATCATGGGACACAAAGCCAAATCCTTGCTCTCGACACCATTCCCGAAGCCACAAATTAAATTCACTATTGCGCATCTGCCTATCCTGAATGTTATGCACAGGCAAAACTTCAGAGAATGACACAGTGGACGCAATCTGCTGTATTTCACCTCCAAGAACACAAAAATCTTCCTTAATCTCAGAAACCTCATTGCTAGCCAAGTCATTTGTCCCTAGATGAACTAGAACATCCACTTCCCCTTGCTGCTTTGCTTGTTTGACAATATTGAGAATACGTCTCTTGTCTCTACGAGCAGTAGCCCCAGGAAGACATCTCACCAAACCACTACTCTCCAGCTCAACACCTCTTATGGTAGAATCACCCAGCAACAATTGCCTTCTATCATGTCCCACCTTTTCCTTATTGTTCTTGGTTGCAGTCCTGCATACCTTAGGCATAGGGGATGGTGGTTCCTCAACTATGGTGTCTGAGCCTACTTCCGTCTCACCACTACACTCTGAAAGTGCCTCAAAAGAATTAAGAAGAGCCACAGACTGTGGGACATGTTTTCTATCCACAACTCTAAGTCTACCAGATCCTACAGTAGTCCATCTGCCGCTCCTAGGAGGCCTCTGTGGCAGTGGCTTGTAACAGTCATAGCCATAGCCTGAGTTTGTCTAACAGATACTTTACAAATCTCAGACTTCAAACAGGCAATTTCCTGCTGCAATAAAGAGAGCTGCCTACATATCAGGCACACTCCAACCCTCCAAAACTGGATCTAAAAACAAATGCATGACAGCTCTTACACTGGACCAAGCCTGCCATTATAAAAGAATGGATTTAAACCAATAAATATTACCTTTTTGTAGGTTTTCTACCTCCTGTCTAACCTCAGACTACCTCCAGAGTATCTCCAGGATATCTCTAAGTGCTCACTTTGAAGGCTTCACTTAGAAGGTGTAACCACACCAGTAAATGTCTAGAAGGAGCTGAGTATCACAGTCATTTTAAAGCTGCCTAATTGGTGCTTATTATGCTTTATTGCTGCTCCGTGACATCTACAGGTGTTTTCAATATCTGATTGAAAACACTTGAATGAACCTCTGTTCTTCAGAGTGGTAGTCTTTAAGGGGGTGAATAATTGTGTCAATGAAGAATTCACAAAAGAAACATTTACTACTGTATTACAAAACCAATTGATGTCATTTTAGTTGCATATGGTTCTTTAAAAAGTACTTGTAGGATTTCATTCTGAATACAATTACAAATGTACACCAAATTCCCTAAAACCCTTTACAGCATTGGGGGTTGAATAATTTTGAACACAACTGTATATAAAGAATCTAAATGATATAGATGCAGTAGCAAAGCGTAACCACCATAATAGCCACAACAACCCCTAATAATGTATAAAACAAAAAATAAATCAATAATAACCTATTAGGTACATCCAGTGGTGTATTTAGGTTTTGTGCTGCCCTAGGCCTGACTAAACTCGTGCACCCCTAATTTAATTTGACGCACCCCTTCCTGTCAAGGGCACACCTCTTCCTGGTTAATCCCCACCCTTCCTCTTTAAGCTCCACCTTTTCCTCTTAGAGCTCCGCCTTTTCCTCTCTTTATATTAAAAGTGGATACCAAGTGCCTACTTGTATATTTTGTATACCATTTCAAATGTATCTATTGAGATAAAGAAAATTATGAAATGTTTAAATTCAAGTATTTTTACAAAGAACAGCCACGCATGTCAAGTAAACGGGATCACAGCCGCTCTAATTGGTGGAACAATAAAATCCACAGAAACGTGCACTGCATATGGGCGTATCACAGAGCTGCATAGCAATAAAACCCACAGAAATGGGCACTGTGTATGAGCATATCAGAGCTGCAAAGCAATAAAACCCACAGAAATGTGCAGTGTGTATGAGCATATCACAGAACTGCACAGCAATAAAACTCACAGTAATGTGCAGTGTGTATGAGCGTATCCCAGAGCTCCAGGGCAATAAAACTCACAGTAATATGCAGTGTGTATCACAGAATCCACAGCAATAAAACTCCCAGCAATGCAATGTGCGGTGTGTATGAGTGCATCAGAATTCACAGCAATAAAACTCCCAGCAATGCAATGTGCGGTGTGTATGAGTGCATCAGAATCCACTGCCAATAAAACTCCCAGCAATGCAATGTGTGGTGTGTCAGCGTATCAGAATCCACAGCAATAAAACTCCCAGCAATGCAATGTGCGGTGTGTATGATTGCATCAGAATCCACTGCAATAAAACTCCCAGCAATGCAATGTGTGTTGTGTGTCAGCGTATCAGAATCCACAGCAATAAAACTCCCAGCAATGCAATGTGTGTTGTGTGTCAGCATATCAGAATCCACAGCAATAAAACTCCCAGCAATGCAATGTGCGGTGTGTATGAGTGCATCAGAATCCACTGCAATAAAACTCCCAGCAATGCAATGTGTGGTATGTGTCAGCGTATCAGAATCCACAGCAATAAAACTCCCAGCAATGCAATGTGCGGTGTGTATGAGTGCATCAGAATCCACTGCAATAAAACTCCCAGCAATGCAATGTGTGTTGTGTGTCAGCGTATCAGAATCCACAGCAATAAAACTCCCAGCAATGCAATGTGCGGTGTGTATGAGTGCATCAGAATCCACTGCAATAAAACTCCCAGCAATGCAATGTGTGGTGTGTGTCAGCGTATCAGAATCCACAGCAATAAAACTCCCAGCAATGCAATGTGCGGTGTGTATGATTGCATCAGAATCCACTGCAATAAAACTCCCAGCAATGCAATGTGTGTTGTGTGTCAGCGTATCAGAATCCACAGCAATAAAACTCCCAGCAATGCAATGTGCGGTGTGTATGAGTGCATCAGAATCCACTGCAATAAAACTCCCAGCAGTGCAATGTGTGGTGTGTATGAGTGCATCAGAATCCACTGCAATAAAACTCCCAGCAATGCAATGTGCGGTGTGTATGAGTGCATCAGAATCCACTGCAATAAAACTCCCAGCAATGCAATGTGTTTGTGTGTTCAGCGTATCAGAATCCACAGCAATAAAACTCCCAGCAATGCAATGTGCGGTGTGTATGAGTGCGTCAGAATCCACTGCAATAAAACTCCCAGCAGTGCAATGTGTGGTGTGTATTGAGTGCATCAGAATCCACTGCAATAAAACTCCCAGCAAACCGAGTGTATATGAGCACACAGCAATGATTTATTCTATATTTACCGGCCTCTGTCCGCGGTAGGGCTGTGTGCAGAGTCAGCAGGTACTGTGTACAGACTCAGCAGGAGGTCCCTCCAGGCCACGTTAGGATCACGGCTGTGCCTGTGCGTGGAGCCATCTTGTCAGCAGTGGGGTGCCACTGCCAGAGGGTGCACCGTGGCTTTGATTCCCTTCCCGATGGGTGTTTAGTCCAGAATAGAGTGACAGTCCATGTTAACGAAAGGGCGGGCAGCTGCGTGCATGCGTGTCACGTGGTTCAGCCAGTCAGGTGGTACTGAGACTCAGTACCACCTGACTGGCCGGACCGAGTGTGACCTGCACGCAAGCAGCCTCACCAGGAGCCAGGCAGCTCAATGACAAATTTCTATCACTGCAGTGCTGGTTAAGGAAAGGTCCACTTTAAACAGCAGTAAGCAGACAGGGCTTCATATTCTGCTGAAACCCCCCCTTTACCTGCCGTTTACTGTCATCTTCTCTCTCTGGACACAAATCACATCCCCCTCCCCTCTCCTAGAGCTGCTGCGGGGCAGGGGAGGAGCTATGGAGGGAGGAGAGGGGGATTTTTATTCTATTCGATTTGATTCCGTATGCAAACGCCATGCTCCGCTGCTCGTTGTTTGAGAACACAGCTCAAAGCTGACACACAGTGACAGTGGCACCTCCTAGTACCCCCTAATGACACCCCAATAATCACTGGTACCTGGGGCGGCCCGCCCTCCGCCACTCCTCTAAGTACACCACTGCTCTGGTGATATGCTCACACACAAGTTTGGCGAACTGCCAGCAAGTACGGTGCTGTTTGAAGGCAGTGCAAATCCCCATAGAGAAGTAATGGTTAATCTATTCAGAGAACACCAAACAGCAGAGAAATGTCAGTGAAATGCCCTGATGTTCAGTGGTTTCAATCAGCAGGTTTATTCAGGCGAACCCCATAGGTTTCAATGTTAAAAATATTCCCGTTTTTTATGCAATATCTAATAAACCATTTATTATTTTAATCTGCAGTAAAAAGTCTTTATTTATTTATTGATTTTTTTGTACCTTTTAGTGATTTTTCAGAATTTTTTGGGCTAAATTCCCCCCTTTTTTTTAATAGCGGTTCTCCTTTTTCTGTAACAGAACTTTTTATTATCAATCATAGGATCTTATATGTAAATTCCAGACATTTTCGTTCAGTAGTTCTTTTGAAAACAGCAGGCCATGGGTTTGCGGTGGCAGCATACAGCGGCCGACTCCATGCACTTTGGGTACCCTGCGGTGAATGGTGAATTCACTGCAGGGCTGGGAAATTTTATTCCCCGAAGTGCAGGGAACTACAGAACACCAAAATGTTGGCATCATTTCGGTGCTCTGTGAGTAACCCAATTAGTGGTGAGGTTTTTTGTTGCCCCCTGGAAAGTGAAAGCCTAGGCCTTGCCTACCCAGGACATACTTGAAAATTAGTGACATCTCAATGTTTCCTTCCTGGTAAAATAGTTTGGAAAGTGCCGCCCTAGGCCTGGGCCTTGTTGGCCTAGGCCAAGATACACCAGTGGGTACATCAAACACTCAAATAAAAATAAATAAAAATAAAAAATAAAGAATAATAGTGGACAAAAATCGTCTATTAGTTGCAACACGAATGTTCAATAGAGCACAAGTGTTGCATCAGCTAGCCGTAAGAAACGAGGTATAAGAAATATACTCATTTAGACCCCTAGGGGATAGAGTATCAAGGGTTTTAATCCAAAAGGTCTCACGCTGCAACAGCAAACGTGAGCGGTGGCCCCCTCTGGATAATGAAGGTACATGGACAATAGCAACGACTCTCAGGGTGGTAAGCTGGTGTTTAGCTTCGAGAAAATGCCTAGCGACTGGTTGTTCAGACTGGCCATCCCTAAAAGCAACAGTAATATTAGATCGATGACAACGGATCCTGTCACGCAACGGTCTGTCAGTTTTGCCAACATAGGCAAAACCACAGGGGCACGTGAGTAAGTAAATAACAAATTCTGTAGTGCAAGTGATATAATGGCGAATCTTATATCTTTTACCAGAGTGTGGATGAGGGAAAGAGCCAGTCGTAGACATATGGCTGCAAGTCACACAGTTGGGGCAGCAAAAACAACCAGGTCGCAAGCGCTGAGGCTGACCGGCATATGCAGATACATGATCTGCTTTAACCAATATATCACGGATATTTTTAGACCTCTTGTAGCTGATAATCGGACTCTGTGAGAATTTTTGGGGAGTGTTTTATCGCCCTGAAATAAGGACCAATTAGATCGGATGGCTTTAGCCATCGTTTGACTCAAACTATGATATGTTAAAGGGACAAAAATCCGTTGGTGTGATCTAGATGGAGTGGGCTTAAGTGAATTAAACTTTGCAATGGCTTTAGATAGAGCCTGTTGAAGACTGGCCGGCTTATGTCCTCTGGCCACAAAACGTTGAAACATCTCATCAATTTGGATAGATCTGGTATGGACATCTGAGTTATTGCGTATCACATGTAAAAATTGCGAGATTGGAAGGCATCGAATTAGGTGCGGAAGATGGAAGCTCTCAGCACAAAGCAGAGAGTTTCTATCAGTATCCTTGCGATACAATGAGTAGATAATCTGTCCATCCTGGACCATCACCAGCACGTCCAGAAAGCATACAGAGGATGCGCTGGACGTACATGTGAACCGCACAGGAGACTCAATCATATTAAGTGTCTGTACCATTTCTGTCAGTGCCTGCTGGGACCCCTGCCAAATCAAAAAAATGTCGTCAATAAATCTCCTGTAAAAAATGATATTAGCAAAAGCTGGTAAGATGTATTGCTGTTCATATTGGTACATATAGGCATTGGCGTATACCGGAGCCATAGAGGCACCCATGGACGTCCCCGCAAGTTGGAGATAAACGTTTTTTTCAAAACGAAAAAAATTACAACCTAAAGTAATCTGCAGTAGTTCTTTTAAAAATTCCAGCGGGGGGGCCATAATAACAAGTGGATACCTGCAGGGTCTGAAGTAACGCCAAAATTCCCCCATCATGGGGAATAATCGTGTAGAGACTCTTAACGTCTAACATAGCCAAAACGATGGGCTCAGAAGGCAGATGAAATGCATTAAGTAAAGACAAAAATTGTGGAGTGTCCTTCAGGCATGTAGGCAAAGCCAGAATGGACATTTTACAGACCTGATCAATGAACTTCCCCAAGGGTTCCAGCAGGCTCCCCCTGGCAGATACAATAGGTCTGCCAGGGGGAGACCGCGGGTCCTTGTGGAGTTTGGACAACGTATACAATACTGGCATGATCGGATGAGATACCATGCAAAAATCGACAGTGGTTTGATCCAAATACCCTGCAGCCAAACCCAGATGTAACAGATTATCAATACGGTTTTTAAAGGCGACAGTAGGATCATGTGTTAACCGCTTATATGTAAGCTCATCCAGTAATTGAGAAAGAATCTCGTTCTTGTAATATACATAATCGAGTACCATGATTCCACCCCCCTTATCAGCAGGGCGGACAATTACAGTTGGATCTCGAGCAAGATCCTGCAATGCTTCCCATTCAGGTTTAGATAAATTTGAGTATGTCCTCTGGGTAGGGATAGAGTCCATCGTGTGTTGAACCTGTTGGAAAAAAAGTTTGAATCGTGTGGTTCTGAGATTTAACGTTATGTGAACTTTTAAGACGGATTTTAAGAGGATTCTGGATGAAGGTGGTGTCACCTACTTTCTCCTGTATTGCAAGTGTTCGATGTAATTTGTACAGTTCCACTGATATTTCAAAGCGGGAGGGGGTGTATTTAGGAACAAAGGACAATCCTTTGGACAAAACTGCCAGATGTTGAGGTGATAGAACCTTCATGGATAGATTGAACACAGGAATTAATTCATCGCACGTGGCAGTCTGTCCTTCTTCTTGTAAGGTCGTCCTCTTTTGGGACCTGCGGGTGGGACGGTATATAATTTTTAAATTTAATTATATATATATTTATAGGTTTAAATTGGTGGTTATCATAGTTAGCACTTTATTAGTAAATTAAATAATAGTAAGTATAGCACTATGCACTGAAAAGTTTACACCTATCCATGTTTAGATGGGGATATATTAGATAATATAATACTTTATGTGTATATATTATGCGACATACATTATCATAATACACACTTTATGTTTAATTTAGGTAGAATATGTACTGTTAATATGATTAATTAGACACTTTATAACAATTTATTGCTCATAATGACACTAGGCACTTTAGGCTGATAGTATAATATTTATAATGGTTATAGGGTATGCAGATATATAGGATCAGAAGCCATATGAATTACCGTATTTTTCGCTCCATAAGACGCACTTTTCTCCCCCCAAAAAGTGGGGGGAAAAGTGGGTGCGTCTTATGGAGCGAATGCCCCATGATATGCCTCAGCTCACCTGTCGCCGCCGCGTTAGGCTCCCTCTGAGCGTGCGTCCGGCGGCAAGGAGCTTGGGCACTCGCCTGGGGGAGTCACGTGACCGCGAGATCGTGGTCACGTGGCTCCCCCAGGCGAGTGCCCAAGCTTCCTGCCGCTGGACGCACGCTCAGAGGGAGCCTAACGTGGCGGCGACAGGTGAGCTGAGGCATATCCATGAGCTGCTGGGACATATCTATGAGCGGGCTGGGGCATATCCATGCACTGCGGGGGCATATCCATGAGCGAGCTGGGGCATATCCATGAGCGAGCTGGGGCATATCCATGAGCTGCTGGGGCATATCCATGAGCGAGCTGGGGCATATCCATGAGCGAGCTGGGGCATATCCATGAGCGAGCTGGGGCATATCCATGAGTGAGCTGGGGCATATCCATGAGCTGCTGGGGCATATCCATGAGCGAGCTGGGGCATATCCATGAGCGAGCTGGGGCATATCCATAAGTGAGCTGGGGCATATCCATGAGCTGCTGGGGCATATCCATGTGTGAGCTGGGGCAAATCCATGAGTGAGCTGGGGCATATCCATGTGTTGGGGCATTATCCATGTGCTGGGGCAATATCCATGAGCTGGGGCATTATCCATGTGCTGGGGCATATCCATAAATTGGGGGGCATATCCATAAATTGGGGGCAAATCCATGTGCTGGGGCATATCCATGAGCTGGGGGGCATATCCATAAGTTGGGGGGCAAATCCATGTGCTGGGGCATATCCATGAGCTGGGGCATATCCATAAACTGGGGGGCATATCCATGAGCTGGGGAACAGTATCCATGAGCTGGGGGCAGTATCCATGAGCTGGGGGGCAGTATCCATGAGCTGGGGGCAGTATCCATGAGCTGGGGGACAGTATCCATGAGCTTGGGGCAAGTATCCATGAGCTGGGGGACAGTATCCATGAGCTGGGGGACAGTATCCATGAGCTGGGGCAGTATATCCACGAGAGGAGCTGGGGCAATATCCATTATTACACTATTTGATTTCAGAATATTTATTTTCCTGTTTTCCTCCTCTAAAATCTAGGTGCGTCTTATGGTCAGGTGCGTCTTATGGAGCGAAAAATACGGTAAACTGTTTAGGATAATTTATGATTATGATAAATACATGTGATTTTAAACTGAAATTTGTGTTGTATCAAGCGGTTTTGAACTATGAAGGCTATCAGGGTTATTCAGAGAGCGTGAAAAGCAGGAGAATGACTGGAGAATGAAAAATTCAAGGTCAAAATAGCCGGTTTGGAAAGTGAGATGAAAGGGAGAATATTTCTGGTTTGGTTATTTTGACCTAGAATTTTTCATTCTCCAATCATTCTCCAGTCATTCTCCTGCTTTTCACGCTCTCTGAATAACCCTGTATGTGCATTTCCCCTATGCTCCGGTACGGTGCGTGGCTTCAGGGTGCATGCCCAAGATGACGATGGCAAAATTTGCTTCCGCGTTTCGAGGTGGAACGCGGGTGTACGGTGCATGTGCCAAGATGGCGGACGGAGCTTCAGCAATATGCCGGACAAATTCGTTTGATGAAGCACTCACTTTTAGATTTAGGGATATGTATATAAGGTGACAACAGGAGGATGTGAGGGAGGACACCAGCTGAAGAAGCCATCCGACGAAACGCATTATAGTAGCTATTATTATTATTACTGTATTGGTTATTTTCAATAAATGTTAATTTTATCCACTGCTGATCCAGTCCAAGGATGTTTGGGATTCCTTTAAAATTCCAAGAGGATTTTACTTGAGATATTTGGGGCTTATAAGAGTTTAAGTTCTTAATTGGCTTTGCTTTTCCCCTGAAAATATTCTTAGCAGTATTATGCTAGGGGTACATCCGATATATTTTGCCTTTACTACAAAGTGGCACCATGGAGAATATGCTGCGGTAAAAGGGGTTGATGGGCACCTGAAGTACGATAGGACCTATAACGTAGTTCTACCCAGAGCCGGATGTGGGCTCAGAATATTGTGAGTTTCACACCTACAAAATTACTATTGGAATTCTTTGGTATAGATATACTGCGCCATTGTTATTTCCTTTACCTCCACAGCCTCCTGGGATATTTTATTACACAGGGGAGACCATAGAAGAGGAATTAATCCAACCTTCATGATGGACATGTGTTATATATTATTTATAGATATGTATGATTAACTTCCCATTCTTTATTGTAAAGTGCTGCAGAAACTGTTGAAGTTAAATCGCTATAAATAATACAATAAAGGCATTTTATAAAGCATACACAACCATGGTCAGTAACGTATGATTAAATGAATGTACAAATATAAATATAATGGTTTTACTAAATCTAAAACATTTATTAATTGTTCCCTTTCTAAAGGTTGAACTATTTGCCTATCAGTTGTATTAATAAAGTCATTTCTGGTATAGAAGATATACATAAAACAAAGTACATCTCTGTCAAGGCACAATGGTACTTCAGAGTGCACAAAGGATTGTGACATTTAGACTAACACCTGACACCTACTGATTGAATTAATATATCTATAGCTTTACTATTTCACATTTCTGATACTGTGTTATCTAAATAACTTCTAGTGATTAACCCTTTCACTGCTGTGGACGCGCTCAGCACGTCCACCCGCAGGTAGCGATCCGTGCGGAGGACGCGCTGAGCGCGTCCTCCCTTTGGGGCCAGCAATCGGCTGGGTTCCGGCCGATCGCTGTGCCCCCCGGTGCGGGCTGACATCCTCGATGTCAGCCCAGCACCCGGAACCGCCAGCGGCAGAATTAGATGTCATCGCGGCGGCGCGATGACATCTAATTCAGGCGCCCCCCCCGCGTGTGCGGAGGAGGCGCCTGAAAGGGAGGGGGAGGTCCTTCGGACCTCTCTCCCTCCCGATCGCCGGGGTGCAGGGGGTTAATCCAGGCACTGTTTGGAAGGGCACAGCCTGCCCTTCCTAACGGTGCCTGGAATTAACCCCATGGGGGCCGGATCACGAATCGGCACTGAAAAGCGCCGGTTCGTGATCCTTTCCCGGAGCTGGCCGACATCTTGGATGTCGGCCAAGCCTCCGGAAACTCCCCCTGAGGACTGGCGTCATCGTGCATAGCACGATGACGCCAGTCCTGGAGTTAACCCCTAACTGCCACCAATGGTGGAGATGGGGGGTTCCAATGAACCCCCTATCTCCCGATCCGTGGCAGCTAGGGGTTAATGTTTGGTACTGTTGGATCGGCCAGAGCATGGCCGTTCCAACGATACCAAACATGACTATGAAAAAAGTTTCTAAAAAATAAATAAAAATAAAAATAAAAAAATATTTAAAAAAATTCTAAAAAAAAATAAACAAGTTTTTTCTTTTTTTTGGTTCGTTAACGCAGCAATATTGTTCCCATTTCAATTATAATGTGAACAATGATGCTGCACTATTGATTTTTGTATGCGGTGCGTTTGTTAAAAATCGCATAATTTTCCCCCAAAAAAATTTAACGAGACCCCATTTCTAATTTTTTTAACAAGCGCACCACATACAAATTATAACCGCAATTGCACGCATGTTAAAATGTGAAAAAAAAAACACTTTACACGTTGTAAATTATTGAAAATTCATATTTTATTGCATTTTTTGTTATAATATACAGACAGGCCATGACGTATACATATAATAATGACATATTATGAATCTGCCGAGTCTGACGGAAAGAACGATATATAATATGTCTGGGTCATATAATAAAATAAGCCTTCAAAACACCTTTAACCCCTTAACGCCGCAGGACGTACATTTACGTCCTGCATTAGGCGGGCTTTGACGCCGCAGGACGTAAATGTACGTCCTCGGCGTTTACAGCCCCCCTCGCTTAATACTTACCTCCTCCGGTCGCTCCCACGCTGCTCTGACTCCCGCGGAGTCAGATTAGTGTGATCCCTCCTCCGGCGCTGTGACGTCATCGCGCCGGTGGCGCGATGACGTCAGTTTCAGGCGTCCCCCCCTGCCGGAGCAGGGGAAGCGCCTGGAGGGTCCCTCTATCTCCCGATCGCCTGGTCCCCGGTGGCTGTGGCCAGCATCGCCATGCGCGATGATGTCAGTTAACCGGGAACCCCCTAGCTGCAAAGGGATTTCCTATGGAAATCCCTTGCAGGAGATAGGGGGGTTCTTTGAACCCCTTTATCTCCTGATCGGTGGCAGCTAGGGGGTCATGGCCTTTCCAATGATATCAAACATGACCATGGTAAAAGTAAAATAAAAGTGTAAAAAAAGTAAAAATAAAAATAATAAAAAAATAATAAATTAAATAATAAAAAAATAATAAATATAATAATAAAAAAAAAATGTTTTTTAATGCAGCACTATTGTTCACATTTCAATTATAATGTGAACAATGATGCTTCACTAATGATTTTTTTTTTTGGGGGTTTAGCTAAAATCACGCAATTTCTCCCCAAAAAAAAATGGGTTCCCGTTCTAATTTTTTTAACAAATCTACCCAATAGAATATGACCGCAGAGCCTCGGATAATAAATTTTTTAAAAAAAAAACACTTTACACACTGTGGAAGATTGAAATTTTATTGAAAATTCACATGTTTTTACATTTTTTGTTATAGCATTTTGGCAGGGCATGACATATACATATAATAATGATATATTATTAATCTGCCGAGTCTGATGGAAAGAACGATATATAATTTGTCTGGGTGGTATAAGAATACGTGACTTAAAAATGGTCAAAATGAGCTCAGCAAACTTCTACTTCCGAAACAGCGCCGAAGTTGTAAAATTACTCCCGTCCTTAAGGGGTTAAACATGATGAGCGAAACAGGTAAAAATGAGCTCAGCACAGAGGCGTGAAACGCCTCAGCAGCGAAAGGGTTAAGACTTGCAGGCTACACCTTAGTTGCTCTGTACGACACACTCTGAAAGGTCTGTGCTAATCCTGAGATTTTGTTTTATATATGTCTGCAAAGACTTTAATCCTATTTAACTACAATGAAGGAAACGGCAAGTCTGAGCAAAATGTATATACTCGATTTATGGCAATGTGTGTCTTCCAACAGCACTGTATGATGAAAAAATACAGGGTTATGTAAATTGTTTTTTAATATATTTTTGCACAATTCATACACATAAAAAATTGGTAAAATTATGTTCCTACATGCTATTTTTATCTATCCACTATATTGTCATCATTATGGTAACCCTTGCTGGGCACAAAAATGCATCCATGGTAAAAATCCCATACATTTTTAATATATTTTCTTTTTCTACTCAGTTAATTTAGAAATTATTTGATAAAGTTACGTTAACAGCTACCTGCTTTATTGATAACATGAGACAAAGTGATCAGGCCTGCAGCCATGCTTTTAATATTTAATATTTTATTTTGCAGTATTTTACATTTTGCTGGTGAGTGTTGACTATTTTGTTTACGAGATAATGACGGAGAGAGAGGGAGAGAGAGGGGAAGCCGAATTATCCACCTAAGTGGATAAAGAGTTTACAGAGGTGTTGACTCAGGGATATTATTTCTTCACCTGTCATTTAGCTATCTCTTCTAATAAGACACTCTTGTATTATATCTTGAAAGAATTGGATTACCATTCTACATCTTGGCTGACTCTCCCTTTTTAGTTTTAGAAATCATTTTATTTTCACTGACACTTATATATTTTGAAAAATAACATGATCTTCACCTTTCTATATTCTTTTCACAAACGTCTTAATTACCAGCATTGTGGATATGCTATACATGATTGGAGATCTTAGGCAATAATTCTACCTCGATCAAAGGGATTTTGTTAAGCCTTGGCAGCACAGTTTGCAGTGGGCAGAACTTCCTCTCAGTCGATCTGTACTGTACGTAGCTACCCAGTTGTTCATGTTCGGTTCCGGAGACTAAACAATCAAAGATGGATTTTGGGGCATTGGAAACAGTGGTAGCAAATTCTGCGTACATTACAGCGCGAGGAAGCTTTGATGGAGGGTTCAACCCACAGATCACAAGAAACAAGAAGTATCGTTCCAAACTAAAGCTTCCACCTCTCGCTCAGTGTGAACATTTGAAGAATGAGCTCAATTTGGAATTTGATAATATTTGCATCAAGCAGCCCATTGGTAAACGCTTGTTTCAGGACTTTCTTGGAACAGTCCATGACTTTGTTTCAGCAATGGAGATATGGAATGAAATTGAGGAATATAATACTGCTGAGGATGAAGATCGTTTGCGAAAGGCTCAAGGTATCATCAACAAATATCTTGACTCCCACTCCAAGTCTTTTTGCCACTATTTCAATGACAAGGTCATTGGAACTGTCGTAAAGGAATGTAAACGGGTCCCAGATGGACTCTTTAAAAATCTTCTTCAGACTACTTTGACTTTTTTAAAAGACAATGCATTTGCACCGTACAAAGAAAGCAAGCAGTTTTCAAAATTCCTTCAATGGAAATGGCTTGAGGCCCAGCCTGTTGGAGAGGACTGGTTTATGGATTTTAGGATCCTTGGAAAAGGTGGATTTGGGGAAGTGTCTGCTACCCAAATGAGGGCAACTGGTAAAATGTATGCCTGCAAGAAGCTCAACAAGAAAAGATTGAAGAAAAGGAAAGGCTTTGATGTAAGCATCTGATCTTAGGTTTAAGAATTACCTAAATAATGGAATTTCGTGAAAAAAAGCATAGTTGTCACCATGTGCTATAGGATTAGCTTGATTGGCTGCAGAAGATCACATGGCCAAATTGCTTAATTGGATTTAGGGACTTCAAGGTCACAGTAAATCATACTTTCTAATGCAGTTTCTTGGTACTGGTTCAACATATGTGAACAATGTCACCTTAAGAGATTTTAATGAATATATATTTATATTACTTTGACTATTACATCATTATAGTCAGTATAAGTGGAATTAATATACAAGGTATGACTATAGAGCGAGAATGTCCTACCAGATAAGATGCAGTGTTAACATTAAAATAACAAATTGAAATTACAATTGTATATGAAGCTAAAATGCTAAAATAATTTAGAGATATCAGTGGGAATAAGTCATATTAATAACTTAACAACTTGTAGTTTCCTTGGGAACAATATTATAGCTCATGCAATATGCTATTATTTTTAAGCTGGTGGATGAAAAATTTATGGCTAAGCAGATTCATTAAACAGTCACAGTGAGAATGATGGCCAGCTCGCAAGCTAGAAATCGTTGAAAATTAATGAAAAGAAAATGTAAAATATGGACAAATTAAAGAATGTTTCAATTCTCTTAGGAGATGATTCTTAATTATTGTAATGCACTGTCAATTAGATCACTGAGTAGTGTGAATAATCTATTATGATACCGTAACCTTATGTTAATAATTAATTTAGTGAACATATTTTTAGAAAAAAAAAGAAAGCAGTCTTAAGCGAAGTTATAAATCAGAAAACACCATTGGTGGTAGAATATTTGATTATAATCAAGATTACTATAGCTTAATTGAGGAATGAATTGATAGTTTCATTGCTTTCAGTTGTGGCAGCACTATTTTTAAGACTTAATGCTATTGTTAAACAAGAGTGACACATTGACATAATTATAGTCAGTAGGCTTAAATCATGAGGTTTAAAAACGAACCATTAGAATTAGCGTACAAGTGTTCTTAATGTTAGTTCTGGTAAATATTACTCACACAAACATAAACTGCATGGGGTTTATACACATGTATTTTTTGTATCATATATGGTTTTTATAATAAATAGAAGGCTTTGATTATTATACTGTAAATGTTGAAGGACTGAGCTCCACATTTTAAGAGTCACAGAAATATATGATTTTTGGATTTTCTACAATTTTCTTGTAAATTCTTTTGCTGCTTCAAATAAAGCTATTGACACCAGTAGGGACTAGTATGGTGATGATGCATTATGTAAGACAACAGCTTTATATGCTGGTGGGAATGTGGGATTGAGGTTGACAAGCTATTCTCTAAGTAAATGAACAGCGCATTGTAACGATGTTAAGAAAAAAAAAGTGGGCTAAATTCTAAACCTGGTAAACCTACCAGAGCAAATAAAGTCTATCAAGGTGCCAAATTTACCTCCTTCACTTCCATGATCGAGGTAGCTCAATATTAAATAGTGCCTTCAGGTGCTAGAGATCGAGTTTACACGATCTGGACTTATTCTGGAGAAATGCAAACAAATGTCATTTATTGCAAACGGAATTCATTTGTATATGGACTCCAGAATATTTCCCTAAAGTTCAATTCATCGGAATTGATAGCTGAGTTCTTTGAAGTTCTAAGACTGGAGTCTGCCTCAAGAGACTTGAGGTAGTCCCAACAACGTTACAACTGCAATACCATGATTGACCAGAAGAGGAAGCCCTTTGCCTGTCAAAAAATGCATACACCCTGTAAATGCCAAGTAATGATATTACAGTGAATTTAGACCCTTTTTATGTGTGTTGGGTTGTGTAGGTGTGTGATGGTGGCAGGGTTAAGGGGTATTGTAAAGTGGTTTTCTATATATTGATTCTTGCCAGTGGTTTTATTTAAAAATACTTTGCAGTGAAGCGGTAAAGGTTACACCATGTTTAGTATCTAACAATTTAAAATGTGTCTTTGAATACCGGTCAGAAGTGTTCGGGTGTATATGATTTTATATTATAAGTTGTAACTATGAGAATTATTGTGTATAATTATTATACAAAAATCATTTGGTTACTTATTTTTTACATGTTATATACAGTTTTGTATATGTAGGGTGCTGGATTGAGAAACTTTAGTCAGAAGTGAACTGATTTATAAAATTAGGCACACAATTTCAAAAATTATTTCTAGCTTGAGTGAACTGGAGAATTTTTCCTACACTTTGTTTATCTGTTCTTCATGTACCCCAGTGTTGCAGTCGAGTAACTGAGCACTGATTTCATGACTGAGACTCTATCAATCATTTAATTAATGGGCTAAACTATGAAAATAAGAACATCAGTTTCGTGCTTTGGGGATTTATTTAATTGTAGGTTCCTGGTGGCGTTCTATGTTCTATGAAGCATTTTGAACCTTTGTTTATCAAGTCATTTGTTGACTGTCTTGTTATTTGCACGTTACTAACCCCACATCTCAGGCATAATATATAATAACAGTGAATAGTGATAATCATGAAGCAACCAGCAAGAGGTTCTGTTTCATAATACAAATTGCTCAATACATTTCTAAATCACTTCAATTGTTAGAACATTTGTGTAGAAAGAAAAGGAAATTAGTATTCCTGTATTGACACGAGAGTTCATGAGTCTTGAGGTGCGTGTCTCATTAATTGTTCATTTGATGCAGATATAACACTGAATGGGACTGCATTTATGTAATGATCTCTAGGTTTGCTATGTGAGCTGAATATTAGGGATGTGCGTTTCGGGTTTCGAAATTTCGGAATTTTCACGAAATTTCCCGATTCGTGTTTTCGGATGCGGCCGAATTTCCGAAAACTTTTAGATCCGAAAATGTCAGATCCGAAATGTTTTCCGAGCCGAAACGAAAATTTTCGGATTTTTCGAATGGACTTGAAATGTGTCAAACGAGGAGAACAGATTTTCCGAAAAACGAAAATTTTCCGAAAAACGAAAATTTTTTGAAAAACGAAAATTTTGTAAAAACGAAAATTTCTGAAAAACGAAAAGTTTGTAAAAACGAAAATTTCTGAAAAACGAAAAGTTTGTAAAAACGAAAATTTCTGAAAAACGAAAAGTTTGTAAAAACGAAAATTTCTGAAAAACGAAAATTTTCGAAAAAACGAAAAGTCGATACAAAAAACGGGCAAAATGACACGAAAAATACGAAAAATGGTCGATATTCCGAAAAATGTGCAATTCCGAAAAACGAAAATTTCCGAAATTACGAAAAGTCGATACAAAAACCGAGCACAGTGACACGAAAATACGAAAAATGGTCGAAATTCCGAAAAAAAATGTACCCGAAAAACGTGCCGAACCGAATCGAATCGAAACCGAAATCGGTCGAAACGGGCCGAATCAAAAAGTTGAAAAATCCGAAAAATCGAACCGAATCGAACCGAAAAAAAAATCGGTGCACAAGCCTACTGAATATATGGGGAGAGGATATGAATTAGTATTCATCAAGCATATTCAACATCCAATACAATGATGGGACTCACTATGAAATGTACTGGATGAGGCTTGGAGATAACCTCAGGCTAAGTTATTTGTGTCTTTAGCTCTCTTATCTCTATAGAAAGCTTTCATATCCTTGACATATGTATTCAGGCATTCGTCACTATAAAGTACCGTGAACAACTGAGATATGCAGTCTCATGTGTTATAAGCCTTCACAAAGTGTGATTCCTCTAATCTCTTTAACTGGTCTTTACATCCATTGTAGTGCTGGCTTTCATTCATTGTATTGGTTCCCAGGACTGGTGTTGGGTTGTTACAATCGTGTTGTGACATTCCTCCTGCTTACAAGCACAGCACTAGCTGAAGTGGCTTACACCACGCATTTTTAAAGCAAAATTCATGTTTGTCCTTTGAGAAACTACAATTCCCATTTATGGCTTCACTCCTGCCACCCTTCAACTGCAAAGAAGCTGGGAGGAGGTAACCCCCTTTATTGTAATAGGAGACAAAAATTCAACAGACTTTTATTTTTGCATTACAGTATTCAGAGAGTTGACCAAATTGCTGGCAATGCATTTACAAATATCAGGTGTTGCAATACTTTCTATATGTTGGCATTATGCACAGAGATATGTTTTTATTTTATGTTGCTATTTTTGATAGTTGCTTTGCTATTAATCTCAATAAGATCATTACTAATACCCCTAAGCAAGGTAAATGACCATTTAATTATGTATTTATTGCATTTACTGTTTTTGACACAAAGGCCATAGCGTCTGTATGCTTATAATATAGACCCCATTTTAATTTAAACTGGATACGCACTAAAGTATTTCAAATAAATTGATGAATGGAAAGTCCTTTTTTTGGCATTGCATGCTCATGTGAAATTGTCATGCAGCATATAGACAAATAAATTATTCTCTGCTGAAAGGGATTTACTTATAAACCTGCACGAATATCCTGCTAAAGAAAGTAGACATGCCGTGCATACTTTCATATATGTATACTGGATAGATTTATTGTATTTATGTGCACATTAGCTTGTAGATGGTCCATATGCTTTGGTTGTGCAGGCATTCGTTGTAAAGATGCTTACCTTAGAGAAATATAATTTTCCTTACAGCAGTAAGACACTGGAAAGAGTCAAAGTGGTCTCAGAGTAAAATTGAGCTTGAGTTTTAAACACTAATTTCCAAAATCTCTTGGGAAAAGGGTTGATCTTCATATGAAGGATTAAGGATTGCAACCATTGGGGTTCTACTGGCCTTGCAACCTCTGGAAAATCTGAACGTTGGAAGACATAGGATATGGTGATGATACTGTTGTTCTTCACCATTTGGTGCTATAATTTTTTTAATTTTTATTTGAATTATTTCACGGTTGTACTTTTGTATACTATGGGCTCTATCACCTCCTTCAAGCTAACACTAGCGTCAGAGTTAACGCTGCCGCCAGAACGCCTTTGAATCACTAATGGTTTTTAAAAAAACATTAACGCTCGTTAATTAGCAATTCATAGCGTGAGTTTACAGTACTTTGTGCTCCCTATACCTAACATGGGGAGCGCAAAGTGAAAGTACAGAGTAACTAGCGTTAGGATCACTTGGTCCTAACGCTAGTTACTAAGAGCTGGCACTTACGAAAAAGTTACCACCCGCTCAGAGGTGTAGTTAACGGATTTTGCTGCTGCAAAATCTGTTACCGGCAGCTCAAAAAATCCCAAAAAGCACATACTCACCTCTTATCCTGCAGCGAGAACGGCAGCCCAATCCACTGCTTCTGGCCGCCGGGAGCAGAGGGAGACTGGAGGAAGAAAATCCCCTGTCTCCCCCCGTGATCACTCTGCCAACCAGCAGGATCTCGCGAGAGGTGAAATCCTGCCTGTCATGTGACCCAGCAGTACGATCCTCCATGGAGTCCTATAGACGCCATTGAGGGGATGCAGGGAACGGTGCTGTAGCGCTGTCCCAGCATCCACGAGCTTAGCGATCTCTAAGGGGCAGGCTGCCGGACTCGGTGCCTGCCCCACGATCTGCTGGGGAAACCGGGACACTAAGGGGAAATTAACGAATGCTAATTTTTCCCCGTAGCCTCTTGGTTTTAGCTTAGGGCAGCTGATAGTGCCCTATATGTGTAAGGATCCTGATCCATGCAGGGCAGCACCCTTCCAAATCCTGCACTTCGTGTCATTCCTGTTTCCAGCACTGTGTTCCAGCAGCTAAATAGTTAATGCACCAAAACACACACTCACACACTCCAGGTCATCTGACCTCTCTGTTAATAAAAGTGCCACACCCCTTCTGTTCCCTGCTTAAACATTAGTTGTATCTGCTCTCAGCAAGAGAGAACCTATGTTGTGGCTTTCCTGAAAACCAAACCCTGCCGTGCTACCAACCCTTCCGTGTGTGTTTCCAGACCCTCCGGTATCCTGTGTATGCAAGGCCCTGCTGTCCCAGTCTGTTTCCTGATTTCCCCTACATCAAGTTTATTTGTTTTTGCTGCCTCCAGCAGCAACCTCGCCCCTCACCGCAGACCCCTTGTTTTGGCATCACCGCATCCCGGGCTCAGAATCCTGCATTTTCTGTACCACCTCGGTACAGTACCTGACAGAATGTTTAAGCTCACTGCTGAACCCGCGGTGATTCATTTCGTGGTGGAGCTGGTAAAGAAAACCCTACAAGAAATGTTTGCACACCTGACTGAATTCATGAAGGAGCTGCTACAGTCTATGTGGGGCTCATCAGACAAGGTGTGCACTCCTGCAAGAAAAGCCTATGGACCGCTATCACCACAGGAACGTGCCAGGAGACAAGCTGAAGGTTTGTGCCTGTACTGTGCCGCTCCAACCCACTGGCTGACCAGCTGTCCCATAAGGCCAACCAAGCACCCAGCCCCGGTACACAAACCTGCACCGGTGTCCAAGTCTGCCCTGGTGAGACCTCCGGTACCTAGGCCTGCCCCGGTACCAACACCATCACCTGCTGCTCCCAAACCGGGTCCTGGAAAACCCGCAGCTCCCAAACCGGCTCCTGGAAAAGCCGCTGCTCCCAAGCCGGCACCCAGAAGAAACCCCGGTACCAAAGCTGTCACCTCTGCCTAAACTGGCTCCTAGAAAGCCTGCGGTACCCACACCTGCCCCCAGGAGAACCCTGGTAGCAAGGCTGTCACCCCTACCCAAGCCGGCTACTAGAAAAACCCTGGTGCATGAATATGTTGCCATGGAGACTGAAAATACTGTGCCAGCAGAACCTGATCCCATGGACTTTCAGCCACCTCTAACCAGCATGGAGCCAGCTTATGGTGCTGTTGATTCATCCACAGGATTTCCAGCACTTGTTGCAACTGTTACAGACCTTGTAGCCCAGGTTGGTACTTATACTGAAGTTATGCGGAAACTCCGGTGCAACCATGAAATCTTGCAGTTGCAGGAGATCCAGACCTCCGCCCAAGTACCGCTGCCAGAGAACAACACTGGTATCCTCAACCCACAGCCCTTAGTGGGTGAACCCCAAACTTCGGTATTGGACAAGGACGCGGTGAATATAGAATGTGAAACATCACCTGGTCAAAAAGGGATATACCTGTGCACCTTTACCTCTGTACCGGCTGCCAGTCCAAACACTTACCAGTATGAATCCATTGCTTTCAGGAGGACCCCGGAGTGACCAAGATGGACTCTCCTATCCCCCACAGCCCCTGGATTAAGACCTCATGTTCCTTGGCACCCCATCCGTCTCCAGTTGTCACTTCTCCCAGATGTTCGTTTTCTGATGTGGACTCCATTCCGGAGTTTCAAAGGCTGTGTCTTACCCATGTTCCTGGTGATACTGAGTCACAGACTGTCCTAAGCAATCAAGAATCATCTGGGGAAGAAAGATCAAGTTCGCTGGTATACCTGGCACAGAACCAGAAAACCACCAAAACTAAATCAAGGAGACGGCAAAGGAAGACCCGTGCCCAAGCTGGCAGTGCCAATTCTTGAGCGCCCAGAGGTCACTCCTTAAAAGGGGGATTATGTAAGGATCCTGATCCATGCAGGGCAGCACCCTTCCAAATCCTGCACTTCGTGTCATTCCTGTTTCCAGCACTGTGTTCCAGCAGCTAAATAGTTAATGCACCAAAACACACACTCACACACTCCAGGTCATCTGACCTCTCTGTTAATAAAAGTGCCACACCCCTTCTGTTCCCTGCTTAAACATTAGTTGTATCTGCTCTCAGCAAGAGAGAACCTATGTTGTGGCTTTCCTGAAAACCAAACCCTGCCGTGCTACCAACCCTTCCGTGTGTGTTTCCAGACCCTCCGGTATCCTGTGTATGCAAGGCCCTGCTGTCCCAGTCTGTTTCCTGATTTCCCCTACATCAAGTTTATTTGTTTTTGCTGCCTCCAGCAGCAACCTCGCCCCTCACCGCAGACCCCTTGTTTTGGCATCACCGCATCCCGGGCTCAGAATCCTGCATTTTCTGTACCACCCCGGTACAGTACCTGACAATATGTTTTATAGACAGGGTGTTAATAATGAAATCAGAAGGTTGAAAAGAACAGCAGTTGCTAAGAATTAACGTATTCCTGAAAAGTCATCATGGTTGGTAGTTGTCACGGTAATACCCGGCATGCAGACATAACCAAAATGCAGGAAAACCTGTAGAATAAACTGGTCCTTAAGACATTTTATTCCAGCCTCCCTCTCTATAGACCACCCAAGCACATCAACTGAAATGCCTTACGAAGGAACCTATACTTCCTCTATCATGAAATTTTACATGACATATTAAGGGCAATATCACAACCTCCTCGTCAATACCCTGGTATCATCCTTCCTGTCTTCCTTGAGTATTACAGGGACTATTTTGCCAAAAACCAAGTAGTAAATAGAGATACAAACAAAGACAAATCAGACACAAACAACAAGTCAGACATTACACCACTGGAGATTAGTAGGTCAAGCTGATTAGTCAGTAGTGTGCTGGCTGCCAGTGGGAGGGAATTTGGGGTAGGATTGTAAGAGGAAGTAAGGTATGGGTATTCTAGTTGCAGTGGAGAAGGAGTTTGGGTAAGGACTAATTAGCGGCAGATAATTCAATTAAGATGCATTAATTAATCAATAAAAAAGGTTGACCTTCAACTATAAAATCAATTGTTAAAGTACTAATTAAATAGGATCAACAAAAACGATAATTGAATTATCTGCCGCTCTGCTGTCTTTTTTACATCAAGTGGAGAAATACCCTCCCCGCTCTTCTTTTCTTGGTCTACTGAACAACTACATCACAGGACCCCATGCTGAGAAAAGGGGAAAAAAGAAACACCACTGAACTATAAGTATTCTTTAAGTTATGCACATTTATCATTATAATATAACCACTGTTTTGTTTAAATATTAATTCATTTGATGTTTGTACATTGGCCATTTTTGGGTTAAAAAAGTGGAAATTTTAGTAAGGTGCGCCTGGAAGTGTTTTTTTCTTTTCTATTATATTCGTGTTTTCGAGGTTGTAAACACATATCTTCTAGCTTGCAGCACCGACCTATATTGTGCACGCCTTAATAATTTCATAAACACTAAGAAAAGCGCCAGATTCATGCTTTCCTCCACTTCTAAGATACATTGCCAGCTTCAGATAAGAAACTGCAGATGTTATATGGAAAATGATGTAATAAGGAACGGTTATTGCAGTATTCAGCAATAAACCCATACCGAGATACCAGAAACGTCTTCTGCATCTGTTACTGTCACGCATATTACACAGAACACTATACATTAACACATGGCAGGGCAGTAAGTTGAAAGTGAGCCAAAAATCCGAAATTCGTCCGAATCATTTTATATATTTTTGCTCAGGACAGCATTGTTTCAATAATTTACAAAACCGCTATTGCCTCTTTTTGAAAATAATTTTCTGAAATAAATTACCCATTGAAGCATTAGATTATATTCACCATTTCCTAATATTTCCTAGCCAATATCTTTTGTTTAGTTTGTGTAATTGTTTATTTTTGTGTAATTATGACACAGAATGTTAGTTTAAAATTAAATCTACTTTACGTTCACTTTTTGAAAGTCACAGGTTTCACTTTTACACATCCAATTTTAGTATCGTAGCAGTTTTATAAATTTTTATATTATTTGCGCTTATAAAAATGTAAAATTTTATACAGTCACACTAGTGATGTGTTCTAATATTTTCTGATGCAATCATAAAGTTTACATAGAAAATATACCATAATATATATGCAGAGAAGCATGGATTATTTTCCAGTTGTATATCACATATACAAGTGTAATTGTGACTCTTTTAACCCCTTCACTACATAGGGATTTTCCAGTAAAAACAGTCAAGAAACTGTTTTTTTCCAAAAATAATTTTTAACTAGTAATACTGTAAGAGATATTTGGGAATATTTCAAATGTATTCCTTACTGTAATAACCTATTTGGCAGGCAGATGTTGACATCTGCTGACCAAAAGGAGTTACTGCAGTTCATATCTCTGTACAGGATCAGCTGGGGAGATGTCAGTCAGACACATCCCCTGCTGTTTTAAAAAAAGTGTTAGCACCTTGAGCATAATGCTTATGACACTATAACTTTAGGGTCATGTTCTGGAGCATGAATGCAAATATTTTACATTTGTAATAAATTAAATCCCTTTGCTTTTCTCCTGTGGAACACCGTATCGACTATACTCGTATCAGGGCCTCAGGAGGTACCTTGCAGATCGAGTATAGTTGAGTTGGGTAGTGAAGCGGTTATTAGCAAATATGTTAGGACCACAGTGTTCTAATTTTAATTTGCATAGTTAAAATTCTTGATTATTGGCAGATTGTAGATTTTTGTTAATCAAAATGCCAATTTACATTCCGACTCACTCAGATAAAAAATATACTCTGTGGGGTAGGGAGGGGAAGGGATGCCCATGTCCTCACCCTTCCTCCATTATCTGCACTTTCTTATTTTTATTAGAAAACGTATTTTGTACAGTTCTGTTAATGAACAGATTACCAAAGTTATGTAACATGTTTAACCCCTTAAAATAATTTTGACTACAATAAGAAAATGCAGTTCTTAGCCATTCCTTGAATAAAAATCATCTGTTTCCCTTATATATATTTGCTTGTCTAAACCTTTCACTTAGTAACTTTATTTTCTTTTTAAAACTGTTCCAATGCATGTTTAAAGTGGAGAGAATCTGACACCGGACGCAATAGTTCGAACCTTCAGGGAATACTACTCAGAACTGTACGCTTGCGCCCCGACTCCTGACTCGGACCGCAACCAACGAATCCTTACATACCTATCTTCCAGGGTCCACAGGAGACTGACGGGACCGGAGCGTTCCTCTCTGAACGATCCTATCTCAATGGAGGAACTACGGCTCGCACTGAAAAGACAGAAAAATGGAAAGGCGCCTGGGCCGGATGGCTTACCATCTGAATACTATAAGCAGTTCTCCCGTATCTTATTGCCACCACTGGTTGCCTCACTCAATGCACTGCGTGATGGTTCGTCTCTACACACACAATCCCAACTGGCGACGATTACGGTCATCCCGAAAGAGGGGAAGGACCCGGAACTCTGTTCAAGTTATCGTCCGATTTCCCTCCTCAACTGCGACCTGAAGCTCTTCTCCTCCGTACTGGTGATCTGCTTGCAGCCTTTTGTCCTGCTGCTGGTGAAACGGGACCAAGTCGGCTTTGTACCACGAAGGGAGGCACGGGATGGCACTATCAGGGCACTTGCCGTTATTCATGAGGCTCGGGAGTCCGGTAGGAGTGTCCTTCTCTTATCGACTGATGCGGAGAAGGCATTTGACCGGGTAGCCTGATCATTCCTTTTCGCAACCCTTGATGCCATGGGGATCTCGGGTGAGTTCTACACGTGGATCGCGGTGCTATACTCAGAGCCCACGGCATCAGTGAAGGTAAATGTGGCGCTCTCCTGCCCTTTTAGGGTGCGTAATGGCACAAGGCAAGGATGCACACTGTCGCCGCTTTTATTTGCTCTCTCTCTGGAGCCATTCTTGGAATCAATCTGGAATAACTCGGACATACAGGGGATACCGGGCCGTGCTGGTGAACATAAGGTCACGGCTTACACGGATGACCTGCTGATCTTTGTGGTCTCGCCGCTGGAGTCTTTACCAGCAATTGTTGAGGAGTTCCGGACATACGGAGACCTGGCGAATCTGCAAATCAATATGCTAAAATCGGAGATCCTCAACATCACTGTACCTACACGGGAACAGACCCGCCTGAAAGACTCTTTCTGCTTTCGCTGGTGTGATGGGGCAATATCGTACCTAGGGATTAAACTTCCAGCCCGGCTAGACACACTCTTCGAGGACAACTTTCCCCCACTGTGGAGGACTCTGACGGTGGAACTACTTACCTGGACTAAGATGCATATCTCGTGGTTTGGGAGGATTGGCGTTCTGAAGATGAACGTCTTACCTCGCCTCCTGTATTTGTTCCAGACCCTACCGATACGGATTCCGACCTCATTTTTTGCTCTCATTAAGTCGGCCTTCTTGCGGTTCGTCTGGCGTGCATCCCGCCCGAGGGCACGATGGACCGTCCTGGTTCGAGCAAAGTCGGGAGGTGGTGTGGCCTTGCCTGACCCCCACAGATACTATATCGCGACTCATCTATTACGTATTATTGAGTGGTCCACTGGGGGGAGGGGGGCGCTCTGGGCGGATCTGGAGGACTCGTTTGCCTCGGTGCGCCTTTGGTCTCTCCCATGGATAGCTGCTGCGAGTAGGCCAAGGGAAGTAGGGACCCACCCGACTGTTGCGGCTACAATGCGGATATGGGACACGGCCTCCTCGAGATACCAACTGTCCACATTCCCATCGCCATTGCTCCCATTGGCGGATAACCCCGCCTTCAGGACAACGCTGACTCAGTCCTTCAAGGCGCGGCTGCCGACACCAAATAAGCCAAGGGCGGCTGCCTTAATTCTTGATGCACAATACACACCACCGTGGGATCGCACCGCAGAGACGCCACCCCCGACGTTCCTGGAGCGATGGAACGATTCAACCTCACACAGGTTTTACACTATCTCCGCTCCCTGCCGGGAACGCACCGCGTTCTCTGGGATACCAGCCCCTTTGAGAAATTATGTCTAGCTTCTTCAGCCCCGAGTCATGGCATCTCCACTCTGTACACGATATTGGTGAGCCCTGTCGCTCCAGACCCGCCACCCTTTGAGGCGCGCTGGGAGGAACTATTAGATGAAATGATTGATGAAGAGAGCTGGGCCAAAATGTACGAATTGGTCTACAGAGGTTCGCAGCAAACCCGACTGCAGGAACAGGCCTATAAGATTGTGACGCTCTGGTACTGTACTCCGGTGCTGCGCTTTCAAATGGGGCTTAGTCTCTCCTCTACCTGCTGGCGCTGCGACGCAGAGGTCGGGGATTACCTGCACATGTGGTGGTCCTGCGCGATACTTCAGCCTTTCTGGACCCAAGTGCACACGGTTATCCTAAGGGTTACTGATGTTGACCTACCTCTCACGGTACGGGTCTTCTTGCTGCTGCAGATCCCCCTGTCTACCACCACACTACGCAGATCGGTGCTCCTGCCAATGTTGCTTACTGCCAGATCTCTTGTGGCCCTGCACTGGGCGAATGGGTCCAGACCGAGGAGTGTGGACTGGATCACCCGGATGGAGGAGCTTAGAATGCACGAGAGCCTGTTGGCGTCAGCGAAGGGATGGACACCGCAACACTTACGGAAGTGGTTCTATTGGCAGGATTACGTGTCCTCTCCTGAGGGACGTGCTTTACGGGTTTAGGGTTCCCCTCTCGTGGACTTCATAAGGTGGGGCGCTGGCCCCTCCCCTCTCTGAGAGCCCTATTCTCCTTCTTGATGTTCTCTGACTAGTTTATCTGTGTGTACTCTTTCTTTTCTACATATATATCCCACCCTCTCTTCCCCCCCCCTTTTTTTTTCTTTTCTCCTTCTTCCTTTCTTCTCTCCTCCCCTCCTCTTTCCATATGCCTCTCCTTAACGATCTCCCCCACGTAGACTGTGAATATTTTTGCCTGTCTGACTCAGCAGCCATATCGGGGGACTTTTGTTATGTTCCCCAGTTTTATATTCGTCCAACACCTGCTTCAACATTTATGCTCGAGACATTAGATGTGGACGTTTGAGCCTTCGGGCTCTTTATTGTTATTGAATGTTGATATGCTTTCACCAGCTTTTTCATATCTGTATACCTGTTGCACTGCTCTAATTGTACTGATTCATACGCTTGACTGAATAAAAAATAAATAAATAAATAAAATAAAAAAAAAATAAAGTGGAGAGAATCTTCGCATTAATTTAGGCAGAGGCAAAATGGTATGGTTGCTAATTTCACATATAAAATATATTACTTTGCATATATTTACAATTTCCAACTATAAAATATTCCATTCACAAAGTGTAAAAAAATAAATGTACCTTTACATACGTGTTTACATCCTTCTTCTGTCTGAGTTATGGCTCGTCATAATTTTACAGCTACATGCACACGATCTTCGGTGTGTTACTTTAAATAAGAGTCTTTTAGTTACATAACGTTTACAAAGTAGATGGTGTTTTCTTCATATCTACAGAATCCTTTCAAAGACAAAAGATCTAATGTAAGGGCTTGGAACAGCTGGTAAAAAAGTCATAAAAATGGATGTGACCCTTGTATCTAGCTTGACTTTAGTGGATGTTGATGGTCCATGGCTCAGCGTGTTAATGCTCTTGCTTTGTAAACAAGCCCGAGAGTGGATGTTGATGTGTGTTTTTGTATGTGTATGTAAGTGTGTATGTATGTGTGTTTGTATAAGTGTATGACTTAATATAAATCTAGTAATAGTACAGTATAGTAATCTCCAGATTTATATGTCTATCTTATTTTTAAAAAGTGACTTCTTATGGCATAAACTGTACATTATTTTCAACAAAGTAATCAATAGAAATGGACACGTATGAAAGGAATTCATTCATACTCATGTTTTCTTATTTCCCAACACAGAGAATAATTTCTGCCTCCCTCCATTGGAAGTAGGATGTACATTTAATCAGAAATTGTTCTTCATTTGGATTACCCTGTAACTTTAGTTGACATTAAACAAATGCATATAGGCTGAAATAGAATTCATGAGCACACTGAGGCAAAATGGTCAGAAATTCAGCACCCCCTTCTTTATCCACCTTCCCCTACTTCACTGTGGAATGTATCATTACCTGGATCCGTACGTAGAACCCAATTCACCTAGATTCCCACACTCTTACTGATTCTCACTGCACTGTCATGCCTTTTTCAACTATTCCTTATCCCGACTACATTGAGAAGAGGTTTTATTCTGTCAATCCTATATTTTTTTACATTTTCATGGCTTTTGATTGGTTGTTTTGCCTGTGATGCTATGTCTTTGCCATGAGTCATGGTATGTGTTCATTGGACTTTAATTTAAGTTGGGCTCACTGGTGATCACACCATATATATATTATCATTTTTGCTAAAATACAAACCGGATGAAAAATAGTAATTCCCAGTCAAAGATTTTTTTTTGAGAAAGTATTTTACCAGGAAGGATACATTGAGATTTCTCTTGTTTTCAAGTATGTCCTGGGTGGTGAGTATGTACCGGTAGGTGTCTTGCCCAAGGACACTTACTGGAGAGGTGCTCTTGGCGGGATTCAAACCTTCAAACCTGTGTCTCCATAGTCATAGAGCAGTGATGTTACATCTACTCCACACAGCCAGTTGTCACTCTTCCACTGCTTTGCTTTGGGGTGATTGACAGCTGTGAGCGGAAGAGCTGTCCATGCACCCAATTGCAGACCCAGGGGTGAACACAAATCCTGCGTGCTCTCTTTAAAATTAAGAGCATGTACATTGGGAAGAATTGGCAAAAGTCTTACAAAGCAGCGTTTGGGGCTGCTTTGCTGCCTCAGGGCCTGGACGGATTGTTGTCATTGATGGAAAAATGAATTCCAGAGTTTATCAAGACATTTTACAGGAAAACGTAAGACCATCTGTCCGCCAACTTAAGCTCCGCAGAGGATGGGTGATGCAACAGGACAATGACCCAAAGCATACTTTGCATCCAGCCTGGTTTTTAAGAGCTTTTCTGGGAAGCTGCCACCCTATCTGAATAGACTGCTTCCCCCAGCAGCTCCCTCATCCTATAACCTCCGATCCAGGACCAGCACCTTACTTGCAATACCACAATACAAAAAGACAGTGGCTCGATCCTCATTTTCCTACAGAGCACCGCAATTATGGAATAACCTCCCAGACGCCATCAAATCTTCCCCCAGTCTTAAGTCACTCAAGAGCTCCTTACTAACATACCTCAATACAGAATGCACCTGTAAACATGTAACATAATGACTATTTCCTACATATTTATTTTCTGTTAATCTGTATATTTGTGTTGTTAATATCTTACATTGTATTACTTTGTATTTCTGTAACTGTAACACTTCAATGTTCTTGAACCCAGGACATACTTGAAAACGAGAGAAATCTCAATGTATCCTTCCTGGTAAAATCCTTTATAAATAAATAAATAAATAAATAATACAAGTAATTCAACAAAAGAATGGCTTCAACAAAACAAAATACGCCTTCTGGAGTGGCCCAGTCAGAGTCCTGACCTCAACCCGATTGAAATGCTGTGGCATGACCTTAAGGCTAGGGTCAGACGAACGAAGTTTTAACGTGCGTTTAGCCGCACGAAATCACGGCCGTGCTAGCAGCAAATGACGTCCAATGCCGGGGAACATACGACGAACAGCCGCACGAAAGTTCGTCCGTGCAACGCAAGTGGCAAACGAACGCATTTTTTCGAGAACGTCAAACCGCTACTACTGCCACACAGAGTGCGCTGCGTCCGCATAGCGGCGTGTGTGCGTGATTGGGAGACGTCAGACGCTGCACACGTCCGGCCAACATAACGTCCAGACGCAAAAAGTGTTTTATTGATGATCCGTACAAAATCAATGCGCATCGTATGACCGCTATCGCGTATTCCGTGAAAAAATACGTCCATTCGTTCGAACGCACTTTTTCACGGACAACGTGAAAAATGCGTTCGTCTGACCCTAGCCTTAGAGAGCGATTCACACCAGACATCCCAAGAATATTGCTACACTGAAATAGTTTTGTGAAGAGGAGTGGTCCAAAATTACTCCAGATCGTTGTGCAGGTCTGATCTGCAACTACAGGAAACGTTTGGTTGAGGTTATTGCTGCCAAAGGAGGGTCAACCAGTTATTAAGTCCAAAGGTTCACATACTTTTTCCACCCTGCACTGTGAATGTTTACATGTTATGTTCAATAAACACATGAAAACATATAACACATGTTTGTGTTGTATTATTTTAAGCAGACTGTGTTTTTCAAATTGTTGTGACTTAGATGAAGATCAGAGCACATTTTATGACCAATTCATGCAAAACTCCACATAATCCCAAAGGGTTCACATACTTTTTCTTGCCACTGTAGCTCACTATGAGTAAATCGAACACTCATTAGTCCGACGCCTCAAGCTCGCTGCCTTGGTGTTTCTTTCAATATTGACTTAATGTTCTCTCCCCACGTACAGACAGTGACAAAGTGAAAAATATTGTTGTGTTAGAAAAAGAAGAAATACATTTTTATTATTGTATTTTTATTGCTACATAAAAACCTGGTCATGTTGTGTAATTATAACCCTGTAGCTGCTATAGAGTTGGAGATATAGGGGTTCAAATGGTCATCAATGCAGACATACAGGGTTATTCAAAGAGAGTCGAAATGTAACCGAACACTGAAATTCAGCGAACGGGGACATTTTGGGGGCCATTCGGCTATCTGAGACCAGGCAGTTCGCCAAATATTGGCGAATTGCCTGCACGTACGGTGCCTATTCGAGGGCAGTGAAATCCCCCATAGAGAAGCAATGCTTCGTCTATTCAGAGAACACCAAACAGCAGGGAAAAGTTGCCGAAATGCCTTGCTGTTCGGTGATCTCATTCGACAGATTTATTCAGGTGATTCCCATAGGCTTCAATGTTAAAAATATTACCGTTTTAATTCAATATCTAATAAACCATTTATTATTATATTCTGCAGTAAAAAGTCTCTTTTATTTATAGATTTTTTAGGATCTTTTAGGCACTTTTTTCCCCAGTTTTTTTTAAAAATCATTTTCTCTTTTTTCTGTAACAGCCTTTTTATTATCATTCATAGCATCTTATATGGAAATTTGAGACATTTTCGTTCAGTAGTTTTTTTGCAAACAGCGTTTCATTTTTCAAACTTTCAAGCGTACCGGTTTTTTTTTTCTTCAACTTGTTCGCCTGCGTGTCGGGTTTTTCCGGCGGCTGCTCTGCGCTGTGATTGGCGGCTAATCGTATTTCTCCAGCGTGTTCGGCGTGGTTAATCCAGCTGTTTCTGCGGATTTCGGTGAGTGTTCGGTGAGTGTGCGGTGGGTTTTCCCTGCACTATGGGGGCCCTGCAGTGCTTGCTGAATACACCGCAGGGTCGGCGCACTAGGATCGGCGAATGGCCCCGAAGTGCGAGGAACGAAAGTCACCGAACGTGCGGTGACTTTTCGAATCTCTTTGAATAACCCTGATAGTTATTCTTTCTCTGGGCCTATTCTGGGGCATGGGCCTGGAGCTGCTGCTCCATCAGCCCCTATGTTAATCCGGCCCTGATGATGATGATAATAATAATAGTAATACTAGTAATACTGTTACAAACCGGATAGTGAAGGAGGCAAAGACTGGGAAATAGTATTTTATTAGTATCGGTTCAACACCTGATAGCTCCCACATGGATCAGCTGGCTTTCATCATAAGGTATGTCAAGAAAGATGGCTTACCCATTGAGCGCTTTCTACGTTTCATACAAAATCTTATTTTTTTGTATTGCTTCTACTCACAGATGGGAGATTTTACAAGAACATTTATCATCTATGCCCAATATTCCAGCGTTTAAGAGATTATCTGACACACGGTGGCCAGTCAGTGAAGATGACTGTTAAAGTTTAAATCGGAATTGGACTCAAGTAATCCGAGCCTTATCAACAATTAAAGAAAGTTCCACAGAAGCACTAGGAATGTGCAAGGAAGCTGCAGGTCTACTGAATAAAATACAATGTCCGGAGACTGCCCTTATGAGTGTTTTGTGGTGTACTATCCTAGAAAGATTTGGTGCAGTTAGCAAATAACTACAAAGCAATGACATTGATTTTGGAATTGTAGTGGAGCTGTAAGAGTCACTGATCCAGTTTGTTTGAGACTCCTGAGAAATGTTCCTGACTTACAAAACTGCAGCAATGGAGAAATCAACTGTCAATGAGATTAAGAGGAAAGGTATGCAAGCGTGGATACTTCAGCACCTTCCAGCAAGATGCAAGCAGAGGAAGCTCAATAAAATTTCCAGATAAGCACCTTTATGTCATTTGTGACAACTTGGTTGCTGAGCTTGAGAGAAGAAAAACTGCATATGACTCTTTCTTTGGAAAGTTTAAATTCATTACGAACTTATCACAAATTGAGCCATCAGAAATACTACAACATGCAAATAAGCTTTGTACTTCCTACAGCCAAGACTTGGAACAGCAGTGCTTTGCTGATGAGTGCCCACACTTTAGTTCACATCTCATAAATTCTTCTGCAGGACATACCGCTGTTCTAGCTATGTCCCAAATAAAGAGAGAGAGGATTTCAAAATTATTTATCCAAAAGTGGATATTGCTCTAAGAATATTTTTAAGCACAGCAGCAAATAATTGATCAGCTGAGCGTTCTCGACTTTGATGCACGTGACAAACTACTTGCGATCCAGAATGGGACAGGAAAGAGTGAACTCCCTGACTATGTTAGTAATTGAGTCTCCAGGTTTCCCCACAGTGTCCCATTTTAGCGTTAGATACCGGGGCAGGCGCTACCTTAGCACCTTGCCCCAGAACGCCACATTACCCTCAATGAGACCTGCTTAATGTACACTTTATAATCGATTAGAAAAATAATCGTATTTTGACCTGAATATTCTAAACATACGTTTTTTAATATACACCTCCCCTGCAATCCTCTTGCTAACCCACTGCTGCATTTTATATATGATTGCAAATATGTTTTTCTGCATCTATTTTACAAACCTTTGTTATGAAACTGATTTACTTTTGGGAACATGTTACAGGTTGTTGCACACCTCAGTAAAGTTAATGGGCCAGAATACAAACGTAACGATAAAATGGGGATGCTAATAGGGAAAACCTGCGTCTGCAGGTTTCGCCGTAGCGTCCCCATTTTAGCGGTAGATTCCGGGCCAGGCGCTACCTCGGCACCTTGTCCAGGAATATATCGCTACCCTTGGTGATACTCACGATAGCGCTTTCACTCTGCCATGAATATCACCTCCTGGATTCCATAGGACGCCATGGAAGGTTGCACTCTCGTGTTGTGAGCCCTGCGCGATCTGGCTCTCTCCAGATCGCGCATTGTCGTGGAGTGATCGCCAAGGGAAACTGGGGACTATTTGTCACCAGTCGCTCTCTGCACGGGGCCAGGATAAGTGGCAGACTGGACCACCGTTCTCACTGTGGGATGAGAGGTGAGTGTCAGATTTATTGGGGGGGTGAGTTTAGTGGGTGCTAAATGATTCTGCAAGAGCGGAAGTTAACACCAGCTTTTAGGTGTAGCTAACATTACTGCTGATGGCCAATCATGCAGCACTGTGCAAAGATGCTTTTACAGCTCCACCCATGGAGGACAAGCATGGCAGAACCTGGCAGGGTAAATTCAGCTGCAATATCCACTCCTTGACAGGATTTTGCCGTCAAATTGCACTTTAATACACTTTAATTTCAATATTTTAAGCTATATCCAATGACTAAGGTGGCCAAATTTGGCACAAACATGTAGAAGATAATTCCAGATAACTCGCTTTGCTGGTGCACGTGATTAGATCAAATAGTTAATTTTGAGATTTGAATGAAATCTACCTCATATTGTTTTGCAGCATGTAGATTGTTCAAAGAATTAAACCATTTTCTATTTTCTATGTGCAAACTATTTGTAAATGATACAACTTACACTTCTGTCTTTTAGGGTGCTATGGTGGAAAAAAGGATTCTCGCTAAGGTGCACAGTAGGTTTATTGTCTCCCTGGCATATGCATACCAGACAAAAAACGATGTCTGCCTTGTAATGACTATCATGAATGGAGGTGACCTACGGTAAGTCACATATTTTTAAATACGGGACTTTTCTTTAGTGTATTTAACTGTCACTGTATTATTAGTAACTTTGGCTCTATATAAACATTGTATTATACTGAATAGTACCGGCTGGGTGGAGTAGAGGTAATGTCACCGCTCTGCATGGAGAGAGCCTGTGGAGTCATGGGCAACCTTCCATCCCAGCGAGCAACCTCTCCAGTAAGTGTCCTTGGCAAGACACCTAACGGTACATACTCGCCACCCAGGACATACTTGAAAACGAGAGAAATCTCAATGTATCCTTCCTGGTAAAATCCTTTCACAAAAAAAAAAAAAAAAAATATGACTATGGGTTTCACATGACTTTTAGATTGTCCAAATCTGCTCGAGAGTGTCACTGACATAATTTTAGCATATTGTTCATTAAATGGACTTGAACCATTTTAATACTCTGTAATATACCTTACTATAGATCGGGGTCAGCATCCTTGGCCCTCCAGATATATGGGAACTAAATCTCCCATGATGCTCAGCTACTAGGTTGGCAGAGACTCAAGGGGAAGAATGTAGATCCCAAAAATATGAAGCGCCAAGGTTGCTGACCCTTGCTGTAGACAAACCATCCTGTCAAGGCTGTATCAAAAGGCAGTTTTTTAACTCCACAGTATCTTCCATAGATCTTTATTGAACCAAATTGTCACCATTGACTCACTACAGTCCTGGCTGTAATCAAAAGCTGCAGCAGCATTAGGAGTGGCCAAACGCACTGGTGAGCTCAGCAGCATGAAAAGGCCTGGACATCCACGGAAGACAATAGTGGTGGATGGGCACAGGATCCTCTCTATGTAAAGAAAAACCCATTCACAACATCCAGACAAGTGCAGGACACTTTCCAGGTGGTGGGCATATCATTGCCAGAGTCTACAATCAAGAGAAGACTTCACAAGAGCAAATACAGAGCGTTCACCACAAGGTGCAAACCATTCATAAGCCTGAAGAATAGAAAAGCCAGATTAGTCTTTGACAAAAAAAATCTTAAAAAGCCAGACCAGTTCTGGAAAAGCATTCTTTGGATGGATGAAACTAAGATAAATCTGTACTAGAATGATGGGAAGAAAAAAGTATGGAGAAAGTTTGGAACAGCGTCATGATCCAAAGCACACAACGTTATCTGTAAAACATGGTGGAGGCAGTGTGATGGCATGGGCATGCATGGCTTCCAGTTGCACTGGGTCATTGATGTTTATTGATGATGTGACAGAAGACAGAAGCAGCCGGATGAATTCAGCAGTGTTTAGAGATATACTGTCAGCCCAGATTCAGCCAAATGCAGCAAAGTTGATTGGACGGTGCTTCACAGTACAGACGGACAATGATCCAAAACACACTGCAAAAGCAACCAAGGAGTTTTTGAAGGAAAAGAAGTGGAATATTCTGCAATGGCTGAGTCAATAACCTGATCTCAACCCAATTGAGCTGCATTTCACTTGCTGAAGGCAAAACTAAAGGCAGAAAGACCCACAAACAAAGAACAACTGAAGACAGCTGCAGTTAGAGCCTGGCAAAGCATCAGAAAGGAGGAAACCAAGTCTTTGGTAATGTCCGTGGGTTCCAGACTTCAGGCAGTCATTGGCAGTAAAGGATTCTCAACAAAATATTAAAAACGGACATTTTATTTATGATTTTATATTCATTTGTCAAATTACATTTGAGCCCCTGAAAATGGGGGGACGGTGTATAAAATGGTTGCAGTTATTAAAATTTGTACTTGATATTTATGTTCAACGCCTTGAATTAAAGCTGGAAATCTGCACTTCAAATTCATTAGGATTATTTCATTTTAATTTTAATCTGGTGGCATACAAAACTAAAAGTATGAAAATTGTGCCTGTGTCCAAATATACTGTATATATAATACAGTATATGTATGTGCATTCTCCCCAAAGCGTGTGTTAGGTATCTCATGTTAATTCTACAGAATTACGTGTGCTTTGTTTTTCTCTTGTATGTTCATTTAAAAAGATATTTTACTCTATAAGTGTCACTGGGTGCATTAATTGTGTGATATTTTGTGTTGTAAACTGCCTCCCCCCGTATCTTTACTTCATTTACTTTTCACTCTGTGGCAATAGCCATATATTGGGCTTTATGGGTTGATCACTGTCTCAAATCTCATTGTATTGTGTGGGATGTATTCAAAGGGCGTCTCCAGGGGTTAGAGTAGAAGGGCCCTATTACATTCTTCACGCAAAAATGCACGCGTAACGCGTGAATCTTTGAGCGAAGAGTTAAACGTTAACGAGCGTAAGACAACGCTGGTATTACAATCCTCGCGCATGTTTTCATCCGTCAAAAAAATAACACGCATAAAACAGCCGCGCAAAAACACGCGCGCATCAACGATGCGCGCAGAAATCAGTGTGTGGACTGTTTGTTTCACGCAATTCAGAATTAAGAACCACAATTGTCTCACATTACGTTTTTGCGCCTGTCAAAGTCAAGCTGCGCATACATGCTGTATAAAAAAAAAAATGCACACACAACTTCTCTAATTTTTGGTTTGATATGTGTAGAATGTGTAACTATACTTTGCTGCGTATTTTTTTTGGGCTGGTGTATTTGGTTTCGGCCAGGTTGATTGAATTTGCTATTAACACCAGCTTTTAGGAGTTGCTAAAATTATGCGCGCAAAGGCTGTGCGTTACAAACTGTGCATAGATTGTAATACCAGCCGCGTACCAGCGCACAAACACATTTGCGCTCACAATGTTAAGTATAGGACGCGCACAGTACGGTACGCTCGCGCAGGTTCACCAGCGGTAGACGATTACGTGCGCTTGTTGCGCTGACATTGTAATACGACGTTCAGCGCAAAGGGTTTTGCCCCTCGCGTTAATGCGTTTTTGCGCTCGCGCAAACGTTTTCGTGAAGATTGTAATAGGGCCCGAAGTCTTTTAAGCTTCCTGTTTTATCTCATTCATGGCCAGCTCTTATCTCAGCTAGCCTGGAGAACACAATGAACCCCCTGCAGCCTCATCTAAACATTCCCTCCTCCATCTCATTAAACTGTTAAATACTATTGATTAGATAAGCCACAAAAGTTAAGTAAAACTTATAGTAAATGTTTGACTCATGGCTAAAATCAACAAAATGGTAACACACTAAAAACTCTAAACTGAACTATGAAAAAAAAACCAGCAGCATGTGTTTTATAAGGTGGCTTTGTTTGTAATGCACAAGTAATCTAGTTACCGATTATGTAAGTGGAAGTGTCCCTTTAACTCCCATCATTTATTTTTAAATACAAAAAAAATCTATTTTTGGAGCTACAGCTTCAATATTTCAATAATAATAATTCCTCTACTAATAGTTACAATTCGTGACGTACTGCCAAAACTGGCTACAGCACAATATGATCTGCACATTGCGATTGACTAACAAATAGGACATGCCTACATTAACAATGCTGCATCCTATGAATCCTTCTTTTTTAATGTACTGGGGTGTTAAATGGGTTTCTTAACAATGGTATTGACCGTGAGGTGTGTATTGTATATACTATCTTACAACTCACTTTTCAATAAGATATCCCATGTAATTTATCAAAATTCATCTGTTTGAGAATACAATAACATGTTCCATTGCATCACAATGCTGCTTAAATAAAGGTAGAAAATTTAGATAAGTATATTGCCTGTGTATATCATCATGTTATTGTCGCCATGTTAATATTCTGGTTTTTGTTTGTTTGTAGAAGAGCTATACTATATCCTTACTTTAAACCATTTTTGTTACCCAGGTTCCACATTTACAATATTGATGAAGAAAATCCAGGAATTGATGAACCAAGAGCTTGCTTTTACGCGGCTCAAATAATATGTGGGCTTGAACATTTGCATCAAAACCGAATAATTTATCGCGATCTGAAGCCAGAAAATGTGCTTTTAGATAATGATGGTAATGATTTTTAACTATTTCTTCTTGATAACTGCAAAGTAGAAATATTAATGACTTAACAATACCAAATTGTTGTGCTTTTCCATGTCTTCTTTGTTACAACATACACAATTTGTTAAATAGATCTTCCATCTAGAACATTAGGGCAGTATTACATTCTGCCCATTAAAACGGGGATACTAAGGTTGAAAACCTGCGCCTGCAGATTTCCCCTTAGTGTCCCCGTTTTAGCTCCATATTATAAGGCAGGTGCTAACTCAGCAGCCTGCCTCATAATGCAGCGCTAACTTCTGGGATATTCAAGGCAGCACTAACGTGCCGACCCGAGTGTCCCCTCCTGGAGTCCATAGGACTCCATGGAGGGTCCTGCTGTCGGGTCACATGACCTGCAGGATCTCTTCTCTGGCGATCCTGCAGGTCCATGGAGTGATCGCAAAAGGAGAATGGGGACTATTTGTCCCCAGTCTCACTCTGCTTCCGTCAGCTAGAAGTGGCAGATCGGGTCGCCTTTCTCGCCACGGAATAAGAGGTGAGTATCTGATTTATTGGGGATGTGTACAACTGGTGCTAAATGATTCTGCAGAAGTGGAATCAGTTAGCACCAGCTCCTAGCTGTGATTAACTTTTCAGTTTACCGCAGCGGGGCGTAATAGTATAAAATATTTGATACAGTCCTAACCTCAACATCTGAGGAAAGGGATTTAGGGGTTATTATTTCAGAGGATCTAAGGGTAAGTAGTCAATGTAATAGAGCAGTAGGAAAAGGGAAGTGCTCATGCCACTGTACAGAGCACTGGTGAGACCTCACTTGGAGTACTGTGTGCAGTACTGGAGACCGTATCTCCAGAAGGATATAGACATCTTAGAGAGAGTTCAGAGTAGAGCTACTAAAATGGTGTTACGGCTTGAAGGAGAAAAGTTACCAGGAAAGGCTTAATGATCTTAACATGTACAGCTTGGAAAAAAGACGAGACAGAGGAGATATGATAGAAACATTTAAATACGTAAAGGGAATCCACAAGGTAGAGGAAGGGAGTATATTTAAAAGGAAACAAAGTAGCAAAACAAGAGGACATAGTCTTAGATTAGAGGGGCAAAGGTTTAAAAGTAACATCAGGAAGCATTATTTTACTGAGAGGGTGGTGGATACATGGAACAGTCTTCCAGTAGAAGTGGTAGAGGCCAAAACAGTAATTGAATTTAAGCAGGCATGGGATAGGCATAAGGCTATCCTAAACAAAAGATAAATCCAGGTAAAGTATCCATGTAATTGGGCAGACTAGGTGGGCCGAAAGGTTCTTATCTGCCGACATTTTTCTATGTTTCTATGTTTCTAATTCTCATTCGGACTTTGTAATTCTAACTCTAAATACTGTTTGCGTTCCCCATTTTAAGCATAGGGAGTGCAAAGTACAGTAAGCTCGCTCTGGAAAGTGCAATCTCCAATGCGCTAATGGGTTTTTTAGCCCATTAGTGTTCGGATTGTAATATGGATGTCCTGCACTAGGGCCACTTAACCTAACATTAACGCTCACATAGCTGAGCGCTCACATTAGCGTTAAGATTGTAATATTGCCTCTGAAAAATTTCAGCTTCACTTAAAGGGATATTCTACACACCCTGACCACTTTAGCTTTTTAAAGTGGTCGGTGTGTGTGGAGTATCCTCCCTCCTCCCAGGTCCCCCGAATTCTTTAAAATGTGGGGCGAAGTGGAGGAGATTCCTCCACCCACCCCCCCAGAACCAGGCACCTGGGAGGTTTAAACTTCCCAGCTGTCGGTCACTGGCTTGGTCATTCATGTCTCGTCCAGTGGTTGTCAGGGAGAAAGCCGACGGCTCGGATCTGCGCATGCGCACCCAGCACCGGTCCATCGTTATGCACAAGCGCCACTGAACTTGCATACGCCAAGAGAGTAGGCCTGTCAGCGCTGCGCAATTTACGTCCCTTAAACTACATAATTTGCAAATGGTGTAGAAAAGATCATAGACTTACGGATTTTTAACTCTCCGAGCAGAAGAGAAGGCTGCCAGCTGCCTTTGCCCAGTTATTTAAGGGGGAAAAAAGAAACTCTATTTTTTAGTAGAGTATTCCTTTAAGATTCTGTATCCCAAATATCACACAAAATCACAATGGGCCCTATTCTGGCTGAGCTACTAATGGAACACTTTGGAGTGTCTGTTAACCATCAGCCGGTCCCATTCACTGGCTTGATTACAAGTCAGCCAACTGGAACTGCTAATAGATGCTATCATTGCTGTCCAGATTATAATACTCCATGGGGATTTACACGAGCCCTGTGCAGCCCTGTGCAGACTTGCATAAATTGTGTCGCACATGGTCTGTGGAAGGAAACGGGGAACTATTTGTTGTCAATGTCCTTCTGCTTGTTTCAGCACACCATAACCAGTTAATTCAATTTGAATATAGTGGCTAGAGTGTCCATAGTAACAGTAGCCGATTGGCAGTTTGTGATGTGAAATTTCTTCAGTAATCGCTTAATTAAAGATTATGTATTGACAGAATTTCATGTGCTGTCAAATAGACAAATGTGTGCCTATGTAAGACATGATCACTTTAAATATTCTCAAGTTTGTTTCACTGGGATCTTAAATAATAGGACTGAGCCGCACATAATAATGTAGGACATCCACTTGAATTCCAGGTTGGGTAAAAATGTATGTAATAAAATGCATATTGACATTTTTAATAAACATCTTCTTGCTTACATGCTACTCAATCTGGTAAATTTGTATATTCATATTAATATGTTTCATATGGTGAAATAATGGCAAATTTGGAAATCTACCATTTTATTCATTTTTAGATAATTGCTACCTAGTGCTACCATGTTATTGCTAACAGTTAATTGCAGAGGTTATTAATAGTTCTGAAGCATATGCAGTGCTTGTAGCTTGCAGGCAAGAAATTAAATTCTTGATGTTGCTAGAAAAAAACCCAATGTTTGCATTGTAGGGAATGTACGTATATCTGACCTTGGGCTGGCTGTTGAGTTGAAGGAGAAGAAATCAAAAACCAAAGGCTATGCTGGAACCCCAGGTAAGAGGAAAAATATATTCATTTATAGAAATACTGTCAGTATATCTGCTTTAGGGGAAGGCAGAAGATGGTGTGGGAATGCTTTACATTCCTCTGAGATGTATATGCTCTGGGCTACATAGTGTCAAACTCTTTGGGTTAAATACACATTTTTAAGGATAACGATCAAAAGGTAGATGAAGGACTACTATTTACTATTCAAGATAAGGAAATCTTATGAAGTCTACTTTTTACACATTTCATCAAAACATCCAAGTGTAGAGGAAGTGTTAAAATGCTATATTTAAAAACAGGATTTGATTACAAATTAAGATGGAAGTCAATTAAAGATATTGACTCATATGACAAGTTTAACTGATTGTGTTATCACTTTTGACGTGTGACCATATTGAAAAATTAGACATTTTATTGGTTTCAAAAATATTCTTTGAATTTATGGTGTCTATATACAGTAAACAGGATTCAAAATTGTAGGCCCTAAGCTTCTTGCCATGTGAAAAAATTGCTTACAAATCAACTTCTAAAGCCACCCGTTGACTGTCCACACCCCACCTACTCCACACAGGGGTAGTTTCAAGGATAGGTTTAGAGATAGTGCTTGTGGCAGGGATATTGTTAGAGTTTTGAGTTTGTTTAGGATAGGGTTAGCTTTATTTATTTATTTCTCCCTCTCTGTTGTGCTAGTCTGGAAAGCACATGAAGCAGTGCCTGTGCTTTCATGAAAATCAGAAAACAGGGTCATGCTCCATGGGTAAGGGATGGTCCCCAGTGCTATCCATCTGCGAATTTTGTGGCCAGCATTACATATGTACACTACAGGAATGGGCCACACACTGTTGTGAGTCCTCCTCCTACCTGCCTTAACTCCCCAATGCTGCTGCCATGTGGCCTCTTGGACAAGGTCATGAATGTGGGGTGTTTGTATGGACATTAGCAACTGTAATACTGTGGCTCCAGGGTTGATAGTACAAATGATAGACCTCAAACTGTTGTTGACAAACGAAAAAGAAACGCCAGTCACATTGTAGGTTTTGATATGGATGCTTTAATGTGAGTGAGGAAATACAACGTTTTGTCTCGATACATGAGCCTTTATCAAGTTCTGTTGTTTTTCCTCATGTGTATTGAAGCAGCTGTATCAAATCCTGCAGTGGGACTGGCATTTCTTTTTCTATGGTTACTAACTTTTGGGGACTAATAGCTCTACCCTGCTGTGAGGAACTTGGGGTCAGGGCCGCCATCAGAGCAATACAGGGGATGATGCTGTACTGGGTCCAGGGATTTCAGGGGGCCCGGTGGCAGCAGAAATCCCTGACATGTCCCCCAACTCCCCTACCTCTTCCCTCACAGCCGTGCCCGCCTGAAAGCCGAGCTGCCTTTAGAGATAGGCAGCGTGATTGTCAGCATACTAACTTTGAGCAGGCACCGTGGTGGACAGTTGAGGGGGGTCCTCAATAGCTTCCTATTAGAATCTTATTGAGGACCCCTCAGCTGTCTAGGATATTGCCTGATCCATGGTGATATGAGCTGCCATTCATGCTGCCTGTCTTCAAAGGCAGCACAGCATGCTGGGGGCCCAGCTGGGAGAATGAGTTAGGGGATTTGGTGGCCTGGTGGCCAGGCTAAAGGGGACTGAGGGAGGTTTGGGGACCTGGTGGCAAATGGGGCAATGTGAATAACTTGGCCGAGGGATTATGGGTGACCTGGTAGTTAAGGGGTGTTTAGGAGGTTATGGGGACCTGGGCAGTCAGGAGTCTGCAGTGGGGAAATTGTGGCTGAGGGGACTGAGAGTTATGAGGGATCTGGTGACTAAAGGGGGCTAGAAAAGGTGATGGGGCTGACTAAGAGGCACTGGAAGATTCTTAGGATTTATGCATTTACATTAAGAATTAAACACATATTTCTCAAATATTTGTGTACCTAGTAATTGGGGCGTCCAGGGCGAGTTGAGGGGGAGGTTGTTCGGGGGGTTGGGGTGAGAGGGTTTTTCAGGGGGCCCCTTTTAGTTGTCCAGTAAGATCCCCAATATTTCTGATGGTAGCCCTACCTGGGGTGATTGATTCCCTGGCATGTGCTTCCACTAACCTCTGCATATTCCAAGTTCAAACTGTTGTGAGACGCATATCTGACTGTGCCCCAAATGCTGCAGTTGCTGATATACCTGGAGAACCTTGTAAAGTTGACAATGCGCTGATGCTAGAGATGCTTCTTCAATCTGGTGGATAATTACCACTTAAGGAAGAATTCCCTAGCTTACTGCATGATAGGAGGAATAAGTCAAAGTATTTTTGTCTTTAATAGCTCTAGATATTTGTTTTACTTGAAGGATACTTAGAGGTGCAAGTCACAACACATGTATACATTTTTACAATGCGTAAGCTCACAAACTGTGCCCTACAGTGAATATTAAGAGGAACACACCTAGATTTTTTTCCCACATAAATACTTGAATTCATATAGCAATTTTCGACTTCTTTCAAGGATATAGTCATATGGCCTCCAGATATACAAAGTATTAGTTCCAGGTTACATTGACTGATATCCCACGCAATTCTCAGCAGTTGTTTTGATTGTTATCAATTGTTCTCAGATTTCACTGAAAAGCAACATATAGAGATATTCTTTTTTTCTATCCATAAAGGGTTAATACAATATTCTGCCATTAACTATTTATTTCAAATTTAACAGGCTTTATGGCTCCTGAATTGTTACAAGGTGAAGAATATGATTATAGTGTTGATTATTTCTCTTTGGGAGTCACATTATATGAAATGATTGCAGCTCGAGGTCCCTTTCGGTGTAGAGGAGAAAAGGTAAAGAATGGTTTAAATTCTTCAAACTACAGACAAATGGGTGGATATGTTTTAGAGTTCATTATAGTTGCATCTCACCTTTCTAAGGAGTGTTGAGGTCCATTCCAGATATACTCTTGGTCCCATGGTCCAGCAGTATTTCCTAGAACAGCAAGCGCAGCTTGTGGCTTCAGTTCCTTGAAATAAGACCTCCAGAAATGGAGAAAAATACAGAGTCAATTATCGTGGAGATGTGGTACTGACGAGACCAGATACAATGGTTATCATTGGCTCTGGTGATAACTTGTGGATGCTTATTGAAACGTGATTTGCCATTGGGACGACTTAGAAGGTTATTCAGAAAGCACCGAAATATCAGTGCTTTCTCATTCGGCGCACTTCGACGTTTCCAGTTTACTTACCCTGTAGTAAATGCACTATTCACCGCAGGGTCCGTGAAGTGCACTGAATGTTGAATCACTGAACAGCCCACTGAAGGCCAAAGAACACCACAGTTCGGCCCTTAAACGCTGTCGAAATGACCATTGAACTGCAGGGAAAAAAGAAATGAAACTCAGCTATTCTTTAAACGGTGTTTAGTACAATAAATGGATGAAAATGTGTGGAAATTAAAAAAGTCTTAAAAAAATAATAAAAAGGTATATTACAGAATAAAAATAAAGCCATTAAAAAAATAGGAGTCCAAAATTTCGCCTAAAAAAATCCAAAAAATGAAAAGATGTTTTGCTGAAAATGAAAAGAATAAACGTTTTAAAAATAAATCAATAAAAACAATAATATTTTTTTACTTTGAATCATATGGAATTCGCTTATTTAATCCTTTAGCTGCAGATGACGTGTGGGAGTCATCATGGAGTGTCCCCGCTGTATGCGGAGCACGTCCCCCACACGTTATCCAGGCAGCGGGGTTTACTTCCCCATACTTACCTCTCTGTCCAGGGTCCCATGGTGGTCGAAGTCAGACCCCGCTTTTATACCCTCTCCCGACGCACTGATGTCATTTCGACGGGCGCAATGCCGTCAGTTTCAGGCGCCCCCCTGGGAAGACTGAAAGAGCTTGAAATGGGGGTCCTTTGGACCACTCTCCTTCCCGATCAGTCAGGAGTCCCTTAGGTGCCAGCTCCCGGACTTCTCCTGGAGGTGGCTGACATCTTGGACACTGAACAAAACAATTGTGTGGGTTACCAAAAAGACAATTCAATCAATACGTATCTCAGTGTACCCCAAGAACATCTCCTCCTTCAAAAGTTCACAATGTGAGAGCGGTGGCTAGCGACGGACGGGAGCAGACGCATGTTAGAGGAGCTCCGCTGTTTACCCTATACCGGGTCACAATTACAGTGTCTGAACCGTCCGATTTTGATCTGCTGAGGGCCCCCAGGACGAGTGGGCTGTGTGGTGCTCACGGCGCCGCTGATTTCCGAGCGTTTTATCGCCCCCATCTGACTTCCTGGACCTTCGGGCCTGGTGCGGCCTAGTTGCGGCGGCCATCTTGTGGAGCCTGGGGTGTTTCCTGGAGGCCATATCGGACCTGATTCCTGGCTGGAGAGACTTTACTGTCGACTGAGCATGGGGAAGAAGCTGAAAACACTTCCACAGCGCAGGTTGGTGGACACCAGACAGGCGGACATTAGAGATTCACTGAATTATAGACGCTCTGCAACAGTTATACCCCCCTCTTCCCTCCTGCCCATGGGGTATGACTCCTCTGAGGAGGAAGACTGCCCCTGGCACAACGGACGGGGGCCCGATTGGCCCGCCGAGACGTCCCGGGACAAGAATCCAATGACTATGAGTGCCGCTGCACGCAAGAGAGCGCAGAAAAAGAGGAAAAAGGCCTTGGCAGCGGAGTTACCTGAGGCCACGGCTACGGAGCCCTCCGCAGGTGGCTCAGAGGCTGATACGCTAATGTCGGATGCGGAGGACCTGTCACGACGGAAAGACGGCCCGCAACAAGAGGGAGACCTACAACCGCAGCGGATATCGGATACCCCAGGGGAGACTGGCTCTCTATTGGGTGCAGCAACGCCTCCAAGCTCTGCCGGGACCCCTGCGGCTGCCCCAGATGACATGCGCCCCACTACGATGCAGGACTATAGAAACTTCATAGCGGAGATCAAATCAATATGGCTGACCGAATTATCTAACGTGCGCTCTGAGGTAAAGGAGGTGCGCTCACAGATGGTGGCGGTTCAGGCTCAGACTGTGGAGTTGGCAGAAGAACAGACGGTATTGTCGGCACAGGTGACTGCTCTCAGGTCTTAGGTGGAGGTTTTGACACGCTCAGTGGAGGCTCTGGAGTCCCGGCACCGTCGGCGTAATGTCCGTGTCCGGGAGTTCCCGAGTCGGTTACTCCAGCGGACTTACTCTCGTACACTAATAGTCTGGCACGCCAGGTTTTGGAGGATCCGCCTGACACCCCGGAGGTGTTTAGCACGGTCTACCGCATTCGCAAGGCTGCTGAGGCCCCACGGGATGCCCCGAGAGATGTGATCGCGGTCACAGCAGATGTGGCAGCCAAAACACGGATCATGACAGCGCCGGGGGCGAGCTGATGTCCTATTCGATGGAGTAACCCTGAAATTATTTCACGACCTGCCCTTCGCAACGCTGATGGGGCGCCGCAGATATCGCGAGGTGACAACTTTCCTCAGGCATAAAGGGGTCCGGTACCGCTGGGGTCCAGCCGGCTCATTAGTGGTTACCCATAACAAAATGTTGTATGTAATCTCGGACCCGGCCGAGGCCTGGCCTGTTTTACTGGGGGCGGGTTTTGCGCCGGATGGTGCGCTCGTCTCCCCGGGCTGAGAACTTAGGTGATGGGAATCTCTGACTTGTTTGCACAACACCTTTACGAGAAGCCGCCTCTTTTTCAATGCGTTCTTTTTAGTTCATGGTTTTGCATTTTTGACTCATGTTTCGTTGTTTATCTGATGTCTTTTGCTGCTCGGAATGTTATAGGAAGACCCCCTCTCTTTCTCTGTTGTTTTTAATTTTTATTTTTATATAGTTTGAGGAGCTATTTAGATGGATTCGGGGATTGTGATGTGAGCCCCTTTGATAACCCCCCCCCCTCCCTCATTGCCTGTATTGCTATTTGGGATTTTGGAAGTGTCTTATGCTCCCCTTTTCCCTTTAGGTTTCAGGCTTTTCTCTCCCCCCCCCCCCCCCTTATGATGGCATTGCCTTTGGCGCCTGCAGATGTTCAATACGCCTCTTTATTTATTTTTTATTTCTTATCTATATAATGCTTTACGACAGTTGATATCACAGCCCTGTGTGGCTGCTTTCTTGTTGGTCGACATGTGGCCCTATTTGAAATTTCTAAATAAAGAATTTAAAAAAAAAAAAAAAAAAAGTTCACAATGTAGTAATATATTAAAAAAGAGAAGAGTACCCTACACACAAAACAAACATGTATCCATCATAGTGTGATACAGTTGTAACAATATATTTCACGTAGGCCCCATCTAGAAATGCACTCACTAGAAGTATCAATGTATCTGTGAAAGGTGTTACCCACCTTCGGATTGTCTCTGATGTCTCAAACAGGAGTTTCCCTGGATGTAAGCGCTTCGCTTCCAGCAACCTCGTTGGATGGAGTCACCCCGTTTCCGCCAGTCTTTCTTGGATTATCGCACCATTCTGGACTCTGCGGCAAACTGCACAGTATTTCGCTGTCATTTGGGCAGTATTTGGCGATTGACAGCTTTCTGAATAGACGAACTGCCACGAAATTGCATGCACGTATGGTGAAATTCACCGTTCGGTGCCCTTCTGTGATAAGTTTGGCTCTCTTTGAATAACCCTTTTAGAAGGGAGATAATAAATAATAGTTAGACTTATAAAGGCAATTTAACCATATAGCCTTTAATTAACAACTTAATGTCTGTCGTCCCATTTTTGTTGTTGACGGAAATTAATATCAAGCCAATTACAGGTCATTACCCTAAGAAATGTAGTCTCTCTAATAGCAACTAGCAGTTTTGTATAGTGACTAGTCCTACCACTACAATCACAGTGAGTCTACATCAACAATAGTTATCAGCCTATTACATCTCGGCAGGATGCCTCCTGACAAAAGTAAATCATTCCACATATATGTATGGAATCTATGCCTGCCACTATTTAAGGGCATTCTTCTAAATGTATCACAGATAGAGGGTGTTTTATATGCTGAGTGACATTGCAAAGGATTCTAATATTGATAGCAAGTCAGTTCTAGGAGCTGATCGGATATTAAGGTATTAACAATAATGGATATGAAGGGCCCTGTTGTGGACAGGATGTGTGCTTGTTCAACAGCAGCTTAGCAACAGTAGCAACAGTATGTCATATTGGAATACATTACTAATGTATGAGAATAGTACACGTTTCCTGATGTACCTACTTAATACCCAATCAGGGGACTGTACCTTGGCTAGTCATATATATGGGTTGGCATTATTCTTTCTAGGATCATACAGATTGTGTACCATCTGAGCCTAATGATATTAAGACCATGTGAAATCACATGACTAAGTGTCTTGGGACCTTCCATATTCCAAAATTCAAGCTGGTATTTTTCCCTCCATCCAATTGTCCACCAAGTGGATGAAGCAGTTTAGCCATTTCCAGGACCCTTATGCAGTATACATAGTCTTCCACCCTCCTGCATACATATTGTGTTACCGCACTGCTATGTGAATTATACAGTACAAAGGAAAAATAACATATTGTTTGTGATTAGGCATGTAATCGTGTATTAAAGCAGCCACTTAGAGTAGGGGAGGAAAGCCTACATGACTGCAGGGGTGTACCTAGAACATTTTGGCACTCGGGGTGGATCCTATATTTGGCACCCCCCCAACTTTAAAATGTAAAAAAAAAAAAAATCACACGCACTTTTTTTAATGTTTTCAAAAATATTTTTAGTTATAGCATTGTGGCTGGACATAATGTATACATATAATAATGATATATTATGAATCTGCCGATGGTGGATCATTCATGCGTCCTTTGTGCTGTGCAATAAGGGGCGAGTGTAGATTCTTTTTGAATAATTGTTATTTTTAAGTGATTTTGCAAACTCACAACATATCCATCCTATAGTGGTTTTTCTTTTTTCTGTAAGAGACCTTTTTATTATCAATCATAGGACCTTATATGTAAATTCCAGACATTTTCGTTAAGTAGGCCGACTCCCTGCACTTCGGGGACCCTGCGGTGAATGGTGAATTCACTGCAGGGTGGGGAAATTTGATTCCCCGAAGTGCAGGGAACAGCAGAACACCAAAATGTTGGCGTCATTTCGGTGCTCTGTGAGTAACCCCTTTAGTGGTGGGTTTTTTGCCGCCCCCTGGAAAGTGCCTGCCTAGGCCTTGCCTACCCAGGACATACATGAAAATTAGTGAAATCTCAATGTATCCTTCCTGGTAAAATACTTTGCAAAAGTAAAAAAAAAAATATATATATATATTTTTTTTAGGGTGTCACCCTAGGGGGTGGTGTCACCCGGTTCGGCCCGCCCCCCCTAGGTACGCCCCTGCATGAATGGCTTTATCTATAGATTATTTTATATTCCTATGTATAAAGAATTAAGATGTCAGTGAAGAAATGTTGCAACAGAATAAGAAAATGCATACTATTCAGCCAAAAACAGGACAATTGTTAGTTCTGTGTTATAACCATTATTCGTGCAGGATTCAAGGGTACATTTGGAAATCACAGGATTACATTAGGACTATTAAACAATATACACATTCTCCCTCATGTAATAGCCAATAATAGAATTTAGTGAATCTCACAAATATTTGTTTGCTTCATTCTTTTATTAATTTCATTTTCAGGTTGAAAATAAGGATTTAAAGAACAGAATCTTAAACGATACAGTAACATACACAATAAAATTCAGTAGGGAAGCTGCACTGTTATGTGATGGCTTACTGGAGAAAGATCCCAAGAAAAGAATTGGCTTTAAAAGTGGATGTTGTGATGAGCTCAGATTACATGTTTTCTTCCGTGACATTAATTGGAGGAAGCTTGAAGCAGGTATATACTCTTTAAAAACCCTAGGAATAATTTAATTGAGCTAGTAGTAGTAACATAGGTGAAACAAGCCTGGATGAAATGTTTGGTAATACGAATATTATGCAGAATTTTAAATCAAGTATCAAGTAACCGGGTAGTGTCTTGGTAATGTTTGAGTGTCTCCTGTGGAAATTATAGTTTTAAGGCATATATTGTTTATGAAACTGTATAGAATTAATTCACAAAGAGTTTGATTTAGTTCTATTGGCCAATTTTTCAGAAAAAATATCGGCTGCTTGTTGTTAATATTTTTTTCAAAATATCAGCGGATTAATTTTAATTGAACCAAATTAAATTTACTGGTCTGAATAAAAGTGGGTCAATAAAACGCATGGAAAAAAATATTTTTGCCCAGCATTATACTGATTTGTTCCTTTAAACATGTCTATTAGAAAAAGGAAATGTTTAAATCAGGTTGCAGTCTTATTTCCTCTGTGTTTCTGCCTCAAAATGCATTTATCGACAAATATGAGCATTTGATATTTTTTTCAGAACTTGGTATGCCGATAAATTGGAATTGAATCACTGAAGCTGATATTTCCATTGAAAAGTATAGCCACGAAAGCCAATGTTTCAGATTAATTTTTATCGGCAAACAAAATGCCAGTAAACCCAAATTTGAATATCCCCGAATTGAAAACTGGCTAAAATATGTCTGACAAAAGTAGCCGTTCTCAACTATCAGGCTGAATTAAATCAAGGCCAAAGCGCCAATGTTCACCATTGATGCCAGTATGGTTATTGTTGACTTTCCGCAGAAAGAACATCTAACAATGGCAGGCGATTTTGCTGCAAGTAACAGTGAACAGAGCTGAACAACAATACCATTGTTATCCTCTAGTAAAATGAGTAAACAACAACTATTCTCCAAATATCGTTGTTCCTCCAGTGTTTGCAACAGCAGTGAAAATCACAGTTAAACCTATGCTGAGAAGTATGGTCGAAAGAACAGTGAAACGTACAGCAAACTATGATGGAAGTTCTCTAGACACTGAATTCACCATAGTTCACCAAAGTTAATCTGTCGTTTTTTTAAATGAAAAATGGTGGTTAGTGAATAACCCCTTATTTGATGAAAAATGCATTATGTCAAATGTCATGTCATCATGTCAAAAATTCAGATAGAGACACTTTCTAGTAACTGGGCAGTAGTAACTGGTAAATAGAAATGAATAGTATTCCCTACACCAATCTTCAATGGTCCTTAACAATCCAGTATATAGGGGATGGAGGTGGGGTTGGGGAGTGTTGCCAATATTCTAGAAGAGGAACAAGAAAGCCCAAAGCCAAACAATACAGTCTGTGGGCTCTATATGTTCCTTTTCAATTATATTTGCTGTCCTGTCCATTTCGATGCCATAAATATTTATAAACTCACAAACCAAAATGGAATATAAAATATTAAATACCATAAACTATATGCTATATGCAACTAGTGTAGTCACAATGCTACTATTTGTGTTAAATCTATCGCTTTGTCCCCAGTGACAATAATTCTTCCCTGCTGTTCATAGGGTGAAGGGATTGAACCCTGATAATACACAGATCTGTGTTAAAGAAGAGAATGCAAGCACAACTTCTTTATAGATAAATAGGGATACTGAAGTGTAGGGGTCCCATGCAATGCAGAGGCTCTAGGTTGTTGTAGATACAACACTAGTTCAAAGTGTGAAATCTGTTAGCAGGAATGTGTGAGAGCTACAAATTGCATTTACTTAATTTTGGTTGATGTGCAACATAAAGAAAACCAATTGAATGACTGGAAGGTTGATGAGTTCAGAAGTCTTGAGGGATACTGTATGCAATCACCTCAACTCCGAAAAGATCTGTACAACCCAATAACCCAAAGAGATATTATTAGGGATGAGCCAAACACCCCCGTGTTCGGTTCGCATTCGAACTCGAACAATTTCAAAAGTTCGAGTTCGAACACGAACCGAACTCAATGCAAGTCAATGGGACTCAAAAGTTTGATTTTTAGAGTGCCCTCCAAGAGGGCATATATGCAAGATATTTGCCATAAAAGGTGTATGGGTGTCCGGGTAGTGCCCTGGGGGACAGGAAACAAGGACAAAAAGTTTTAAAAAAGACGTTTTTAAAGGAAAGTTTTCCTTAAAATAAGGGTTAAAAATAAAAACGAAAAATTCCTTCAAATATCGTGCTTAGGAGGTCCCCATAACCTGTCCGTGAAGTGGCGGATTTGTAGGATGTATAGAAATATCGCCATCAGAGACCCACACACGACACCTAGCCACCCTTAAGGGGTTAAAATGCACAGGGACTGGCTACTGTCCTGTTAGATGAGGAAATGTATTATATGTATAAAGCAAGGTATATATGACAATGGATAGTCAGAGACTCTAGGGACTCAGCTTGCACGCTTTATGATAGACATTTTCACGTTGTGTTGTGTTACTAATGCAGAAGCAGCAAGCCCTTCCACCACACTTGCACCAAAACTATAGATCTAACACAATAATAATTGTATGCTCACATAGGCCCTTCGGGAGAGGTACATGACATACAAATACTGGAATATTACGTTTAAATCTAAGGAGTGTGATAAAGATTTTATTAAGCACTTGATGACAAATGATGTAACATCTACATCATTAATGATTGGCTTTACAGAGCCCTGGTCCTTAAGGGGTTAAACAGCATATCAGAGGAAATTTAGTAGAAATTAACACTTCTTAGAATTCAGAAGCACAGTGTTCATACATGTGCAGGAGCCACACCCAGTCTGCAGGCAATGTATCAAATTCATGAGACCAGACTAATTAGAAGCACATGTTATTTCCAAACACTAATTAACACCTGTTGTGTACGCCGTTTGAGAGCCCTGCTGTAAGCACATGTCACTTAGAGGTGAGAATCTTTGCACCTAGACATTAGGCAGACTGTATAGCATGCTTTCCTTGTAAGCTAGAAAATCCACATCACCTATTGCAGCATTTTAAAGATGAAACACACAGGCGGTGCAAAAAATCCTATGCAAGCCTCATGCACAGTATGCCAGGGGTCTCAAACTCACGGCCCCCCAACATGATTTGGACTACAAGTCCCAGGATGATTTCAATGCAATATATGGCGAGGGAATCCTGGGAGTTGCAGTTCAAAAACATCAGGGGCACCAGAGTTTGAGACTAGAGCCCTGCTGCGAGCACATGTCATTTAGGGGTGAGAATCTTTGCACCTAGACATTAGGCAGACTGTAAAGCATGCTTTCCTTGTAAGATAGAAAATCCACATCACCCATTGCAGCATTTTAAAGATGAAACACACAGGCGGCGCAAAAAATCCTATGCAAGCCTCATGCACTCTAAGCACATGTAATTTTGAGGTGTGAAAGTTTCATAAAAATGTACACGTGTGCAAATATTTTAAATAAAGCCAGAATATTTTTATGACAGTCACATTTGTCTGACAAACAGATAATACATTACGCTGCAGCATGTGTTGACATATGTTGGCAGATGTATGTAATGTGTGTTATGTGTATGTAACATGTTTATGCTATTATACATACCGCTTCTTGACGACGTACACAGTCCGTCCATTGCTAATCATTGCCCACATGTGTGCCTTCTTGCCCTGGGTAGTTTTTTAATTCAATATCTAATAAACCGTCGCTTATAATATTCTGCAGTAAAGAGTCTCTTTATTTCTAGATTTTTTAGTATTTTTTTAAGCATTTTTTATACTTTTTTCCCAAAAAATTTTTAGAACTCGAACCAAACACGCCAAAAAGTTCGAAGTTCGCGAACTTTAGAACTGCCAATGTTCGAGTCGAACTCCGAACCGAACAGCTCATCCCTAGTTATTATCTATTGACCCCTGTTAACCCCACAATTTCTCTTTTCTTATGGCAGAGAACATAACTCTACATTGCACTGCATTGTGTCGTCCACATGTGTCGACTGCAATGGTTTGAATTGAGAAGTATCAAAAGTCATCTAGTTGAACTCTCATTCAACCCCGTTGACTTCTCTTCAAACTACATCAGTATCTGCTGATATCATTTTTGAATCTTCTGACACCAAATTGCAGGGAGACAATGCAGCAGCCATTGATAACTGCTTTCAAGGTGGAGATAAGCACTCCATTTTAAAGATTTGGCACAGCAGCCAGAGACATGGAGAGGTGTACAGGATCCAGTAAACATCACAGACTTAAATTGTCTTGGTGGCTAGACCATCCCCTTAAGAATCTGTAGATATTTTCATATAATGTCCAATTCTCTGCTATGTTTTCACTATTATTTCATATTTCACGTTCACTTCTGTAATATATGTGTAAGTGATCCCTTTTGCTATCTTTTATGTCTACAACAGGTATCCTGCCACCCCCATTTGCTCCAGACTCCAGAACTGTGTACGCAAAGGATATCCAAGATGTAGGAGCTTTCTCAACAGTAAAAGGTGTTAACCTGGAAGAAAATGACAACCAATTTTTTGATGAATTTGCTTCTGGCAACATACCTATTCCTTGGCAGGAAGAAATGGTTGAAACTGGTATTTTTGATGAAATACACTTAGGATTAAATGATGTCCGGAGAGATACGATCGTAAATGATAACGCTGCAAAATCTGGAGTTTGTCAAATTGCATAAGAATGCTAGAAGGTTAGATTATCAAGTGACAGACTTGATCAGATGACTCTAGTAAAGTTTTTTCCTCTGAAAAGAGACTGATCTAGATAATTTTCATATAAATTGTTGTGTAAAAACTGAAGCACAAATGGAAGGGTTTTTTTGGACCAAACCAAACGTTATACCTGTCCCCACATCACATGTTTATCAAAGAGTGGACCAGAATGTAAATCTATTAGTAAATCCATTAAAATGTCCCTGGACAATGTTATTTTTTTTAATCCTGGTATTGGCTACAAAGGAAAATATATATAACTGTGCAGTACAAGATACTATGTGGATTCTTCATCATTTTTCAAAGAAGAGCCAACAAAAACGACATGTGGACTAAAAGACAATATCCATTAAGACCTGATAGGCTTTGTTTATGTTTCTCTTTAGGTTGTGGGTGAGTGAGGTGATCAGAGATGATGTTTCAGGAAAAGCATCATATATCTTCATAAAAAGTGATAGTGATTATGGACAAGTTTTATTTTAATTTTAGAATGATTTGAGTTTCATATAAAATCATGTGACGATTCATATTATAGCTAGCCCAAGTTGCATGTATAATATTTTGATATTGTAATGTAAAAAGGGTCTCTAGAGAGCAAATGGCAGGTTATTGGGTTTACATTATAAGGCAAACAAAATGTACAATTTGACATTGAGAAAGATTATACTGTATATATATATATGCCTGTACCATTGACAGATAAGGATCCCACCAAACTGTATCCACCCAATATCATTTATTACAATAGAAATCCAAGTTTTTGAGGCCTGATGACCATTGAAGTCATTGCATTATCACAAATGTACTTGGGACATAATACTTTAGTATCATAAGAATATTTGACCATGTCTACTGTCTGTTGAGGCTAGTGATCAATTTGATTTCAACAAGAGAGCCCAATGAGGAAGTATTCTTTTTGGTTTTGCTTTTACCTTAGTATAAGGTGACATTAGTTTGCAAAATCACTTTATAACAGATTTTTGACTACTTTTTTTTGCACTTTTGCTCTATCGTGAAGCATAAAGGGTAATTTGGTTTGTTTTGTTATTCTCTCTCTAGTGCCATTTTGGCACATTTTTTACAAAGTAACACAGGAAAAAGAGAAGTTGCCCAGGTTGCTGATTTGCTTGCTATATATCGTCTAAGGATCGTGTGAGAAGTGATTACTAGGCTTCATTCAATCAATACAGCTCCTATTGAAATAGCATCCCTTGTTTGCCGTTTGCTGATCATCTCCTATTAATAAATCTCCATGCAGATTTAACTCTCTGTAACTGAAACAAACCCAGCATGGTTTCCTCTACTGTGGCCCTTCCAGAATCGACAAATCCTGTTAACAGAGGTGCACTTCTGAAATAATGTATATTTGGAATTGTAACAGAATTATATCTATCCATCTTATCTAACCATCTGTTTATCCATCTTATCTATTCGTCAATCCACCCCATCCATCCCTCCATCCATCCATCCATTTCTGTGTGTATCTTTCTCTGTGTCTATCTCTTTCACTCTACCATGCATTTCTGTGCATCTATCCAATGTCACTAACCCAGTGTTTCTCAAACCTGTCCTCGTGACCCCAAACCAGGCCAAATTTTGCAGATTGCCTTGGGGAAATGTAGACTGAATCCTGCAATCACTGAGCAGCAAATCCGATCATCTGTGCTGTGCTTCAGATATCCTGCAAACCTGGCTTGGGTCCTGAGGAGAGGTTTGAGAAACACTACAATAACCCATGTCAGACTACAAGGAGCAATGATATATTCAAATATTTGTGTGACACACCTGCAAATTAAAATCAGAAGATATTTATATTAGAATTTAGAAATATTGGAATTCCATCACGTAGAAATCTACACTGAACTTGGGTATAATTGAGATTGTGGCAGTATTTAACGTAATGAGACTGAAATGTAAATTTTTTCAATAAGTACAGATACATTTCAGCGAGCGATTTATTGGGTTTTATATCATCATGTTGTTTCACATGAAATGTTATTTATAGACAGTCTGCATATCCTCCCTTCTTGGGAAAAAAAAAAAGAAAAATGAACAAGTTATCATTTTTTTTAGTTACAAACTATTTGTAGATGTAAATTTTTTGAATATATATATATATAAGTGATGCTTTCTTTAGGTTAAATATTTGTATAACTTTGTATATAATTATACACTTTAGCATATAGTTATGATGCAAATAAAATGTTGATGACTTTTTATCCGAATTTAAATCTAGATATTTCATGCATGTCACCATATCAAGCATAATCTCTGTCTCGTGAGTTACTTAGCGTGTTGTTTGTTAGGTGCATTTTATAACCGTTTACTGTATTCCTGGCTTTTGGATCTGTACTGGAAACTTCATTCAGGCACATGTTTATGCTGCTGGATCTGTAGATGGTTTATTGTATAGGTAGTACACAAAACATCCATCCAGACAAAATAAAACTGAGAAAATAAACTGTTTCATCATTTTCAAGACTGTTGTTCTGTGGCACCTTTCTAACTTTTTCCATCTGTCTCTGGATTGAGATAATGTGGGTGTGTAATAGCAGTTGAAGAATGTACCTTTGTGATATCTGTGTTACAGATACATAGGAAATATTTAAAAGGCAAATAAGTGCATGGCAGGTGGTTGGTAGATAAGAACCAATTTATAATTGTCCAAATGAATGGAAATAAAAAAGTGTTATAATAAGGACCCAAATTCTGTAAATTCGAGTTTTGACTAGTAAAAACTATTTCTTTCAAATCTCCATAGCGATTAATATTTTCTAGAAATAAAATGAGGCATCGCAAAGCTTTGTCGCAACTCCTGATTTTAACTGTCATATTTCAGTAAATTCTAGTTTTACCTGCTTCTGCTTAGTAATATCTAGTCTTTAAATGTATATCCTGTTACGACTTCTTGACATCTTTTATTACATGAGTGGACTACAGGAGGGTGAAGAACTACCAGTCAGTAGGGATGTGCATGGCTGAAATATTTGTTTAGTTTAATTTCGTTACGTTTTTAAATCATTTAGTTTTTGGAATTTTGTAACTAATTTTGTTTTGTATTTTGTTTCGGATTATTTGAAATTTTGAATCGATTTGAAATTTCGAAATCGATTTGAATTTCATATATCAATGCGATAGTTGATATCAATTAGAATTTGGGATCACTAGATAAAACCCCAATTGATCAAATTTTGTTGTTAAAAGAAAAGCTAGCGTTAAATTTTAAGCTGTGTCACAGATTTAGTATTTGAGTCAAATTAAACAGTGAAACAAAATTAATTTGTTTCATAAAGTCCTTTGCTTACTATTACTTGTATTGTAACTTAAGATCAGTTTGATAGTTGATATCAATTTGATAGCTCATTTCAAATTCGATAGTTGATATCAGTTATTCAAAAGTTTCTTTCATAATGATGACACAGTGTAAAATTAAATAAATTCGTTATATACCGTTTCACTTCGAATTCGTATCGTATCGATTCGTTATTCGGAAGTACTTCCGAATACGAATGAGGCTGGGGTCAGACGAGCGTGATTTCTACGGACTGTACGTCCGTGCAGTACGGACATCGTCAGTACGGATGACGCAGTAGTGGTCACACAGTCCGTTTTTTCATTGAAGTTATTTTTTGACGGATGTAGGAGGGGAAAATAAATTACAATGAAAAAACATTCTGTCCGTCAAAAATGCTGGACGTATAAATGCAGTCCGTCTGACCTCGCTCCATCACTCACACACAAAGCTATGCAGACGTTGTGGACGTGGCGCACTCCGCACGTCCGTTCTAGCAGTATTACGTTCTTGCCTAACCTGCGTCCGTTTGCCGCGGCCGTTGTGCGTCCGCAGTTCAGTGCGGACGTACTTCATGTGTCAGGCTCCAATGGACTTACTTTCATGCTATCACGGACGTACTTTTAGGCGCAATCACGGACGTGAACACTACGCTCGTCTGACCCCAGCCTTATCAAATTTCGTTCCAAATTCTGATTTTTTCCGAAACGAATGCACATCTCTACCAGTCAGTAGGTGGAAAGCAAAGCTTCTGGAAAAACTGCTAAGTATGCCTAAAAGGAGAAACTCAGTATAATATCATAACAAGAGTGATATTATTCCAAAATGTTGTCAAAAACAGAAATTTTAAGACTGCACTAAAAATGTTGTGAGAAATGTTTATGTACAGTCAAAGAAATTAGTTATTGCGCTTTACTTAGAACAATTCAACCTGTAGTACAGCAATTAAAATAGTTTAATTGCTGTTAAAATGAGTTTTCACTAGATTCTAGCTTTTACAGTGACATGTAGCAGTCTGAACCCATATTGACTACATTACATTCAGTTCACCCCTTCACTGCTGAGCCATTTCACCCCTGTGTGCTGAGCTCATTTTGACCGTTTTGTGCTCACCATGTTTAAACGCGATTTGAAGTCATGTTTATTGTAGGTCTCAGACAAATTATATATCTTTGATTTGAGCAGACTCGGCAGATTCAACATATATCATTATTATATTTATACATCATGTCTTGTCAGAATGCTAGAGCAAAAAATTTAAAAAAAAATAATTTTGATTCAGATTTCTTTTTTTTTTTTGTATTCAAATTTTTTATTGTGAAATATGTCATCATACAAATAAACGTAGAGTGAGGGCCTCGCAGGGCCGCTCATGGTCATCTGCAATAGCACAGCATAAAGAAAATAAAGAAAAACAGTATAATTTTGAACAGAGTCAGCAGTGAATCATAAAAGTAAACAAGAAATGTTCTCACAGTGTCAAACAGTAAACATCACTGAAGAGTAAGTTAGGGGGGAGGTGGACACACACACCAAGAAGTGCTCCAGGACCCCAAAAAAAAAGAGGGGGGGGGAATGGAAAAGGTGGCAAAGGCCAAATGTGTGACTGTCCTGGCACGCTCCTGAAGTTCCGAGGTACCGTAGGAGGCCATGGACATGTGCAGGTCACAAAGGCCGGGGTACGTGAGGGCCAAATGCGGCAGACAGAGCCATGGTGGCCGTCACAGTGGCACGCCCCAAGGTACACCAACGCCAAAAAAAAAGGGGGGGGGAGGAAGAGGGTCTGCAGCACGAGGTGGTGTGGTGAAAAAAAAAAAAACATGGGAAAGGGGGGAGAAAAGGGCGTGAAATGGGGTCATAGAAAGGGGGGGGACAGCTAGGGACCATCATAGTCCACTCAACGGGGGACGGAGGGTCAGCCCCGCGCGGGGGGGTCTCATCAGTAATGGAGAGAGTCATCAGAAGGTAAACCGGAGAGGGAACTCAGTGGGTCAGAAAACAGCTGGCGGTCAACAGGTTGGCGGGGCAGATCCCTCAGCCTGTGTCCAGCGAGAACGTGTGGCAGGGATTTTCTCCAGGCCTATGTGGAGCGCGCGCGGAAGGCATGTCGCCTGTTATCACAGCTGCGGCCAACCTGACGTCGCGACATTCCTTCTACAGCTCTGTCATGCCTCCGGATCTCCAGGAAGCTCTGGCATCGGCTTCCCAACAAGAAGTCTCCATTTCTGTGTCCAGCGGGAGGGCCACTTGCGCAGCTCCATCGCGCTGAGGCAGCTCACGGGGAACACAGCAGGAGGACAGCCACCGGGCCAACTCTTTCTCAGCTAGGGCCACACAAGGTTCGGGTAAGCGCAGCTTGCCGGCATACATCCTCCCGATGATCCGCCGCGGTCCCAACACATACCGCGCAGGGGAAGCGATAGCAAGTCGCACAGGATCCTCTACTGCTCCCCTGAATTCCTCATCTCTGAACAGCTCCTCATTCTCTCCTCGTGCCGAAAACACAGTTTCCGACCCGGAGGCGTCCACCTCAGCGCCAGCCGAGGGTTCAGCCACCGACAGCGCCGCGTCCTCAACTCCTGTCATCCGTTCCGTCCCCAGTACCTCCATGAGCCTACGCCACGTGCCACGCGTAATTGGGCTATCGTCGTCCCCAGACATTAGCGCCAGGCAGGCCTCCAGGTCCTCCAACACCACCTCAAAAGTTCTGGTGGGGGGTGGGCAGATCAGCCGCCGCCATTCCGCGTCCACCTCCGGTAACTCTGCTGCGTAGTCCAGAGCAGCAGCCAGGGGATGGGGCCCCTCCATTCCTATGGCCCACTGCAACCTGGAGCTCTAGGAGGCGGCCCTGGATGCGTAGCACCAAAGCCCAGGCCCCAAGATGGCCACTGGTTAAACATGCTCCGCAGGCACTGAAGGCACAAAATGGGGTGTCTCTGGTCCGGAGGGGGGTCCAAGCGGCCTCCAGACAGCACTGCTCCGGTGGCCAGCCACCCCAGCACCTTTAAAGCAAAAAGTCATCGGTTTCAGTCAGCTGAAGGTCCTTAATGGCGGCAGAAGAGACGGAGCTCCGGCCAAGCACGTCTGCCTCCGTTGGTAGCCGGCCACGCCCCCCTTGATTCAGATTTCAATCATTTACAGCTTATAAAATTATTTTTTCCACATTTTATCATTCAAACCTTTGTGGTTATATATTCTATGGTGCACACGTTTTTTTAAAAAAAAAATAGAAATGGAAACTGTTACTGCAGTTTTGTGAGAAAATACGCAATTTTAACTGAAACTGAAAAAACTAAATGTTTTGCTTTTATTTTTAACTGTATTCTTATATGTTTGTGTATTTGTTTTTTTACATGAAAATTTACATGGTCATGTTTGGTATCATTAGAAAGGCCAGACTCTGTCTGTCTCTGTCCAATAACACCTAAAGTGACTTTGTGGGGTGTAAAGAATGGAAATACAGGACTCCAAAGCACCCCCACTCTCCTCGCAGTGGTGAAGTGTCTTCAGTTTTAGGTGGACCAACGGTGTAATAACGCTTTGCACCATCACCTCCACATTTGGTCCCGGCCCAGGAAATGAGAAGGTGAGTTATGGCAGTGCCATTGTTTGCTTTATAAGTAAATACTGCCACCGCCTTAGAACAGTGGGGAAAAAAAGAAAATTTTGCACTTAATCTTTTTCTTTTTTCTATTTTCATACATTACGTGGCCATATTTGGTATCATTGGAAAGGCCAGTCTCTGACCTTTCCAATGACACTTCACTTGATCTTGTACGGTGTAAAACCCAGGGATGCAGGGATCCAAAGTGCCCCCTGTAACCCTTGTAGCAGTGTAGCGGTTTAGGGTTTGGATGAACCAATGCTTAATAATGCATTGTGCTATTACCTTCAAACTTACTGGCATAATGGGAAATGAGAAGGTGAGTTAGTACAGCATCATTGTTCATGTTATATTTGAAAATTGAACAATAGAAGTGCATTAGGGAGAAAAAAATGAAAAAAAGAATATATTTATTTTTCTTTCTTTTTATTATTTTTACACATAGCCTGGTCATGCTTAGTATCACTGGAAAGACCATACTCTGGTATGTCCCTGTATGTGTTACCATTCAGGAGATACAGAGGTGCAAAGGACCCCTTTATCTCCATCATCAGAAATTAGAAACATAGAAACATAGAAAAATGTCGGCAGATAAGAACCTTTCGGCCCATCTAGTCTGCCCAATTACATGGATACTTTACCTGGATTTATCTTTTGTTTAGGATAGCCTTATGCCTATCCCATGCTTGCTTAAATTCAATTACTGTTTTGGCCTCTACCACTTCAACTGGAAGACTGTTCCATGTATCCACCACCCTCTCAGTAAAATAATGCTTTCTGATGTTACTTTTAAACCTTTGCCCCTCTAATCTAAGACTATGTCCTCTTGTTTTGCTACTTTGTTTCCTTTTAAATATACTCCCTTCCTCTACCTTGTGGATTCCCTTTACATATTTAAATGTTTCAATCATATCTCCTCTGTCTCGTCTTTTTTCCAAGCTGTACATGTTAAGATCATTAAGCCTTTCCTGGTAACTTTTCTCCTTCAAGCCGTACACCATTTTAGTAGCCCTTCTCTGAACTCTCTCTAAGAGGTCTATTCCTTCTGGAGATACAGTCTCCAGTACTGCACACAGTACTCCAAGTGAGGTCTCACCAGTGCTCTGTACAGTGGCATGAGCACTTCCCTTTTCCTACTGCTAATACCTCTCCCTACACAACCAAGCATTCTGCTAGCATTTCCTGCTGCTCTATTACATTTTCTACTTACCCGTAGATCCTCTGAAATAATGACCCCTAAATCCCTTTCCTCAGATGTTGAGGTTAGGACTGTATCAAATATTCTATATTCAGCCCTTGGGTTTTTACATCCCAGGTGCATTATCTTGCACTTATCCACATTAAAACTCAATTGCCACAGCTCCGACCATTTTTTTTAGTTTACCTAAATCATTTGTCATTTGGCTGATCCCTCCAGGAACGTCAACCCTGTTGCAAATCTTTGTGTCATCAGCAAAAGGACATACTTTTCCATTAATACCTTCTGCAATATCACTAATAAAAATATTAAATAGAATGGGTCCAAGTACTGACCCCTGAGGTACCCCACTGGTAACAAGACCTTGCGCCGAGAGAAGTCTCTTTCTGACATCATCACCCAGGTGCAATGATGTCAGTGGGCGGAGGGATTTACCAAAGGCAGGGCTGACATCCAAGAGAACACCATAGTCGACTCCAGATCTGTGCAGGGCTGCGACGACGTGCAGAACGCATCCTCTGCAACCAAGCGGGAAAACGGAGGATGCTCTCAGTGTGCCATTCGCAGCCAAGTGATTAAAATCAATTTTCACCACATTACATTCAGTCAAAACTAGAGGTTAATGAGCAAAAGCAGGTAGATCTAGAATTTACTGAAAAATACTAGGTGAAACTTGGAGTAACAACAAAGATTTGCGACTTTCTTTTTTATTTGTTAAATCTAGGAGTCACAATGGGTCTTGTAACTTGCTTTGTGACTTCTAGTTTTTGCTAGTAAAAACTAGGGATCACTAAAGAACTTTAGAAGAATTCGTTTTTACTAGTCAATATGCCAATTTACTGAATTCATGTCCTTACTGTAACACATATATATATATATATATATATATATATATATAATCCACTGATCTTTCTTTTGCAGTATAGTCAATTCCATACTGAAATTCATGTGATTTTGAAAACAGCCCTAAAAGATAGAATACCAAAAAATGTAGACAATAGCAATTTTTCAAAAGTGACAAATGTGGGACCTGGTGTACCTCAGGCTACCTATGTTGGCTTCTTTGTTTTAATTTGTTATACTTACTTGCTAGAATTAGAATCAACAGTAACTCAGATTAATCTGCAGTTCAAACAGGATGCAGCAACTCTTCAGTGGAATTTGTCAAAACTGCAAGATTTGGAACATGCTTAGTGAAAAAAAAATACAATTGTTCTAGAAATGGTGAACAAAATATACTTGTCAATTACTTATGGTTGGGATATTTAGTAGGCTACAACTGTTTGCAAATATTGTAGGTTGTTTTGCTGTTTTATGCAGTGTTGTGTGTTCTTAGAGACAAATAACCAGAAAATAATTGGCATGTATAAATGATATATTGACTCAATGGAAGAATTAGAGTTCTCAATTCATTTCTGCACACTGTAAGTTCGAAATTAATTTTATGTAACCTGTTTTCAAAATAAATTATGACACTTGAAACGGAATCAATATATATATATATATATATACAGGATCAATACAAAAATGTAATTATGACATCATCATTAGTAAACAGAAACTTAATAATAAATGTGAGAACGGATCTGCTTTCCATGTGGACACTTGTGTGGCCACCACGCTGTGAACACATTTGTGCTCACAGCGCTTTCTAAGGAGCTTTGCGCGGTGTAGACCTGTCTGGCGTCCACCGTAGTGCTTCAACGGAGAGGTAAAATCCCTGTCCTTTGTAATGTGCGTTAAAAGTACACAGGTTACATCGTATGGTCTTCCCAGCCACTGGCGTCGCTAGGTGGGGGTGGGGGGTGCGGCCCGCACCGGGTGACACCACCCCCTAGGGTGACACCCTAAAAAAAAATATATATATATTTTTTTTTACACAAAACTATTTTACCAGGAAGGATACATTGAGAATTCTCTCATTTTCAAGTATGTCCTGGGTAGGCAAGGCCTAGGCTGACACTTTCCAGGGGGCAGCAAAAAAAACACTACTAAAGGAGATATTCACAGAGCACCGAAATGACGCAGACAGTGTTCTGAAGTGCAGGGAATCAGCCACCGAATGCCACCACAAACCCATCCCCCGCTGTTTTCAAAAAAACTACTGAACGAAAATATCTGGAATTAACATATAAGATCCTATGAATGATAATAAAAAGGGCTGTCACAGAAAAAAAAACGCTATTAGAAAGAAAAAAAAATTGAATTTTTTTGAAAAATGCCTAATAGATAGAAAAAAAAATATCAACAAATAAAGAGACTAGGGATGTGCACCAATTTTTTTTTCGTTTCGGCTCGTTTCGTTCGTAATTCGACAATTTTCATTTCGGATCATTTCGGCCGATTTCCGTTTCGGCTCGTTTTTCGGATCGACTTTTTTTGGGAAATTGGAAATTTTCGTGCTTTCAGATTGGCTTATTTTTCGTATCGACTTTTTTTGTGATTTCGGACATTTTCGTGTATTCGGTGTGGGAAATGTTTTGCCCCATAGACTTCAACGTTAAAAATATTCCCGTTTTAATTTAATACCTAATAAACCGTTTATTATTATATTCTGTAGTAAAGAGTCTCTTTATTTCTCGATTTTTTTTAGGATATTTTAAGCATTTTTTGAAAAAATAATTATTAGCCACAGGATTTGGGAAATGTTTTTCCCCATAGACTTCAATGTTAAAATATTCCCGTTTTAATTCAATATCTAATAAACCATTTATTATTATAATCTGTAGTAAAGAGTCTCTTTATTTCTAGATTTTTTAGGATATTTTTTTTTCAAATATGTTTATTATAGATTCAATCAGTACAGCAGAAAAGAAAGGAGATGACAAGTAGTACAGTGAAGTTATTCCCCCTTAGGCATAGTAATAGACAACTCCCAACATAGTGGTACGACTTGTTACAACCGTTAGATATTCAAATAACTATCCAGCGCTCTTGAGTATGATGTCGGCAACAGAGGCGGGTCCGTGAGCGAATTCGACAGAAACCATTCGGTGAATTGAAAGTCCTTTTTGATCCGGGACACACTGTCCTCAGGTAAATGATGAATAAAAGGCCCCCAAACTCAAAAAAAAAAAACACCCTGTCTTCTTTATGAAGACTCGCCTCCGCCCAATCATGCCTAAAGATAGAGTAGAACCTGGAGTAGAACATCGAAAACGAGGGGGGGGGACCTCTATCCACTGGCCCAAAATGGCTTTCTTTGCGGACGCTGCAATAATGCCTAAAAGCGGTTTCTGAGCCCTGGATAATGGACCTGCTTCCTGATCAGAGAGAATGTTAAATAACACTCAATTTGGAGAGGTCGGCATTCCCAGTTTCAAAATTCGGGATCCGAATCTTCTAATGGTGTTCCAGAAAAGCCTAATGCAGGGGCACGACCACAGGCTATGAAAGAGATCCGCCATATCTTGTGAACATTTAAGACAACGTCCCGAGCTTAGTGGATTATAAAGGGCCAGTCTGGCTGGCGCCACATAGGCACGTGCAATAATTTGTAAAACATTTCTCCATATTGGGCCAATGGAATTTGTTTTCGTGATCTAGTGGTGGCCACTATAAGTGAAAAAGGTGATTGTTGCGGGAGATGGAGGCACCAAGAGGCTATCCCTGTGGTGGCAGCTATCCCTGTGGTGGCACACAATCATAGTGTGGACAGAGTGTTTGTCGGAAGCTAGCTGTCGAGGGGCCTACCTTCATTATGCTATCTAGAGGGTTAAGGAAATCCCTAGGTCCCAAATCCCTTAACTGCTGTGAGACAAAAGTGGAGAGTTGTAAATAATACATGGGATGCAGATATGTGGGTGCTATCATGTCACGCAGCGCTTCGTAGGGGAGAAGGGTGTGTGAAGGTAGTTGCAAAACTTGACCAACTTGGGATAAGCCCTTACGCGCTAGAGCCCAAAAGGCCGGGACAGGTGTGCCGTTTTGGAAGCTCGGGTTGCGAAGCAAAGGCTGGTAAATCAAAGTTTTACAGGACAGGCCTAGGTGCTTCCTGGCCTTGCACCACGCAACTCGGCCTACATTGAGAAGAGGCTTCGCCCTTTGGGTGGGCGACAGTGAGGCGGGGGATAGATGTAGAAGAGCCCCTACTGACAACGGATAAGCCATTGCCTGATCCAATTTATAATCCGTAAATCTAGAGGAGCCTGTTATCCAATCCGCGACTAAGCGGTATTGGGCTGCCAGGTTGTACGAGCCTATCTCTGGCATATTCACGCCTCCTAGACCGAATGGTAGTTGTAGTTTGTGCAGTGCTATACGTGCCCTCCCACCCTCCCAGATAAACTTATTAAATAGGGAATGAATGGTCGAAATATCCAGTTTTTTAATGAGTATGGGTAGCATTTGGATCGGATATAACAAGCGTGGGAACGCCACCATTTTTATGAGGCTGATTCTACCCATGTAAGATAGTGGGAGTTTGGTCCAAGAGGAAAGCAGAGTTTTCAATTGGTTCACCAACGGTGGAATTGTTACCTCGTATAGTTTCCTCAAATCAATGGGGAGCAGCAGTCCCAGGTATTTAAATGTGCCGCCCTCGCGCCAACTAAATGGCAGGCGGTTCGCTAAGAGGGCCTTGCAGGTCCGACCCAGCGGAATGGCCAATGTTTTCTCAAAGTTTATTTTAAAACCCGAGGCTATCCGAAATCGGTCCAAGTAGTCAAGTAGCGTTGGGAGCGCCCTACTCGTGTCAGAGAGGAACAAGAGCAAATCGTCTGCAAACGCCACCACCCGCACCTCTTGGTTGCCCACCCTTATGCCTTCGACGTCAGGTCGAGTTAAAAGGCTTCGGATAAGCGGTTCAATCGCTAGGTTAAAAAAAAGAGGTGATAAAGGGCAACCCTGTCTCGTGCCCCGTTCCAAGAAGAAGGGGTTAGAGTTAAGCCCATTAGTCGTCACTGGCCGCCGGGGAATGATATAGTGCCTCAAATACGTTTCTGATTGATCTGCCAAAAAAATGATATTTAAAAAACCGGCGCAGGTAGGCCCAAGGTATTCGGTCGAATGCTTTGTCTGCATCGCAGCTAAGGACAAGGTCCGCCGAAGGTTGATGTTCGTTTGACGCCCAAATTGCCGCCAGCGCGCGCCTAATATTCTGAACAGAGTGACGCCCCTTTAGGAAACCCGTTTGCGCAGGGGAAATAAAATCTATCAGTGGCTCCTGGAGTCGGCATGCCATGATACCAGACAAAAGTTTCAGGTCGACATTTAAAAGAGAGATCGGACGGTAGGATGTGATTAGTATGGGATCCCTATTTGGCTTGGGGAGGACAACTATTCTTGAGGTATTAAAAGTCGGCGGGGGGTCTTTGCCCTGTAAAATATTATTATACAGCGTAGCAAGGTGTGGAACTATATGTTCCCGTAAAAGCTTATAAAATTCCGCCGAAAAACCATCCGGCGTTATGGATTTCCGTTGGGCTAATTGGGGCGTTTAACTTTTCCCGAGCCTCTGAATCTAATTCTGGTAGGTTAGCCTCTAAAAAGATACCAGCCTGGGACTCCCAGACGTCCGGTTCTGCCTTATAAAATCGTTCAAAGTAATCCCTGAAATATGCATTGATTTTTAACGGATCTGTTAGAAGCTCCCCGGTATGTGTCTTGATCCGCGAGATTGAGGGAGGTGTTGGCGTCTGCAGTCGAAGAAGGTTTGACAATAATTTCCCTTGTTTGTTACCCCAGCGAAAAAATCTATTTTTGTGGTGGAACCAGAAATATTGCGCCCTATCCTCAACTATTTCGGCATATACCTTCTTGCTGGATTTATATTCCGTCGCAGATTGGGCAGTGGCTTGAAGTACGTGGGACCTGTACGCGGACACTAGGGTCGAATGAGCCTCCTGTAGCCTTCTATTGATCTCTTTTCACTTGCGCGATACATATTCTATTATATGACCCCTCATCACTGGCTTGGCCGCCTCCCAAAATAAATTAGTGTCGTCTAGGTGTTCTATATTGTCATCCACATAGTTGTGCCAGCACAGCTCCATATGGTTCCTAAATCCTTCCGACATGTATAGTGAAGTCGGAAAATGCCAGTTGCGGGACTGTGGGAGCCCAGCCGTATCTCTATTGTGACTACCGCATGGTCAGAGATATGTATCATGCCAATGGAGGCATCGAGTAAGGTGTGCTGCAAGGAGAGAGACATGAGGAACATATCTATGCGGGAGAAGGAATCGTGGGGGTGTGAGTAAAAGGAGTAATCCCTCCCCTCCAGGTTAAGGAATCTCCACGCGTCTACCGGTACAATATGGTTTTGTAAGAATTTAGGTCCCGCCGTGGACTGCATGGTGTCTGGCGACCTTCTAGGCCTTGAGCGATCTAGAGTTTGGTCTACCACTGCGTTAAAATCCCCTCCCACTAGACAGTGATCAAAATTATAGTGCAGCATTTGTGCATACAAGTCAGAGTAAAACTGTAGATGGGGAGGGTGGGGGGCATACACATTCACCAGCAAGTACTTTGCTTCTTGGATGGACACCAACAGAATGGAAAACCTGCCCTGTGGATCGTTCTTTTCCTCTAGGACTACATGTGGAAGCGCCTTGTTTAACAAAATTGCAGTGCCACGCTTTTTATTTACATACGGGGCTGAGGTTTGGTAGCCTATCCAGGGTGCCCGGAGGAGATTAGTGGGTGAAGACCAATGGGTCTCCTGGAGAAAGATAATATCCGGTCGCAATTTAGTTAAGTGTGTGAGTACCTTCTTTCTTTTAATAGGGGAGTTTAGTCCCTCCACGTTACACGAGACCACCTTAAAGGAGACCTTATGAACTGGTGCCGGGGCTGTCATAGTCTGGGAGATAAGAACGCGGACGGACACGGCGTGTCCCTAATAGCTAGAGGGGACCCCTCATGGTAAGGGGGGAACATGGCCGTCCCAGCAGCAGCCACAATTCCCAGTGCAGGGGGTAAGGAACAAATGTGCTGACTTGAATCTAGATTTTGTACTTTTTTGTTTTGGAACCAAAACATATTGAAACTAACACTCAATACTGAGAACATCAACCATTGAAAACTAGGAGCTAACGAACAGCACCTCAAATAACAGCAACCACAGAAAAAATTAACTAACGAACGGCATAGCAAAAAACGGACATGCAATTTATCTAGCAAAGATTGCCCACTCTCCAGCGGATAGGCCTTGTGTCAGGAACCGGGTTCTTATGACACCGGTGACGTGAATATGAACCCAGGATGCGGTAAATAAGGCAACAACAAAAGGCTTGGTGAAAATAGCAGAAACTTATATTGAATAACTGGATACAAATAAAAAGGCAGGAATCTGTATAAATAATAAGTCTTTCAAAAACAAACGCAGATGATGTAAAGTCTTGGGATGGATAATGTAGAAGGGGGTCTTGAGACTGTACCGGCAAGGAGTAAGAGAAGCGAAGTCCAGAGGAATAGCCAGGGGTCCGGTACACGGGAATCAGAATAAACGGCAAGGCTGGTCACTTGACTCTTGGGATAAATCAGGCACCTTTCTTTGATCAGGAATCCAACGTTAATGACAGAGCACTGGCTGGATGTGGGAGTGGTTCTTTTAAGGAACCCAGCCAGTGCTCATTACATCCACCTGATGCAGTATACAAAAGCTGGGCTAAGGCATACTGCTGTACAGGAGCTTGCCACCAGGGTTGGTCTCATGACTTGGACTTTTTGCCACAGCGTCGCCGTGGGACCTGACACCTTGAGCAAGAGACTTAACATCTTATGAACCTGACTGAGAGTCAATGGCGAAAGCGTAGCCGATTAAGGCGGAGCCGGGCCTCCCCGGAGTGGAGAACGTCGAGACATCGGCGAAGTCCCCCCGTTTGGGCTCTCGTCCTGGAGCAGAGCGACTTCCGCCTCTTGCGGGGTATCAAAGTAATGCATCATCCCATTAAAGACCACACAAAGTCGAGCCGGGTACAAGAGAGAAAAGCGGATGTTCTGGGCCACCAATTTGGAGCACAGTGTAGAGAATGCCCGTCGTTTCGTTGATACAGCGGCTGAGAAGTCCTGAAATAACCGGAGTGTAGCCCCCTGATAGTCCAGGTTTCTGAGACGATGATAAGCTTGGAGGATCTTGGTTTTGTCAGCGTAATTCAGGAAGCGCATAATCACTGGTCTCGGACGACCTGCTGTTGGGTTCAGGTCCGGACCTAGCCTGTGGACCCTTTCCACCGCCACTGGGCAGGACTCGATGTTGTAGCCTAGATGGGAGGGCAGCCAGACTAAGGCCCATTCCTGTAAGGCCGGGCCTTTCACCACCTTCGGTAGGCCAATAATACGTAAGTTATTCCGGCGGCTCCTGTTTTCCAGGTCATCCAATTTGTCTGTCAGGCCTTGAATAACCGTGTTTTGTTGGTCAAGTTGGGTTTGTAGTGGGATAACCGTATCTTCCAGGCTGGACACCCTTTCCTCCACCTCCGTTAACCTATGTGCTTGTGACGTCAGTTGCGATAAAACAGATTCAATAGTAGCCGTGAGTTTTCCCAACTTGTCATCCAACAATTGTGAGAGAGCTGCAGAGATATCCACCACACTCAGTGGGGGCATCCCGCTCAGAGCTCGTGCGTGCGAGTCAGTCATGTCTGAAATTGACACATTATATTCCGAGTCCACTGAGTCCCGAGAGTGAGGGGAAGGTGAATCCAACCCCGAACGGGATTTCGGAGCCGGCTTAGGGGCCGTCTTGGCTGAAGATTTTTTTGTGACTTTTCCTGCCATCACAAACTTGTCCATGTCGTCACTCCGAGTTAAAGTTAGGTTTAAGAGGTTCCTCTCGCGTGAGAACTGCGGGCCACAGTGGACTGGTAAACCGCAAAAATGGGGGGAAACGTAGAAAGGGGAGGTGCCCTGGGCGACCCTGGGACAAAAGAAAATAGAAAAAAAAGGAAATAGTTAGCGTCAATGCGTCCCCCCCCCCTGGTGGGGAGACTAAGAAAAATTGTGATGGGCAGATATGTTTGAGAAAGGGCGCCCCCGGTCAATGGATTATGCGGTGGAGAAAAAATTAAAGAGAGAAGTGCCCCCTTGCCAAAGGGGACAGAAAAATTGAAGCTTGAATGAAGGAGAAAATTGCCCCCCTGCCAAAGGGGACAGAAAAATTGAAGTTTATAGATAGTTATTGTGTGACAAGGTAGAAAAGCGTCCCCTGACTAAGGGGGACAGAAAAATTATGCTAAGAGCAGGTCTGAAACGGTTAAATTTCTGTCCGTGATCACCCCAGGGGACATTGGGACTCCGCAGAGTCGGTGACCCCACAGCAAGGCCCACCAAATCATTGCGTGCCCCAGGGGAACCCCAGGGCGGAAAAATTGAGGGACAGTCGCCTGATTCCTCTCCGTTTCGTCAAGTTCAACTTGCGCTGGGGGCCGTTACTCCACCATGCAGCCTCTGCAAAATGGCGGCCGGCTGTGTCAGTCTTAGCCCCAGTTATTAGTGTGGTGCGTCTTTGCCCAGGTATAAAGAGGACACCGTACCTGCTTGTTAGGTGACCAAGTGACGGCCCACCGGGACCTGCAGCGTTGTTCCGGCCAACCTCTCCGTTCACCGCGGCCGGTGTCTGGAAGCACGGCGCCCCACCTCGTGCCTACCGCAAGATGGCAGCTTCTCCCGCCCGTCTCAGCTCGACCCTGGGTGAGACCGGTGACCGTGCCTCCGCCTGTAGTGTGCAGATCCGGCGATCGTCCTCACGCTAGACCGATTGGGCCGCCACAACCGGGGTCACAGGAAAGGAGGAGAAGCTGTGGTTCCGAAAGTCCCACCTAGCGTAGGCTGGGACGGGTGGCTCAATTGAGGCCTGGTGACTCCAGGGCTTAATTTGCTGCTTGTCCCGATCCAGCCGGGGAAAAAAAAGCAGAGTCCGATGCAGCAGAGATTGCACGAGGTCCAGCTAGCAGTTCTAACACCGGTAGTAGCAGAATTCCGCTCAGCAGAAGCTTAATTGCTAGCTCTATATGGAGCTCGAGGTAAAAGCAGCCATACTCTTGGCCCGCTTCCCGGAAGTGTACCTTTTAGGATATTTTAAGCATTTTTTGAAAAAAGAAATTCTGAGCCACAGGGTTTGGGAAATGTTTTGCCCCATAGACTTTAATGTTAAAAATATTCCTGTTTTAATTAAATATCTAATAAACCATTTATTATTATATTCTGTAGTACAGAGTCTCTTTATTTTTAGATTTTTTAGGATCTTTTAAGCATTTTTCAAAAATTACCGAAGTGGAACCGAAATTATGAATTGCACGAAAATGATTTCAGATTCCGAAATTTTTTCGTTTTGGGTCGGAAATCGTTTAGTTTCAGACGGTTTTGGATCCGATCCGATTCGGAAAATTGTCCGAATCCGAATCACCGAATCGGGCCGATTCGTGAAAAAAAACGAATCGGTCTGAAACGAAACGCACATCCCTAAAAGAGACTTTTTACTACAGATTAATGGAATAAACGTTTTATTAGATATTGGGTAAAAACGGGAATATTTTTAACATTGAAACCTATGCAGGATTATTCAGAGAAGGGTGAAAACCTTGAGAATGACTGTAGAATTGAAAATTCTAGGGCAAAATAGTCAAACCAGAAAAATTCTCCCATTTATCTCACTTTCCAAATTGGCTATTTGGTCTAGATTGTTCATTCTCCTGGCAATTCTCAAGGTTTTCAACTCTCTCTGAATAGCCTTGATGGTGTTCGCCTGAATAAACCTGTCCAATGAAACCACTGAAGATCAGGACATTTCTCTGCTGTTCGATGTCTCTGAACAGATTTACCATTACTTCTCTATGGGGACTTTCGCTGCCGTCGAACAGGCACCGTACTTGCTGGCAGTTCACCAAAATTTGTGTGTGAGTATATGAGAGAGCTCCACAGCAATAAACCTCACAGTAATGTGTATTATGAGCATTCAGTATTACATGGGAGTACTGATTTATGAGTAAGAGTAGTTTAAAATAAATAAACGTAAAACTGGGGGGTGACACCATGAGTTACTGCATCGGGTGACACCAACCCTAGTGACGCCACTGTTCCCAGCCAATCCTTCAAAACATTATGAACGACTTAGTGCGTCTGTGTGGCCCTGGCCTCACATAATTTTACACATGGCCAACTCTGGCAGCAATAACACATGGGGGGAACCAGAGAGCACCAAAATGTCGCCGACATGTTGGTGCTCTTTCGTTCCCTGCACTATAAGGAATCAAATTTCCCGACTCTACGGGGAATTCAGCATTCACCGTAGGGTTCCCAGAGTGCAGGGAATGGACCCGAAAATCCACTGCAAAACCGCCGAAAGCCCGCCAAACACCTGCCAAAAACCCAGCGAAAGACTGCTGAAAAAACGCATCCGATACGATCCGAAGTATCGGATCACTCGAACTGCTGCAAAAAACACACCAATCACGTCCGGAAAAAGCCGCCAAGCTGCCGAAAACAGCGCCAACCAGACTCCGGAAAAAGCCGAGAAGCTGAAAAACGGGGAAAAGAAACAAAAGAAAAAGTTTGAAAGTGTCAATTTAAAGACTGTTTGCAGAAAAACTACTCAATGAAAATGTCTGGAATTTACATATAAGATCCTATGAATGATAATAAAAAGGTTTGTTACAGAAAAAAGAAAATCTGCTATTTAAAAAAAAACCTGAAAATAATTTTTGTAAAAAAAATCCCGAAAATGCCTAAAAGATCCTAAAAAAATCAATAAACATAGAGATTTTTTACTGCAGATTAAAATAATAAACCGTTCATTAGATATTGAATAAAAATGGGAATATTTTTAACATTGAAGCCTATGGGAGTGGCCTGAATAAACCTCTCGAATGAAAACACCGAACAACAGGGCATTTCGGCAACATTTCACTGCAGTTTGGTGTTCTCTGAATAGAATAACCATTGCTTCTCTATGGGGATTGGGGAATTTCACTGCCTTCGAACAGGCACTGTACTTGCAGTTCACCAAAATTTGGCGCACTGCCTGCTCTCTGAATAGCCGAATGGCCCCGAAATGTCACCGTACGGAGAAAATCTCTGTTCGGTGACATTTTGGGGCCAGATTGGCTCGGAATAACCCCTATGGTGAAGATCTCCTGCTGGTGTCCAGACACTTGCAACACAGAAATGAACTTGCTGTAAAGTAATGTGAGCTGCGTAGTAACAAGAGAAGCTTTGTGTGTTGGACTCTGAGTCACTGGCAGAGGCATTGGTGCTACAGCATCCACAATCCCAAGCATGCACAAAGGGTATGCATGGTGTACCCACACACCCTAATGCCGGCCTGTCTGTTCTCCATTTTGGCCTCCACCTACACCTTCTAGATGCTATTTATCTGGGTCAAGATAAAGAGAATCAATAATGGTGATATCTCTTTGTACTCTATGATTAATTAGAAAAAAAATAGTATTTTGACCTGAATATTCTAAACATAAGTTTTGAAATATACACATCCCCTGCAATCCTCTTACCAACCCACTGCTACATTTTATAAATGATTGCACATACATCTGGCATTCCCTTTTATAAACCTTTGTTATGAAACTGATTTACTTTAGGGAATACGTTACAGGTTGTACAATTCAGTAAAGTGTATCAGTTCTATTCACTAAAGGTGAAACTCAGGAGAATTGGCAGAAGTGGAAATTCTAGGTCAAAATAGCCAAACCAGAAAAAATTCTCCCATTAATCTCACTTTCCAAATCTGCTATTTGGTCTAGATTGTTCTCTTCTCCTGCCAATTCTTCTGAGTTTCACCTTTAGTGAATAGACTTGTATGTTTCCGAAAAATTGCTGTGAGGTTTTCCTGGTCTACTAGAGCCACCTAGTGGGCACTTTGGTTAACAATTCTGTTTTTCCTCTGCCTCTTGTTTAAAAGAGATTCTATAACTTTACTGTAAGAGAACACTACCATTAAGATAAGCTGTATCTAGATTACTTGTGCATTACAAACAAAAACACCTTATAAAACACATGATGCTGTTGTTTTCATGTTTGTTCAAAGTAATTGTATATAAAAAAAGAAACATAAAGTTAAGTGTTTCGGTGAAGTGGCAATAGGATCGGGAAAGGAATGTTTATTTATTTATTTATAAAATATTTTACCAGGAAGGATACATTGAGATTTCGAAAGAAAATACTGAATCGTATGGCGCCACCTAGCGATGGAACGTAAACCAGTTTTACAACATACAAAAAAAAAAACTTGGTATATAGATTAGAAGGAAAAAGCATAAATTCAAACAGATAAAGTCAATAAAATGTCAATGATATGTCAATTTCAAATGATCTTAGGGAAAGTTTAAAGGGTGGATCAGCCTCTGTCTCTCGCCATTTGATGGTATATCCAAAACCATCAATATAGTAGAATAGAAAAGAAAATATCATACACCTACTGAGGAAGCGATTGTAATCGCGAAACGCGTTTAGGTGTGTACTACTTATTTGTTTTATTAAATTTACTTGCAAAACTTGCAAAAAATTCTCAGTTTATTTGCCTTGTGAAGGATCCTGCTTGGAGATTAGGAGATCCGGTGCTCCTTTGAAAGTCACCGGCTGTTGATTACATCAAGTGTCTGATTTAGACACCCAAAAATTTGAGTTTACTCCCTCTCATTTTTTTACCAATAAGTGCAAACCGCATTGCTGCGCTATGATTTATTTTTGTTTTATTTAAGGAGTATATCTACATTTAAAGACACTAAGAAGGAAAAAAGACAGAGAGAGCACTATCATCGTTGGAAGAAGCGCTGACTCAGCCATATTTTCTTTTCTATACATTGAGATTTATCTCGTTTTCAAGTATGTCCTGGGTTTGGATGAGGCTGCAGGGGATTTATTGTGTTGTCTAAACTAGTTGAAATAAGAGATGGCAGCTGAATGAGATCTGATAGTGGGATTCCAACACTTTAATCTGCCCCCCTCCCCGTCATGTCCTTTGCATACATTCCGCTCAATGCAAGTCAATAGATTGGGTCAGAAATTCAGGAAGCCATTTAGTTCATTCTATGCACAGTGATCCACAGTGAGGAACAGGTGCTGTAAAAAATACTGTGTGGGGTGGCAAGTTACAGCACAGAATATCACAAAATGGATGCGCCCAGTGACACATACAGAGTAAAATATTTTCTTAACGAAGCATACGTGAGGAAAATAAAGCACATGTAAGACGTTAGCAACATAAAATAAACAACATAAATAATTTCATTTTTTGGTTGTAGTATCTCTTTAAGGATCTTCTCTAACCACTGGTGGTCTAGTCAAACAACAGTGAATTAATTTTGGCAGAAAGACATATATTTCACTGCTGTTTAAGTATGGTTTCAGTTAAGAACTCTACTTCAAAATTACCAAAGTAGATTCACTGCTGTTACAAACAACAGTGGAATAAAGGTAAATAGAGAATTGTCTCAGTTGATTTCTGCTGTAGAAGAATAACATTGGCATTAATTCCCGGGACTAAATATCTCAATATATGGACAATTTGTCTAACAGTGGACAGATGAGTATCTAAGCTCTTTGGGATAACTTTCTTAGCCTTTCCAGCTTTTTCCAACACCTCTTGATCACCCGTCTTCTGAGTGCTCTTTTTTGCTAGGCATGGCTATCATCAACAGATGCCTTTAGTGACCAGCAAATGCAAACCGAGTACTTTTTCTAACAGGGTTATTCAGAGAGAGGTGAAACTCAGGAGATTGACTGGAGAAGTGAAAATTCTAGGTCAAAATAGCCAAACCAGAAAAATTCTCCCATTAATCTCACTTTCCAAATCGGCTATTTGGTCTAGAGTGTTCTCTTCTCCTGCCATTTCTCCTGGTTTTCACCTTTCTCTGAATAACCCTGTGTTTCCACACTTCTAATTGCATCCTATTAATTGGAAAACAGGTTTTCTAATTTCCAAATCTAATTAGCTTTTGTTGAAGTCTATAGCCTAGATACTTTTAAATCGTAAACTGAGAATGTTTGAATTATATATTCAATATGTAGAAGAATAATACAATAATCTGTGTTATTCATTAATATAGATTGTGTTTGTTGATCGCTGTAATTTAGAGGAGTATCTAACCAGATTTTAAGCCAAATTTATACATAAATGCAGCAATTTCTAAAAGGTTTACATGATTTTTCTTGCCACTATCTGGTCTATTCAAAGACCGGTGAAACTCAGGAGAATGACTGGAGAAGTGAAAGTTCTAGGTCAAAATAACCAAACCAGAAAAATTCTCCCATTTATCTCACTTTCCAAATCGGCTATTTGCAGGGTTATTCAGAGAGAGGTGAAAACCAGGAGAATGACTGGAGAAGTGAAAATTCTAGGTCAAAACAGCCAAACCAGAAAAATTCTCCCATTTATCTCACTTTCCAAATCGACTATTTGGTCTAGACTGTTCATTCTCCTGCCAATTCTCGTGATTTTCACCTTTCTTTGAATAGACCTGTATATGTATATATTTGAGCCATTGTACTTGAAAATGAATGTATTCGTACATACAGTATATCTATGTTAGTTCATGCACATGAGTGTGTATGCACATTTGTGAGGAGTATGTGATTGGGGAAGGGCACTTAGAACTGTTTGGGGGGGCAAAAAATAAAGTTACGTGTTTAGGTGAAGTGGCTATAGGATTGCGAAAGGAATGTTTGGACAAGGCTGCAGGGGATTTACTGTGTTGTCTAAAGTAGTTGAAATAATGGTAAAGTTGGGAACAACCAAACTGCTCTAATTCTCTCTACATCTTCTTTCATATAACTTGTCGAATAAATGTTTTTTTCTTTTTAGCGGAATCTTATGTTGGTTTTCTGCTTTCTTCTTCTATTCCTCTGTAACCTGATCTCGGCATTTTTTTTCTTCACCTATTTCTTTTCCAGTCTCTGCTGTGAATAAAGAAGAATATTTCTGTGATTTGCAGAATTGAGAATTTGAGAATTTAAACTTTGTAGGTAAAAATAAATAAGTAGTTTAATTTGCAAAAATGCATATTTTAACAGATTGCATTTAGTAAGGCTTACTTAATTTAAAATGAATCATAGAAGAGATGTACCAGATTACAGAAGAGTATCAGGGTTATGCAAGGGTTATTTTCTATTTTTTTTTAAATCGTTTTTTCTTTTTTCTGTAACAGCCCTTTTTATTATCATTCATTGGATCTTTTATGTAAATTCCAGACATTTTCGCTCTGTAATTTCTTTGCAAACAGCGTTTCACTTTTCAAACTTTCAAGCGAACTGTTTTTTTTTCCCACTCCATTCGTCTTCGGTGTCGGCTTTTTACGGCAGCTGCTCTGCGCTCTGAGGCTAATGTCAGACGAGCGCATTTTGTACGGACTGTGCGTCCGTGCTCAACGGACGTACTTTCTGACTGACGACAAGGTAGTAGCTACACAGTCCATTTTTTTAACTGACGTTATTTTTGATGGGTGTAGCAGGGAAAGTAAATTAAAATGCAAAACCATTTTGTCCGTCAAAACTGCTGGACGCACAAATGCAGTCCGTCTGACCTCGTTCATCACTCACACACAAAGCTATGCGGACGTGGCGCACTCCGCACGTCCGATCTAGCGGTATTACATCCTTGCTTAACCTGCGTCCGCTTGCCACGTCCGATACGCGTCTGCAGTTCCGTGCGGACGTACTTTGTGTGTAGGGCTCCATTGGTCATAATTATATGCTATAACGATTGTACAAATGTGTGGCAACATGGACGTGATCAGTGCGCTCGTCTGACCCGAGCCTGATCGGCGCCTGCTCGGGTTCCTCCGGCGTGTTCGGTGGCGTTAATCCAGCTGTTTTGCGGGTTTTAGTGAGTGTTCTTCGGATTTTTCGGTGAGTGGTCATCGGGTTTGCGGTGGATTTTCCTTGCACTTCGGGGACCCTGTGGTGCTTGCGGAATACACCGCAGGGTGGCCGAAATAGGATCGCAGAATTGCGCCGAATTGAAGCCAACGAAAAGTCACCGAACGTGCGGTGACTTTCGACTCTCTTTGAACAACCCTGTATGTCAATCATAATACCTTTAAGAAATTGGCTCCTTATCAGGACTCCAAATAACGCAGTTAGGAGTGAAAAGCCATCTGAAGTAGATAAGGAAAAATTCAGAAGCCGAATCACCATCCATATGCTCTGACTTGCCTTGCAAAGCAACAGAAAAGTGTGCAATTGCTTCGAGGATAAACCACTTTTGATGTTTAGAAATTCAATCAGCAAACTACACAACTACCGCTGTGTTGATAAACAACTTTTGTTGTTTGATTCTTCAAAGAACATACAAAAATTCTTATTATATTTGTAATTAAGTTTAATTAAATAAAAAACCAAACATTGCAAACGTAAATCGTCAAACTAAAAATATATATACGAATGGATATAGAGCCGCAGGTCATGTTTTTTTGTGGACCAACTTAGATTTATTGAAGTGGGTTCTGCTGAATCTGATAAGAGAGAAATTCTTGGTAGGTTATGTGGTTTGTCGCAATGTAGAATGTGATTATGCATGAAAACAGTGCACATGATTTTATCCTGTTTGTACAAATATATTATCTTTTTCCTGTCATCATTTCCTCAAAGTCTACTCCAGAAAATGTGTCAGTCAAGGTTTTTTTTTTTCTTTCCCTCATAGACGTCAAGCTGAGAACACATTCTTGTGATATACAGCAAGAAAATGCGAAGGATATTGACGATCAGCATCCTTTTGCAAGTAGTTCAACCTATTGGTATGTATGTAAAATTAGATGTATTGTAAATTTTGTTGTAGTTGTTTTTCTATGCAGATTCCAGTACTATGATTTTGGTATATCAATTAAATTAATGTCTTGTTTTATAATTGGTTCACTGACCTTCTCTCCTTTTCTTCCAGTATATTTGCTATAGTGAATATCACTTTTTTTTTTTATTAAACATGTGTGTCACAAATTCATAATGTATTGCTAATTGAGTACTGAATAAATATATAATGCGTAATAGCATGAGGAATAACCTAATAAGGAATTAATAACTGTACATCACATCTAAAATCCATAACTGTATGGATAGGCTTAGGTAAAGACTGAATTTCGTAAATCGGGGATAACTTTTTAAAAGTATATGTCGATGTTTACATATTTATTTCTATATTTGTTTCTGTGCTGTTCCTGCGAAATTATCAAAATGACATACAAATAGATTTATTTATGAATGGACCGACCTCTGCAGGTACCAAAATCAGGAGATATCAGTCGTTCTTGAAGGAATTCTACCTCAAAATAATGTCAAATAAATACATAAGAGAATCTAAAGGGGGGCCACAATAACACAATTCTGCAAAAGTACTCCTCATACAGTTGATACCTTGATTATGTGAGTTTTTTTTCTGCTGGTATGGGCCGCTACCTATCAGCAGTGCTGACGCTCCTCCTCTAGCATGTGGAGGATGTATCCAGTGTATTGTCGAAGTACAGATCTGCCGCTGACCGTGGACTTCTTTCACATTTCCCAACAGGGACCCGGCTCTGACTCGCATCACAGTCCTGATAACTGATTGATACATTCTTGTAACTTCCCCCTTCTTCAGGATTCTCAACCTTATACCCTGGTACCACCATATTTATTTAATTTTGTAATACCAAAATAGTTAATGCCAAGCAGCAAAGTCTGCTGTAATCAGGTTCACCAAATATAGGGCACTATCAGCTGTCCTGAACTAAAACCAGGACGCTAAGGGGAAAAATTATCGTTCGCTAACTTTCCCCTAGCGCCAGGGTTTCCCCAGCAGATCGCGGGACAAGCGCCGAGTCTGGCAGCCTACCCCTTAGTGTTCGCTAATTTCCCTTTTGCATCCCGGTTTCCCCAGCAGATCATGGGACAGGCGCCGAGTCCGGCAGCATACTCCTTAGCGATCGCCAAGTCCCCAGCATCCCTTCCATGGCATCCATAGGACACCATGGAGGATCGTGCTGCCAGGTCACAAGATCCTGCTTGTTGGTGGAGTGATCGTGGAGGGAGAGAGGGAATTTTCTCGCGGCGGGATAAGAGGGGAGTATTTGTTTTGGGGGTGTTTTGAGCTGCAGGTAATGGATTCTGCAGCAGCGCAATCCCTTACCTGCACCTCTGCGCTGGTGGTAACTTTTTCGTTAGCACCAGCTCTTATTAAATAGTGTTAGGACCAAGTGATCCTAATGCTAGTTAATCTGTGCTTTCCCTTTGCGCTCCCCATGTTAGGTAAAGGGAGCGCAAAGTACAGTAAGCTTGCGCTACGAATCGCTAATTAATGAGCGCTAACTTTTTTTTAACCTATTAATGAATCGAAGACGATGTGGGCGCACCTCTATGACCTCCTTTAAGCTAGTGCTAATGCTGATGCTACTGTTAGCTTGAAGGAGGTGATAGAGCCCATAATGTATGCAGTCCTTTGTATATTGTATACAGAAAGTCTTCAAAAACTTCAATAAAACTTGTTACAATTAAAAAACACCTTCCAAAATAGTGCCATTCATATATGTGTATATATATCTTCTATTTCTTTTGCAGTATATTTAATAACATGCTTTTATAAAACTCATTTGTATAGTAACAAAGTAACAAAGCAATTTAGAAATATTGTAATTGTCTGATACATTCGACCCTTTCTGATATTCAGAAATGAGCAAAAATATAAAGATACCGAACACTCCACAAAACAAAAAAAAATCACACACCACATATAAAATAATATGTAAAGGGCACACACAGCACTTTTTGTGTCATGCACAATCACACGGAGCATATCATTTTATGACTAAATTCTTTAGGCTTAGAGTTATTTTTAGGGTTAAGATTACTATTTCTGCTTGTTTTAGGGTTAGGTTTCTGTTTCTGCTTGTTTTTATGGTTGTGGTTACAACAATTTATTTTTGTTTTATGATTAGGGTTCGCGTTACTGCTGGTTTTTATGGCTAGTGTTAATTTTGGGGTTAGAGTTGCTCTTTCTGCCGATTTTACGGTTAAGGTTCCTATTAAGGTTATTCTTTTGGCTTGTTTTTATGGTTAGGGTTACAATTTCTTCTTGTTTTACTGTTAGAGTTACTGTTGGGGTTACTGTAAGGGTTAGGATTACTATTTCTGCTTGTTTTATGAATAGGGTTAGAGTTAGAGTTACTTTTTACCATAGTGGTACTGCTTGGGCTATGATTAGGGTTAGGGAGGCTTTCCAGGATATCAGACTCTGGCGTGTGGTGAATACTGGATGTATTTTTATGCTGTTGCTGCACACATAATTATTTATGTTGTGCCACTTCGTTTGTGGTAGTCCCATAAATTTTTTATATGCTAAATAAGTTCTTGTATGGCTTTACGCTATGTGGTGCTCTGTATGTTTTCTACTTTTGTAGTACTCACCAGGAGACTGCAGTTGTATCCCAATGGTGTATGAGTGCCATTGCTTTGGTGTGATCACTGTATGCCCATTTCATTATATATATTATGATTAGGTATAGGACTACCATTTCTTTCAGTCAATCAGGTTATATTCAGATCCGGCTAATTATAATTGGGTTAGATCAATTTGGAATTTCTTTATTTTGATGCAATTCTGTTTGGCTGTCAGTGATTTGGTTGTCAGTGAATGGGTCTTTGGAATGGTTCTGGTGTAATTGACAAGATCTGCAAATATTGTATTCCATCAGTGCCAGAGGGGTAACTGTATAACGGAAGTTAGTATGGAATAAAACTGGAGCTTACAATTCTCTTCCTATGAACCCACAGACCAACCAGATACAAAAATGACACTGGATAATTGCTGTTATCCTGCACACAGAGTCCTCTGTGACTAAAATTCCTCTGTCAGCAGCTCTTCACAGACCTGGGTGTAGTAGTGTCAGGGTGACACCTGACGTGAGTCATGGTGGGACTCCTGAGGCGAGGTTTTGAAACCCTCAGGGAAAGTATACATGCTGGAGTAGGTGCAGACCGAAGGTTTATTAAAAAGTGGAAACTAAAACAAGAACAGTCACTGATAATACACTGGTTTGAGCAGGCAGCAGTTAAAACAAGAAGCCAGCAAATGCTCTGTAGTAGTGGACAGACAGTACTGCTGGGCAGGAACACGAGGTACCGTTGGGCAAGATCACAAAGCGCTGCTGGCTAGATGATTTGGCTGGCACTGTTGGATAGGATCACACTGTACTGTTGAGCAGGATGACATGGCAGGATCAAGTACACTGCTGGACAGTACAACTCTACACTGCTGAGCATGATAAGTTGTCAGGAACATGTACACCGCTGGTCAGGACCACTGAGAAGGGTGACTTGGCAAGGATCGCTTACACTGCTAGGCAGGACTACTTCACTGCTGAACAAGGTGACCAGGCAGGAACACGTACACTTCTAGATGGATATTCACAATGCAGGAAGCAGCAGTTGGACTCACTGAAGATGGATCAGATGTCACGTACCTCCTAGATATATAATGTCTAATTCCTATATGCAGACAAATTATACTACACTGCCAGGCCTTGAAGTGGCCGGTAATTCTACCTATGTCCAACTATAAACCGTACCAGAGGTATACACAAACTGGAATAAATAATAAACACCAGAGGTTAATACCAGAGATACACTTGAGCTAGATATCAGGGGTTAATATACCAGAATGCTCGTGAGCCAGGTACTAGGGGTTAATACCAAGGTGCTCTTGAGCCAAATGAAAGGGATTAATACCAAAGCTGACAGTTAACCAAAAACCAGGGCTCGTAGTGCCAGAGGGGATCGTTAGCCAAGTGCTAGGGGTCGTCTCACCTAAGAGGATCGTCAGCCAAGTGCCTGGGGTCGTATTGCCACAGGGGATTGTCAGCCAATGCCAGGACTCAATATTCCAGAAAAGGTAGTCAGACAGGAGCTAAGGGGTTAACAGCCAGGAGAATCATCAGACAAGCCAAATCAGTACATAGGTGGTCAGATGTATTTAGTAAGGAAAGCACTGAGAGGAGTGAAAACCACGTCAGGGCAAGGAACCAGGGCTCAGGTGTCTGAATTTAAAGTCGGTGGGTGCCATGTCCTGCCCACGACCTCGACCTGTGATCGCATCCATCATCTACATCACTCGGTGGCCAGCCAGCGAGCAGCAGGAAGGCACTGCTGGCCACTGGGACCCGGCATGGGAGCTCAGAACGTGACAGCAGAGGAGTCACAGCAAAGTCTGGAAAAAGACAATAGCTTGGAACAGGAGAGCCAATCACCAGGCAGTGGACTCAGGAACGGAGCACTGCAACATGGGAGGAATGGGTGCCGGACAAAATCCCTACAGCCAGGTTCCCTAATGCCAATGTCCCGACGGCCAACTTCCAGACAGAACAAGTGCCGGACATACCAAGTTCCCTACACGGCCAACTTCCCGACATCCATAATCCCAGTGGCTAACCCTAAAACTAACACCCTAACCCTAGATTTAAGGGGGTTAGGGCTAGGTTTAGGGGGTTAAGGTTAGGGCTAGGTTAGGGGGTTAGGGCTAGGTTTAGGGGGTTAGGACTAGGTTTAGGGGTTAGCGCTAGGTTTAGGGGGTTAGGGTAGGGCTAGATTTAGGGGGTTTGGGTTAGGGCTAGGTTTGGGGGGTTAGGGCTAGGTTTAGGGGGTTAGGGCTAGGTTTAGGCGGTTAGGGTTAGGGCTAGGTTTAGGGGTTAGGGCTAGGTTTAGGGGGTTAGGGCTAGGTTTAGGGGGTTAGGGTTAGGGCTAGGTTTAAAGGCTTAGGGCTAGGTTTAGGGGGTTAGGGAGTAGGGCTAGTGTTAGCCGCTGGGATTTTGGATGTCTGGAGTTGTCTGTGTAGGGAAGTTGGCCGTGTAGGGAAGTTGGCCGTCAGGGAGTTGTCTGTGTAGGTAAGTTGGCCGTCAGGATTTTGGCATTAGGGAACCTGGTTGTAGGGATTTCGACCCAAACCCAGGAGGAACACAATTTAACAGAGGGTTGGTCAAGTGCCCTGGAAATCAAGTGTGGTCAGATGAATAGCAGGCTGCAGGGAAGACCCCTATCAGATATACATGGAAAGGTCTGGCGAGAGTAAGAGCCAACCTTCATCGGCTCATGCATATAATGTCCTTGCTTTCCTATGGGCTCCAGGGCTGGAAGCATTACAAGTAGTAGGCGAGAGAAGCTCTGTCCTTCAAGAGATTTCTCCAATTTGCCTATATCCAGCTGTGGATCGTCCGGGCTCACGTCTTCACTCAATCCAAATAGTGTAGTGTCAGAGCATTCCTCCCATATGCTGCTACACTATATATCATTGACCTCAGTCAACAAACTAAAATGATGACATTTCGTGATGGACAAGCTCTTAGGGTTCAGTTTTGGGTACATGTCCTAAGGGTCTTGTAGGTTCACCAGTGTCATGTCTGCAGGGGCACAGGTCTTCATTCTTCCTCTTGTAGCTATGTGTTATTAATAGGTATATTTACTACAGCAATATCAGCACTAACATTTTATCTTCGATCTTCCTGTATTTTTAGTTTTCACCCTCAATCATCCAGAAAATGTGACAATTAAATGGCGAGATGATGAAATCACTGTTTACTGCAATCATCCTAATACGAACCAATACGGTTATTGCTATAAAATGAAATTAAGGTTTAAAAGCAACAATAAACAGGATTGGGAGGTCAGTATATTCCTTCTGTGCACAAATGACTACGATGCAATCCAACAGATAATGTACTGTATTTTTTGCACTATAAGATGCACCGCAGTATAAGAAGCACCTACAGTAGGTTTTAGGCTAATGTCAGACGAACGCAGTGATCATGTCCGTGTTGCCGCACAGTTTAACTTCTGTCGTAGCATAGAATCATGATCAATAGAGACCCACACACGAAGTACGTGCGTACCGAACTGCGCACGCACAACGCAGGTGGCAAACAGACTCAAGTTAGGCAAGAACGTAAAACCGCTAGACTGACACGCAGAGTGCGCCATGTCCACGTAGCGTTCTGTGTGAGTGATGAGATGTCAGACGCATCGCATTTGCGACGTCCAGCACCTTGACGCACGAAATGGCTTTTCATATCCTTTTAAAATTTTTATCATTTTTCATATTAATTTTATTTCCCATAGTTCCCTTTTTTTTTCTATGTCTGTCAAAAAACAGGAACCGTGTGGTGTCTACAGTATCTTCCGTCAGTACGTCGGTCCGTTATGCACGCACGCAGAGTGCGCTCTGTCTGCGATCGTCTGAAATTAGCCTTAGTGGAGGAAAACAAGAAAAAATATATTCTGAACCAAATGGTGTACTAAAATATTAATGGCAGAGTAGGTGTTGTCAAGTGCAGCTCGGCTGTGATCACTGATTTGTACATTTCAGCCTCAGCTCAGCTAATCACACAATGAAACATCAAATAGGACCGGTCAGTGAGCACAGCGAGTTGTCAAAATTCGTTCCATTAGATGCATAGACATTTACCCCCATTTTTTGAGGGGAAAAAAGTGTGTCATATGGAGTGAAAAATATGGTACTTGCATCCCATCAACTAGCATTATTGATCGTGCCTCTTGCTGTATTTTAGTATCTCTTAATGCAGGCAACTAATGCTGTAAATATACATTTATTATTAAAAATAAAGACACCGCATGCTTGACTATCAGGGTTATCCAAAGAGATCCGAATTGCTTGAGAAAGGTAACCGAATGCTGAAAATCAGCATTCGGTTACCTTTCCTGGCCATTCGGCTATCCAGAGAGCAGGCAATTCGCCAAATCCTGGCGAATTGCCTGCACATACGGTGCCTGTTCGGTGCCTATTCGAGGGCAGTGAAATCCCCATGAAAAAGCACTGCTTCGGCTATTCAGAGAACACAAACCAGCAGTGAAAGGTTCCCCTAATGCCCTGCCATTCGGTGGTTTCATTCGGCAATTTTATTCAGGAGAATCCCATAGGCTTCAATGTTAAAAATATTCCCATTTTAATTCAATATCTAATAAACCGTTCATTATAAAATTCTGCAGCAAAAAGTCTCTTTATTTATAGATTTTTTAGGATACTTTAAGCATTTTTCAGATTTTTTTTTTTTTTTTAAAAAGTCCGATTTTTTTTTTTTTTTTTTTTCAGTTTACTTATTTTTTTTGTAACAGCCCTCTTTATTATCATTCCCTGGACCTCCTGTGAAAATTTCAGACATTTTCGCTCAGTAGTTTCTTTGCAAACAGCATTTCTTTTTCCCAGATTCATACAAATGGTTTTTCTAATTTATTCACTGCCTCCTCTACATCACAGCTGCTTCGGCTCTGTGTGATTCGGCTCATGTTCGGCTCCTGTTCGGCTCCTGTTCGGCTCCTGTTCGGCTTTTTCGAAGGTTAATCCAGATGTTTTTGCTTGTTTTCAGCATGCATTCGGTTAGTTTTCGTCAGGTTTTCGGCAGCTTTTCCCTGCAATTTGGGGACCCTGTGCTCTTTGCTGAATACACCGCAGGGTCACCGAAATGCAATCGGCAAAAGGAACCGAATTGAAGAGAACGAAAAGTCACCGAACGTGCGGTGACTTTTCGAATCTCTTTGGATAACCCTGTATCTTTTACTGTGTTCAAAATCTACCAGATAATTGACTGCATGGATTTTTGTTACAGGGAACCCATTGTAATTATTTGATTATGTGTGAAAAGCTGTTGCTAACTATTTATACATTTGAAAATAGTAAAGAGAATTCCGAATTAGAAAATGTGTAATTAAGCAATCAACAATAACTTGTAAGCGGTTAATTATTTTAAAACATTTTCTTTACTGATATGAGTATTATTCTACTTTAGAATTTTATATTGCAATCGTATGTCACGATGTAAATCTAGACTTTGAGACAATTCTGCTAATAAAGCAAGGGAGCAGGAACGAGAATATCAATAATCTCACCAGCAGTTAGTTGCTTGTACATTTAGGGCTAAATTACTATCTTCACGCAAACGTTTGTGCCGGCGCAAATAACCATTAACGCGTGGGGTAAAACCATTTGCGCCGAATCCCGTATTACATAGTCAGATGGTACTGCGTGTGCATTTGGGCGCGTCCTGTTTGGAGCAAAGAAAAGGAGGAAGAAAAAGCAGCCGCGAGGATCGTAATTCCAGTGGTGATTTTTTGCGTGCTAAAGTTTAACGCTTGGCGCAAAGATTTTCGCTTTGCGTGAGGCTTTTTGCGTGAAGAATGTAATATTTTAAAGATGATTTTACCAATATCTTTTTTTAGAACTGAAATTTGGGAATGTTATACATGTGGTTAGGTATTGTTTTTTGTTACATGCACTAACGTGATAAAAAAACGATCATAATAAAGGCAAAACGTGATAGTATATCATGTAGCTCAGTGTTTTCCAAACAGAGAGCACTAAGGCTAGGGTCAGACTAACGCATTTTTCGCGTTGTCTGTGAAAAGGTGCGTTCGAACGAATGGACGCATTTTTTCACGGAATACGCGATAGCGGTCATACCATGCGCATTTTCGTCCGTGATTTTGTACGGATCATCAATAAAACCCTTTTTGTGTCTGGATGTTATGTTGGCCGGACATTAGCAGTGTCTGACGTCTCCTAATCACACACACACGCCGCTAGTGGACGCAGCGCACTCTGTACGTCCGTACTAGCGGTTTCACGTTCTCGAAAAAATGCGTTCGTTTGCCACTTGCGTTGCGCAGCCGCACTTTTGTGCGGCCGTTCTTCGTATGCTGCCCGGCATTGGACGTCATTTGTTGCTAGCACGGCTGTGATTTAGTGCTGCTAAACGCACGTTGATACTGCGTTAGTCTGACCCTAGCCTAACAGGCCAGATATTAACCCGGCATTACCACATAAGCTGTAACTAAATTTCTTGTGCATTACAAACAAAACCACCACCACATGCTACTGTTTCTTTTTATGTAATTGCATTTAAAAAGGAAAAATAAAATCAGTTTTTTTAAATCAATGGATTCCATTTTGTGTATTTTCCCTATTATGCAACATTTACCAAAATCTGTGCAAGCATTTTACTTTGTGGCTGTGCTTTATCTTATACAGTATTTAACAGTTACTGAGGTGAGAGAGGGAATGTTTGGATAAGGCAGCAGGAGGTTATTGTCCTGCCTCTGCTGTCTTGAGATAAGAGATGACAGCTGTATAAAACCCAGGGGGTAATTTCCCCCCATGTCCTTCTTGCAAGCCTGCTCTGCCTACAAACTCACAACGCTAAAGCACAGAGACTGCAAATACCAAGAGCCTGGTTTGGTTTCACTACCCCTGCCCCTTTTTTATGTGATTATAGAATATGATTAGTGCATGTAAACAATTTATGACAGGTCACACCAAATCCAAGACTGAATGTTACCCAAAACATGGATTGCTTAGAAATGGTATCACATTAGGATGGCACAACCTATGGGTTCCATACATTTGCATAAACATGTTGTGTCATTAAAGATGCATGAATAAGACAGCCAGTTAAAACCTCAAATTTTTGACACACCTTTAACTAGTGCCCAAAAATTTAGTCAAGTAAAGTCATCAACTGAAGCAGACTTATCGGTCATCAAGAAATTGAAGCAAATATGGAGCAAAAATTATGAGATAAAAAACATATATACATTTATTAATCTTCTTTATTTATAAAGTGCCAGCATATTCCGCAGCGCTGTGCAGTGGGCACAACATAGACAGGGTTTCAATACATTGAACAACCTTTTGACAAACCAGTACAGGAGAAACGAGGACCCTTTTACTGTGGGAACTTTCAATCTAGAAGGGATTTAAAAATGATCCCGACCCCTATCCAAGAGATTCTGTTTTTTTTTATACATGAGTGTCACTACAATTAGATGATGAATGCTTCATTTTTAGGCCTCAGATTCTGCTCCATTTTTTGATGAGAGCGTAGGTGATGAGGGAATGTAAATGACAGTTAAATAATTAATGAATATATTCCTGAATTAATCTATTGAATGTACAAAGTATATGTATTTTCATGGAAGTGGGTGAATTGTTATCTCCCACTCACATTATAGCTATATTTAATCTGAGGGAAGTTTCTGGGGGTTCTCTCTTAATGATCTCCTATAATTGTTTTTCTATCGTGTTTGTTTCCCCTTGTTTGCACAAAGAAACCTATAGTGTCAGAAGCCTGTGATGACAATACAGCCTTTTTCTGCAAATTTCATACTGCAAACCTTTATCGAGAGAAATGTTATAGAATCGGATTGCAATTTCTCGGTTTGAATTCTTGTTATGGGCAGCTCATTGAAAGTACTTGGAGTTATAACATCTCATTAGCAAATGGAGTTATCTCAGGTAAGACGGATTGGAAAGAACATATCAAAGTAAAGATTATTTCTGTTTTTGTCTATGCATCTTGCTTCTGAATTTGTCTAATTTGTGGAAAAACTCCCTCATTTAACTGAAGGTCAATGGGCTTCAAGTCTCCTTCTCTTATTCTACCTTTTTGTTTAAGACCCAAAAGGAATTTAAGCTGCAAGAGGAGAGCAAGCTAAATTCTGTTTATAACAAAAATGTTATTTGTAACAAACAAAAACATTCTTTCTTTCCTGTTACATCCTGGCTCAGAGTTTTAAAATAATGTAAGAAATAAACATATTTCTATTGATTGTGCTGGGTCGAGTACCATAACATCACTGTTCTGAAACAGAGGAGTTACTGGTCTGAAAATCAATCAGCACACCCGACCAGCATGTCTCTGCAAACATGGAAAAGTAAATTCAACCTCATCACCATGTCTCTTCTCTGTAAATGTGGAGGGCATATTTGGATCCTTGTCAGAACAGCCCATCAATTTGTCCCCAGTCTCATTTTGCTTCAGGCGACAAGAAGCGGCGGATTGGGCCACCAGGATGAGCGGTGAGTATTGGATTTATTGGGGGGGGGGTTTAGGGAGTGCTAAATGATTTTGAAAAAGCAGAATCAGTTAGCACCATCTCTTAGGTGTCGCTAAAATTTAGGCTTGTGTATCACTGCTTTAATTAGTGCTAGCACTTTGAAATACTTTATGTATCAAACCGCTAATTAATGATTCCGCTCCCCATGTTAAGTATAGGGTGCGCAAAGTACAGTAAGCTCCCACAATCACCAATGCGCTAACAATTTTTTCACGGGTTTAGCGTTAGGAAGGTAATATGGGGGGCATGCGCTAAACAGACTTATCCTAGCGTTAATACTTACTCATCCGAATGCTACTGTTAGCGTTCACTATGGAAAAAGGACCGTAGGGTCTTAATTCCATTCTTGTTGGTAACAGGGAGCTGGTAAAGGAAAAAATTGGTGTGAGCCCACACCTCTTACCGGCTCTCTCTTACTGGGCCTATTCCGACCCAGTATTTTTTTTTCCAACTCAGTTTTTGCAGCTTGAGTTGGACTAATAGGCAGCTGCAAACACATACAGATAGCATTGCCATGTACCTCTGCCAGTATTGACTCCTGGAGTCCATAAGACTCCATGGAGCCAAGTGCAACCCTGTGCGAGCTCTGCACCCAGGCTTGCGAAGGAACTGCGGACGATCCTTGGAAGAACACCGGGAACTTTTTGTTATCAGTCTTCCGCTGCACGTGTGAGGGGAAGTGTTGGATCACGAGATCAGAGATTAGTAATTGATTTTGTTGGGGGGCTTATTTTAATGTGTTAAGTGATTTTGCAAAAGCCCTAATTCCCTTTATCAATATCCATCTAAAGAAATGTTATATTTTAATATTTAGAATTTCTTTAATTTGACTTGTTAATCACGTAATGCAGTCATAATTATCATCAGTATTTTATTTATTACTAATATTTGGTTGCATCTCTTTGTTAGACAACTGTATGAAAATCGAAGAGGCCAGTGAAGATTCGATATCATACAAATTCCTTATTTTACTCTATGTTCCAGCAGCATTTCTGTTGGTGGTAATTGTCACTACAACATTTACATGCACAATGAAAAGGTATGTGTATATAATGGAATAAATAAAATATGAAGTTCTATAACCAATGATGAACAAAATGCACTAAATAAGGGGCCCTATTTCTTGTCCAACGCTAACAGGGTTATCCAAAGAGATTCGAAAAGTCACCGTACGTTCGGTGACTTTTCGTTCTCTTCAATTCGGTTCCTTTTGCCGATCGCATTTCGGTGACCCTGCGGTGTATTCAGCAAACAGCACAGGGTCCCCGAATTGCAGGGAAAAGCTGCCGCAAACCTGACGAAAACTAACCGAATGCACGCTGAAAACAAGCAAAAACATCTGGATTAACCTTCGAAAAAGCCGAACATGAGCCGAACAGGAGCCGAATCACACAGAGCCGAAGCAGCTGTGACATAGAGGAGGCAGTGAATAAATTAGAAAAACCATTTGTATGAATCTGGGAAAGTAAAAAGCTGTTTGCAAAGAAACTACTGAGCGAAAATGTCTGAAATTTTCACAGGAGGTCCAGGGAATGATAATAAAGAGGGCTGTTACAAAAAAAATAAGTAAACTGAAAAAAAAAAAATCAAAAAAAATCGGACTTTTAAAAAAAAAAAAAAAAATCTGAAAAATGCTTAAAGTATCCTAAAAAATCTATAAATAAAGAGACTCTTTGCTGCAGAATTTTATAATGAACGGTTTATTAGATATTGAATTAAAACGGGAATATTTTTAACATTGAAGTCTATGGGATTCTCCTGAATAAATTTGCCCAATTAAACCACCGAATGGCAGGGCATTAGGGGAACCTTTCACTGCTGGTTTGTGTTCTCTGAATAGCCGAAGCAGTGCTTTTTTATGGGGATTTCACTGCCCTCGAACAGGCACCGAACAGGCACCGTATGTTCAGGCAATTCGCCAGGATTTGGCGAATTGCCTGCTCTCTGGATAGCCGAATGGCCAGGAAAGGTAACCGAACGCTGATTTTCAGCGTTCGGTTACCTTTCTCAAGCAATTCGGATCTCTTTGGATAACCCTGTAAATGTTTGGCAGTATCATGAAAAAAAAATATAAAGAGGTCTGAAACTCAGCTGAGAATCTCAGGTACTGTTTTACATGCTGTACACTGGCAAAGTTAACGTAGTTATCAGTGGGTGGAGTGGGGGGTGGTTATATGGTCTTTTCGTAATGTAATGTGTATGGAAATTCAGTGCAGCAAAATGCATATTCTTTATTACGTTACAGATTAAAGAAACGCATGTTACCCCTTATTCCTGACCCAAAACATATGTTTTATGGCCTGTTTGAGGACTACAAAGGAAATTTTCAGGTAATGTGTTTCCAGGTGTTTTGAAGATAGACATGGTTACGGCTCTTGAAAATAATTTTTGAAAAGCAGACGACATTGAAATAAGCTACCAGGATACCGTTTTTGTGCTACTGATTGAAAGATGAAGTTTGCGTAAGGTTTGTGGTAATTTAGGTGAGACATCTAACACCTGCAACTGTGAGTATACACGCAGGATAATTTCTTGGGTGAAAGGGATCAAATGTTCTGATTGGTCTGTGTATAAATGTAGATTTTTGTCAGCTAGCAATCGAGCTGTTATATTGGAATTTCATCTAGGTAACTCTCAGAATTAATATACTTTAGGAACCATACCCTATAGACTTCTGGTCTGATTCCTCCCCCTTAAGTATAATTATTATTATCCTTTATTTACATAGCGCCGCAAATTCCGCAGCGCTTTACAGGATCAGTGTACAAAGGGTTAATATATTTGAATACCACACATGGTTGATGGCCTGATTCAGGGGGACCCTGTTCCCAAGGGAACTTACAATCTATGAGATGTACAAGTATTTTTGTGAGTTAGGCACATCCATATCGTTAGGTGTCTTGCACAAGGACACTCGCTGGTGGCGTCTTCTGAGTAGGATCGAGTCGGCTTTCCATGCTTGTAGATCAGCGACCTGGTGGTTAGGTTGTACCCGCTTCTTGTAAAGTCAGTAAAGTGCTGAATGGGATTTCGAACTTGTTTCTCAACGGTCGAATGGCAGAGATGTTACCATTGGACTGCACAAGATATTGTGTGGTAGGCAAGTATGTACCGTTAGGTGTCTTGCCCAAGAACGCTTACTGGAGAGGTGCTCTTGCCGGGATTCAAACCTGGGTTTCCACGGTTATAGAGCAGTGATGTTACCTCCAATCGATCCAGCTGGTATAATGATGGGATCTGAATAAATGATTACATATGCATATATACTTGTTTTAGAAAAGAACTACAAAATGTTGAGATAATCATTACAAACAAAACCGACATTTCTAAGAAAAAAGTGTTTAGTGTAGCGAATGTCTAGGAAATCAATTTAACAGGTATTTCTTATAGGAATGGACAAAGATATCTGGAAATGAAACAAAACAGGAGCAGCTTGAATGCTCAGAAGACGGGGACATTATTGAAGAATACAATGAGGAAGAAAAGCACATACACACAAAACAGTTCGTTTCTAAAGATGAGTGTAAAGAAGAAATTCATACACAGGAAAAAGAATACAGAGCATTGACAGAAATTCCCCTTTTGACTTTAGAACAAATGAAAAATATTGTGGTAACATCATCTGTTGTGGAAAATAGTTCAGATATTTGTATTGGAAATACCCTGTGTACAATGAGGGACAGTGCCTACATTATGCTTTAATAAACATACCATATGTGTTACTTAAAATAGCATTATGAAAAGGCTTTGAGACAGAGAAATAAATATAATATAAATCTTGTTTAGTAGACATGCTCTAGGTGTAATGCCCATCTACTGAAAGAAGCACAGATTAATACTTTTTCCCTAAAATATTTTTTTTAAATGGATCTATATTAGTGTTCATCATATTTTTGCATATGTAATGAAGTGCTGTCAATAAATAATTACATTTAATCTAGATATGCATAATAGTTTTTATTTTGTACTTACTGAAATTATAAAAAAACATTATTTTCCATTTCTCGTTTATGGTATTAGAAAAGCCTTAAAAAAAATCGCATAATGATTACAAATAAGGAATTGGCTCTTTGCCACAGTATTTCCACACATTGCTGCCCCATGCCACACACCTATGGTGCTGACAAGTTCCACCACATGAGCACCGCGGTAAGAAAGCAGATTGTACAACAAATGCTTATGCCAGTTATTGAATACGGAGATGTAGTGTATGCAGCTGCCCCGCAAACACCCCTTCAGAAACTTACTACATTGTATAACTCATTCTGCCACTTTGTGCTACAATCTAACTACATGACCTTCCATTGTGACATGTTAAAAGAGCTAAATTGTCCATCTCTGGAATCTAGATGCACCCTTCACCTTTCCAACCTGGGGCTAAATTACAATCTTCGAGCAAACGTTTGCGCCGGCGCAAAAAAACATTAACGCGAGGGGTATAACCATTTGCGCCTAATCCCATATTACATAGTCAGCGCAACAACCGCAGGTGAACCTGCGTGAGCTTACTGTACTTTGCGAGTCCTATACTTAACATTGTGAGCGCAAATGCGAATGTGCGCTGGTATGCGGATGGTATTACAATCTATTCGCGGTAATTAACTAATGGCTTTTGCGCGCATAATTTTAGCAACTCCTAAAAGCTGGTCTTAATTAGGGATGAGCTGTTCGGTTCGATCGGTTCGGAGTTCGCATCGAACATAGCCTGTTCATTTGTTTGCGAACTACAAACATTTCCAGGTGTTTGCCGCGTGTTCGCCCATCAGGGGGTCACACTGATTTAAAGGAGATTCTGAGACTTGTAATCTGTGTCTTCTCACTGCCACCCATCAGGGGGTCACACTGATTTATAGGAGGTTTCTGAGATTTGTAATCTGTGTCTTCTCACTGCCACCCATCAAGGGGTCACACTGATTTATAGGCGTTTTCTGAGACTTGTAATCTGTGTCTTCTGACTGTCTGCTATCAGGGGGTCACATTGATTTAAAGGAGGTTTCTGAGACTTGTAATCTGTGTCTTCTCACTGCCAGCTATCAGGGGGTCCCACATACTTCTAGCAGATTTATGCGAATTGTAATTTGTGTCTTCTCACTGCCATCCATCAGGGGGTCTCACTGATTTATAGGAGGTTTCTGGGAATTGTAATCTGTGTCTTGTCACTGGCTGCCAGCTATCAGGGTGTCTCACTGAGTTATACCAGAGTTCTGTAAATCTTTAAACCAGAGTTGAATCAGAGTTCTGTATATATTTAATCTATATATCACTCACCATGTCTGAAAGAACAAAAAGGACAGGCAGACGCTCCCAGACACAGATAAGAGGGCAAGCAGCCCCTTTGTCAGGAGGCTGTGCCTCTGGTCGTGGTGGACATGGTGCATCCTCTGCAGGGGCACCCTTGCCCTTTCTAACTGGTGCTGGCCGTCTTCTTAAGCAGCAGCAACATACAGAGGATTTGGTGGATTGGCTAACCAGGCCATCCTCATCCTCCGAGTCCTCTGCCAGCCAGGCTTGTAGTGCTTTACAGTCCACCTCAGCTGCCAAAGCATCTAATGCAGCCTCCATGTCCACAGCTACTCCTGCCGTAGCCTCGCTATCACACACGGAGGAGTCAGCTGAATTGTTTGACTACAATGACAGTGACATGCTGCTTGAGGATGCGCAGCAAGTACAGTGCTCTGATTCAGTCTCTGAGGTTGAGGAAGGGAGTGCAAGTGATGACACACAAATAACTGGCACTCATGTTCCCCCAGCAGCTGCAGCATACTGCCAAGTTGGCTCCAGTGACGCGGAGATAGGGGGTGATGATGACAATTATGATGAGGTCACTGACTCCACCTGGGTGCCAGATCGAACAGAGGAATCAAGTGAGGAGGAGGGGGAGGAGGAGGCACAGTAAACACAAGGCACAACATCCTCTATGACCAACTGTAGCACTAGCCAGTCCAAGGCATCAGATGTCAGAGCTGCTCCGGTGCAGAGCGCTGTTGTCTCAAAGCACACATGCAGGAACTCTGCTGTCTAGGAGTTCTTTAAGAAATGTGCAGCAGACCCCACCGTTGCTATTTGTAATCTATGTCAGATGAGGCTTAAGCGTGGGAAAGACACTGGATGCTTGGGTACCACGTGCTTGAGGTGACATATGACCTCCTGCCACACACCCGTTGGCGCAAAACTTTGCGTAGGTCCTCCTCCTCCTCATCTGTCTCTACCCCCACTGTATGTCCTGCCATGTCATTGCCTGCTACAACCTCCACTGGCAGGGATGATGCTACAGTAATGGATGTACCAGGTCCTTCCTCACAATGTGACAACATCCCATCAACTGAAGATTTACGCAGTCAGATTACGTTGCCCCAGCTGCTGCAGCGTAAGAAAAAATATAGTCCCAACAATCCCCAAGCACAGCGTCTAAATGCCAGTTTAGCAAAATTACTCGCATTGCAGCTGCTGCCTTTCCAGCTGGTGGACTCTGCTTCCTTCCGTGAATTTGCTGAATGTGCTGTACCACAGTGGCAGGTTCCAAAACGCCATTACTTTTCACGCAAGGCCATTCCAGCACTATACCAGCACGTGGAAGACAGTGTTATCGAGTCATTGGGAAAGGCAGTCAGCAGCAAGGTGCATGTGACTTTAGACACGTGGTCCAGCAAGCATGGACAGGGTCATTACATTTCCTTCATGGCACACTGGGTAACTCTGATTGCAGCTGGGAGGGATCCAAGATGGGGCTCTGTGCTGGAGCTTGTTCATCCACCACGCCTCCAGCCTCCAGCTTTAGCTGGGAATGATCGTCTGTGATAATGGCAGCAACCTTCTCTCCGCCCTACGCAAGGGTAAATTGATGCATGTACCATGCCTAGCACACGTCCTAAATCTAGTGGTACAGCGTTTCCTACCCAAGTACCCAGGGCTGGCAGAGCTTCTCAGCCAGGCCAGAAAAGTCTGCAGCCACTTCAGACGGTCATTCCCAGCAAGCATTCGCCTTTCAGAAATTCAAAGAGAATTCCACCTTCCCACAAACCGTCTGATCTGTGAAATGCCCACCAGGTGGAACTCAACATTAGCAATGCTGCAGCGTCTGCACAAGCAGCAGAGGGCCATCAACGAGTACCTGTGTGAGTATGGCACAAGGACAAGTTCAGGTCAACTTGTTTTTTTTTCCCCCGCAGTGGCTGATGATCAAGGATGCATGCACTGTACTGTCACCATTTGAGGAGGCAACGACGATGGTGAGCAGGGACAGTGCATGCATCAGTGACACAATTCCTTTAGTGTTCCTGCTGGAGCACACTGTGGGGAATTATAGATGTGGCTCTAGAGGCAGAGCAGCGGGAGGAAGAGGCGGCCTTCCCTAGCTCTGAAGGCCCCAGTCTTTCATCAGACAGCATTCCTGCGGGTCCTCCTCAGATCAGACAGGAGGAGGATGAGGAGGAGGAGGAGGAATATTTAAGTAGTGGGGGCATTGAAAGTGGGGATTCCTCAAGGGAGGGTTTCATGTGCCCAGAAACACAAGGGCTAGTGCGTGGCTGGGAGGAGGAAGTGCACGATATGGTCATCCTCATTGACCAGGAAGACTCGGAAGCTAATGCCACCTCCAACCTACACTGCATGGGCTCCCTTATAATGCAAAGCCTGCTAAAGGACCCCAGGATTTGTGCTATCAAGGAGAGGGATCATTACAGGTTGGCAACAGTGACGGGATGGAAGTCTGCCTGTGGTCCTGCTCTATCTGACCCCCCCTTTGATGGCGTCTGGCCCGACTACCGAGTGGCACGGCACTCGGCGTCTCGAGTGGCCTGGAGGATGAAATGGCGTTGGTCCAGCGTCTGGAGAGATGGTGCGGTGTTGCCTTGGGGATCCCGTTCCTGGGTTGAGTGGTGTCTCGAAGTCCTTGCTCTCGTATGAGAGTTCCTCTTCCTGGCATTCCAGTATCTCATCCAACTGCCACTCCGACTCTTCTCCAAACCCGGGGTCATTGGCCATCCTTTCGTATAGCAGCCCTGTGCTGCCGTAGTGGAGGCCTGCGGTGGAGGCGCCGTCGATGGTGCGGGGTAGCAGGGGGCCTATTAACCATTGGGACGCCCGGTAAGCGGCGTCCAGTGCGATCTCCTGCTGAACCAGGTATTGGAGCTCTGCCTCCCACTCCTCTGGGGGTCGGCCTTTCAGGAATGCTGCTCTGGCATTGTACTGCACTTGGTAGATGGCAGCGTCGAACATTGACACCATGGTAGTCGCTTTCATGGTACAGTGCCTCATACCAGAGTTCTTGGCGGATCTCGTCCCGCCACTCGGGCCCAGAGGGCTCAACTGTAGATCCATGATACCAATCCAGGCCCTCCTGTAGCCTTCTCGGGAATTCAGCCCTTGTGTCTGCGAGGGTGCTGGAACAGTGGCACCACCACTCTATGGGGGGTGTGGCGTCCTCGGATGCAGCTCCAGGCGGGCTGTAAGCCTCCATCCAAGGGTCGCTTGTTTGGATGGTGCAGTTTCCTCAATTAAAACTCCAGGCAAACTGTAAGTCCAAAAAGAAGTATCGCCGGGGGTGTAGATTCCCTGGATGAAGCTCCAGTCGAGCTGTCGACCTCGAACCAGGGTTCTACGGGGTAGGGTTCAGGGGCAGGGTATTCAGTCCTTTTTGCTTGGAGCACCGCCATCCGCAGCTCATGCTGACGGTCCTTCTCTTGCTCCTCTTCCTGCCGGATCTCCTGGATGGCGTTGTGTATAGCGGCTTCTGACGGGGCGGCTCCGAAGAGGGCTAGCCGCTGTCGCACTTTCCTTTGGAAGGGATTTTCTGGGACCAATGCCTGGGTGGGTGGTAAGGTTGGCGTGCCCACGGCTCCCTGGTCCATTTCCTGCAGTTCCTCGATCAGAACGGCTTTACTTTCTGAGCCCGGGGTGCCTCCTCGGCTCTCCAGGATGCCCCGCAGGGTGTCTTTTTTGTAGTTGGCGTACCCTGCCATGCTGAGTGCTTTTTCTGGGGGTTCAGAGAGCCTATCCTCACCGCTTGCCACCAATGTGACGGGATGGAAGTCCGCCTGCGGTCCTGCTCTATCTGACCCCCCCTTTGATGGCGTCCGGCCCGACTACCGAGTGGCACGGCACTCGGCGTCTCGAGCGGCCTGGAGGATGAAATGGCGTTGGTCCGGTGTCTGGAGAGATGGTGCGGTGTTGCCTTGGGGATCCCGTTTTTGGGTTGAGTGGTGATGCAGGAGACCGCTGAGTGTCTCCTGCAATAGTGATTGTAGCTCTGAAATGAAGACACCAGACGTGGCTGTATGCTTTAAAACAGTGAACTGAATTTTATGGGTTTCAACAGGGTCATTTATACAACTTCACACAAACAGATTACCAACTCCCCCACCCACACAACCAGCACTGATTGGCTCCTTTCCCAGCCTCCTGTTCCCTATCAGGTCCCTTTCAGCCTTCCCATTGTCCAGGGATTAGGCAGATGAGGTCTTGGAAAAGCCTCCAATCAACTGGCTTGCTGTATCCTCTATTTTGCCCTTTCAGGCTCCCCCATTGTCCAGGGGATTAGGCAAATTAGGTCTTGGAAAAGCCTCCAATCCTCTGGCCCGCTGCATCCTCCATCTTGGGGCATGAGATCCTTTGTTCTGTGAAACCATGCTAGGATGAGCAAAATGGTGACGGGGAAAAACACATACAAACGGTTTCTTTCATACTTTTACAGTCACATCATACAGGGTACATTTTTATTACATTACACCAATAAAACCACATCTAACAATAAAATAAGAGGTCCATAGGCTCACACGCAAAACCAAAACGAAAACAGGAAAAATGGTCTTTAAAAAGGGTTCAGTCTTTAGTCCTGTGGCTCGCTGAAAAGAGCTCTCATGTCCGTTCCGTGACAGCAACCCTTCTTGATCTACGATACAAGGGTAAAGTTGCAGAGCTCATCCTGCCCGCACAGAGGGAACACAGGATGAAAAAACTTGAGGATGCTCTAAAGCGACACTTGTGTAACACCTTTCCAGGCACTGGTAGGTTACCAAGTGCTGACACAGGTGCTTCTGAGGCTGCGGATGATCAGAGGAATAGTGGTGAAGGCCAGGGCCGCTTGACTAATGCATTTTTTAATTTTTTTTACTCCACGACGCCCAGGGACGTCAAATGTAGGCACCCATTGCCAGCGTCTTCACCATATGGTGCAGGACTACCTAGGGGCAAGGGCAGACCTGGATACCTTTCCAGCAGATGATCCAAGGGCATACTGGGTGTTGAGATTGGATCACTGGCCAGAATTTAGCCAATATGCTATGCAGCTACTAGGTTGCCCTTCATCTAGCGTGCTTTCTGAAAGGACGTTCAGTGCCGCTGGAGGTTTTGTCACAGACAAAAGAGTGCGTCTGTCCACCAACTCTGTAGACCGGCTGACATTTATAAAAATTAATCAGTCCTGGATCAGCAGTTATCAATCCCCTGATGCTGACGTAACGGAATAGATCGGGGATGTCTTCTGCATTCACAAAACCTCCAGCACTGAACTCTTCCACAACACCACAAAAGGGTTACGGTGTGAATGCACTTGCTGCCATGAAAGGCACAATATTTGGCTGCACTGACGCCTGTGCCAGATTTATATCATTTACATTTTTTGAACCGCAGGGTCCAACCCTGCACTCTTCCACAATACCACAAAAGGGTTACGGTGTGAAGGCACTTGCTGCCATGAAAGGCACAATATCTGGGTGCACTGACGCCTTTACCAGATTCATATCTTTTTAATATATGACCGCAAGGTCCACCCCTGCATTCTTCCACAATACTACAGAGGGGTTACTGTATGAATGCACTTGCTGGCCTGGCAGTCTGGCACCAAAAGCACAATATCTGGGTGCACTGACGCCTTTACCAGATGCATATCTTTTAAATATAGGACCGCAAGGTCCACCCCTGCATTCTCCGACAATACCACAGAGGGGTTACTGTATGAATGCACTTGCTGGCCTGGCACCAAAAGCACAATATCTGGGTGCACTGACGCCTTTACCAGATGCATATCTTTTTAATATAGGACCACATGGTCCACCCCTGCATTCTTCCACAATACCACAGAGGGGTTACTGTATGAATGCACTTGCTGGCCTGGCAGTCTGGCACCAAAAGCACAATATCTGGGTGCACTGACGCCTTTACCAGATGCATATCTTTTTAATATAGGACCGCAAGGTCCACCCCTGCATTCTTCCACAATACTACAGAGGGGTTACTGTATGATAGTACTTGCTGGCCTGGCAGTCTGACACCAAAAGCACAATATCTGGGTGCACTGACACCTTTACCAGATGCATATCTTTTTAATATAGGACCGCATGCTCCACCCCTGCATTCTTCCACAATACCACAGAAGGGTTACTGTATGATAGTACTTGCAGGCCTGGCACCAAAAGCACAATATTTGGGTGCACTGCCACTGACGCCTGTATCAGATTCATATCCTCAGAGGGGTTACTGTGTGACAGCACTGTTGCCGAAGCTAAAGGCCCAATTTTAAAGCACCTATTGTTACTTTCATCCAAAGCCTGCATAAGTTTCACAATAATTTAGCCAAAAAATCACTAAACGTTTTCTGCGTGTCCGAAAATGTCTCCTCTTTTCATACAGACTGCCGCCCCAAGCAGTTGTTTATGGATAGATTAAAGGAAAAGCATTTACCGTCATTTGAAACGTCATTCTATACATCCTAGAAATCTGCCACTTCACGGGCAGGTTATGGGGACCTCCTAGGCACGATATTTGAAGGAATTTTTCGTTTTTATTTTTAACCTTTATTTCATGGAAAACTCACTGTCCCTTTAAAAACTTTTTTTTTTAACTTTTTGTCCTTGTGTACTGTCCCCCAGGGCACTTCCCGGACCCCCATACACCTTTTATGGCAAATATCTAGCATATATGCCCTCATGGAGGGCACTCTAAAAATCAAATTTTCAGTCCCATTGACTTGTATTGAGTTCGAGTTTGAATCCGAACATTTGGGAAGTTAGATTTTGAGCGCAAACTGAACTCAGGGGGGGGGGGTTCGGCTCATCCCTAGTCTTAATGGAAAATCTGAACAGGGGCTGACTGGCAACTTTTGGCCCAGGGGGCAAGTACAACCCAGAGGCCCGTAGTGCAGCAACTACGGCCTTTGTTTAAATAAAAGCAAACACGGGAAGCAAATTTAGTAATAAATAACATTGGGCCCATCCCATTATTTTTTTATAACCCCACAGCAGACAGGCCCCTCAATTTATTGTCCCCACAGCAGGCCCCTCAATTACAATCCATCCTGAACGCCTCCTCCAGGCTAATTCACCTCACCCGCCGCTCTGTCTCTGCCGCTCCCCTCTGCGAGTCCCTTCACTGGCTCCCCATCCACTGCAGAATTAAGTTCAAAATCCTTATCCTTACCTACAAAACCCTCACTAACTCAGCGCCCCACTACCTGTCCTCACTAATCACCAAATGCACCCCAGCCCGCTCCCTGAGGTCAAACAGTGACCTGCGCCTAGCTTCTCCCCGCATCACCTCTTCCCATGATAGACTGCAGGATTTCTCACGCGCAGCCCCCACTCTCTGGAACGCTCTCCCTCGTGCTGTCAGACTTTCCCCTAACTTCTCTTCCTTCAAACGCTGCCTGAAAACATTCCTATTTAGGGAAGCCTACCACCCAACTCACTGACGCAACCATCAATCACTCTCACCTTACAGTCCTCTCCTCCGGTTTCCAACCCCAACCCTCCTAGATTGTGAGTTCCTACGGGAATAGGGCCCTCATCTCCTCCTGTACTGTTTGTCAAATGTTGTTCAATGTATTGTAACCCTGTCTGTACTGTGCTTATTGTACAGCGCTGCGGAATATGCTGGCGCTTTATAAATAATAATAATAATAATAATAATTTATTGTCCCCACAGCAGGCAGATCCCTCAATTTATTGTCAGAGATGGGAGCATTGCGGCGGCTCAGGGGACATTTGTCCCCCCGGCCCAGTCCGCCTCTGAATCTGAACAACCTGGCTGAACCCAAATACACCAGCCCATAAACAAAAAATGCAGCAAAATATAGTTACACATTTCTACTCATTCCAAACCAATAAAATGGAGAAGTTGTGTGTGCATTTATTATTGCTGCAGCATATATGCTCAGATCGATTTTGGCAGGCGAAATTTCTTAACGTGAGATAATTGTGGTTTTTAATTCTATTTTGGCTGAATCGCGACAAAAAAACTGGTTGCACACAGGTTTGTGCACGAGACGGTACTGCGCGAGCATTTGGCCGCGTCCTGTTTGCATGCGGTATTGATCGGTGGATGAAAAGACACGCGAGGATTGTAATTCCAGCGGTGATTTGCATGCGCAAAAGTTTAACGCTTGGTGCAAAAATTTTCGTTTTGCGCAAGGGTTTTTGCGCGAAGATTGTAATATAGCCCCTGGTGTTCAAGAGCTTTTCTGGGAAACTACCACTCTACCTGAATAGGCTGCTTCCCCTAGCAGGTCCCTCATCCTATAACCTCAGATCCAGGACCTGCACCTTACTTGCAATACCGCAATACAAAAAGAATGTGTCTCGATCCTCATTTTCCTACAGAGCACCACAATTATGGAATAATCTCCCAGACGCCATCAAATCTTCCCCCAGTCTAAAGTCACTTAAGAGATCTCTATTAACGTACCTCGATACAGAATGCACCTGTAAACATGTAACACGGTGAATATATTTTCTACATATTTATTTTATGTGCTAATCTGTATATTTGTGTTTTGTTGTTAATATCTTGCATTTATTACTTAGTATTTCTGTAACGACTGTAAAATTACAATGTTCTTGAACTCAGGACATACTTGAAAATGAGAGAAATCTCAATGTATCCTTCCTGGTAAAATACTTTGAAAATAAATAGTCAAATTATTCCCATAGAGTCCCATGTGCAACATAACAATCCCCTGGTTACACATTGGCAAACACATTATTGATAAATCAAAACCTTTATTGATTATTCACTCAGTTATTGGTTAGCTTTAGTTGTGACTGTACAACTTTATAGCAAATTAGAACAATTAACAATATTATATGTATTATATTATAATATATAACAATAGTAAAACAATTAGAGGTCAAAAAATAATAAGAGGCAGTTAACAGATGACCCCCCCCCCTACAACTTCCAGTTGTCCCATGGGGTGAGAACCGTGGTCTCAAGCTGGAACGAAGCATGAATGCCAATGCCCAATGAGAATCAAAAAGGCATGCCCATAACAAACATCATGCATATGCTCCAAAAGGTGGCCAGTCACAAAATATAAACAATTATTGCTTATGAAACTTTTCATTCAGTGACAACTAATGGTAACATACATATATTGATTATTCAATAGTTCTCCAATTTAATTGCAATCATTTAAAAGATTTCTCAAATTAAATTGCACCAATCGTGTTCAAAACAACTTTAGCTCATTTGAAAGAGCTCCCAAATCTGCCTCTACATTGTGTTATCCAAAATGCTGACAGGTGGATAGATTTGAAAAAAAAAAAGGATTGAAAATAAATCTCTCAGGGTCCTGTTTGCTCTCTGTGCTGTGGCATGCCGCATGATATGTTTCCCTGGGGAGAGATTTATGGCTCTACACACAGCAGGAGACACTCCACCAGAGCTGACAGCTGCTGATCTCAAAATCAACAGAGAGTAATAGTACTTGCATATGAATGTGCTGCTTCCCTGGACAGTTAATGATCATACATTTCTGACAGCACTTCCCTTCCCCTCCCAGTCACGTGCGGTGTACCCCAAGGCTCGATACTTGGCCCCCTGCTATTCACAATATTCATAAACGATCTGCCCAATGTCTGCAAAGCTTCAACTGTACACATGTACGCAGACGACACTGTAATCTATACCAGCAAACCAAATCTCCCGCAGCTGGAGGCCGTGCTGCAAGAACAATTCACAGAGGTAGAAAAGTGGATCGCAAATAACAAACTTTTTCTAAATACTGACAAAACTGTTACAATGCTCTTTGGAACCGCACCTAAACTACACAAATTGCAAACACCCCATCTATGTGTTGGGACAAAATCAAATGGCACGCTGACCACAGTCACTTCTCTCAAAAACCTAGGTATGTGGTTAGACCCAAATCTATCTTTTGGCCCCCTGTCACGGTGAGGGATGGTACCGGGGTGGCACCAGGGGTGAGGAGAGTATGAGCCCAGCGTGCAGTGGTCTGCACAAATAAACAGAGGATAAGGGTAGAGGAGGGTGGATGAATATGATGACTGACCAGGTTGATAGCAGAGGGATGATGGGTATGATGGTTGTAGTAGCAGGAACCAGGTATTGGAAATCAGGATCAGGTATCGGAATAGCAATGAAGCAAGGATGTTCACTCTTCGTGAGCATTAGCCGTAATGAACCAGCAGTGAGTGTGAGTGGGGCTGAGCCCTTTATTTCGTGTGTCACGTGTTTGTGTTTTAACTTTTGCACTGCTGGATGCTGGTTTGCTGGCTGCAGGGCAGGAACAGGATGGAAGTGAACCACCAGGGGGGGGTTTTCAGGATGGTGGTAGCCATGGGGCATGACACCCCCACATCGAAAAACTCTCATCTAAACTCTACCCCAAACTAGGCGCCCTGTACAGAAACAAATCCTGCCTGAGCCCCGCGGTAAGAAAGCAGATTGTACAACAAATGCTTATGCCAGCCATTGAATATGGAGATGTAGTGTATGCAGCCGCCCCGCAAACACACCTCCAGAAACTTACTACATTGTATAACTCATTCTGTCGCTTTGTGCTACAATGTAACTACATGACACACCATTGTGACATGTTAAAAGAACTAAACTGGCCATCACTGGACTCTAGACGCACCCTTCACCTTTCCAACCTGGTGTTTAAGAGCTTTTCTGGGAAGCTACCACCCTACCTGAATATGCTGCTTCCCCCGGCAGTTCCCTCATCCTATAACCTCAGATCCAGGACCAGCACCTTACTTGCAATACCGCAATACAAAAAGAAAGTGGCTCGATCCTCATTTTCCTACAGAGCACCGGAAATATGGAATAACCTCCTAGACACCGTCAAATCTTCCCCCAGTCTAAAGTCCCTTAAGACTTTCCTATTAACATACCTCAATACGAAATGCACCTGTAAACATGTAACATAATGACTTTATTTCCTACATATTTATTTTTCTGTTAATCTGTATATTTAGTCTTGTGTTAATATCTTGCATTTTACTATTTTGTATTTCTGTAACCACTCAATGTTCTCGAACCCAGGACATACTTGAAAACGAGAGAAATCTCAATGTATCCTTCCTGGTAAAATCCTTTATAAATAAATAAAATAAATAAATAAATACAGATCCTTGGTAAGGTTCAGTTAGTAACTCTTCCCTACAGTACTGTGATTCCCCCAGTGTGCGCCAGCTAAATAAATGTAGTTTTTTGAGAAAAGGGTGGGGGTATAGAAAAATATATGTTTATATTTATATGTGTATGTGTGTATTTGCATTGCAACTAATCATTGGGATGGGGTAAAAAAAAGAAAACTTGAACCTTTTATAGTTAATATTAGAAGCCTCCTTGCTATCTGAACATCCTTCCCCAGCAATCCCGGGATGAGTTGTCGATCACACAGTTTAGGTATTTATTCCCTCCCTCGAAGGAGAGCAGGAGAAAACATGGCCGCCCACATGAGAAGAACAATAAGATTAGGAGCTACAAAAACATTCAAAACTCTGTTGGGAGTTGTAAAAGGTTTACTGGTTTCATTAATCTGAAACAAATTACATATAAAAAAACTACACAACAGACAATGGGTACACTTTAATCAGTCATGTGTTTGTATATATATATATACACGTAGAATCCACGAATGGAGCCGCACACGTGTAAATAAAATAACAAATTTATTGAATCATATAAAAAATTGACCGACGTTTCGGCTCAAATGTGAGCCATTCTCAACGTTACATACATAATGAAAACATGCCACTTAAATGTAAGACATACAGGGTTATTCAGAGAGCGTGAAAAGCAGGAGAATGACTGGAGAATGAAAAATTCTAGGTCAAAATAGCCAAACCAGAAAAATTCTCCCATTTATCTCACTTTCCAAATTGGCTATTTTGACCTAGAATTTTTCATTCTCCAGTCATTCTCCTGCTTTTCACGCTCTCTGAATAACCCTGATAGAGAATGAACTCACCAATCAGATTGAAATGCCGGCCCTCCTGCATGTGCATCTAATATAATTATATATGCAAATCACACAAGCATCGCTGCATGTGACCCATCACACGCCCAAGAGAAAAGGTTGCCATGTGCCTTGTGATGACATTAACAAAAGCATGGATCTATAGCACGGACAATTAAAAACAATCACGGAGGAATCAAGAAACATAAACTGCTCAAAGGCAAAAAAGTTCATAGAAAGGAAGAGAAAAATAATAAATGAATAAAGGAAGTTGGTGCCCCCATTCAGGGTACCCCAAAATTTAACTCAAAAATATAATAACGAAAAAATACTAATGATAAACACATAACAAAAAAATCCTGAAAAAGATCCTGAAAACAAGGAAAAAAAGAAAAAAGAAAACACGGGCAACCAGGAGCTGCTATTGCAAGAGAGATTGCACGTTACCAAAAATATATAAATGTATTTGCTTAGAATTATCTATCAGCCAAAAAGCAAGTGTATGAATTATATTCGTTCAGTCCACGTGGAGTGAGAGTATCCAATTTATTGATCCAAAAAGATTCATACTGCAATAAAAGCTGAGATCTATTCCCACCACGGCGAAGTGGTGGGACATGATCAATGCCTATAAATCTGAGAGAGGGTAAGCGATGTTGACAAGATAAAAAAATTTCGCCACTGGCTTATCCGTATGATTGTCTCTATAGGCGGTATTTATAGCTGAGCGATGGCTGCGTATGCGATCACGCAATGTAAGATCAGTTTTTCCAACATACCCCAAACCACAGGGGCATGTGATTAGGTATATAACAAATGGAGTTTGACAAGTAATCCGATATTTGATGTTAAATCTACTTCCCGAATGTGGATGGACATCAGGTGAATCAGCGTCTGATACGGAACTTCCAGTTTCACATCCCCAAGGGGTGTCTTTTTTGGGTGGCAATCACTCCCACAACACAGAGGTTTTACCTCCTTCAAGGATCCAAACCAGGGGAACAACCTTCACTCATGTAAAAGAGTACGACGGGGCGCAAAGAGGAAGGGGCACTCGAGGCAGACCACCACTGCACAGACGTTAGCCCCTGTTTTCAATCTCTCCAAAAAGAAACTTGAGCTGGCACATCTACAAGTTCTTAGCAAAGGTTTGACCTTTGTTCCAACCTTCAATGAGCCAGGGTTTGACTTGGAGGTACAAAATTACAACTTCAACGTACTTTAGCGATCCAAGAGAACTTTGGCACACCTTCTGCCGGTGCATACTTCCAGCTCAGACTGAAGAGCACTAATGATGTTAAAACATTTAATCATTTTGTTAATACTTTTGGTAAAATTATGCAGGAAGAAACTAAATCCATTGTGACCACTAATAAACCACATAGACCAAATCTTTCCAAGGATGAACGTATGGCCATTAAAGATCTTTCCTCAGATCCTTCCATCGTTATTCGTCCAGCAGATAAAGGAGGAGGTGTAGTGGTATTGGATTATACTTACAGGGTTATTCAAAGAGCGTGAAAAGCAGGAGAATGACTGGAGAATGACTGGAGAATGAAAAATTCTAGGTCAAAATAGCCAAACCAGAAAAATTCTCCCTTTCATCTCACTTTCCAAATCGACTATTTTGACCTAGAATTTTTCATTCTCCAGTCATTCTCCTGCTTTTCACGCTCTCTGAATAACCCTGATACTATCAAATGGAAATCTATCAACTATCTGATGCCGATATCTGTCGCAGACTTACGTACGATCCTACAGGAGAAGTTAATGTTAAGATAAGCACTGTGGTTCAAAGGGGACTACAAGCTGGATTTATTTCAGAATCAGTGGCTAAATTCTTGCAGGTACAATATCCTAAAATTCCCATCATATATACCATTCCCCAAAATTCATAAAAATTCTCAAATGCCTCCTGGCAGACCTATTGTATCAGCCAGAGGTGGGGGGGGGGGTCTTGAACCCCTTGGCAAATACATTGATTCACTTTCCAAATCTACCATTCAACGATTGCCAACTTGTATTAAGGATAGAGAATGAAAGCAATGGAGTAGACACAATGGCGCTAAAATATGGTCATAAATTCAATAGTGGACGGGTGCTGCTCAATAACACTTTGTAAACCCTTTACAATAATCAATAGAAAAATAGTGGGTATTAAACCCAGTGTGAGCGCACTTAACTTTCAAGAGTGGATCTTTCAGCAATAATCCTGGGAGATCTTGGTGCCAGAATCAGAGTGAATAGACCTAATATTAAGAAATAGAGACAACTCCATGGTGCAAAATAACGTTTGACATATAAATAGTTGGAAAATAATATTAAGTGCGCTCACACTGGGTTTAATACCCAGTATTTTTCTATTGTATTAAGGATACTCCAGATTTTTTGAAGAAACTCCAGACATTACAACTTCCGGAAACCCCTTGGATGTTAGCCACTATGGATGTCAAAAATTTATATACTATAATTCTGCACCAACATGGGATACAGTGCTTCAAGCAAGTGTTATTGCATTCAGAACTATACCAAGGACCACCACTGGAGTTTCTGCTGGAACTTTTGACTATCACATTGGAGAACAACTATTTCAGATTTGAAAACCAGTTCTATAAACACATCTCTGGAATGGCGATGGGGGCCCCTAAGGCCGTCCTGATACACTACCGTCCTTTTATGTTAAATGAGGGAAACCACCTGACTCGATGTATCCCGGCGTGATGGTTTCAATGCCGCCCAATGACGTCCGTCGCAGTCCAATGACGTCCGTCACAGCGGTTTCCATGGGTCCCCATACAAACAAGGTAATAATTCACTTGCATGTGATAGTCTCTGTTCACTATAAAATCCCGAACGCTGAGGGGAAAATTATATATGCGCTTCATTGATTTAAGTCTCCGGCTGACAAACAGTGCCCGATGGTTCTTACCCCAAGGGAGTGGATGCACATACCGGACCAGCACATAAAAGGAGAAAAAGGCAGCAATTACAAACAATTCCAAAGCATGGAATGTTTACATAATAAAAATCCATATGATACAATTAAAAGTCAATTAAGAACAAGTTAATTTATAAAAAATGACATAGCTCAAAATCAGTATTCAGTCCATGGGGAATAAGTGTGTTAAAATGAAAAATCAACCTCATTCCTTCTTGATTTATTTTGGAAAAGTATGGAAAAGTATGTTCGGGAACATATATCTCCAAGAGGGCTTAGATATTTTAAACTTCCCTCCTCAGATAGGGATAATCCACAGTTTTTAGAGGGGTGGATCAATATGATAGAAGGTTTCGCTACCTCCACTATGCAATATATTATTGAATTCAGAAAGAATTCTCTACCAAATTTGGACGCGCAAATTCAATCTGTCATGAGGGATTTGGATACAGCCATCACAGATGAATCTCTGGAATTGATATACCAGGATCTACAACAAAAGATGGAAAAATTAACAACAGAAGTAATTGAAATTAAAAAGAAAAAATATCAAAGGGATGTTGAGGACTATCGGACTGGGAGTTTTAAAGAAAAATTCTATCCTCCAAAAAATTCTCAGGTCCAAAGAGTGTCAAAACCCTATGATAATTACAAAACCCCTTCTTTCCAGAAATATAAGAAATATCAAGATAAAACCAAAAACAACAGGTTCCAAAAAAGAAATGAATATGGTTCAAGGGATTATGATCAAATGTCTTCTAACCCCAACTTTACTCCTGTAAGGGAAAGACCACAAAATAAAATTTCAAATGATCATACCCCCACTAAAATGAAGAATTTTCCAATATTTGAAAATCAAAAAAAGAAAACATTGCCAATCGTTTCCTCTCCATCATCTATTCAGGACAATACCAACCATCCTAAAAAAAGTGGCATGAGTAGGATCCCTGTGAGAGCAAAAGGAGGAGCAATTTGCTTTTGCCCAGTGGAAGAAATAACTGTAATGGAACAAAATCCAAAACCTACCCAGACAGATATGAGGAGGGCACAGGAAATTTCGAATAATTTCCAACCTGATAATGATAACTCCCTCTCCCCATCTCAATACCAATGGAAATCCAGTTGGAATAAACATGGTCTTTGTAACCATGCCTTTCCCACTGATAATCGATTTGAAGTGTTGAGACAAAAAGATAAAGATGAGGATTTTCCAAGGTCATCGGGGGAGACACACATACCGCCAAACCCACAAAATATACCGCTAGAGCCAGATATCAACATCGTTCAGTTGTCTCCACTGCCAAAAAGAATCACATTGATTAAAAAAAAAAGATCCTTAGAAAGACAAGATGAGGAACAAGAGGAGGAAGGTCCATCAAAAAGAGAAAAAAGATGAATGAGGCTATTGATACGAAAGGTATCTTTAACCTCACTAAGAGGATAGTAAACAAAACCGAAATAAGAGTCCTAAAGAAAGGACTAAAATTTGCTCCTAGTGTTCCTTTGAACAAATTTGAAATGTTCTTGGACCTGGAGAAATTTAAAAGAAAGTTATGTTTAAAAAAATTCTTTTTTAAAAACCCCTTGGAGCGTCCTCCAGTTTCTAGCGAGTTTGTCCATACTCATTTAAAGGAAGCATCTACGTTCTTTCCAAAGCATATGGTATCTAAGGAAATTGGAGTGTTCCAACATATGTGTATGAGAGACATTAATGCTATCCATAAACCCAGTAAATCTAAATTCAACCTTTCTAGGGAAGAATTTGCCTCTTTAAAAACTCTACAAGAAGATACTACTATCATTATAAAACCGGCGGACAAGGGTGGGGGAATTGTCCTTTTAGACCCTGATTATTATAATGGTGAAGCCAGACGACAATTAAACGATAAATTTACCTACCAACTTTTGTTGAGTGACCCCACAAAAAAGATCCAAGAAAAGTGTAGGGAGTTACTTATGCGAGGTAAAGAAAATTTTATCTTGAATGAAAAGGAATTTAAATATTTAGATATTTTACATCCAAAAATTCCTGTTTTGTATCTACTTCCTAAAGTGCATAAAGACCCTGTCAATCCTCCTGGTCGCCCAATTATCTCTGGGATAGAGTCTATTACCAGCAGGCTCTCCCAATACATTGATACCCTTTTGCAACCAATTGTTGTTAGGAATCCATCTTATTTACGAGACACTATGAATTTATTGCAACTATTAGAAGAAATACAATGGGAACCAGACTACATATTGGCAACTTGTGATGTTCATTCCCTGTATACGATAATACCCCATTCTAGGGGAAGTCAGGCAGTCAAACATTTTCTTAACAAACATTCCACATATCCAGTGGAGCAAGTTGATTTTATCATTGAGGGTATCAATTTTATATTGACCAATAATTATTTCTTTTTTGAGGGGGATTTTTATTTGCAACGGACTGGGACGGCCATGGGGACTCATTTCGCGCCCAGCTATGCGAATCTATTTATGGCGCACTGGGAAGCCCAGTGGTCATTGGATTCGGGTGGCTGGGCGCAGAATCTTGTATTATACAAACGATTCATTGATGACCTCTTTTTTATCTGGAAGGGAACTGAGGCACAGCTAAAAGATTTTTTTCAACAACTTAACAATAATGATTGGGGGATTGTTCTGGACACTCAGACCTATTTTAAGTCTGTAGATGCTAACAGTTTCATTCAATCGACCAGCTGTCACTCCCATATATGGCTTCAAAGTGTACCGGGGAGCCAATTTACTCGGATACGAAGAAACTGTAAAGAAGATTTTATTTTTGATGAGCAAGCTCAGAAAATTAAACAGGACTTTATTGAAAAACGGTACAAGGAAGAACACCTTGACGCAACGATAATGAAGATGAAAAAACGGGATAGGAAAGAAATGCTACAATATAAACCCCGATTGATTGCCACAGAAAATTTATCCTCGGTAGTTCCATTTATTTATAATTTTAATTGTCAGTCCAAAGAAATCAATCAAATTTTTAAAAAATATTGGCCTATTCTACTTGAAGACCCTGTTTTAAAAGAAATTCTGGGAGAAAAACTGAAAATTATAAATAGAGGGGCAAAGAATATTAAACAACAAATTGTGAGAAGTTATAATTGTCAAAAAAACAAAAAAATGGAGAATCCATTTCAGATTAAAGAAGGCTTTTATAGGTGTGGATCTTGTAATGCATGCAGAAACCTTAATTTAAGAAAACAAATCATCATTGATTTCCCTCACGAGATCAACTACAAATTGAAAGGAATTACTACCTGTCAATCAAAAAATGTGATTTATGCTTTAATTTGTCCATGTAATAAAATGTATATTGGAAGGACTACTAGACCTCTCCATACTAGAATTATGGAACATATAAGAAATATAAGAAATCAATTTGAACACCATACTGTTTCCGCACATTTTAGAGATCATCATGATGGAACACCTGTTGGCTTAATTTTCTTCCCACTTAAAAAAATTAAGAAAAATTGGAGTGGAGAGGATTTCATTAAAAAAATAAATCAAGAAGAAATGAGGTTGATTTTTCATTTTAACACACTTATTCCCCATGGACTGAATACTGATTTTGAGCTATGTCATTTTTTATAAATTAACTTGTTCTTAATTGACTTTTAATTGTATCATATGGATTTTTATTATGTAAACATTCCATGCTTTGGAATTGTTTGTAATTGCTGCCTTTTTCTCCTTTTATGTGCTGGTCCGGTATGTGCATCCACTCCCTTGGGGTAAGAACCATCGGGCACTGTTTGTCAGTCGGAGACTTAAATCAATGAAGCGCATATATAATTTTCCCCTCAGCGTTCGGGATTTTATAGTGAACAGAGACTATCACCTGCAAGTGAATTATTACCTTGTTTGTATGGGGACCCATGGAAACCGCTGTGACGGACGTCATTGGACTGCAACAGACGTCATTGGGCGGCATTGAAACCATCACGCCGGGATACATCGAGTCAGGTGGTTTCCCTCATTTAACATAAAAGGACGGTAGTGTATCAGGACGGTAATTCCTACTTTCATTTTTATTTTCTTTGCTACTGATGAAGCGCCGGGAGGTGCGAAACGCGTATAGCTGTTTATTTTATTGTTTTTACTTACTGCCTTATTGAGCAATAAAAGCCTTCTTTTTTGATACCAAAAAAGAAAAAGTTTTCGTTTACTCTTTGGGTTGCCCCAGAGTACCCAATAAATTGGGAGACGACCAGTACCAGGAAAATCATCTACCTGGAGATACGGGCAATTAAGGTGGCCTATTTAACACCTGAAAAGCGACCATATGAGAGCTGGAAGCTTTCATAAACCGTGAGTCTTTATTTGGCGGTTTTTAAATCTTTTTAGCCATTTATACAGCATATTACGCTATGTAACCTCTCCCCTTCCTTTGAGGTATACGCAAGACATATACACGTATCTCTTTATTGAAAGAAGTTGGGGGATACTCTGAAGAAGAAATTATAACTTCTTTGCTGTGTAAGGAAATTTCCTCTTTCTCCTCCCCTCCTTTTATTGGTTTGTTTGTTTTTTGTTTTATACACGGAGGAGCGCTGCCCAATCTTTTGTGTAATTTATTGTGACCTTGAGGTATTGGGGAGAATACCTCAATTCTTGGGCTGTATATAGCGATCCTTCTCTCTTGGGGTGTAAGCGCACCACTAAAATCCGTTGTTTCATTCAATTTGTTATATACCTAATCACATGCCCCTGTGGTTTGGGGTATGTTGGAAAAACTGATCTTACATTGCGTGATCGCATACGCAGCCATCGCTCAGCTATAAATACCGCCTATAGAGACAATCATACGGATAAGCCAGTGGCGAAACATTTTTTATCTTGTCAACATCGCTTACCCTCTCTCAGATTTATAGGCATTGATCATGTCCCACCACTTCGCCGTGGTGGGAATAGATCTCAGCTTTTATTGCAGCGTGAATCTTTTTGGATCCATAAGTTGGATACTCTCACTCCACGTGGACTGAACGAATATAATTCATACACTTGCTTTTTGGCTGATAGATAATTCTAAGCAAATACATTTATATATTTTTGGTAACGTGCAATCTCTCTGTCAATAGCAGCTCCTGGTTGCCCGTGTTTTCTTTTTTCTTTTTTCCTTGTTTTCAGGATCTTTTTCAGGATTTTTTTGTTATGTGTTTATCATTAGTATTTTTTCGTTATTATATTTTTGAGTTAAATTTTGGGGTACCCTGAATGGGGGCACTAACTTCCTTTATTCATTTATTATTTTTCTCTTCCTTTCTATGAACTTTTTTGCCTTTGAGCAGTTTATGTTTCTTGATTCCTCCGTGATTGTTTTTAAATGTCCGTGCTATAGATCCATGCTTTTGTTAATGTCATCACTGTGGCAACCTTTTCTCTTGGGCTTGTGATGGGTCACATGCAGCAATGCTTGTGTGATTTGCATATATAATTATATTAGATGCACATGCAGGAGGGCCGGCATTTCAATCTGTTTGGTGAGTTCATTCTCTATGTCTTACATTTAAGTGGTATGTTTTCATTATGTATGTAACCTTGAGAATGGCTCACATATGAGCTGAAACGTCGGTCAATTTTTTATATGATTCAATAAATTTGTTATTTTATTTACACGTGTGCGGCTCCATTCGTGGATTCTATGCAACTTTTTGAGCAAGCACCGTGACAGTCTTCAAGTTGTTCAAGTCGACTTACAAGGTAGCTGCAGGGACATTGTGTTCTAATTATATATACAGTCATGGCCGAAATTGTTGGCACCCCAGCATTTTTCCAGAAAATCAAGTATTTCTCACAGAAAAGTATTGCAGTAAGACATGTTTTGCTATACACATGTTTATTCCCTTTGTGTGTATTGGAACAAAACAAAAAAAGGGAGGAAAAAAAGCAAATTGGACATAATGTCACACAAAACTCCAAAAATGGGCTGGACAAAATTATTGGCACCCTTAACTTAATATTTGGTTCCACACCCTTTGGAAAAAATAACTGAAATCAGTCGCTTCCTATAACCATCAATAAGCTTCTTACACCTCTCACCGGAAGTTTGGACCACTCTTTCTTTGCAAACTGCTCCAGGTCCCTCTTATTGGAAGGGCGCCTTTTCCCAACAGCAATTTTAAGATCTCTCCACAGGTGTTCAATGGGATTTAGATCTAGACTCATTGCTGGCCACTTCAGAACTCTCCAGCGCTTTGTTGTCATCCATTTCTGGGTGCTTTTTGATGTATGTTTGTGGTCATTGTCCTGCTGGAAGACCCAAGATCTCGGATGCAAACCCAGCTTTCTGACACTGGGCTCTACAGTGCGACCCAAAATCCTTTGGTAATCCTCAGATTTCATGATGCCTTGCACACATTCAAGGCACCCAGTGTCAGAGGCAGCAAAACAACCCCATAACATCATTGAACCTCCACCATATTTCACTGTAGGTACTGTGTTCTTTTCTTTGTAGGCCTCATTCCATTTTCAGTAAACAGTAGAATGATGTGCTTTGCCAAAAAGCTCTATCTCGGTCTCATCTGTCCACAAGACGTTTTCCCAGAAGGATTTTGGCTTACTCAAGTACATTTTGGCAAACTGTAGTCTTGCTTTTTTAGGTCTCTGTGTCAGCAGTGGAGTCCTCCTGGGTCTCCTGCCATAGCGTTTCATTTCATTTGTCATTTGTCGACGGCGCTGACACTGATGCTCCCTGAGCCTGCAGGACAGCTTGAATTTCTTTGGAACTTGTTTGGGGGCGCTTATCCACCATCCGGACTATCCTGTGTTGCAACCTTTCATCAATTTTTCTCTTCCGTCCACCCACAGAGAGATTAGCTACAGTGCCATGGGTTGCAAACTTCTTGATAATGTTGCGCACTGTGGACAAAGGAAAATCTAGATCTCTGGAGATGGACTTGTAACCTTGAGAGTGTTGATATTTTTCCACAATTTTGGTTCTCAAGTCCTCAGACAGTTCTCTTCACCTCTTTCTGTTGTCCATGCTTAGTGTGGCACACACAGACACACAATGCAAAGACTAACAGGGTTATCCAAAGAGATTCGAAAAGTCACCGCACGTTCGGTGACTTTTCGTTCTCTTCAATTCGGTTCCTTTTGCCGATTGCATTTCGGTGACCCTGCGGTGTATTCAGCAAACAGCACAGGGCCCCCGAATTGCAGGGAAAAGCTGCCGCAAACCTGACGAAGACTAACCGAATGCACGCTGAAAACAAGCAAAAACATCTGGATTAACCTTCGAAAAACCCGAACAGGAGCCGAACAGGAGCCGAATCACACAGAGTCGAAGCAGCTGTGACGTAGAGGAGGCAGTGAATAAATTAGCAAAACCATTTGTGTGAATCTGGGAAAATGAAACGATGTTTGCAAAGAAACTACTGAGCGAAAATGTCTGAAATTTACACAGGAGGTCCAGGGAATGATAATAAAGAGGGTTGTTACAAAAAAAATAAGTAAACTGAAAAAAAAGCAAAAAAAAAATCGGACTTTTAAAAAAAAAAAAAAATTCTGAAAAATGCTTAAAGTATCCTAAAAAATCTATAAATAAAGAGACTTTTTGCTGCAGAATTTTATAATGAACGGTTTATTAGATATTGAATTAAAACGGGAATATTTTTAACATTGAAGCCTATGGGATTCTCCTGAATTAACTTGCCGAATTAACCACTTGGATGCTGAGGACGCGCTCAGCGCGTCCTCAGCATTCCCGCTGGTATGCGGAGGACGCGCTGAGCGCGTCCTCCCATTGGGGTCAGCGTTCGGCCGGGTTCCGGCCGATCGCTGGCCCCTCCGGTGCGGGCTGACATCCTGGATGTCAGCCCGGCATCCGGAACAGCAGCCGCCGGAATTTGGTGTCATCGCGGCAGCGCGATGACACCAAATTCAGGCGCCCCCCCCCCGCATGTGCGGAGGAGGCGCCTGAAAGGGAGGGGGGGGAGGTCCTTCGGACCTCTCTCCCTCCCGATCGGCGGCTCTGCGGGGGTTAACCCAGGCATCATTTGGAAGGGCACAGCCTGCCCTTCCAAATGATGCCTGGCATTAACCCCTGGGGAGCTGGATCGCGAATCGGCGCTGAAAAGCGCCGGTTCGCGATCCTTTCCCGGAGCTGGCCGACATCTTGGATGTCGGCCAAGCCTCCGGGAACTCCCCCTGAGGACTGGCGTCATCGTGCGTAGCACGATGACGCCAGTCCTAGAGTTAACCCTTAACTGCCACCAACGGTGGAGATAGGGAGTTCCAATGAACTCCCTATCTCCCGATCCGTGGCAGTTAGAGGTTAAATTTTGGTATGGTTGGATCGGCCAGAGCATGGCCGTTCCAACGATACCAAACACTACAGTGAAAAAAGTTGTAAAAAAAAAAAAATGAAGAATAAAAATAAAAAAAATTTAAAAAAAAATTATAAAAAAAAAAATAAACACTTTTTTTTAATTTTTTTTGGTTTGTTAGTGTAGCAATATTGTTCCCATTTCAATTATAATGTGAACAATGATGCTGCACTAACGATTTTTGTATGCGGTGCGTTTGTTAAAAATAGTGTAATTTTCCCCAAAAAAAATGTAACGAGACCCCATCTCTAATTTTTTTAACAAGCGCACCCCATACAAAATATAACCGCAATTGCTCGCATGTTAAAATGTGAAAAAAAACACTTTACACATTGTAAATTATTGAAAATACATATTTTATTGCATTTTTTGTTATAATATACAGACATGACATAACGTATACATATAATAATGACATATTATGAATATACCGAGTCTGACGGAAAGAACGATATATAATATGTCTGGGTCATATACTAAAATAAGCCTTCAAAACACGTTTAAACATGATGCGCAAAACAGGTAAAAATTACCTCAGCACAGGGGCGGGAAAAGCCTCAGCAGCGAAAGGGTTAAACCACCGAATGGCAGAGCATTAGGGGAACCTTTCACTGCTGGTTTGTGTTCTCTGAATAGCCGAAGCAGTGCTTTTTCATGGGGATTTCACTGCCCTCGAACAGGCACCGAACAGGCACCGTATGTTCAGGCAATTCGCCAGGATTTGGTGTATTGCCTGCTCTCTGGATAGCCGAATGGTCAGGAAAGGTAACCGAATGCTGATTTTCAGCGTTCGGTTACCTTTCACAAGCAATTCGGATCTCTTTGAATAACCCTGTAAGTGAACTTCTCTCCTTTTTATCTGCTTTCAGGTGTGATTTTTATATTGCCCACACCTGTTACTTGCCCCAGGTGAGTTTACAGGAGCATCACATGCTTGAAACAATCTTATTTATCCACAATTTTGAAAGGGTGCCAAGAATTATGTCCAGACCATTTTTTTAGTTTTGTGTGACATTATGTCCAATTTGCTTTTTTTCCTCCCTTTTTTGTTTTGTTCCAATACACACAAAGGGAATAAACATGTGTATAGCAAAACATGTGTTACTGCATTACTTTTCTGTGAGAAATACTTGATTTTCTGGAAAATGTCTGGGGTGCCAACAATTTTGGCCATGACTGTACACGTATATACACACACACCAGTTTATTGTGCTGTGTTGTGCTATTATCGCTTGAAAATTATTGCGGTTTCTGTAATAGAGCTCCTTTTCCATCCGTGCTTTGAGTGTCCAGTCCTTCCGCTTCTCTGGAATAGCTGCTTGTGGTTCGTTGACACTGGGATAGCTGAACCCTGGCTCTTGTACTAGTATCAGGCTCGCCCTTTGGGTGTGGCAAGCAGAGCACATGCCCTGGGTCCCACGCCACTGCCAGCCCCTGCCATTTGATAAAAAGTGTCAAGGAGAACCAAACACTCCTTGCTATTAAATATCAAAGGACCAGAGTTACAGAGTAGCAGGGCCCGAACTTTCAATTTGCAAGGCAGGAAAGAGTCTGTCTTGGCGGAATAAGATTTTTAAACCACTGTGCGTGAATGGTGCCAGCGCACTCTCACTCATGAAACAAAGACTTTTTCCTGCCTTGTAAATTCCTGGTCTTTGCGCGCCGCTAGACTTAGAAGACCCATCTGGTGGCAGTCCTGCCCCCTTATGTGCTCAGTTCAGCCCAGATTTACAGGGAGTTTAGCACCCCAAGAGCTTGCTAGTAAAGGCACAGAGCCAGGGCCCAGCATGAATCTCCACTTGCCTGTCGGACTGCCACAATAGGTGTCCCACAACACCTCCAAGTAACCAATGATATGGGTGTGTTAGTGTGTCTATCTGGGGGGGGGAAGTGTCTGAATAAAGGGGTGTCTATTTGGGAAGATCAATACGGTGCGGGAGGTAGTGTGTGTATCTGTGTTTGAAAAAATATGGAGTATAGAGAGGTGTGATGTGATGTGAAGTATGGCCAGGGGCCCAAAAAATTTTCTTGCCCAGGGACCCACAAATGCTAGGAGTGGCCCTGTGTAGTATATTGATATACTACATATAAATTTATGTTTGTTTGCAACTAACAAGCTTAGGTGGGTTCTAAAATAGGATTCATTGCTTCTACAAAGTGGATGATACCATCTTTCTGAGTAGATACCTATAAATAAGTTGTATTTGTTTTATTTTGTACCATATATTACTGTCTGTGTATTTTCCAGGTTTGATGGTTATTACTTACTCTCCATTTAATCTGCAACAAAGTTTTTTAACCTGTGATATCTTTACTGCAAAGAGAAAGTTGGTACTCGGAGAGTGCTTGGCTCTCTGTTAAATTCCAGAAGTACATACAGTAAAAGTTTTAATATGTAAACATGATGTCCATAATATAGTTCAGAGGATTACATATGGAAAAAAATGCATAAAACAATTGTTTGAAAGTTCAGCCAATACAATATATTTTGCATAACTACTTCTTTTGGGTGAATAATTCAAAGAAAGGTGCTCTAGTCATTATGATAGGAAAGATTTGATCGTTTCCTGTTGTGTTCTTTTGTTGTAACTTATCTACATAGAACAATCTGACCATTGAACTACTTCACGGCAAAGAATTCAATACACCAGAAAACATAGATAATACTCCTTAAAGATAACAGAATAATGTGAGAAAGTCTGTTCTCAAGCAAATTTTAAAACAAAAACGAGAAATCTCACGTCCTGTCTGAAACTTACTGAGACAGGAAAAAACCCCAATAAAAAGTTATGTATTTGAATATATAAAATACGTATTTGTGTTCCCTGTATGAAAAAAAAATAGTTGGTTTCAAATATTTTGTAGTATTCTATGGCTTCTTAAACCAACGCAAACTAATGATGGATCGTCGGATAAAAAGCAGTGCAAATCCATGCTAAGAAAAATCATTATATTGTGATTCAAAGATGTAATGAATATGAAAACGGAATGGGCTACTATAGTTTGTCCTGTTCTGTAAAGGGCCTTCTACAAAAAAATCCCCCCAGCTTTTTATCCCCTTAAATAATTGGGCAGATGCTGCTGACAGCATCTGTCCAATAATTTTATACATACAGGGCTATATTACAATATTCGCACAAAAACCCTCGCGCAAAGTGAAAATCTTTGCGCCAAGCGTTAGAGTTTTGCGCGCGCAAATCAGCGCTGGAATTACAATCCTCGTGCGTCTTTTCATCCGCCAATCAATAATGCGCACAAACAGGATGCGCCCAAATGCACGCGCAGCACTGTAGAGCGCAAAAATCAGTGTGCGCACTGTTTTTTTGTCGCGATTCAGCCAATCAGAATTAAGAACCACACCTGTCTCATCTTAATAAATTGCGTCTGGCACTGTCAATCCTCGCATATAAGCTGCAGCAATTATACAAGCACACACAACTTCATCCATTGTATTGGTTTGGTATGATTTGAATGGGCCACTGTGCTTTGGTGCATTCCTTTTTATGGGCTTGGATATTTGGGGTTAGCCAGGTTGTTCAGATTTACCATTTGCACCAGCTTTTAGGAGTTGCTAAAATTATGCGCGCAAAGGCCATGCGGTAATTACTGCAAAATAGATTGTAATACCATTCTCGTACCAGCGCACATTCGCATTTGTGCTCACAATGTTAAGTATAGGATGCGCAAAGTACAGTAAGCTCGCGCAGGGCTCGTGCAGGTTCACGCGTGATAGACGATTGTGCGCAGTTGTTGCGCTGACTATGCAATATGGGATTCAGCGCAAATGGTTTTACCCCTCGCGTTAATGAGTATTTGCGCCGGCGCAAACGCTTGCGCGAAGATTGTAATTTAGCCCATATTATATATTTTTTTATTTTAGGTGAAAATAGTCAAATTCTCTCCCTCAGCACTGGGCTGCTGTTCCTCTTTAGCCCACGACTTCCAAAATGTTGCGTTCCGGCAACTTGCAATGCGTATGTAAATTTTGTACACTGCATAAGTTTCATATCATCCCAAACATTCATACTTTCGTACGCATTTTCTGCTATATACTGCGCAGAATGATGGATTGGTGATGCACATTCACCTGCAGCACCAGTCCTTGGCTGCCATCTCCAAGAATGCTCGTTGATGTGGATGCAACACTAGTGGTGCCGAGTTGGTTCTTGAAGGAAACCCCTTTACTTCATACAATGATATCTACAGAACGGGCCTGGAGGGAGGGGACTGACCACTATTTTTAGATAAAGTGGTCAGGGTGTGTAGCATTTCCCTTTTTTTTTTTTAAGACTTTATTTAATCAATTCGGATGTGTATACAGAAGGCCAAAAGGAGTCAGTAAAAACTATATAAAATAAGCATCCACGTTTCTATGTTTTTTACCCCCCGAGAGAAGGGGGAGAAAGATATCAGAGATAGCAGCAGGGGAGAGCAAGAGAAGAAAAAGAAAGGAAAGAAAGAGGAGAAAGAGTGAAAGAGAGAGAGAAGGAAAAAAAAAGGGGGGGTCCGCGGGCGCACAGCAAGGCAGCAGGAGACCCTTTTTTTTATATTTGAACGTTTTATTATTTCTTTTTTTTGAAAACATATTTTATTGTGATTTAGAAACCATAAACGACTCCAGGGGGTGCTAGTATACAACAGTAACTAGTACACAACATCAAGATATAATGCACCCCACCTCGTCTCAACATCCACTAAAAAGACAAACTAGGGAGGACATACAGGAGAAAGGAGGAAAATGTAGAAGCAGAGAGGAAAAGAAGGGAGAGACAGAAGAAAAGAGGAGAGAAAGGAGAAAGGAAAGAGAGAAAGAAAAAAGGAGGGGGGGAAAGAGAAAAAGGAGAGGAGAATCCTTTCAACCCGTCCGTCACAACACGGTAGCCCTAAGCATCCATCACCTGCAAGCAAGAGGTAGGAAATTATTTAAGCATCATGGTTCAACCAAGGCTCCCAATCTAGAAAACGGCATCCATAGTGTGGTGTACCTTGGACAGTTTCATCCATAAGGGCCCACGTCTCTGATATTAGCCAGCACCCTGCCAAAGCGGCCTCCAATGCCCTCCACTCAGCCGCAATGCACGACGCCCCGCCAACCGTCAATCTTAGCAAGTAGTTTTTCTGGCGCAAGAGAGGTCTTCCAAGAGACGCAGAGGAGAAAAACTGTCGGCGCAAAAGCTATCTCCCTCGCCAGCACAGCTTGGCAAGAGAATGTAGGTTCGACCATAGTGTTTTAAAGGGGGCATGTCCACCACATGTGCAGGAAGGTTCCTATCGCCCACACAGTCTCCAACACACATCAGAGGTAGTCACTTTCATTTTGACAAGCTTCTCCGGGGTGGTGTACCAGCGGAATATCATTTTTAGAGATTGCTCCTGGTGCGTAGTGCATATAGAGGACCTCCGAGCTGCCTCCCAGATGTCCAACCACTCATCACCTTCCAACTCCTCACCCATCGTTATGCCAAGCTTTAATATATGTCAATTCCTTCCATTCAAGGTCGAGGTAATAGAGGAGTATATTGTGGAAATAAGGCCTTTGGGGTATCGTTCTTGACGGCACAAGCGCTCAAACCACGAAGGCTTGGTAAGTGCTGCGGCTCGAAGTGGGGTTTGGTAACAAAGTCCCTCAACTGTAAAATGGAAAAATGTAGAAGGAGGCAGAGAGTGTACTCTGTAGGTCCGGATAGTGCAGGAGGGATCCTTTGGGGTAGAAATCCACCAGACGCTGAAGGACCCGCATCCTCCAATAGGCCAAAAGGCTGCGGGCGCAAGCCCGGGGGAATTCCTCATTGCGTAAGATCGGAGTAAGCGGCGACGATAGCTTGTAAGGTCATTTAACCGCGACAGAGTCCCATAGTTTCCACTGCAGCTACGATAGCCGGGTATTCTGCGTAATGCTGACGATGAGGTGGGGGAGTCCAGAGCCAAAATTGTGGAAGATCCGGTGACATCATTAAAGAACTCCAGATCCACCCATCTCCTTGCCGCCATTGGGGAGTCCATGCCACTATTTTGGCTAACCGTGCTGCTCTGTAGTACGAAAGAAGAGAGGGTAACCCCATCCCTCCCGCTGCCCGAGGTCTATAAACAACGTCTGCCTCGCCACCCTATGTCTCTTATGTTCCCACACAAAAGCATCTATGGCCGTCTGCAGCGACGTTAGATCTGATTGCGTCACAAGTATCGGAAGGGCTTGAAAAAGATACAGGAGGCGAGGCAGAACCTCCCCAAACATGCACCCTCCCCAACCATGAAATATGCAGTTTAGCCCATCGGTCAAGATCACGTTTTATACATTGTATCAACGGAGCATAGTTAAGAGCAAATATTTCCGAGTGGGACCCTGGGATCCGAACACCAAGGTAGGATATGGACTCTGTAGTAGTACGAAAACCATGCCGGTGTTCCATAACCTCGGCGTCCCCCTCCGAGGCCCCTACAAGGAGAGCCGTAGACTTAGTCATGTTAATTTTGTACCCCGCCACCCCCGAGAACCGGTCCAACACCTCCAACAGCCGCGCCACCGAGGGAACAGGGCAGGTAAGGGATAAGAGGACATCATCGGCATACGCAGAGACTTTATATTCTTCACCCCTGTAGGAAACCCCCGCAATCAGCGGGTCCGATCAGAGTGCCGAGAGCAGAGGCTCCAGGGAGAGCGCGAACAGCAGCGGCGATAGAGGGCATCCCTGCCGAGTGCCGTTCGTGAGATGAAAAGGACGAGAGGGCGTACCCGGTACCACCACCTGCGCCACCGGCGTATCATACATGACTCCTATCGAGGACGTGAACTCCTGCGGGAACCCCAGGTGCGTCAACAGTTGGAAGAGATAAGACCATCCCACCCTGTCGAAGGCCTTTTCAGCGTCTAGGGACAGGAACACTGCGGGTACCTCAAGCGCTGCGCAAGCCAAACAGGTCACAGGCCCTCCGGGTGTTATCGTATGCTTGATGGCCGGGGATAAACCCCACTTGGTCAGCATGAATCAAAGTTGGTATGATCTCATTCAATCTGAGAGCCAATACCTTGGCTAAAACTTTAATATCAAAATTAAGGAGGGAAATCGGTCTGTAATTTCCCGGGCCAAAGGATCCTTACCAGGTTTAAGAAATGTTTTATTATTTCAATCAGAGAAATGGGATACAAAAGGAAAAAGGGGAAGAAACAATAACATACATAAATGGGGAAAGTTCGGTACATTTTTCCATAGCGACGAAGTTAAACCGTGATATTCAGTTGCTAAAAAGAAGAATAATTGCTCTACAGAATGGCAAAGATATGGAAGCATCACACCAAGTCAATTAACAAATAACTGAACTTGTCTCGGAAGTAGAGACATAAAGGGGAAGAAAGGGAGAAGGGGAAAGAAAATGAGAAAGGTAGAAAAGGAATGAAAACAAAGAAGAAGAAAGGAAGAAAAAAAAAAAGAAAAAAAAGAAAGGGGGGGAAAGGAACCAAGTGGGATGAGACATCAGGAACCTCCGACCGTATTATGAGGCATAGGGCCTGGAGAGTATGTGTTGGTCGTGACATTTTGGGACCTACGTGCCCATGGTTCTAGTAGTTTGGTATATTAGGTGATCTTGCCACAGTGAAAGGGTCTTGTGCTGGGAAGACAAGATTAAAGTGTGATCGGGCATGGCCTCAGAATATGCTAGGTCTGAGATCATTTTAGTCAGGGAGGTAAAGAGGGGGTTATCGTTTTTTTCCAGAGCTAGTGATAAGGAGGAAGCAACAGGATATATTATTACAAAACAATTTGCGTTGTCTCAACATTTTCCTCACGTCATCTGGGAGGAGTCCTAGGAGGTAGTGTAATGGGGAAAACGGGACTTTAAACCCAAGACCCGGACATACGACGCCACCTGGGTCCAGAACGGTTGAAGTGTTGGGCAGGACCACCAAACATGTAGCATCGTCTCGTGCCATGTGACAATGCAGCAGGTGTCAGGAACATTTTTGTTAAAGTGGCATTCCCTTACAGGTACTAAATACCATCTATATAACACTTTAGAGCGTCTCAAAGATTGAAATACACCTAGATGCACTTTTATCCAATAAAAATACGTGGGTCCACTGTTCTCGTGTTAGGTGCATGTTTAACTCGGCTTCCCAAGCCATTTGAAAAGTGCGTTTGGGCAATCCCATGGCGGACATCAACTGACAGTAACAAAGGGAAAGGAGTTTTGTAGTTTGCGCAGGGTGTATTGTAAAAGACTCGAATGGTGTGAGTAAAGGTGTGTTTATCGAAACAGAATTTAGCGTTCCCAGTGTTCTCATGTAGGACAGTAGTTGAAGGTAAGACAGAAACGCTTGAGAAGGTATTCCATGGGTAGTCTGCATTTGTGCAAAGGAGAGGACGGAGGAGTTTCTGAAAAATTGGAACACATATCTGACTCCGTGATGAGTCCATGGTTTAGGGTTAAAAAAGGGGATCACGTAAGTCAATGCGTTTACTGGGGTGGCGAGGGGCAGAGGGTAGAGAGAGGTGGAGGCACGGACATGTTTGTCCCAAATCTGTACCATCTGTACCAAAGTACCATCTAGTTATCTGAAGAAGAAAGAAGAGTGTCATCTGTTTTATACATTGACTGGGCTGTTACTCCTGGCAGTTGCCGCCGCTCCAAAAATAAGTGAGTATGGGCGCGACGCCATTTTTTCTGTATTTAGTTATCTGAAGAGCTGTTGGGAGAGGAGGTCTGGATTTAGAGGGAGTAAAAAGCAAGCCGGGGAAAAAGTGGCCTGGTAGTGCTATTGATTCAATATAGGTCCATAACGGTTGGTGTATAAGGAGGGATTCGCTCAGGGAGGCTATGGCTGCTGCCTTGTGGTACGCCAATATTTGAGGGAATTTGAGTCCTCCATCCTCAAGTGGGGCCGATAGAACCTTGAACGGGATGCGTGGGCGTTTTCCGTTTGTTGCAGACCCCGTTCAGAGGGCCAGCAGACAGATATAAATACCTGTAAAAACAGGAAAGAATGAGGAGACAGACAGATTGGCTGCTTGTTCCACAGTATCCTCGTGGTTATGAGGGTAAGCAGGAACACATCACGAGTCCCACACCTATAATCTTCCCCCAATCCTTCCGGAACATAAGACCCTGTGCGTCAATAATAACAGTCCCCTGCTGCTGCAGCAGAGAGCTTGCATTCTCATAGTGACTTGTTATAGGCACCATATACCACATAGAACATAAACACATACCTTTCAATGTCACCACTATACATGACAATTACTTACTTTATAAAATTGTGCACATACCTCGTATGTGTCACATCCTCCCGACAAAATAAAATGGGCACCAGCTACAAAAAAATATATATACACTCAGGCGCAAGATTACTATGTCCAAACACCTTTCTTAACTTAATATGCTGCCCTGTGGGAATGCATGGTACCATATTGTTATGAGTCGTGAAACGGGTAGTATGAGAGTGGTGGCATATAATATGGTGTAGCCAATACAGGTAAGTGAGGAAAGGTATATGCTGCTACACTGTGGAGCATAGTCTGTGGTTGTAGCGATGGTTGACCCAGTGTTTCGTACGTAAACACTTGTCTTGGCTTACTCCCTCTCACTGACCGTCTTGGTTCGATACAGCTTTCTGATGTCAGACTTTCTGCTTCATCAGGCAGGGCACATTCACTATCACTATCTCCACTGACTTCAGGTGGAAATGTTGAATTCAGGATCATTTCTTCTGGTGATTGAGTCTCGATCAAACTGTGTCTCTGTTCCTGTGGGACTTGGACTTGATCTCTTTCTCGCACGATTCTCTCAGGTGATGGTGACGTCATTTCGACAAGAGAGTTCTCATGGTTCAGTTTTGAACCTTGCCGGTAAGTATGCTGTCTCTTATGCTCTGTCCAACTCTCAGGAATTCTCAACCAGTATCTTTCAGAGCTTTCCTCATCTGAATCGGTGATGTCACTGTGGTAGGTAGGTTCTCTTGTCTTCTCCCTGTTACCTTGTCTGCTTTGTTTCTGGTTCCCGTGTTTCAGTGGGTGTGATGGTGTCTCCACAGGCAAGTCATTCACCAACAGTAATAGGTTTCGGTGCAGGGTTCTAGTTCCACTTTTGTTCCCATTCTCAGGACTCACCACATAAACCGGATTGTCTGCTACTTGCTCTTTCACCACATAGATGATCTTCTCCCAGTATGATCTTAGTTTCCCTGGGCCTCCTCGCTCTCTCAAATTTCTATCAAGAACTCTGTCTCCAGGCTTCAGAATAACACCTTTGACCTTCAATTCATATTGAGCTTTGCCCCGCGCACTTGATTTGCTGTTTTCATTTGCTATTTGATATGCTTCAGCCATCTTTCCAGCCCAATGATCAGCAAATCCCTTATGAGTTAATCCCTCATCCTCTTCAACGAGCCCAAATATCAAGTCAACAGGAAGGCGAGGGTGGCGTCCAAACAGTAAATAGAATGGGGAATACCCAGTTGACTCGTGACGTGTACAATTATATGCATGGACGATCTGGGGAAGGTGATCTTTCCAACGTATCTTTTCCTTATCAGCCAAGGTCCGGAGCATTTGGAGGAGAGTCCGGTTGAATCTCTCAGCTGGGTTACTTTGAGGGTGATACGGAGAGGTCCTCGAATGGCGTACTCCAGCAAGTTCCCGAAGGTTCCTGAAAAGCTCATTTTCAAATTCCCTGCCCTGGTCATGGTGTAGCTTTCCAGGGTAATCAAACCGAGGGATATAATCATTGAAAAGACGCTCAGCTGCTGTACGGCCAGACTTGTTTTTAGTAGGATAAGCTTGCGCAAACCTAGTAAAGTGATCTACGACCACTAGTATATACTCATACCCACCCCGGCTTGGCTCTAAGTGCAGGTAGTCGATGCAAACAAGTTCTAGAGGTGAGCTGGATGTTATACTCCCCATGGGTGCTCGGACATGGGTCGTTGGTTTCTTTTGCTTAATACAGGGACACTTCTTTGTGATATACTCCTCTACTTCCTTCTTCATATATGGCCAGTAGAATCTTTGTCTCATCAGATGAAGAACCCGTTCTGTGCCCAGATGTCCCATGTTGTCATGTAAGTGCTCCAAAGAAAGTTGCTTATACTGGGTTGGGAGAATAAGTTGTTTGTTTTGAGCTGTTTGCCTATAGAGACATCCATCCTCTATAATTAGTTTGTTCCATTCATACAAAAGTTTCTTGGCCGCTCCAGTCACGGTTTTCTTTAGACTTTCATCTGGCACCTTGATTTCCTCTTTCATCTTCAATATCTTGGCTATCACTGGATCCTCCCGTTGAGCTTTGGAGAGTTCATCTTTATTTATTCTTGGCAACAATGAACCTTGGATGTTGGGTCAGTTTCCATAGACGACATACTGAGTGCTGCAACCCAAGCCACATCTTTCTTTTTGGCTGCGCGAGCTCCATCCCAGACTGCTCGCACCACTTCAGATGACAATTGCTCAGTGCACTCAGTGGTATACTTCTCGATGTCAAGGGGGATACGCGACAGTGTGTCAGCATCAATATTTATTTTACCAGGCCTATATTTCACATCAAAGTGGTAGTCGGACAATTCTCCCACCCAGCGATGGCCAACCCCATTCAGCTTCGCAGTGCTCATTATGTAGGTCAGGGGATTGTTGTCTGTGTAAATGGTAAAATGTGGAGCATAGAACAGGTAGTCTCTGAATTTTTCACACACTGCCCATTTAAGTGCAAGAAACTCAAGTTTACCACTATGTAGGCAGTAATTTCTTTCGGCCTGGGACAGTGTCCGGGAGCCATACGCAATGACTCTTAATTTTCCATCCTGACTCTGGTAGAGTATAGCCCCAAGGCCCTTTCAGATGCATCGGTGTGCAGCGAGAATGGTAAATTGAAGTCTGGATAAGCAAGAATTGGTGGCTTTATCAACATGTCAATCAAGGTTTCAAGAGATTTCTGATGCTCACTTGTCCACTCCACAGGAGTTCTGGAAGGCATTTGGGGGCCTTTGGTCTTTCTCCTACTGGACTCAACTGGTGCCACCCCAGGCTTTGTTTGTAGGAGCTCATACATAGGCTTAGCTACACCTGAAAAATCTTGGATAAACGAGCGATAGTAGCTTAGGAAGCCGAGAAGCCTTCTTACCTCACCGACGGTATGTGGAGTATGACTTTTGAGTGACATAACTGCTTGAAGATCTTTGGGATCGATCCGCACACCTTCGGCAGACACAAGACGACCCACGTATCGGACTTCACCTCGGAAGAGCTCACATTTTTCAGGCCAAAGCTTGACTCCATGATGTTGGAGAGCTTGAAGAACTTTGCGAAGTCCTTCCACGTGTTCCTCAAAAGACTTGGCATAACATAACACGTCATCAAGGTACGATATACAACATTCATCTCTGAGAGAATCTAGCATTTCTTCCATACTGCGCTGGAACGCTGCAGGTGCATTGGACAGGCCGAAGGGAATTCTTATCCACTCATAAAGTCCCCAGGGAGTTATGAAAGCTGTCATGTGCCTAGAACCTTCGACTATGAAGCCCTGATGGTAGGCTTTTCCTTGGTCGAGAATACTGAACCATGCATAACCCCCCAATGTGTCAAGCAAGTCTTGAATTCTTGGCAGAGGGTGCCTATCTGGTACAGTCTTTTTATTGAGGAGGCGATAATCTATACACAGGCGAAGTGAGCCATCCTTCTTTCGGCCGCAGACCACTGGTGCAGAATAGGGGGACTTGGACTTCACAATCCACCCTTTTGCCAGGAGATCTTGTATATAATCTTTCACTTCTTGGAATAAAGGTTTAGGTACCGATGAATATGACCGCTGCACTGGTATGTCGTCTTTGAGATTTATTGACATTTGTAGGCTCGGAATGCAACCCATGTCACTCTTATCTTGAGAAAATGCCACAGACTCTTCATACAGCATTTTTCTTACCACCTGCTGCTGTTCCTCACTCAAGTGGCTTAGATCTACAGGTGGGTGCCACCGTTTCAAGGTTTCTTCAGTACCTGAGGTAGTCACACCCTCGACCGATACCTTAGACTTCAGTTCTTCTGATCGCTCTGCCTCCAGTACTTTTTCAATTGGCTGAATATAACCGAGGATTGTGTTACCAGGCAGTGTTATTTCACATGTGGAGTTGTTACCAATTGGAACAGAGACATAAGGCCTTTCCTGGTTCTGTACTTCTAGAGCCCCCCTCCTATATCCAGCTTTTCCAACTGCACATTGTTTTCCTCTGGTTCAAACAGTATGACTGGGTCGGGCTGATCCATGTTAGGTGGTATTTTACACTTTACCCACATCACTTGACCTGCTGGAATGACAACGCCACCACTCTTTACCTTCAAACGTCCCCACTGTTCATTCAGCTCAGGGGTTTGGACACAGCTTACCAGAGTTTGAGCTTTCTCGTTTGACATAGAGATGGCTCCAGATAGTAGAGAGACTAAAGCCTGCACAAGGCGCTTGGGTTGTCTTTGAATTAATTCTTCCACTACGTTAAACCCAAGTAGTGGCCTTTCAATTGGCAGATGACTTACTAAAAAGGGAACACTGATAGAGAGGTTAGGGTCATTGTTTCCTTCTAAATTAACAGTAATAACAGCCCAGCCATCGAATGGAATGACATCCCCAGTCACAGAATACACTTCCAACTTCCCCATAGTTCCCATAAGTTCAGAAAGAGGTCTCAAGTCCACAGCTGGCAAATATTTATCTTTCCAAGCACGATCAATGATACTGACTTGAGCTCCAGTGTCAAGCAAAGCACTTACTGCTAGGCCATTGAGGTTGCACTGTGTCAAAGCCTTCCTTCCTATTAGATTGACAATGGCCTCATTCTTTTTCCTAGGGACAGAGAAAGTAGAAGTCTGATTAAGCCATTGCTTGTCCTTGGAAGTTTTGAATGTCGTATAATGAAATGGTTTCGTTTTGCTTTTTGTAGGACCAGGTTCATCCTCTGATCTGTCATCATTTGTGCCATGGGACAGGGAGGACTTGGTCACTGGTTGCCCCGTTGCAGTGACCGCTTCCCGTTTCCCTGCGGGTTACGTTTCCGGAGGCATCCCCTGGACAGGTGCCCCTCTTCCCCACACTGAAAACAGTGAGTACAGTTTTGCAGACCAGCTTCCACACACTTTAAACAACCATGACGTTTAGCCCCTTTCTGTAGAGGTGGTCGACTCATAGTATACTGAAAGGTAGGATCAGGCTGTGTTGGATTTCTCATGGAGTCTACCATTCTGCTAAGTGCTTCGACACGTGCTGTCAGTTGTTTAATTGGATCATCCACATTTTTCTGCTCATGAATTTCTCTCACAGGTTCACTTTCTAGCAGGGTACAACTTGCAATGCTCTGCTTATTACATGTTACAGGACCCAGCCTTCGGGCCCTCTCATTCTCATCGCTGGTGATTCTTGTTACATTTCTTAGTATTTCCTCATCTGCGACGTTGCGGTTGGAAAGCAGGGGTTTTAACTCCCTACGAATGTCTGTATATTTGTGTCCTAAACCCTGGTAGACCGTGTGAAGGTATACATCCTGAATAGTTTCTGTGCTGCATCTCACTTCAGTGTCAGCCTGTTTTGCAGCAAAGATGATTTTCTGTTTAAGACCCATTACTCGATACAAGAACTGTTGAGGCGTCTCATTCTCATTTTGTTTTGCACACATTAATTCCTGGAACAATTCTGTGCTATTTTTGTCTCCTAAATGCGACCGAAGAAACCCTTTGAGTTCCTCAACCGTTATGTCTTCTTTATTCATCAACATGTCCTTGAAACTGCCTGCTTTTATTATCCGTAGTGTCCCCCTGACTATGTCAGCATCACTGTAATTTTCTTTGATTCCATCTACAATTTGTCTGCATACACTTGTGTATGTGATGTCAGATGTGTAATCACAAATTTGTCCTCCTTGTATCTTAAATTCGCGACGCTGGAGGTAGGAGAGGTCCCTGAGGGAGACAACCTTCTCTGTCAGTAACTGCATGGACCGTTCAGGGTTGTTGCTAAACTGTGCATTATCACTGCTGCGCGTTTGTTGTGATAGTCTGGTCAAAGGTTGTTGCAACGTCGAATTTTGTGTAGATGCTACACTAGACCCTTTGTCAGAAACAGCTGTAGACGATGCGGTAGGAGCAGTGTCATCATTCTGTTGATGAACAGGTGTAGACGTAGTTTGAACATGCTCAACAGAGTCAACGATGTCTCTCAAGTTCAACAGTTCAGCCATACCTCTATCCTCTGAGTCTAGTAAGTCTGCACTGTACATGAACGCATTAATGTATTCAAAGCAGCCTTCTTGGTCTCCAGCATCTAGTTCAGTAATGTTCCCGTCTGGTACCGTAACAATGCTCTGGGCGATCTGAAATAGTTCACCAGCGGACAAGGTGAGAAGTTTTTTTCTGATGTTCCACACCACGCTCTTCCGTACTTTATCCGCCATGATGACCCTTTTCACGATCCCTCACGTCACCGTCACCAGCCAGCCAGGACGCGCTTCTCACAACCGACTTTTCTGGATCACAGCCGCTGTATCCATACTCTGTTGGTCCCGAAGATCATAAGTTTACGGACGAGCCCCCAAGAATCTGTTGCAGACCCCGTTCAGAGGGCCAGCAGACAGATATAAATACCTGTAAAAAACAGGAAAGAATGAGGAGACAGACAGATTGGCTGCTTGTTCCACAGTATCCTCGTGGTTATGAGGGTAAGCAGGAACACATCACCAGTGCCACACCTATAATCTTCCCCCAATCCTTCCGGAACATAAGACCCTGTGCGTCATAATAACAGTCCCCTGCTGCTGCAGCAGAGAGCTGCATTCTCATAGTGACTTGTTATAGGCACCATATACCACATAGAAAACATAAACACATACCTTTCAATGTCACCACTATACATGACAATTACTTACTTTATACAATTGTGCACATACCTCGTATGTGTCACACGTTCCATATGTAGGAAGAGATGTCTCGGTGGACCACATTAAGTAAGAGTTTTGGAACGGGTAACATGCGGAATACATATAGCAATTTGAGTAGAATCGTCATCTTAACAGCTGCCGCTCTGCCCAGCCAGGACAATCTCACCGACCTCCACCGCAACAATAACGATTTAGTTTCAGCGAATACTTTCTTGTGGTTTGTAGAAACTATGTCTTCAAACTTTCCTGGAAGCGTTATACCTAAATATTTTATACCCTGGTCGTTCCATGCGAAAGAATAGTGAGCTAGTCCTACCAGCTACTTTTGCTGGTAGGACCCCCATCACCCAGTATTCGCAGGCACCCACATTGTAAGGTTACCTTGGTTTTTTGCTGTTTTTAATTATTTTTTATTTATCTTTGTTTTTCTCCACCATTTGCTTTGCTAATTAGCATGTGAATCTCCTGCCCTATTGACACAGCCCATCCAGCTTCAGGTGTTGACTTTTTCAGGTGTTGACTCTTTAACTGCCTGAATGCAATCAGTCCGCCCTATATAACAACTATAACAGGCTCCATTGAGCCAGGCTCCAGTGTCATTTCCAAGTGGCATTTTATTATTATTATTATCCTTTATTTATACAGCGCCAGCATATTCCGCAGCGCTGTACAATAAGCACAATATAGATAGGGTTACAATACATTGAACAACATTTGACAAACAGTACAGGAGGAGATGAGGGCCCTATTCCCGTAGGAACTCACAATCTAGGAGGGTTGGGGTTGGAAACAGGAGGAGAGGACGGTAAGGTGAGAGTGATTGATGGTTGTGTCAGTGAGTTGGGTGGTAGGCTTCCCTAAATAGGAATGTTTTAAGGGAGCGTTTGAAGGAAGAGAAGTTAGGGGAAAGTCTGACAGTACGAGGAGAGCGTTCCAGAGAGTGGGGGCTGCGCGTGAGAAATCCTGCAGTCTATCATGGGAAGAGGTGATGCGGGGAGAAGCTAGGCGCAGGTCACTGTTTGACCTTAGGGAGCGGGCTGGGGTGTATCTGGTGATTAGTGAGGACAGGTAGTGGGGCGCTGAGTTAGTGTGGTTTTGTAGGTAAGGATAAGGATTTTGAACTTAATTCTGCAGTGGATGGGGAGCCAGTGAAGGGACTCGCAGAGGGGAGCGGCAGAGACAGAGCGGCGGGTGAGGTGAATTAGCCTGGCGGAGGCGTTCAGGATGGATTGTAGGGGGGAGAGGCGGGACAGAGGGAGGCCAGATAAGAGATTATTGCAATAGTCGAGTCGGGAGATTACCAGGGCGTGTATGAGTTGTTTTGTGGTGACAGCGGTAAGAAATGGCCGAATTCTGGAAATATTACGCAGTTGGTATCGGCAGGAGGAGGAAAGAGACTTGATGTGGGGGATGAAGGAAAGAGCAGAGTCAAGTGTAACTCCAAGACAGCGAACTTGGTTGATGGGGAGATGGTGATACCCTCCACCGTGATAGAGAAGTCAGGAGGTGGGGAGGCATTGGAGGGAGGAATAAGTAGGAGCTCAGTCTTTGACATGTTGATCTTTAGGTGGTGGAGGCCATCCAGGAAGAGATGCCAGATAAACAGTCACTGACTTTTGAAAGGACAGTGGAGAGAGATCAGGGGTAGAGAGGTAGATCTGAGTGTCATCAGCGTAGAGGTGGTAATTAAAGCCAAAGCTGGTGATGATTTTGCCCAGGGAGGAGGTATAGATGGAAAAGAGCAGAGGACCAAGGACAGAGCCTTGAGGTACACCAACAGATAGAGGCAATGAAGAGGAGGAGTTACCAGCAATGGACACACAGAAGGACCTGTTGGATAAATAGGAGTCAACCCAAGCAAGTGCAGTGTCACCGAGACCCAGAGAGTTGAGGGTCTGTAGAAGGAGGGGGTGGTCAACAGTGTCAAAAGCAGCCGAGAGGTCAAGCAGGATGAGAATAGAGGGTGAGAAAGAGAAGGTGGGAATGGGATTTGTGGGAGTGGGAGGCAGCACGAGAGTTAGAGGGAGATCATGTTCTGAGGAGACAAAGGAGCTCATGCGAGGCCATCATGTGGGACGAGAGGAGGGAGGGAGAGATGCAGATAGTCTAGGGGTCGGTGGTAGAGGGGCAGGAGTTCCATTTAAGGAGAAAGGTAGAAGTAAAGAACAGAAGCGTGAGAGAAAGCATGATATAGACGTGAGTTTACCAGAGTAAAAAGTGGGCCTTGCAGTTTTGCAGTTCCTTCCTCCAGTCCCGCAACTCCAGGAATCAACTCTGAAAGTCCACTTAAGAATGCTCCCGCACCGCAGAGCGTGCCTGGAGGAAATCCCGCTCTGAAGCTGATTTTGTTCACTTCAAGTTTATTCCCCGGTCATACACCTCTGCCCTCCACTTGGCCAAACAATCCTTCTTCTCATCTCTTATATCTACGCTGTCCTCCAACCCTAAACGGCTCTGGTCCACCTTCAACACCCTCCTCTACCCACCTGCACCTCCCCCCTCAGCTGCCTTCAGCGCTCAAGACCTGGCAGACTACTTCCTCAGTAAAACTCTAACTATCAGAAGCAACATCCCAACACAAGATAGTTATCTGCCACCTCCACTCCCACAGGTCCCCTCTGCCACCCTCTGCCGCTTCCTCCCAGCCACTGAGGAGGAAGTCAATTCCTTATTGTCCTCCTCACATCTCACCACGTGCCCGCTCGACCCCATTCCCTCACATCTAATTCCTCCCCTCTCCTCCTCCCTCACCCCTGCTCTCACACACATCTTCAACCTATCTCTCTCCACTGGCATCCACCTTTCCATCCGCCTTCAAACACGCGCTAGTTACCCCTTTACTAAAGAAACCATCCCTAGACCCCAACTCTCCATCCAACTACCGCCCTGTATCCCTGCTTCCCTTCACATCAAAGCTCTTAGAAAAACTAGTCTTCAACCGCCTCTCCCTCTTCCTGTCCTCCAATTCCCTACTTGACCCCCTGCAATCTGGCTTCCGTCCCCTACACTCAACTGAAACTGCCCTCACCAAAGTCACCAACGACCTCCTAACTGCTAAAAAACACGGCCACTATTCTATTCTCATCCTGCTTGACCTCTCGGCTGCTTTTGACACTGTTGACCACCCCCTCCTTCTACAGACCCTCAACTCTCTGGGTCTCGGTGACACTGCACTTGCTTGGGTTGACTACTATTTATCCAACAGGTCCTTATGTGTGTCCTTTGCTGGTAACTCCTCCTCTTCATTGACTCTATCTGTTGGTGTACCTCAAGGCTCTGTCCTTGGTCCTCTGCTCTTTTCCATCTACACCTCCTCCCTGGGCAAAATCATCAACAGCTTTGGCTTTAATTACCACCTCTACGCTGATGACACTCAGATCTACCTCTCTACCCCTGATCTCTCTCCCCCTGTCCTCTCAAAAGTCAGTGACTGTTTATCTGGCATCTCCTCCTGGATGGCCTCCCACCACCTAAAGATCAACATGTCAAAGACTGAGCTCCTACTTATTCCTCCCTCCAATGCCTCCCCACCTCCTGACTTATCTATCATGGTGGAGGGTATCACCATCTCCCCATCAAACCAAGTTTGCTGTCTTGGAGTTACACTTGACTCTGCTCTTTCCTTCATCCCCCACATCCAGTCTCTTTCCCCCTCCTGCCGATACCAACTGCGTAATATTTCCAGAATTCGGCCATTTCTTACTGCTGTCACCACAAACCAACTCATACACGCCCTGGTAATCTCCCGACTCGACTATTGCAATAATCTCTTATCTGGCCTCCCTCTGTCCCGCCTCTCCCCCCTACAATCCATCCTGAACGCCTCCGCCATGCTAATTCACCTCACCCGCCGCTCTGTCTCTGCCGCTCCCCTCTGCGAGTCCCTTCACTGGCTCCCCATCCACTGCAGAATTAAGTTCAAAATCCTTATCCTTACCTACAAAACCTCACTAACTCAGCGCCCCACTACCTGTCCTCACTAATCACCAAATACACCCCAGCCCGCTCCCTAAGGTCAAACAGTGACCTGCGCCTAGCTTCTCCCTGCATCACCTCTTCCCATGATAGACTGCAGGACTTCACACGCGCAGCCCCCACTCTCTGGAACGCTCTCCCTCGTACTGTCAGACTTTCCCCTAACTTCTCTTCCTTCAAACGCTCCCTTAAAACGTTCCTATTTAGGGAAGCCTACCACCCAACTCACTGACACAACCATCAATCACTCTCACCTTACAGTCCTCTCCTCCTGTTTCCAACCCCAACCCTCCTAGATTGTGAGTTCCTACGGGAATAGGGCCCTCATCTCCTCCTGTACTGTTTGTCAAATGTTGTTCAATGTATTGTAACCCTGTCTATACTGTGCTTATTGTACAGCGCTGCGGAATATGCTGGCACTTTATAAATAAAGAATAATAATAAATAAAGAATAATAAAGTGAGCTATAATAGACCTTAGGTCCGCAGGGGGGAAGTCCCAGCGCTAATGCTTGTGTTTTCGGGAGGTTGAGGGAGTGATATGAGACTAGGCCATATTCTTGTAGTGCTGTATGTAGAGAGGGCAGAGAATCTAGTGGGTCAGTGATTGTTATAAGGATATCATCCGCAAAAAGATTTAGTTTAAACGTCCGGGGCCTATTTGTATCCCGCGTATGAGGTCATTTTGTCTGATGGCCTGAGCCAGTGGTTCTAGAATTAAAGCGTAGAGCAGTGGGGATAAAGGGCAGCCTTGGCGCGTGCCGTTAGTAATATTAAATGCGTTAGAAAGAAAGCCACTGTTTAACACCCTAGCGGAGGGAGAGGCGTATAGCGCCATAATGGACTTAATGTGGTCATCGGTAAACCCAAATTTATTTAGAACTCTATCCATAAATTTCCAATGAACCCTATCGAACACTTTTTCTGCGTCGAGCGAGAGCCATAGACATGGGATATTGTGAATAGATTGGTATTCCATCAGGGCCAGTAATTTCTTAGAGTTTTCTGTCCCTTGCCTGCCTTTAATAAACCCAACTTGGTCTCGCCCGATTAAAGTGGAGAGTATGTCATTTAACCGGATAGCCATAATTTGGCATAGATTTTTATGTCTGTGTTAATAAGGAGATGGGTCGAAAATTAGGGCAGAAGTCGGGGGTTTGGCCCGGTCTAGGTAACGTGACAATTGTAGCCTGTAACATGTCTTTAGGAACATGCCTTCAGAGGATGCCTGCGTGAACACTCTATGTAAATGCGGGGACAGAAGATGTGTAAAAGCTTTATAATAGCGGAGGAATCCATCCGGGCTGGCGCTTTACCATGTGTAGGAGGAATATGCACTTTATTATGTCCATAATGGTAAAGGGCGAGGACAGTTTTGTACCGTCTGTGATTAAGACAGAGCAGGGAGGTGAAGGTGTGAGAGATAGGCATTAATGTCAGCGGTGTGGGTGTGTGGCATGGTATTGTAGCGCTCACTCCCGGAGGAGCCGCTGAAAATGAACCACGGGTCAGTCTCCCCGCACTAGGGAATAAATATACTCCAACACAGTTGTGAGTTTTTATATTTATATATAGTTTACTAAAATATTTGAGCAGATGTTGAAACACGGTATTCACAAGTATTATTACAGTATTTTCGTATCCCGGTAAAACGCGTAGCGGAAAAGAAACGAAACACGAGGCTTCGTATTTCGGAAAATAAAATATTCGCAACCGAACATAAAAGCAATGCAATTTCCCGATAGTTCAGAAAAAGAAAACACGTAGCAAAACCCTGAACATACAATCCCTTCGTATTACGGCAAACGCGCAACGGAAAAAGAGGAAAAATATATATCGGAACGTATCTTTATTTTTAACCCCTATTCCGATTCCTAAAAGAAAAATGAGTCCTGCACAAGTTAAGTCCCAGGAGGTGAAAGGTGTATATGTGTGTGTGGTACCCGGGTACTGTTCAACTGGCCAGTGAGTTTATTTAAAGAAAGTCTTCGACTAGTCAGTTGGGGCCCTGTGGACTTTAAACAGAAAACAGCAGCTTGACCTTTAATCACAAACAGCCTTGGAGGCCTCTCACCCATCCGACGCAGGCTTTAGGCTCCGCTGACCCAGGACGTCTCTCCTCCGGATTTTGACTGGGGATACTAGCGGCCGGATCCGTTGTCTCACTTTATGCCGCTTGTCCAGCTCACCGCCTGCTCTCCGTTCGATTCCGCCGGTCTGCAGCAGTGCTGGGCTCTGGCGAGTCTCCTTCTCCTCAGGCTAGGTGATCCAAACCGGAACAACAGGTCTCCCTCAGGCTTTGGGCCTAGATTCTCCCACGATCTCCTCGGTGCGTCTGCTTTCTCTGCTTCCCTGGCGCGCTCTGGACTTTCTCCACGAGGCAGAGGATGTAAGTGTCCAGTCCCCACCCACTTCCTGTCTTCTTGCAAAGCATGCCGGGCATTGTAGTCCCAATGTCCAGTATCTGATCGCGATAGTCTCCATCTTGTGGCCAAAAATAGGTACTGCCACAGCAAGATGATTTTTAACACAGCGCTACACTCTCCCCCTCCTAGAACTCTTGGGTCTCTCCAAGGAGGTACAACAGTTACATTACATTTCCACAATATTTAAATACAATTTATAACAACGTACAGGTTCAGCAGCATACAGGCAGTGGGTTAGGAACACTTCCTCAAGTTGACTCATATTTTGGGCTACCTCAGCTAGCATAGCAGACACTTCGGGCAACCTCCGCACCGTGGTGATGGCCTCTTCAGTGCTATGTCCTGGTGAGTCGTAGGTGAGTCGTTGGGGCGGTCGAACAGAGCGTTTTGGTTCTGGCTCAATCAGTTCCTCTTCAGGTGGAAGTACTATAGGCGTTGGCTCAATTCTTCTCTCTATCACTGGAGCAGACGTTTCTTCAGAGTATGATCCCTCCAGTGAAGGCATAGAACTAATCACCTGAGTAAGCTTCCGGAACTACCGAGATCCCCACATCCTCAGGGACTTCCAACTGAAATTCAAGAGGCTCAGGGATATCAAGTCTCAGGGACTTCCAACAAGAATTCAGGAGCTTCAGGCCTCAAATTACTCTCCCATCGTTCAGGAACTGAGGTAATCTCTTGAGGCTCCGGTGAACGTATCCAGTCCAGACAGAAACTTTCTTCCTCACTGTCCCTTTCGCTCTCTTCGACAACCCGAGTCTGTTGAGACCGGGTAACAGGAGGCAAACATGGAACAGGCGGATTTGGCAGAGGCGGTTCATCCCCAACTGGCATTCTCACAGCCTCCTCAAAGGTAACAAATGATTCCGTGCCAGTTCTTGAGAGGCCCAGCCTTTCCATCCGGGCGAATCTGATACACTGGTAGACCTGGTAGCTGTTTGCAGACAATGTAAACCTGGGAACTCCACCTATCCGCCAACTTGTGTCTTGCAGCAACACCCAAGTTCTTCAATAGGACCCTATCACCGGGTTGTAGATCTTGTATCTGGACCTTCAAGTCATAGTTCCTTTTGTTTCTTTGCTCCCTGTTTCCCGAGGTCAACCGGGCCTGTTCAAATGCAGAAGCCAAATTTTTCCGAAGTCTATCCACGTAGTTTCTATGGGAAGCTACTGACGTCTGGTCTAGAGATAACCCAAATGCCAAATCAACCGGCAGTCGAGCCTCTCTTCCGAACATAAGACGGTACGGTGAATATCCAGTTGCATCGCTCTCCGTACTGTTATATGCATGCACCAGAGTAGCTATGTGACGACTCCAACTCTGCTTCTCCACATTCGACAAGGTCCCCAGCATGTTTAGCAGTGTGCGATTAAACCTTTCAGGCTGAGCATCACCTTGAGGGTGATATGGTGTGGTTCGGGTCTTTTGGATTCCCAACAGCTCTAACAACTGCCCCCCACAGTCTGCTTTCAAAGTCTCTACCCTGATCAGAGTGTATCCTCCTTGGCAGTCCGTAGTGAACAAAGAACTTTTCCATCAACACCTTGGCTACAGTCGGAGCGCGTTGATCTTTCGTGGAAAAAGCTTGGGCGTAACGAGTGAAATGATCAGTCACTATTAGAATGTTCCCTTGCCCACTAGCATCCGGCTCTAAGCACAAGAAGTCAATGCACACCAAATCCATGGGTCCCTGGCTCTGCAGATGGCTCATTGGAGCAGTTCGGGTCGGTAGAGTCTTTCTCTGAATACACCTCAGACAGGAATGACAATAGCTTTCTACTTCAGCCCTCATACAAGGCCAATAGAACCTATCTCGCACCAGCTTAAAAGTTCTCTCTGCACCCAAATGTCCATGCTCATCATGTAGTGATCGCAGCACACTCTCCCTATGTTTAGTAGGGAGGAATAACTGTTGAATCTCTTCAGAGTTGGTTGAGGGGCCCCTTCGGTAGACCACCCCATCCAACATCTTTAACCGCTCCTCTTTGTAGACCAATCTGGCTCCACTCGGGGAGTTGGTTAACAAAATCTCTCGCTGGTTTGCAGACAGGGCCTTTATGGTCAAGGCAATTAAAGGTCTCTGGCCTGATCCGCTTTCAGGTCCTGTCTCGAAAAGGTAGGTAAACTTTCATCCCTTAACTGCGTAGGGTTACAGTAGAACTCAGGAACAGCCGCAGCCATAACTCCTATGGCCTCTGCTTCAATCCCTCCTTTGACCCGGCGCTCTGTTCCTTGACACAAAGCTTGCACCCCGTCTGGAGTCAACTGAGTCCATTCTGTAGTGTAGGGTCTTCTCGATAACGCATCAGCATCTCGATTATTCACCCCAGGGCGATACTTCAGGCTGAACCGAAACCCTGACAGAGCGGCCAACCACCGATGTCCCGTTGCGTCCAGTTTTGCGGTAGTAAGGATGTAGGTAAGAGGATTGTTATCCGTCTTGATCACGAACTCAGCTCCATACAGATAGTCTTTCAACTTGTCCACCACTGCCCACTTCAAGGCTAGGAACTCCAGCTTGTGAGTAGGATAGTTCTTCTCCGAAGGCGCAAGGCTCCGGCTCACGTACGCCACAGGCCTCAGCAACCCACCATACTCCTGATATAGGACTCCTCCCAGACCTTCTCGGCTGGCATCCACATGTAGTTCATACGGCTTGTGAGGGTCCGCATAGGCCAAAACAGGAGCTCGGGTCAGGCTCTCTTTCAGCTTTACGAAAGCTCCTTCACATTGACTGGTCCATTCACCTTGTATAGACTCTCGAGCTTTCCTTGGCCCCGGAGCTGACGGTTTTTGTCAGAGACCTTACAGCCTTCTTCTGTGGTTTCCTTCTGCAGGAGTTTGTTCAGTGGTTGGGCTATTTTCGCGAATCCTCCCACAATCTTCGATAGTATGAACAGAATCCCAAGAAAGATCTAAGCTCAGTGACGTTTCGGGGTCTAGGCCAAGAAGCTACGGCCTCCAACTTCCGAGGGTCTGTTGAAACACCTTCCGCTGAGACCACATGTCCCAGATACGTAACAGATGGTAGGCAGAATTGGCATTTCTCCAGAGACAGTTTCAGCCCCTCTTCATGGAGCCTCTTCAAGACCTTCTCCAAACGTTGCTCATGTTCTTCCAGAGTCTTCCCAAACACAATTATGTCATCCAGGTACACTAATACTTCGATTAGATTCATATCCCCGACTGTCTTCTCCATCAACCGTTGGAACGTAGCTGGAGCCCCCGTAAGGCCTTGAGGCATCCTGTTGAATTCAAAGAACCCCAGTGGACAGATGAACGCAGTTTTCTCCTTGTCTTCAGGATGCATTGGTATCTGGTGATACCCACTTCGCAGGTCTAGTACACTAAACCACTTTGCTCCAGACAAACACTGTAGGGCATCTTCAATCCGAGGAGTGGCATACTGATCGGGGATGGTTCTCCGGTTCAATGTGCGATAGTCTATGCATAAGCGGACAGAACCATTTTTCTTCCGGACCAACACTATAGGAGATGCATACGGGCTCCTGGACTCTTGAATCACCTTGGTTCTCTGTAACTCGTTCAGCTGCTCTCTCAGATCATCTAAGTCTCCTAGCGGAACTCGCCTTGATCTTTCGCGAAACGGCTTGTCTTCTTGTAATCGAATGCGGTGTTCAGTACTCTTAGCTAGGCCCACATCGAACTCATCTTTTGAAAACAATTCCTTCCACTTTAGAACTTGAGACTGAAGACGTTTCTTCCATTCAGGTGAAATAGGAGCGTCCTTGGGGTAGAATCTTTCATCTGGAATCTCTTTACCCTCTCCCCCTCCTGAATCGGTAGAGAGGGGTGTAGCAGACTCTACTTGCCCAATAGGCATTCGTGCTTTAAGGACTACTGGAAAATCCGTCACGTTGCACACACTGACCGAGACTCTTCCTCGTGTTCTCTTCAGAGCTTTGGTGGAGATTATTTCAGGAATTACTTCGACTCCGGTTTCACTCCCATGATCAAAATCGGTTCCCAGCACCACATAGGGGCCTGGTTGCGATCCATTCAACTTGACTGAAGCCCGGAAACTCGCTACTTCTCCTGCTTGCAGAACCTTCTCTGTTCCACCCAGTCTCCACAGTCTTCCCACCTCGGCAGGTGCCTTTCGTTCTTCGACCATCCTCTGATAGACCGGACGTAACATTGGGTGTACTCCTTGAGTTGAACCTTCTTCCAACACGATAGGCGTCAGGAGACGCCGCACTAGGTCAGTATTCGTCCCCACTATCAGGGAGCTTCTGTTCGCACCCGAGGGTCGAGGACACACAATAGCCAATGCATCACAACCCCCAGACTGCCCGATGACTTCAGATCCGATCTCCAACTTCACTTGCAGGTACCCGTCATAAGGGAGTTTCTCAGTGCCGATACCCCATATTTCCAAATCCTTCAATTCTTGCAAAGGAATGTGCTTTAAGTGTTTCTCGTAGAAGTCTCTGTAGATCAATGTCACTTGAGCCCCTGAATCCAACAGGGCTTTGGTGTAGACTCCTTCCACTTGGATTGGCACAATAGGAGAAGGACCTATCAGTTGGTCGGGAAACTTGGTGGCGGTATCCGGACACTTAGACCCAGTTTGTGTACCCTGGCCTTTTTCTTGGCCCGTGCAGGTTTTGGGTGTGCATTGCTTCCCCATGACGTAGACCCGGATGCTAAGGGAGTGACTCTTTCAGTCCTGGCAGGCTCTACAGTCGGCTCGGCTTTGGGCCTTTTCGCCCTCTTAACTTGGCTTGATTTCTGGAGCGGGTTCAACCCTCGGGCACTCAGGTTGCTCCTTCACTGGTGCCCTCTGGCGTTTCCCGCCGGTGAGGTAGATAACAGTCCCTCCAGAGCTTCCAACAGTCCCTTGACTCTATCCTTCTCAGGCTTTCGGCCTTTGCACTGTGCGCGGAAATGGCCCATTTCTCCACACCCGAAACATCTCTTCTTAGAGAGCGGAGACGTAGTTGCTTGTTGAGATTTGGTTAAAGGATTTGGACCAGACGCCACAGCAACTCCCGTCGTCTGCATACCTGTGAGGAATTTCTGCATTTCTGCCTGCATCTCTGTCACCTTCATCAATACAATGGCACAGTTCCGCATGCGCTTGCTGCAATTCAACTTGAGCTTCCTGAACCTTCTTGACGGTCTTGGACAATTCACCCCGTTCAGGGAGGTTCGACTCTTTGGCAGCCTTCTCTGTAGATTTAAAAACAACTAGATGTTCTTGTTCGTCCTCGTCAGATCCATAGGTATCTAGAGAGTCGCTTTCAGGTTGCAGGCCGTCGTTATGTCTCACAGGTTGTGCATAAGCCCTTTCCCCCCGCCTGAAAGATTTCTCTTCTAGTAAAGCCTCTTCCTCTCGTACAACTCGGATCAGTTCCAGGTACTTTAACTCTTGGTTACCTGCTCTGCTTCTCAGCTGCATCATCACTGGATCTAGAGGTTGAGAGCCCCTCAGGATCTGTTTTATTCGGATCTTATCTACTTCGGCCGGTTCGGCCCCTTTCTTCAGGAGTATCTGGTGTAGAATCTTATCCAGGCGCCTCATGTACTCGGTCATCCTTTCACCTCTTCTCTGATAGGTGTGTTCGTACTGATATACCAATTCGGCCGCCTTTTCAGTTCGCCCAAAAACTTCTTCAAGAACGTTTAAATAATCTAAAGCAGTACAATCTTTTCTACTCAGTTTTAGGTTTCTCACCGCTTCTGACGCAGGTCCCTTTAAGCTCTCGGTGATCCTTTGCTTTTTCTGGGCCTCAGGGACATCCCACTCATCCAGAGCCTGCATCGCCTGTTCCACCCATTCTTCAAAGGTTTCTTCTCCCGCCGGAGTTGGTACGTTTCCTGTAAAATTTCTTAACCGTCGATAACCGAAGTTAGTGTGAGGAGGGCTTGTTTTCTGACATTTAGCCAGTAGATCTCCAATAGCCACGATAAACTCAGGCCCTATCATGGCCAACGGACTAGGCGCGGAAACACTTGCGGATTCGCCACGTGGCGTACTTGGCTTAATTAGTTGGACTTCCACCTCTTCGGCCAGTTTCACGCTCGTGCCCTGAAAACATGGCGGAACACCCTTTCTCCATTCGAGAAGAACATACATGTGAGAAGTATCTGTGTTTTTTCAATGTCCAGTATTAACCCCCGATGATCTGGTGCTAGCGTGGCCACGGCCTGGCGAATCTGATCTTCAGCCCAAGTGTCTGCTGGAATATCCATAACTATACAACATTCTGACTGGCTACTGTGCTCCCCACACCACTCGGCAACAGTCTCTGGATCCATATTTAACCCTTTAGATGCGGTTTTTCCAGAGACTGGATCCCGGAAACGAGCCCCCACGTGTAGCGCTCACTCCCGGAGGAGCCGCTGAAAATGAACCACGGGTCAGTCTCCCCGCACTAGGGAATAAATATACTCCAACACAGTTGTGAGTTTTTATATTTATATAGTTTACTAAAATATTTGAGCAGATGTTGAAACACGGTATTCACAAGTATTATTACAGTATTTTCGTATCCCGGTAAAACGCGTAGCGGAAAAGAAACGAAACACGAGGCTTCGTATTTCGGAAAATAAAATATTCGCAACCGAACATAAAAGCAATGCAATTTCCCGATAGTTCAGAAAAAGAAAACACGTAGCAAAACCCGAACATACAATCCCTTCGTATTACGGCAAACGCGCAACGGAAAAAGAGGAAATATATATTCGGAACGTATCTTTATTTTCAACCCCTATTCCGATTCCTAAAAGAAAATGAGTCCTGCACAAGTTAAGTCCCAGGAGGTGAAAGGTGTATATGTGTGTGTGGTACCCGGGTACTGTTCAACTGGCCAGTGAATTTATTTAAAGAAAGTCTTCGACTAGTCAGTTGGGGCCCTGTGGACTTTAAACAGAAAACAGCAGCTTGACCTTTAATCACAAACAGCCTTGGAGGCCTCTCACCCATCCGACGCAGGCTTTAGGCTCCGCTGACCCAGGACGTCTCTCCTCCGGATTTTGACTGGGGATACTAGCGGCCGGATCCGTTGTCTCACTTTATGCCGCTTGTCCAGCTCACCGCCTGCTCTCCGTTCGATTCCGCCGGTCTGCAGCAGTGTCTGGGCTCTGGCGAGTCTCCTTCTCCTCAGGCTAGGTGATCCAAACCGGAACAACAGGTCTCCCTCAGGCTTTGGGCCTAGATTCTCCCGCGATCTCCTCGGTGCGTCTGCTTTCTCTGCTTCCCTGGCGCGCTCTGGACTTTCTCCACGAGGCAGAGGATGTAAGTGTCCAGTCCCCACCCACTTCCTGTCTTCTTGCAAAGCATGCCGGGCATTGTAGTCCCAATGTCCAGTATCTGATCGCGATAGTCTCCATCTTGTGGCCAAAAATAGGTACTGCCACAGCAAGATGATTTTTAACACAGCGCTACAGTATCATTATCTGACAAATTATAGAGAGATGAGTAGTAGGATGCAAACTCTTCTGCTATTTCGGAGGGTTTGTGTACCGCTGTTTGGCCAGGGGAGACAAGCTTATCTATTCGGTGTCTGGGTAGGAGTGTGCGAAGTCTTTGTGCTAGTAGTCTACTAGGTTTATTGCCGTAAGCGTAAAAACGCGTCTTGAGGCGCTGCAGGTGTGAAAAATGAGACTGTCTATCCAATATGTGCAGTTCGTCATGTGCTTCACTTAAGAGGCGAGTCGTGGCATCCGAGGGGGATATCTTATGTGATCGGTATAGGGAGTCAAGTTTCTGCAGGAGAAGGAGGCGAGCGGCCTCTTTGGATTTTAAAACGGGATGCCCATTAATACAGTGTCCCCTCAGAACTGCCTTGTGAGCCTGCCATATGGTTGTGGCGGAAAGATCTTCACAGTTATTTAGTTCAAAATAGGATTCTAATTGGGAAGCTAGATCACATTTAGCTATCTCATCTGACAACACAAAGTCATTAAGGCGCCAAGGTGACTGGCCAAATGTTTTATAGTCGTCTTTAAGGGTCAAGGTGACGGGGGCATGATCTGAGCACGAAATTGTGCCTATTAAACAACTTTCTACTCCTGGGAGCAGTTGGCTCTGAGTTAATATGTAGTCAATTCGAGTATGTGTCTTATGTACTTTGGAGAAGAATGTGTAGTCCACTTCGTTAGGGTGGAATAGGCGCCATGTATCATATAGACTGTAGTCGCCCATCAAGGTTTGAAATTTGTCTACCTGTTTTTTGTGTTTCCCAACGAGAGGACGGGAGCCAAACCCTGAGGTATCTTTCAGAGGGTCTAAACTAAAGTTAAAATCCCCACAAATGAGTAAAGTGCCAGTTATTACAGAAGATAACTTGGCGAATACCGAGGCCACATAGTCTACCTGATTTTCATTGGGAACGTATAGATTAAGAATAGTGTAAATCTTGTGGTTCATAGAGCATACTAGAATCAGGTATCTGCCATTCGGATCTGAGAGTTTACGATGCAATTCAAATACAACGCTGTTCCTAATCAAAATGGATACTCCTTTGGATTTAGATGGGCCCATGGAATGGAATTGGGTCGTGAAGTTCGGCCATTTTAGCGGGGGGTGGGACAGTCTCCTAAAATGGGTTTCTTGAATGCAAACGACGTCCGTTTTAGCAGAGTCTAGTTCTTTATAAAGCGTCCGTCGTTTGTATGGAATGTTTAGGCCCTGGACATTATTTGATGTAATTTTTACCATGGGATTAAGTTAAAGAGAGGCATAACATAGCTGTAATGGTTATAATACTGCATCAAATAGTTACCCAATCCCACAGAGGACTGTGACCACCAAAAGAAAAAAGCATAAAAATGCCACAAAGTTCGAGAAAAGCAGTGTCCCTCGGATCCAGAGTCGAGAGGGTCTTGAGATTGAGGCGAATGTTCAATGATGTGCGACATCGTGATATGTGGTTCCTGAAGAATGAGAAAAAAGGTAAAGAAGAAAAAATAGAAAGAAAAAAACACAAAAAAACTTATATACATAAAAAGGGTTCGTGGATCTCCTACGTGGCAACATACCCGCTGTTGAGCCACTGCTCTCATCATGAGAGGGAGGAAAAGAGGGGGAACGTCGGAGAGAATTTCTCTCAACTGGACGGAGCTGCCAGACCATAATGACATACAATGTTGCTTAAACCTTGTTCGTTGCAGGAAGTTAGCGAGCGATCCATCCCAGGAGAAGAAGTCGGGTCGGCAACATGGCCGTGGAGGTCTTCAGGTTGAGCCCTCGCGGAGCCATTTGAATTCACCAAACAGGACAAGACAAAAGAGGAGAAGGAGTTCATCCCAGTTTCCCCTTGCGCACTTTCTTCCAATCTTTAGACAGCTTTTGAGGTGCAATTGAGGATCGCCAGGTAGGAGAGGCTGGGGACAGATCTTTTTCCGACAGGAATTTTAGGCCTTGCTCTAGCGTCGTGACCACGTGTTGTGATCCTTCGTGGGTAATCAGCAAGCTCTGTGGGAAGCCCCAGCGATACAAAATTTCGTGTTGGCGGAGTGTGGTAGTGATCCCATGTAGGGAGCGTCGAAAGTCCAGAGTGCGTTTTGCTAGATCTGGGAATACCTGTAGATGGTCGTATTCAGGAGATATGGCCTGGGATTTTCACAGCGCCTGGAAGATGAGTTCCCTGGGTCTAAAGTAATGTAGGCGTAAAATGACGTCGCGCGTGGAGTCCGCTGGTAAGGCGGGTGGTCTTGGAAGGCGATGTATGTGGTCCATTAGCAAAGACTCCGGGGTCAAGTCAGGCACTAAGTGAGAAAAAAAGTCAGTGACATAAGAAGCAAGCTGTTGGGGTTTAACGCTTTCAGGGATGCCGCGGATTTTCACGTTGTGTCTGCGAGACCGGTTTTCAAGATCAGTAAGTTTGGCCAAGCATCCTTCCAGCGATTCTTCAAGATCCTGTACCTTGTCGGCTAAGTTATTCTGTGCATCTGCATATTCCCCCATTTTATCTTCTATATGGGAAGTGCGATCAGCCAGATTTTGGATATCAGCTCTGATTTCCCTCGCCACTTCTTTGAGTTGTGATTTCAAGTCAGCAGACATGGTGTTTATCATACCTTCTAGCGTTTGAGTCAAAGTCTTCATCTCAGATCCCAGTACTTGGTTGTCTGTCTGTGGAGCCGCGTGCGATTCCGGGCTCGAGTGGCCGGCGCCATCTTGGATTCCGGCCGCTGATTTTTTCGGGCCGGTGCGTGGAGTAAAAAACTCGGATTTGGCCGCCGATGCTTTGACCTTCCCCTGGGACATCTCACCCACCCTGGCAAGTTGTTTTAAGCCAGATTCGGGCGCATTAAAGGTGCTTTATGGCACGTAGTGTGAGGTCTGGGTGCAGAGCTCCTCAGTTAAGCCGCCATCTCGATCGGCGGTTAGCCACGCCGCCTTAGCAGGAGACCCTTTTAAAAATCCTGATTAATACTTTGTGAAAGTTTTAGGGACATTGTGGTTTTTGGGTATGGATAAAATGCAACAGATTATTTTTTTAAATGTTGAAACAAATATAAGACTTTCAAAATCAGAACATACATGTAAAGTAGTTGTGTGAAAATGACCCTAGAACTGAATCCTAATGCAATACCAATTAATGACTGCCAATGCCATAACTATTTACTATGATGAACAGATAAATAAGAGCCTGGAAGCAGTAGGCCTTGCTACGAAGAAAAATTATATTGTGAGATATACTTTTATATCTATGCTTCCAGATTCCCCCATGGTCCTTGGTGTTTCAAATGCTGAACATACAAATTTTAACAGATCAGAACTTCCCTTTTAAAGAAAAGGGGAAATTAAAGTGTCACATTTTTAACTGCATCTGAAGGAAGAAATATAGAGTGCAAAGTTTCCAATGAAGTACATAATAGCCCTTTGCTTTTAATGGAAACCCCTCTTTCCTATTAAGAGGCCTGCAAAGGATTTAATAATTATTCAAAATAGTTGCTCAAAAATATTACCCCCATTAAATGGATATTTATGAATAGTCTAAATTAAATATGTATACGAAGACAAACATGGCAATTATAAAAATACGTCCGTAGACATGGTACGATGCGTAAAAATGTTTGAATGGCACAAAGAGCATTTTAAGTATTTATGGTGAAAAATAATCACAGCTGGGTTTCAGGCTAAATTGCTAATGAGATAGGAAATGCAGTTGTACTATAGTGTTTTATAGCCTGCTAGCTGGGAGTGGTTATAAAAATCATGTCTAATTCTGTATTTTTAACTGAGATATTTCCCGTACAAGGCTTGTAATAAAAGCAAAAGGACAGTGTTACCATCGATGAGAAAAAACAGTCTGTATCTTTAGAATAAAATAATACAAACACACACACATTTGTGTATATACTGTATATGTATAGATATGTGTGTGTGTGTTTGTCTACATTTTGTACATAGTTTATACAGTACATATGGGGCAATATTCCAAAGTTGATGCTATTGCGTCTTGACATGTGTTCCTTACCTTTAGGAGAAATAAGTTTAACGTCTGGCATCGATACTCCAATCTTGACGCTACACTCGGGTGAAGTGACGCTTCGGAGCTTGCGCTAGCATGTTGTACTTAAATTACAGTTGCAGGTTTTTATAAAGCGCTAACAAGTTCCGTAGTGGTGTACAATGGGAGAGACATAATAACTAATATACATACAAGTTAGACTCACAGAACAGTAGGAGAGAGGACAAGGAACTGAAGAGCAACCCTTATGTGAGTCTCTACCTCCTGAGACTCACTAGGGTGCCAGGTGACCACACACATACAAAACATAACATAACATAACCTTCTTTATTAGAACAATACAGTTAAAATGTGTAAAAAAAAGTTGGGGTGTGAGGATCCTGAGGACGAGCAACAGCACTAGTGGCCTGCTCTACGGTGGGGGCCCGCTCAGGTCTCACAGGGTTTTAGCTTGCTTGTGCCATTACAGGGATGAATTTTCCATATGCAAATCCGCCTGCTCTCACCCAGAAAGGGTGGCCAGTACTGACTGTCAAGGACGTCATCCCTGCACGAGAGGTGCAGCAACCCCCGACGATCATTTCGGCCTTGTTAGGCCTCGTCAGGGGGGTATAGCTGACACCCCTCTAGGCACAGCAAGCAATGTGTACCCCATAAAGCCTATTACGCTTCGTTCATTCCCTGGGATTGCCCCCCAGATTTATAAAGGATGTGCTCATGTAATGTGTATTAACGGGGTAATTCCCCTTCAACACGTATGAAGGGATAATTGTTGGATGATACATATACGAGTCATGGTCCCACAACAAGGAGACCTAAGTTGGGTTGTCTGAAAATTTATATTCGCTGATGGGGCATGTTATGCACAGAGATAGCTTGGCTTCAAATAGGTATCCCACATATCCCACCATGTACTCTTTGAGGTGGATTGAGTTGTCCTCCTAGATGTTATCCTCTGACTAGGAATGTGTGACGGCTGGCAATTATAGCACATTGCAATTTGGTAAGGTCAATACCATTGCAAGTATATGCGCAAGTAAAAGATGTAATAAGGTGATACTTGTGCGGCATGGAAAGGCTACCGCGAGTATCACTGCGGTTAGCGCTGCATTCCAGGATGAGGTGTTCAGCTAGCGCTTTCCCTGGAATATCACATTAACATGGGGATGGTACAAGACAATATGCAGGCGCAGATTTTTCCCGTTAGCATCCTTATGTTAGTGTGAACTATCGAATAGGGCCCATGGTTTCCATTAACTAGGAAATATAATTATGCAACATGTTTCCTAATTCAGCAGAGAATAATCAGGTTTTTGTACTTATAATTGAGGTAAGTATTTTCAGATATGTAAAATATAAAATTTTAAAGCATTCATTAGCATAAAAATCCCTTTTGCATATATCTTTATGCCAGGATTTGTGCATCCTGGAGAGATAGGAAATTCACATTGAAACTTTACTCTTCTTCCTCTGCAATAATGTAAAACAAGCTGCAAAGAGCAACTCCAAAGCTCACTGTAACCAAAAGTTCAAAAACCTTGCTATTGCATTTAGGGCTGCAACTAACGATTATTCTCATAATCGATTAGTTGGGCAATTATTTTTTCGATTAATCAATTCATCGGATAAAAAAAAGAAATAGAAAAAGTGTCTTGACCTGGGTGTGAGAGGGAATGGGTATGGACAAAAGACCGGATCTGAGTGTGGGAGCGAGTTTGGGGACCAGTCCAAAGTGAGGGAATGGCAGTTCCCAACCAAAGAGGATGTGGTGGTGGCACAGGACTCCAGCACCAAGTAAGGATAAAACACAGGCATACAGCTCCTTCACCCAGTAGCAGTATCCTATTGTTTGTGTTATACTTCTGCTACTGTTATAAACAGTATAAAAACAAACTGGTTGTGTCTGACATAACCCTAGAACTAAATCATACCTAGTAAAGCAGCGGCGCATCTTCTCCAATCAGCTCCGAAGCTGAGGTTATTTACGTTTAACTCAGTCTGACTCTAAACAGTGTGTGCTGCACACAGGACGATTAATCGACACCGATTAATCGATATTTAAAATAGTTGCCAAACTAATTTAATCATCTATTAGTTGTCGATTAATCGATTAGTTGTTTCAGCCCTAGTTGCATTACAATAAAGCGCTGGGGTCTATCACTGCAGTACAGGCAAACTATTCAGGGGTTATAATGAGTGAAAATCCCTGTACAGTACAGATACAAGGTGTTAGTGTAATCTCCATATACAGGCATTATGACACATACAGATATTTTTGTATTCTATTGGTATTGTTTTTGGATGCTGCATTGCTATTAATCTCACTGTGATCACTGCAAATCCCAGGTACAGTATTTGACACATAAGCCATGTCTGCCTGTATTCTAATTATGCAAAACCCCTGTGAAATTATGTGAGATAAAACACACCATCTAGATTTCACAATCATACATTCCAACAATATTTCTGTAAAAGATAAACAAATACATGAAAAATTTGCAAATTTACATTATTTTAGTTCTTTAATATATCAGAGCAACAATTTCTGTAAAACTTTCTATTTTACCCTAAATTTAGTATTCAAAGTGTTTTATTTTGAAAGCAGACAGCAGCACAACAGATCTCAAGAAATATGACCACGCGGGACCCACATAATGACAGCACAGGGCCAGTAGCCATGTGGGGCCATGTGACTGAAGGGTTACATCACAAATGGGAACAGCAGGGGGTACAGAAAAAATGGAATACGGAAGGGGGAAAGGAAACTTCACCGACCTCCTACCACCAGATGGCGATACAGGAAAAAAAAAAGGAGGTGGGGGGAGCGGCAAAGGCCACTACTGTGACGTTCCCGGCTCACTCTCTTGGGAGGCCAAGGAAGAGTGATGTCACATGGCCCGGGGCCCCGAGGGCCAAGTATGGGAGACAGAGCCATGGCGAGTGCCATAGTGGCGCCCCTCGGTGCCACCCGAGAATTGCCAAAAAAAAGGGGGGCGGAGGTGCACCATCAGTGGTAGGGCAAGTGTCGTAAAAAAGGGAGCACTTAGGTACAATAAAAATCAGAGGTCAGCAGAAAAATCAAATGTCCGCAAGAAACTGCAGGGGGTGTGTGGGAAATATAGAAAGTCAGCAGAATGACAAAGTAGTCTGCAATATATGTCACATCAAAAAAAAAAAAGGGGAGACACGCACAAAAATAATAGAAACAAAAATAAAAGTCATCAGAGAGGTCAGCAGAAAAATTAATGTAACAGGGGGAGACGGGGTGACATCAGCCCCAAGCACACTCCGTTGCATCAGCCGGTTTCCCAGAGTGCAGGGAGAAAGAGTGTTCCCATCCCAGCAAAGGGGAGGCACATCAGGGGATGTTCCTGGGCTCCAAGGCAGTCTATCCCATCAACGGGAAGATCCCATCCAGATAGCATCGCAGAAAGCAGCCCCACGGCAGCAGCGACACCAGACCCGTCCTCATTCCATTGGAAGGCCAGGTTCATCCCACAGCCATCAGGCCGCCCCAGCGCCACGAGGGAAGGCAGGGGATCAGAAGGCCCCTCTGGGCTACAGACAGCCTCCATAACAGCAGGTAAGGTCCCTGGGGGATCAGGGGGCACATTCATAATCTGCCCAGTCGGTGAAGGGTTAACACTCCTCAGACCCTCAGTGACACAGCCACCTCCAGCAGGACCACCGCAGGGCCAAACTTCCCACAAAGGTTTCTCAACTGCCGTCTCAGCAGGGATCATCCATCCAGCCTCCTGTCGGGCAAGGGTCCACGATGCCCTGAATTCCCTCATCAGCTCAGCCAGCATTCCCCTCGTAAGAGGCAGGGAATCCGGATCCACCATCGGAGCAGAGATGCAGGCGCCACACACCGAGGTGAGGAAACAGGCCGTCTCGCAGAACCAGGAAACCCGAGGTGCAACGGCAGGCTTCAAAAATGGCCACCGATGTAGGCCTTATCTCAGGCCTGAGAACCAGGACAGGCTGCAATGGCGGACCGAAAGTCAGCCAGGCGTCGCGGTGCCCACTCCCCAACTCCAGGGAATTAGGGTGCTTAAGGGGGGGTCTCAAAATTGACGGGGGGACACAAGAAAGTAATGAAAATATCAAGTCTGCAGGAGAGCACATCAACACGCGTCTGCTCCCGTCGGCAGTCTTTACCCTAAATTTAAATATCAACTTTCCCAAATCCCAAATTTAACCCCTTCAGTACCAAGTGATTTTCTAAAAAAACATTGTCAGGAACCTTTGGTTTTTTTAAAAATCATTTTAATTAAATATATTAAATATTTGGGAATATTCCCAGTGTATTCCTTACTGTAAAAACCTATTTGGCAGGTAGATGGTGCCATCTACTGGCCAAATGAAGTTACTCTAGTTTCAGCTGCACCTCGTTGTTCCCTGCATCGGCTGCAAGCCTGATATGTCAGGGCATGCATCAGCTGATTTTAAACAGTTTTAGCACCTCCGGCATTATGCCCATAGGGCTAAAACGTTTGGGGCACTTTCTGCAGCCCAAATAATAATTAAATACCTTGAGTAAAACTGAAGTGAAAAAGAAGATAGATTAAAAGGACACTGGTCACTGTGACAGCAAAAGCTAATGTAGCGCTGTGTTTAAAACCTTACTGTGGCAGTACCCATTTTTGGCCACCGGAGGGAGACAAGCGCAATAAGAGACACTCAACATTGGGACTACATTTCCCGGGATGCTCTGGGAACGGACACAGGAAGTGGGTGGGACACACAGAGTGACATCCTGAGCCTCGTGGAGATGGCTGACAGAGCGCGCCAGGGAGTGAAAGAGACAGGACACAGTGCTGCAGAGTGGAACAGTGACTAGGCCAGAACGCAGGTGCGGCCTATTAGGATTCCAGATTGGGTTATCCAGCCTTGTAGGAGGGAGACCCAGTGATCCACAGATATTACCCAAGCTGCTATCAAGGAAGCCGGAGGACCCCCGAGTTAGGAGTACCGCAGGTCTATCGAATTGGGAGAGCAGGCGGTAAGCTGGACAAGTCGTGGCCGGAGCAGAGAGAGCCAGACAACGGATCCAGTAGCCAGTATCCCAGTGAAGCATCGAGCGGAGAGACGTCCTGGGTCAGCGGAGCCTTGGTTATCGAGCGGATGGGTGAGAGGCCTCCAAGGCCGGTTGTAAAGCAAGAAAGCACGCTGTTGTTTGTTCCTAAAACCCACAGGGCCCCAACTTGACTAGTCGAAGACACCGCTTTAAGTAAGTCACTGGCCAGTTGAATAGTACCCGGGTACCATAACACACACACACACTTACAGTCCGGGACTTAACCTGTGCGGGACTCACTCTCTAATATCCAAAAAGGGGTTAAAGATTCGTATCTTATTTTCTTTTCCGCTGCGCGGTTTCCTCGAATTACGAAGCATTGTATTTTCTTTTCCGCTAAGCGTTTTCCTCGAATTACGAAGCATTGTATTTTTTCTGTTCCGCTGCGCATTTTCCCGAAATACGAAATACTGTAAATATATCCACGAACACCGTGTTATCCATTATATGCCTTTATTTCTAGTAAACTATTTAATTTAGAAAATCCACAATGGTGCTGGAGTATATTTATTCCCTAGTGCGGGGAAACTGACCCGTGGTTCAATTTCAGCGGCTCCTCCGGGAGTGAGCGCTACACTAATTTAAATGGCCATGGTGGCATGACTCTGTCATCCTTTCTTCCATATTTGATGTCCATGGCCAATGGAACAGTTCCTCAAACCAAAGATCTGGCTCTGAATGTTGTCAGTCCGTGGTTGCCGGAGAGCTTCTGGGTGCTTAGTTCCTCAAGGACAAAAATCTGCATCAGTGCCGTAATTTCAGCAGGAGTTACTGGTCAACCTGATGATTGGTTATATAACCCCAGTGTTTCACCAGGAGAAGTATTTGATTGTGTTTGATCTGAAATGCTGGATGTTATCAAGTGGATGAATGATCCTGGTGGTATTGCAGGGGAATAAATGTTTAGTTTAAATACCTTCTTTTGAGTTATGAAACGTGTTTGAAAACAAAAACGTATGCAATACTTTGAAAAAAATCACAAACAAAATACTTTTTTTATATTTAAAAGAGCACAGTGTTCTTTTAAATCACACACATACCATGCTAAAGAAGTATGCAGTTTCAATTTTTAGAAGTAAGGGTTTGGTTGCCGCTTATCACCACATGGCCTCAAGGCTGGACGCAATCTGCACTCAGCAAAACAGCAATGCTAGCGTCTCTGCCAAAAGGTAAGGCTGGCTTTTATTGGGAGGTGAGGTCTTTGTGCACCCCCCAGCTGTTTAACATCAGTTCATCGCCATTTTTCAACATTTTTTTATGCGAGTCAAAATTTAGATCACTCTAGATAAATACTTACCTTCAGTTATTGTTCACTAACATTTATCAAAGTTGCTGAACAAAACACAGCCATGTAACATACTGGTAGGTAGGTTATGTTATCCCCTTTTCCGGTAGCTGCTCCTGGCCGCTGAAGCAGATCTTCAAACTGGAGGTCTCACCTCAGTTATAAAGGCTGTAAGTCAGCAGCCACAAGTAGTAGCCTTTTAGAGGTTGGGTCCTCCCAAATATTGCCTACTGTCATAATTTAAAGGTGAGTGGGTGGGCTTAATGAACATCCACCAGTCGACCCTGTAATGTGTGACAAAAAAGGTGAGCCTTACAACTCTAGACAAAAGATGAAAGGAAGGGGGTGAAGGGTCATCTGAGGTTAATCCCTCTATCTTTCCACAGTTGTTTTTAACCTAAAGGTTCCATTTTAATGATCCACAACCAAATAATGGCAAAAAAACTAATAAAGAATGACACATATATAGAAAGTAGTTAGACAAAGTGATTGACTAGATATCACTGCAATGATTCTGGGAGTTGTAAGCAACCTTTCTCGATGCAATAACTATTTGAAGGCGAGCCACCAGATGGTGGTATAAAATAGAAAATGCAGACAAAAATAATTAATAAAGATGCAATTTGGGGCTAAATTTAAATTAAACAGATTAACCTCCATAATGCCAAGTTTGGGCCCGTGAAAATACATAAAAATATGTACCGGCACCATGGAAGGCACATCTAGTCCATAAATGGAGCCTGCGCGATCTATTGATGTGTCTTATATAACCCTTATCTGGAACACAAACCACAGTGATTGCTTTAATACCTTCATGCAGACACACATTTGCATGACAATGCATTCTAGATATTAGTAATCGTTATCGTTATGTCAGGAAGGCCAGGTGTTTCCCCTTTTTAATTTTTATTATGAACAAAACCACACAGACTTGACGTTCATTTACGGCCTTTGTATTGTGAGTTTGGCAGCAGATGGCAGCAAACATCCATTTGTGCTTTACTCCCCGGTTTATTCTTATTCTTCCAATGGTCAACTCATACAAATGTGAAATGATCATTTAGTGCTTACATTGAACAACCACAGAAAATACCCTGGCTTTATATGGGAAGAGAAATCCTATATTCGTATTTATATTTATAATTCTAATAGACATTCAGAATTCCACACGTATAACACTCCATGCAGATCATTAAGAGTAATTTGCGAGTTTAATTTTGCCTTTGTCATTGTCATTTGCAGTGCTGCTGTATTATTTAGATTGCAGTTCCATTACCCCATGAATTGTCTGCCGGTTCCTTTACTACCTGCGTTACGGCGATGCCTAATCATTAACCATAGCTATTACTATCTGCTTTCGCAGGTAAATTTGCAACTGTCATGATTCTAAGAAAATGGTTACAACTTTCATTCCTCATAAGCAAATTGTATCCTCTACTTTAGAAGACATCCAATCAAATGGAGATGAAGAACCCACAAAACTAGAAAAATGCAGACCACATTGAGGGCCGAAGTTCTCCAAGTTATGCACTCACTAGGTGGCACAAGATGGTGGCTGCAGATCTCCTTCTACAACCTCAGAGCAGGTAAATGCTTCTCCAGCCTCCAGGCAAGACCGTCATGAAATCAAAGAAGTTAAGTAAGCCACAGCAGTTCTCTGATCAGTCCGGGACCGCAGCACGCCTGCAACGGCTGAGGACTTTCATGAACAGAATGTGCCTTTCATATTGATCCAGCAATCTGTCAGATGTTCTTTGACAGAATGTTGGGCATTCCATTGTTCAATACTGTTGGGTATTCCTGTCAAATTTGTCAAAGAGTGTTTGCCATCTAGTAGCCACAGATACTGCTACAAACTATATAAATCTGTCTGAACCTTGCTTTGGTGCCCTATTGTGTTTTTATTTCTGCCCTTTAGCGTGTATTTTTCTACCTGTTGTGTTTTTCTACCCTTTGTTTATTGATACAGCTTGTCAAATCGTTTTCCTCTGGCTCTTTGACCTTGACTCATTCTTTATTTCTGAGTCTTTGGCTCCTTGACTTCAGCTTGTACGCTAGGTTTCTGGTTCCATTTATGTTTGTTTGCACTCTGTGTCCTTTGAGCTGTATTACAATCAGTCGCACCACTCTAAAGTTCAGTATTTTGCCTCATGTCTTTTCTACCCTTGTGTCTGCAGGAAAGGATTTGATTTTTGTTACTCGTTACCAAGACAAAAAGGATAATAAAATAACAGCAGTGAAAGACTTTCTGGCTCAAAAAACATCACACACCTCTCAATCAGTGGGTCTCAAATCCACTCCCTGAGTTCTCAAAAAAAAGGAAATAAATGATGGAATAGAGGAGACAGCGGTTCATCATAAAAAGCTCACTCACCCTGTTACTGTGCTGCTAAATGTTGGACAATGTTGGGCAATCTATCAAATCACTCCAAATGGAACAGTAAGAAAATTAGGAGTCTACTTGTATCTGTGGAGTACCAGAGCTGGAAGGTAATATGTATGAGTCTAGGTTGGGTACATACAAACGCATTAAGAGTGTCCGTTTAATTGGGTATCACGATGTCTGCTATAGAATTCTGACGGGACCAGCACACAACATTAATCAGTATGCGCACACTTTTTTACGCATGATAGCATGGACACAAATATTTGTTTGGTGTCAAAATTTAGGACGCATGTTGAAATATGTCTGTGTTTTTTTAATGCTCACAATAGGCAGGAGTACAGGACATCAGAAGGGTGTTCATTTGACGTCTGTCATATGTTTTGAAAAATGAGGCTACAAAACATAGCAGCTTTGTCAGCTTTCATATTTCTTGAGTGTTGAGGACACAAATTTAATGAACAATAAATTCCAATGAACAATAAATAAACATTTTGTGAATTAACTCCCCCAAATGGCCATGTAACAATTAGTGACCACCACTAGATGTCACTAAAGAGGCAAAACATTCCTTGTTCGGCCATAGGTTGTAGTCAGGATGTGACATAAGCCAGATAACCCCTCCCAGGAAGGTTAACTTCCATTCAATCACTAGAACCCACTCTGGTGGGCGGAGACTCTAACCCAACCTCCTCTGGGTTCATCTGGAGAAACACTGGAAGTGAAGGTCTTTCTCTGCATTGTATTTTGAGCAGGACAAATGGGTTGTGCACGCCATGGGTTCTGTGTATATCTAGTCGGGTAAATGACTGCTGCTTCTTAAATTTTGCATTTAAAAATCACCTATGCATGTCTTTTATTATTCATAAGGTCCAGGATTAGTTTAACATTTTCATGTTAACTAATGCTTAATTTCATATGTTAGTCTCTGGGTAGAGTTATTAACCCCTTAGTGACCGGGCGGTTTTACACAAATCCGTCCTTTAGTGCCCGCTGCTGTTTTTACGTTTCTGCGCTGTTCATGTTTAGGTCAAATTTTCCTCTTACTCGTTTATTCAACCCACATATATTATATACCGTTTTTCCTGCCATTAAATGGGCTCTCTAGAAATACCATTATTTCCATCATATCGAATAATTTACGATAAAAAAATATGAAATATGAAGAAATGGTAAAAATACACTTTTTCGTAATTTAATCCCCAAAATCTACAACCACCAAAAAAGACCCCGGCTAAATAGTTTCAAAATTTTGACTAGAAATACCCAATTTTTACATGTTTTTGCTTTTTAACCCCTTCACTGCTGAGCCAGTTCACCGTAGTGCGCTGCGCTCATTCTGACCATTTTGTGCTAATTATTTTTAGATGACAGCCTAGGTCCTATTTAACTAAACCCCCCCCAGACAAAAAAAACCTTTAAAAAAACCCAAATTTTTTTATTTTATTTAATTTTTTTATTATTTTTTTAAATGTTATTTTTAAACCAAACCTGGTCATGTTTGTATCATTGGAAATGCCATGATCAGGCCTTTCCAATGATGTCAAACATGACCATCTAGCTGCCAAGGATCGGGAGATAAAGGGATCCAAAGGATCCCCCTATCTCTACAAGGCAGCTAGAGGGTTAACTGGCCCACTGACATCCTCACACATATGGTGAGGTTGTTAGTGGGTGGGGGGGGGACCTGGAGGCTTGGCTGACATCCAAGATGTCAACCCCCCTCCAGGTTTGAATCGCGGTTTGGCGCCATTAGCCCCCCATCCCCTCCATTGATTTCAATGGGGGCGCCTGCTGATGACGTCACCACACAGCGTGGTGATGTCATCGAGCTTGCCGGCCCATGTAAATCACATGGGCATGCTTCCTCCCTGCCAGATCTGCGAGGGATCCAGCGACGGAGGTAAGTATCGGGCGGGAGGAGGGTTAGGCGCTGCTGACATACTATGTACGTCCGCGGGTCTAAGGGAGACCCGTGGGCAGGACTTACATAGTACGTCAGCGGTCCCTAAGGGGTTAATACTAAAAGTATAATATTATTAAACTCCGGGCCAAGAGTTTATTACATTGTAATCTTCTCTGGGGAGAGTATTATTAAACTCCGGACCAGATAATTGTAACATTTGTTGCTTTATTACCTTTTGACTTTTACTAAAGTAAAATCATTAGAACAATCCTTCTGTGTCTCTTTACTTGCTATATTACGTCCCACGTTATCGGATGATATACCTTTTTAAAATTACAAATCGTGTAGACAGAGTTATGTATATTTAGCAGTTAATTAGCAAATATCATTGCTGCCCGGCTTAGCAACTAAACTGTGTTGTATAGGCTCTGAGTGATCAGATATAACTCTACCAGAAAACCAAAAATTGCTTTGTTTTTTGGATTCTATTAAGTGCATTTTGGATTCTGTACAATTTGTGCTTGTGTTACTTACTCATCGCGATCGCATGGTCAGCCGCATGGTCAGTGTCCATTTTAGTGATCACAGTAGCCACATGGTCGGAGGCCATTTTAGTGGTTATTAATCCACATGGCCGGTGGCCATTTTAGTTGTCACTGAGCACATGGCTGGTGGATATCTTAAGACTCAATGAGTCACATGGTCTGCAGCCATTTTTGAAGGGCCACAGCAGTAATTGTACAACCTTCTGTGCAAATAATTCATTCAAAGGGACGCAAGCTAAAATAAAAGGCATGTTGCGCAGGATTATCACTTGAAGCGTTATCAAACCAAAATATTGAGATTTTTTATCAACGTTCATGTGCATCATGTGGTGTCCACAAGTACATTCTTGCAAAAGTATGTCATTTAAAACAGTCGTAGTTACTACGCTTGTGTGGCTCCAGTCTTAAGAGGTTCATCCCCTATATACTGAATGAATATCTACATCAGTGTAGAGTAAAACAGGCCTTTCGGAGGTTATAGAGGTGCTAAAAATTTGCCCAATAATGCCATTTTAATACTGTATTTCATTTAAAACCAAAGAGTCTGTACTTAGAGGCTGCCAAGAGCACTCTCTGATGTTTGGAGAAGTCCCGCTGTAAGGATTCAGGACTGAACCCCAATATGCTTGCAAACCCAGGAAGAAGAAATCCCTCAGACATTTAGAATTAATACTTACTGGATTTTACAATGTAGGAAAATTACAAAAGTAAAGGCGTTTGTTCATTTATATTAAAGGCTTAATGCATTGATAGAGGGTTTGCCACCCAGGAAAATAAATAAATTAATAAAACATACAGGGTTATTCAGAGAAAGGTGAAACTCTGGAGAACTTTTGGAGAAGTGAAAATTCTAGGTCAAAATAGCTGATTTGGAAAATGAGATAAATTGGGAGAATTTTTCTGGTTTGGCTATTTTGACCTAGAATTTTCACTTCTCCAAAACCTCTCCAGAGTTTCACCTTTCTCTGAATAACCCTGATACTGTAGGTAATACAGTGTAGTTGGTTGACAATTGGCCATATCCATGTCAAATAATATACAGAACAATAAGGCTAGGGTCAGACGAGCGTGATTTCTACGGACTGTACGTCCGTGCACACGGACGTACGTCAGTACGGAAGACACAGTAGTGGCCACACAGTCCGTTTATTCACTGACGGATATTTTGACGGATGTAGGAGGGAAAATAAATTAAAAAGCAAAACCATTTTGTCCGTGAAAAATGCTGGACGTATAAATACAGTCCGTCTGACCACGTTCCATCACTCACACACAAAGCTATGCAGACGTTGCGGACGCAGCGCACTTTGTGCGGCCATTCTAGGGGATGTACGTTCTTGCCTGCCTTGCGTCCGTGGGCTGCAGCCGTTGTGCGTCCGCAGTTCAGTGCGGACGTACTTCATGTGTCAGGCTCCAATGGGCTTTCTGTCATGCTATCACGGACGTACTTTTAGGTGCAATCACGGACGTGAACACTACGCTCGTCTGACCCCAGCCTAAGCAAAAATAATGCTTGTGGCTGATATTTGTTTTCAAAATACCATCTGATTCAGTTGAAAATATTTTACCACCTCCAATGGGGATCCAGAACTTAACCTCTGATGCCCACAGAGGATGCCAGGCGACTGTTCCAATAGCGAGTAAAAATAATAACTTTATTAATTGTATTAAAACTATGAATAAAAACAATACCAAAACACATCAATAGCCTATATCCTATAATGCATTATTTCCAATCCATTGGGTTTCCCTCAGGAGGGTAGGGAATATCAAATAGTAACAGGAATATTGCGTGTACCCGAACAAAGATCTCAGTATCACTATCTATAAATTTAGGTCCACCATTGTGGAGAACAAATATCTTACAGTACTTAATTGAACCACTCAAATAGTGCCCTGCATATGGAAAAAAGCACCAAGAATAAACAACAAAACATTGTGATAACTAATATGTTGCATTCAGGTCCAAAAAGCCCCGTAGTTCCCCTTGCTCAACCAGGTCTCCTTGAAGTGGGACCACAATACAATATCATAAACTGATGTTATAATGTTGAAAAAACCCCTGTGACCAGTGGAGTATTTCAAGGATCAGGCAATGAAAAGATACTTGACACACGGTTCGCTGCTTATTTATAGCATCTTCCTCAGGAGCAACTTGTGCTTTCTGTGTTTGACTGGGGTTTGAGTCGAAATCCCGACAACCAGGTTCCTGAATGCCAACATCCTGATGGCCGACTTCCTGACAGAACAAGTGCCCAAAATACCAGGTTCCCGACATAGACAACTCCCCGATGGCCAACGTCCCGAATCCAATATCTTGATGGACCAAGTGCCCGACTACCAACTTCCTGACATCCAAAATCCTGAGAGTTAACCCAAACCCTCACCCCCTAATCCTAGACCCTATCTCCCTAACCCTAACCGTTCGGGATTTTGGATGTCAGGAAGTTGGCTGTCGGGGACTTGGTCCATCTGGATATTGGATGTTGGGAAGTTGGCCATTGGGGAGTTGTCTGTGTCTGGAACTTGGTATGTCGGGAACTTGTTCTGTCAGGAAGTTGGCCGTCAGGATGTTGGCAATCGGGAACCTGGTTGTTGGGATTTTGTCTGGCACCTGTTTCACTGCCTTACTTTAAATCCCAAACTTGCGTGAATTAATATTAAATCTGGACATCCGCATTTTAATCCTCTATCCCAAAAATGCGAAACTTACTGTATATCCCATAAATGGAAGTTAGCATGCAAATCCAGGATATGCGTGTTTTACTGTAACAGTGGAAATATTAAAGTAGGGACTTGCAGTTTGTACATATAACTGTAAAATCTTAAAGTACATACTTGCGCGTTAAAACAATATACAGTAAAACAATTAATTGGAATGCACCTGTAAACATGTAACATAGTGACTATATTTCCTACATATTTTCTGTGTTAATCTGTATATTTGTGTTTTGTTTTTAATATCTTGCATTATTACTTTGTATTTCTGTACCTACTGTAAACATTTCAATGTTCTTGAACCCAGGACATACTTGAAAACGAGAGAAATCTCAATGTATCCTTCCTGGTAAAAATCATTTGCAAAAAAATAAATAAATAAACCTGCGGGTTATAACAGTGAAAACTAAGTGTACATGGTGAGCGTTATAACTGAAAATGTGGAATCTTAATGTATGGACTTGCCCGTTATAATGTAACAGTGTAAATATTACTGTACAGAGTTTGCGCTTTTTTTGATGTAAGTGCGGAACCTAATTAGTACTGTTTGTTTTTCAATAATGGACAAAACGTAGCATTTTAGAACTGCTTTTGCAAGTAACTTGTCAATTAATATACCATAAACCATTGCCCAAGTTTGTTGGACATTGTTTTACTATCTATAGTCTATAAAGACCTGCTCTTCATGGGCCAGGATATTATTTAGAACTATTTCCAGAGGAAACCGAACATTTTGAACTAGAAATGTAAGAAGAAGCAAATCTAAGATTACTGCTTGCCATTAAAAATCTGAGGAGCCGGCGATCACAACGCAGAGCAGCCGCCTGACGAACACGCAGACGAACGGGGTGAAAAAAAAACAAAAAACGTTTGCTTGAAAGTTTCAAATTTGAAACGCTGTTTGCAAAAAGACTACTGAATGAAAATTTTTGTAGTATATATATATAGGATCCTATGATTGATAATAAAAAGGTCTGTTACAGAAAAAAGAAAAAACGATTTTAAAAAATTGGATTTGTTTTCACAAAAAAATCCCAAATAATGCCTAAAAGATCTTAAAAAATCTAATAATAAAGAGACTTTCTACAGCAGAATAAAATGATAAACGGTTTATTAGATATTGATTTAAAACTGGAATATTTTTAACATTGAAGCCTATGGGATTCGCCTGAATAAACCTGTCGAATGAAACCACCGAACAGCAGGGCACTTCACTGACATAAGTCAACTGATCGGTGTTCTCTGAATAAACGAAGCATTAGTTTTAACATTGGCGAATGAAACCACCGAATAGCAGGGCATTTCAGCAACTTTTCACTGCTGTTGGGTGTTCTCTGAATAGATTAACCATTGCTTCTCTATGAGAGATTTCACTGCCCTCGAACAGGCACTGTACGTGCAGGCAATTCGCCAACATTTGGTGAACTGCCTGCCTTCTGAATAGACGAATGGCCCCAAAATGTCCCCGTTTGCTGAAATTCAGTGTCTGGTTACATTTCGGCCGCATTTCGGATCTCTCTGAATGACCCCCTATGTCTATATTATAGATGAATTATTGCAATAATTGATAATAGGATGTGTGCTGTTATTTTTCTTTACTTCACTGGAGGTAATTTATCTATCTACTGCTCCGTGTATCAGATATGATGGCCCATATGGCACAGAAAAAGTGCGAGACTTTTTTCAAGAATTAGTACTGTAAATAAAAAGGCAGGCAGATATTAATAACTTCAGAGTAGTATTATAAAACATCATGCAGAAAAGAAAAAACTTCTAAATAAATATGCAAGAGTGTTGAGAGTGCTGTGAACTTACATACCACTGTGTCTGGGTCAAGATAAAGATCTAACACATAAAACAATCTGCCACTTAGTATGTGGGTATTTGTAAAACACAGTATTAAAAATTAAATCAGAGAATACAGATATAAAATATATATAAATTTAACAGTGGATTTAAATAAATTAATTATTAACAATAATTAGATTTAGGAACCACAACACAACATTTAGAAATCAATGTGCATGATGAACTCTAATAGCTTTAAGATTTATACGTTTGTTAAGATAATGTTTCATGTTGCGATAATTTCTAATCAATATCCTCTTATCTTGCTCTGGATTTTATGTGTCCTGGTGACCCAATAAAGAGCTTTAACAGCAATCTCGTAAACAGCTTGAATGTTGTTTATCAGCATGAATTTTTGTTTTCATGTTTTCTAACGTATCGAGCTATGATGAAAAAAATATTTGCAAAATGTTGAAAAGACAACTTTTTTCTTAAATTTACTGTAACAGAATATTATAAATTAATGCATAATAAAAGAATGAAAAAGACATTACTGTTTCAAAACATACTTAACATTTACATTTTTATCAAACAAAAATTTAGTATCTGACAAATTATTATTTCATGGGTATGTATACCATTTGTGTGGAATTTTATAGATATCATTTCAGAAAAAATATATTTTGTTCAAAGAGCACTGAAATTTCCCCTGAACTTTTGGTGCTCTTTCATTTGGCGCCAGGGCCGGCCCAAGCCATTGTGCTGCCTGGAGCAAAGGATGAATTGCTGCCCCCCAAAAAAAAAAGCGGTGTTGGTGTGTATGAGAGTATCACAGAGGCCACAGCAACAAGACTCTGGAAAACTGTGTTTTAGTGTTGTAAATTATTACGTATGTGTCCGTGTTATGTGTCCCTCAGTGCGTGTCCCTGTTATGTGTCCCTCACTGTGTGTGTGCCCGTGTTAGGTGTCCCTCAGTGTGCGTGCCCGCCCGTGTTAGGTGTCCCTCAGTGTGTGTGCCCGTGTTAGGTATCCCTCAGCGTGTGTGCTTGTGTTAAGCATCCCTCAGTGTGTGTGCCAGTGTTGATATGTGTGCCTACACCTAACACTGGCGCACACACCGAGGGACGCATAACTAGGGTCACCACCTTTTCTGCAAGCCAAACCCGAACACTCTAGTGTTGGGTTCAGGTGGACATTTTTTTGTAGCGTATACACTATGTTTATATTTACATTATGCGTATATATTAGGGCACGTGGTATTATGCATGTCACATTGGTATTATGGCTGGCACTGGTATTATTGCTGGCACTGGCACACTGGTATTATGGCTGGCGCTGGCATTATGGCTGGCACTGGCATTATGGCTCGTACTGGTATTATGGCTGGTACTGGCATGGCTGGCAGTGGTATTATGGCTGGTACTGGCATGGCTGGCAGTGGTATTATGGCTGACAGTGGTATTATGGATGGTACTGGCATGGCTGGTACTGGCATGGCTGGCAGTGGTATTATGGCTGGTACTGGCATGGCTGGTACTGGCATGGCTGGCAGTGGTATTATGGCTGGTACTGGCATGACTGGTACTGGCATAGCTGGCAGTGGTATGGCTGGTACTGGCATGGCTGGCAGTGGTATTATGGCTGGTACTAGCACGGCTGGTACTGGCATAGCTGGCAGTGATATTATGGCTGCTACTGGCATGGCTGGTGGTGGTATTATGACTGGTACTGGCATGGCTGGCAGTGGTGGTATTATGGCAGGTACTGGCATGGCTGGCAGTGGTATTATGGCTGGCAGTGGTCTTATGGCGGCAACAGCGGCTGCCTGGTTGTTTGTATCAGCGCTGAGACACGCGGCGGCCATGATACAACCCCTCTCTCTCAACTTGGCGGGCGGCGCCCATACAACCCCCCCTCTCTCAGTTTGCCCTCCCACCCCACGCTTTTTAGGTACAATAAAAAAACTAGCCTACCGCGGGATTCCTCCAGTCTGGCCCTGGATGAAAGTAGTGCTGACGGGACTCAGGAGGAGACCTCCAGCGATCTCAGCTGCTGGCCGCCACCTGAGGAGGATCCGCTCACCCACGTGCCAGCCACGTCTTAATCCTGCTCAATTGGTTGCCCGCATTACGTGTGTGGGCGGGTAGGCGTGTGGTCACTGCTCTGGGTCGGCGCACAAGTGATGCCACCGCCAGCGCAGATAAAAAAAAGTAGTGCGGCTGCGGCAGATAAAAAAAAAGGTCCGGCGGCACCGGAGGACAAAATATGCCGCCCGACCAAATTTGCTGCCTGCCGCGGGTGCTCCACTCTGCACTATGGTCGGGCCGGCCCTGTTCGGCGCACTTAAATAACCTCAATTCGCCAAAACACTGAGGTGAATTTAACATTCAGTGCAGGGTCCTTAAAGTGCGCCGAACAGATCTGCCGAACGCTGCTGATAAACCCGCCGAATCGATCCAATAAGCCACCAAACGCCGCTGAAAAATCACATAATCAATGCAATAAACCGCCAAATGAAGCTGTGAACCTGTGCTGACGGGACTCAGGAGTAGGGATGAGCCGAACACCCCCGAGTTCGGTTTGCATTCGAACTCGAACTTTTCAAAAGTTCGAATTCGAACTCGAACACGAACACGAACTCAATACAAGTAAAGGGGACTCAAAGTTCGATTTTTAGAGTGCCCTCCAAGAGGGCATATATGCTAGATATTTGCCATAAAAAGGTGTATGGGGGTCCGGGTAGTGCCCTGAGGGACAGGAAACAAGGACAAAAAGTAAAAAAAAAACATTTTTAAAGGGACAGTGAGTTTTCCATGAAATAAGGTTAAAAATAAAAATGAAAAATTCCTTCAAATATCGTGCCTAGGTGGTCCCCATAACCTGCCCGTGAAGTGGCGGATTTCTAGGATGTATAGACACATTTAAAAACAATGTCCGGGTCCGGATAGTGCCCTGGGGACAGGAAACAAGGACAAAAAGTTTTAAAAAAAAGACGATTTTAACCCCTTCACTGCTGACGACGTGTGGGACACGTCCTCAGTTACTCCCGCTGTATGCTGAGGAGGACGTGTCCCACACGTCATCAGCTTTGCGGGACCCCCGGCGGAGATACTCACCTCTCTGTCCGGGGTCCCGCGGCGTTCTGACTTCAGCGTCTTCAGACGCTGAAGTCAAGCTCCTGCCGACATAAATGACCTGAGGAGGATCCGCCCACCCACGTGCCAGCCACGTCTTAATCCTGCGCAATTGGTTGCCCGCATTACGTGTGTGGGCGGGTAGGCGTGCGGTCACTGCTCTGGGTCGGCGCACAAGTGATGCCACCGCCAGCACAAATAAAAAAAGTAGTGCGGCTGCGGCAGATAAAAAAAACTGTCCGGCGGCACCGGAGGACAAAATATACCGCCCGACCAAATTTGCCGCCTGGTGCGGGTGCTCCACCCTGCACCATGGTCAGGCTGGCCCTGTTCGGTGCACTTCGATAACCTCAATTCGCCGACACTGTGGTGAATTCGACATTCAGTGCAGGGTCCTTAAAGTGCCCGAACGGATCTGCCGAACACTGCTGATAAACCTGCCGAATCGATCCAATAAGCCACCAAACGCCGCTTAAAACTCACGTAATCAATGCAATAAACGCCAAATGAAGCTGCAAACCTGCCGAAACAGACCGCTGAATGCATCCTCAAAATGCTGATAAATAAATAGATATGAGGTCCTTTGAATAAAAATAAAAAGGTCTCTTACAGAATAAAAAAAATCTGAATCAAAAAGTTTGCCGAAAAAATCCAGAAAAATGCTGAAAAAATTCGAAAAACTAAATTAATAAAAAGAGTTTTTGTTGCATTTTATTTATTTATTTATTTATAAAGTATTTTACCAGGAAGGATACATTGAGATTTCTCAAATTTTTTTGGGTTCAAGAACATTGAATTGTTACAGCTGTTACAGAAATACAAAGTAATAAAATGCAAGATATTAAAAAACAACAACACAAATATACAGAATAACACAGAAAATAAATAAGTAATAAATATATTTGTGTTTTGATTCTAATATCTTGCATTTATTGCTTTGTATTTCTGTAAAATTTCAATGTTTTTGAACCCAGGACATACTTGAAAACGAGAGAAATCTCAATGTATCCTTTCTGGTAAAATCCTTTATAAATAAATAAATATATAAATATTCATAATGTTTCATGTTTACATGTGCATTCTGTATTGAGGTATGTTAATAGAGATCTCTTAAATAACGTTAGTCTGGGGGAAGATTTGATGGCAGCTGGGAGGTTATTCCATAATTGTGGTGCTCTGTAGGAAAATGAGGATCGAGCCACTTTCTTTTTGTATTGTGGTATTGCAAGTAAGGTGCTGGTCCTGGATCGAAGGTTATAGGATGAGGGAACTGCTGGGGGAAGCAGCCTATTCAGGTAGGGTGGTAGCTTCCCAGAAAATCTCTTAAACACCAGGTTGGAAAGGTGAAGGGTGAGTCTAGATTCTAGCGACGGACAGTTTAGCTCTTTTAATATGTCACAATGGTGGGTCATGTTACATTGTAGCAAAAAGTGTCAGAATGAGTTATACAATGCAGTAAGTTTATGAAGGTGTGTTTGCGGGGCAGCTGCATATACTACATCTCTGTATTCAATAGCTGGCATAAGCATTTGTTGTACAATCTGCTTTCTAGTTACCACGGGGCTCAGGCAGGTTTTGTTTCTGTACAGGGCACCCAGTGGGGTAAAGTTTAGATGAGAGTTTTTCGATGTGGGGGGCCAGAGGATAGATTTGGGTTTAAAAAGATTACCATTTGAGGTGCAGTACTGTTTAATATGACTCTTTTTCGTTACTGCTGACTACTGCACTGATCTCGTTTAGCTCTATTGTTAGGGACTACTTGTTTGTATATTGTGTCTTATGACATTTCTAATAATAAAAAAACTTTTTATGCATAAAAAAGATTTGGGTTTAACCACATACCTAGATATTTGAGAGAACAAACTGTGTCAGCGTGCCATTTGGTTTGTATCGTAACATCATCGTAACAGTTTTGTCAGTATTTAGAAAAAGTTTGTTATCTGCGATCCACTTTTCTACCTCTGTGAACTGTTCTTGAGCATGGTCTCCAGCTGCGGGAGATTTGGTTTGCTGGTATAGACTACGGTGACGTCTGCGTACATGTGTACAATTGAGTCTTTGCAGACATTGGGCAGATCATTTATGAATATCGTGGATATTAGGGGGCCGAGTATTGAGCCTTGGGTACACTGCACGTGACTGGGAGGGGGAGTGGATGGACACATATTTTGCGATCGATCGGATTCATACGATTAAAACCAGGTTAATGTGCAATCACCAATACCAGAGTTTTTACGTTTTTGGAATAGGATGACATGCTCTATTGTGTCAAAGGCCTTGGCAAAATCAAGGAAGATGGCTCCAGTTAGGTTTCCTTGTTCCATGCCAGCTTGCATATCATTGCAAACTTTTAAAAGGGCAGTTGTAGTTGAATGATGTGGACGAAAGCCTGATTGATCTGGGGTTAAATAGTTTGAATATTAATAATAATCACGTAATTGCGTGTAGACACATTTTCCAAAATTTCTGACACTACAGGGAGGTAGTCGGATACCAAAGTTTTGTCACCACTTTTATGGATAGGTACCACCCTTGCTGTCTTGCAGAGTTTGGGTATGTATCCAGTCGCCAGTGATTCATTGATTAGGATTGCGACAGGTTTTGCAATTGCCGGCGCACTGATTTTCAACAGCATTGCTGGGATTTGATCAGGTCCAGACTGGTGTTTCATTTTCTGTTTATGGAGAAGTTTAGTAATGACACTGACAGGCACTGGTCTAAAACTGAATTTCTCTGTGTATGGTGACATTTCAGGGCCATACGGCTATTCAGAGAGCAGACAGTTCACCAAATTATGGCGAATTGCCAGCACGTACGGTGCCTGTTCGAAGGCAGTGAAATCCCCCATAGAGAAGTAATGGTTAATCTGTTCAGAGAACACCAAACAGCAGAGAAAAGTTGCTGAACTGTCCTCTTGTTCGGTGGTTTCATTTGGCAGGTTTATTGAGGCGAACCACATAGGCCTCAATGTTAAAAATATTCCTGTTTTTATTCAATATCTAATAAGCAGTTTATTATTTTAATCTGCAGTAAAAAGTCTCTTTATTTATAAAAAAAAAAATTCGAAGGAAATTTTTTTATTGAGAGATTATCAGTACACAACAATCATCAGAAATAAAGTACCTCACAAGTTATAAGTTCTCTCAGTTTTCCACAATAAACTACACCTCAAAGCAAATAAGAAAGAGAAAGAGGGGGACAAGAGAAAGAGGGAAAGAAGAAGGGTGAGACCACCAAGGATACCAGGTCATAGCGCCGTAAGGCAGCAATTATTTTACCACGTCAACATGCACATCAGTCAATAGTGGGAGTGACGGACGGAGATCAGTGTTGCGCGACTCGCTCGCGCGATATATCTTATGAATAGGCCAGATCGTCCAAGGATCCAACTTTGAGGACCTCTGTGCGCTGGACTTTAAGGAAACAGCGTCGAAGTGTCTATATTGATCCAGCAACTGGGTGATTTGCTTACAAGTTGGAATCTTGTCGGACCTCCAGTTTCGGGCCAGGAGGAGCATAGTTGTAGATACTATAATAAAGAGCATTTTGTGCTGTATCCGTGGGAGGTGTATTATTCCAAGCAACAACACTTCTGGTGAACAAGGGATGCTCCAGTACATCCGTGGCTAGTAACGAAATATCTTTCCACAAAGGGGCCACCATTGAACATGTCCACCATATGTGACCCGGTGTGCCTGTCTCCGTCGAGCACCTCCAGCAGAGATCAGAAGCTTGAGGTGTAATCTTGTGCACTTATTCGGCGTGAGGTACCAGCAGTACATCAGTTTCCTTTGTGTTTCCAGAAGTGTGGAGCACTTTGAGGCACCCTCCGCGAACCGATGCGCTTGTGCCCATTGTGTGGGCGTGAACTGTATCTTAAGCTCCTTTTCCCATGTTTTTTGGAATGTCCAAGATGTGGCTTTGGTTGGAGTGTTCAACATGCGGTAAAACAACGATATAGATTTAGTTGCGGATTGCGGGTCCAGGCAGAATAGTTCAGTGTCTGTGAGGAGTGGTAAATTTGCACTAAGTCTCCGGTGTCGTGGAAATTTTATTATGTGGACATTATATTCTAGGGTGTGCGTGTTTTATAAGTTGTCATCTGTCTCCCTGTGTTGGATTTGAATGTGGTTTTAAATCCAAACCAGTGGCAAAACCGTCAGTATGAAAACCTTCTTTTGGGTTTAGAGACATACCTGCTTTTAAGACATTTAAGCCTTGTCTCAACACTGGTACCGTGTTTTGATAATAACTGTATTGTCTCCGCAGATAAATTGTCAATAATCCATAAGAATGAGTAGACTGATCTGCACTCACATACTGATCACTCTGAGCAGTATCTGAGTGGGGTCCATATTGACAGTGATGGGGGATGGTCAGACAAACATGGCTGACGGGGACCATGGAGATGACTCAGGGATGAGTCATCTCCAGGAGGCCGGTCGGTCATTCTAGTCCACTCCCCTGTCCTTTTGATATGTAAATGTAATTACTGGACAAACTGGTTTTCTGTTGTACAACCAGTTGCCCACTGGGCGTGTGCGATTGTCTAATAAATTAAGCTGACCAGGAGCCACAGGGACACTTGGCCAGAGGATTTCCAGCTTGAAGCAGCGTGTTTGTCTGATTCCTCCTGGGATAGAAAAGTACTTCGTGCCTTATACAGAAAGAACTAAATATAGCGTGTATTTTTATAGCAACGGATTTGTTTGTACTGGGCGCACTTTAATACTGAAGTGTACCTTTTTAGTGCACCAGGACTTTATGCGCAAAGACCAAACTTTCCATAACAACGGCATATACCCCTCTTGATTTCATATAAGAGTGCAGTTGCATATAAGACAGATACATTGAGTTCGACAGTTTGTATTTTTGTTGGAGGGCCTGGAAGGACATGATGGCGTGCGGTTCAAATAAGTGATGAAGGTGCGTCACCCCGTGGAGGGACCAAGGTCGCGAATGAAAATAGGGCAGAAAGTACGACATAGATGCAAGCGGAGTTGCCATCAAGAGTGGGGTATGATTAGTGATGCGGCAGAGATGCTGATCCCATGCCTTCATGTGGTGGATGGTGGAGGAGAGTGACCCGGGCATACAGGGTCTGTGCTTTGGGGAAATCCACAGTAAGTAGCCCATATCATGGCCAGCGGTGTATGTGTGTTCAATAGATAACCATTGGGGCAACGGTCTGATATGAAACAATTCCGTCAGGGAAGCTAAGCATGTGGCCCAATAGTATTTATGGATGTGGGTTACGTTCAATCCTCCATCTCTTTGTCTAAAGTATAGCAAGTTTCTGGGCACTCTCGGATGTTTACGATTCCAGATGTAAGACATTAAAAGAGTTTGTGTTGAGTCCGAAAAACGTTGCGGTATTGTTATTGGTAGGGCCCTGAATACGTATAATAATTTTGGCAAAATCATCATCTTGACCGCCACCATCCTGCCCATCCATGACACCTCGCGAAACCTCCATGTGTGCAATAGGGATTTTATCTCTGAGAGAAGGCATTCATAATTACGTTTAAACAATGAGTCAGTCGTGTTGGTAATGCGTAATCCCAAATAAGTGATATAGTCTTGTCGCCAGTCGAAGTCATAGGTAGCGATAAGTTCACTCATTTGCGTCTGCAGTATCTTCAGAGGAAGTGCTTGTGTTTTAAGGACATTCACCAAGTGATATGACACCTCACTGTACGCGGCTAATTCATGATGTAGTGCGGGTATCGAATCCTTTGGGTCGGTGAGTATTATTAGAATGTCGCCCGCATAGAGGTGTAATTTATATTTATCTCCACTCCCCTGATATAGTCATTCTCTCGTATAGTTTGCGCCAGTGGTTCCAAAGCCAGGGCATAGAGAAGCGACGAGAGAGGACATCCCTGTCTGGTTCCGTTCGTAATAACGAACTCGTCAGACAGAAATCCTGCAGTCAGAACTCTAGCCGACGGGGTGTCATATAAAGCTTGCATTGCTTTCATAAAAAAGTCCGGAAAGCCAAACCTGAGAAGGACCAACTTAAGGAAAGCCAATTGACCCTGTCGAGGGCCTATTCAGCGTCCAACGACAGTGTCAAGCCCGAGCCCCCCGTCCCTGCCAGGGCCTCCATCACATTCAGCAACTTTCTCGTACTATCCAGTCCCTGTCGCCCAGAAATGAACCCCACCTGGTCCAGTCCAATCAGGGAGGGGAGGATATTCTGCAGTCTGGACGCCCAAATTTTACTGTAGAGTTCCACATCTATATTTAGAAGAGAGATGGGCCGCAGATTCTGACACCGATCTGGAGTCTTTCCCGATTTCGGCAGGGTGACTATGTGAGCCTGCAACATGTCCACCAGGAAAGAACTCCGATCTCCCACATCCTCAAACACAGAATGCAGGTGGGGCAAATACTGAGCAGAAAAGGCAGAGTAGTAAAGACCCGAAAAGCCATCAGGGCCTGGAGCCTTCCTTTTCGGTAACTCTTTAAGTGTATTTGTAAGCTCAGTTAAGGTGATGGGTTTCGAGAGGCTCTCCCCCTGAGCAGCTGATAAAGGAGGGAGATGAATGCGGCCCAGGTATTTATTAATGGCGTCAGATGAGGGGTGCGGAATTGCACGCTGGCATCCAAACTATAAAGAGTTTCATAATAGCCCGCAAACTCATATCCCTGGGGTTATAAAGTGGGCCACGATCCGAGTTAAGGGAAGCAATCCGTTTCGGCGCGCTCAGGGGTTTCAGCTTATGAGCAAGGAATCGCCCTGGCTTGTTTCTAAGAGCGTAAAATTTTGCGTTAAGTCTGGACATAGCCCTAAAATAATTGTGAGCCTCCAAGTCGGGTAGGTCTTGTAGTGAAGAGACTAAATTCTCTTCTAGTTCCGGAGAGGGGGAGATTTTATTTTTATTGTGTATAGTTTGTATATTAGTAAGGATCATCAGTCTGTCAGACAGATATTGTTTCTTAAGCCTGGCTCTCCATTGAATACACGTCCCTCTGACCACAGATTTGTGAGCCTGCCACAATATATGAGGTCGCAAATCTGGGGACGTATTTTCCCTAAAATAATTTATCAGGGTGTCTTGAATGTCTTGTTTTGCCTGGTGATGGTGTAACAAATGTTCGTCAAATCTCCAGGGGGGCCTGGTGTAGTACTGGTAAGCATCGCCCAGTGTTAGCATTACGGGTGCATGGTTCGATCATGTGAAAGGTAATATGACGCAGTTCAGCACGTGTGGGAGAGTCAGCCCAGCAATCATGAAATAGTCTATTCTCGTATAACAATTGTGGACCCTGGATCTGAACGTGTAGTCTCGTTCTGTTGGGTGGAGAAGTCTCCACACCTCGTTTAGGTTGTGAGCGCCCATGATAGTTTGGAAGCGTCTTAGCGTCGCCACAGATCGTCTGGGAATGTCCAGTCTGGAACGGTCCCTGGAAGGGTCCATGCTTGCGTTCAGATCCCCGCATACTTCTAGCATCCCCGACGCCAACTCCGACACTTTCCCTAGCAAGTACGACAGAAAAGACAGTTGAGTCTCGTTCGGGGCGTACAATGATACCAGAGTGTAGACCTTGGAGTTTATAGTGCAGACTAGAATTATATATCTTCCCTTAGAGTCAGTAAGAATTTGGTGTGTTTGAAAAGCTAAGCAGTTGTGAATTAAGAGCGTAACCCCTCTGGATTTAGAACGGAACGTCGAGTGATATTGAGTAGTGTATTGTGGGAGGTATAGGCTAGGGTGATCTGTCCTGCGAAAGTGCGTCTCCTGTAAAAACACAATATCAGCATCATATGTTTTAAGATCTCTATATAATGAGTGCCTCTTGAATGGCAAATTTAACCCCTTCACATTAAAAGTCAGTACTTTCATGTATGAAAACAAACATGCAGCCTTGAAGGGTCCCTGAGTATAGGCAATTACCAACATGACATTAGATAAAATACGTGATCAGCTGCATTAAGTGGAGAGTCCCTGGTGGAGAGGAGAAGAGAAGGGGGAAAAAGAGGGGGAAAGCAGAGAAGAATAAAGGCAAAAACACCGCCATACAGCGGAACTATTTACAAAAAACATTTTAACCATCTCCAGCAGGCAAACCCTATCAGGGGAGCCCGCGCCCTTCCGTGAAAGGGGGAGCTGGGGGTATGTGGCCCTCTTAGAGACAACAGCACTAAACCATAATATGCAACAGTGATTAGGGTTGTGACGACCAAGAGCAGGTACAGCATTGCGGGTCTGGCACATTCGCTCCAAGACACCGTAAGCCATACTCAAAACTGTAACCTGTGGCATCCGAGCACAGTTCACCTGCTCACAGCCTCGAAGAAGACAATTACCAACACCTCATCGCTTATGCCATTCCTTATCCATACGTCCCAGGGGTCTGACATCCGCAGGTGGCATCTGTAAGCCCCAACTTTTCAGGACTCACCTCCCCTTCTCCGGTGAAGTCAGCAGAGTAGTGTTTACATCATGAAAAACGATTAACTTGGTGGGGGTAGCCCCAGCGGTATTGCACTTCCGCCACTCTGAGTGCCTCTGTAAGTGGGCGATATTGCCTGCGGCGTTGTAACGTCGCCTGTGAAAGGTCTGGGAAGACCAACAAATTCTTATATTCTGGGCCCGCAGCGTCCGGCGTACGGAGGGAGTGTAGCACATCCTCCCAGGGCTGGAAATAATGTAAGCGCAAAATTACTTCCCGGGGCACGTTTGGAGGGGCAGAGGGTGGCTTGGGGATTCTGTGAATCCTGTCCATCAGCAAGGAGTCTGGCGTCGTGTCGGGAAGTAGGTGAGAGAAAAACTCAGTGACAAATTATCGTAGGCCATGGGCCAGCACCGATTCAGGGATCCCCCTGATTTTCAAGTTGTGCCACCGAGAGCGGTCCTCCAGATCCGCCAGCTTACTGGAGTACCTCTCCAGGCGATCCTCTAGTTCCTCAACACGTGTCGCCACCATATCGTGTGCTTCAGTGACCTCGGCCATTTTGTCCTCGAGTTTCGAGGTTCGCTCACCTAAATCTTTAATGTCCCTTCGTATATCCGCCGATACAGCGTCCAAGCGGTTGGTGAGGGTGTTGGAGAAGTCGGTGAGCATCTTTTCCATTTTGGTGAAGAGAGTGTCCAGTTCCGAGCTCAGGCCCACGCCACGCGCTCCAGGCGATGCCGGAGGGGTACCGTTGCCATTTTGGCGGGTCATTTCCGCCCTGCACTTGGTCTGTTTAGGAGCGAAAAAGTCCATCTTTTCGGCTGTTCTTTTAGCTTTCGCTGTCGCCATCCTGTTCCCCAAGGTGTGGGCTGCTGAGGGCTAATCTCCGTGAGATTCCCGTTGGGAGATGTCCGCATTTAGGTGCCTGTCTCTGACAGAGCGATCTAACACACATCCGCCATGAGTGATGGACGGCCAAGCCCCCATTTATAAAAAAAAATTGGGATTTTTTTTGGCAATTGTTTTCCCCATTTCTTTATAATATCGTTTTTTCTTTTTTCTGTAACAGACCTTTTTATTATCATTCATAGGACCTTATATGTAAATTCCAGGCATTTTCGTTCAGTAGTTTTTTTGCATACAGCGTTTCAATTTTGACACATTCAATCATATATCACAAACTCCCCCTTTCCTCAATATATATAGGATCTGGCTGCTTGGCACACCCAGGACCTGGCTGCTCATTGCTCCCCAGGATCTGGCTGCTCGGTGCACCCAGGATCTGGCTGCTTGTGCACCCAGGATCTGGCTGCTCAGTGCGCATAGGATCTGGCTGCAGGATCTGGCTGCTCGGTGCACCCAGGATCTGGGTGCTTGGCGCGCCTAGGATCTGGCTGCTCGGTGCTCCCCAGTATCTCCCTGTTCAGTGCTCCCCAGGATCTGGCTGCTAGGTGCACCAGGATCTGGCTGCAGGATCTGGCTGCTTGGTGCCCCCAGGATCTGACTGCTCAGTGCACACAGGATCTGGCTGCAAGATCTGATTGCTCGAGCACCCAGGATCTGGCTACAAGATCGGGCTGCTCTGTGCACCCAAGATCTGGCTGCAGGATCTGGCTGCTCGGTGCTCCCCAGGATCTGACTGCTCGGTGCACCCAGGATCTGGCTGCTCACTACTCCCCAGGATATGGCTGCAGGATTTGGCTGCTCGATGCACCCAGGATCTGACTGTTCAGTGCACCCAGGATCTGGCTGCTTCGTGCACTCAGGATCTGGCTGCAAGGTGCATCCAGGATCTGGCTGCAGGATCTGGCTGCAAGGTTCTCCCCAGGATCTGGCTGCTCGGTGCACCCAGGATCTGTCTACTTGGCACACCCAGGATCTGTCTGCTTGGCGCAACCAGGATCTGGCTCCTCCGTGCTCCTCAGGAAAGTTTGCCCAGGGTATGGGGTTGACTCAGGGGTTTGAGGTGTGATGGCCGAGAGAGAGGGCGAGGGGCTTTGCGCACGCCCCTCCAACGGATCGGCCGACAGCGACGGTCCCCTGCAGCCAGACCCCCTTGGCAGCATCTGACTTCCAGGAAGTCAGAATTGCCGCGGGTCCATGGAAGAGAGAGGTGAGTATCAGAGGGAGCTCTGGGTGCGCGCACATGCAGGGACGGTGATGGACAGAAACCGTTTATATATATAGATCATTAAAACATACCAGTGCTTTAATTTAAAAGAAATGAGAATGCCTATTAATCAGAAAATCGTGAATTTCAAATATTGGGTTACTCATTGAATAATGCTGAGTGTATTCTTATATATTCCTTGATTTTTTTTACAGCAGGTTTTGCTTTTTTAAATTTCTACACTGAGTTATAAATGATACTCCCTGAAGGTTATATTTTTTGTCAGCTTACAGAAAGCAGACGTTATCAATACCAGTGATTTCTCTTTATATTTCAGCTTTTGTTTTAACTACATTGAGCTATTCTACATCATTTCAATGGCCCCTTAGGAGCAATTTGTCATCAATCCACGACTCATCAGTGTAACAGATCTAAAACCAAAATGGAGCGCCTCGATTGTTTCATGTATCGGCTATGACTTTATTCTCTGATAAGGTGAAGTGCTGAAATAACTGCTACATTTAACATAGGAAAATAGTAGATAAGAACGTAAAAGTCATAATATACCAGGGTTTGCACACAGATTCATTGGAGTTTATTTTATTTTGCCCCAAAGTTAAAGATTGTTACAAAAATATAGCATAATGAAGAATGAAATTTTACCATAACAGAATTCTTCATATTTGATTTACTCTTTTTTTTTGCTGAACTTCCAATAACAGCAAACATTGTCCAGAACATATGGAAGTGGTTTTGGTGCGAGTTGGTCGGTGCGGCCCAAAGTGCAGGGGACAATTATTTTAGTAGGCAGGATACAAGCCAGACAAAGGGTTTATTTACAGCGGGATCCAGGTGAGCAGCCACACAGGTACAAAACAGGTAAACAAACCAAGAACTCATCGAAAGTACATAACGATGATGGGGAACATGAACAAAAGTAACATGGTAAGGAAAGGACTGGCACATGGGAACTTTCAGAAAGTCCCGGGTACATCTTCAACAAGTGTGTGATGCAAAGGCATAGTATAGCTGTGGGAACTGCCTTATTATAGCATGACCGTGGCAGAAGCAAGCACCTGTAGTTCCTCTCAAGTGGGACAGTGCAAAAACCCAGCCACGAATAAAACAGAATATGTAGGAGCCGAGCAAGTACGGTGCTGTCAGGGTTCAGGGTACAGCTGAACTTGTGCGGCCACAGGTCTATTTGCAACCCTTCTGAACCCCTAGACATGGGTTATATATAAAGCAAAGAGTGGCAAAAGGACTCATTTTCTCTTTATTTGCTACTCACTTCAAGGTCAAAATGTCTCTACCATCTTTTGTCTGTCCATATTTGCTTATATTTCTTTTGTTCTCCCATAATTGCTTTTCAATATCCTTTATTTTTGCTATATACCTTTCCTCTGTCCCCCTGTGTTTCTTTCCCTGTTCTAATGTCGCCCGGGCATTTTGATCAGAGGTCTTTGCAATCTTTTCCTGCTTCCTATTGGCTTACTGGTTATCGTTCATCCAATTGCACATTTCTCTTGGATTCTTCTCCCTCCAAACACTGAATCCATAGGTACATATCTTGCATAATGTCCGCTTGATTTCAGCCAACTTCGTCGTACAACAGACATTTTGTTGTAGCCCATGATCGCTCTCCTTCTCGTGTTGCCTGTACTCATTGTCTGTTCATTTGCCCTACCCTTCCAACCAATTTTGTGTTGTTCTAGGTCATCATCAACCACTGTTCTTGACATTATCCTTACCATTTGGCTACGCTGTGTTCTGCCTCATTTTTCAACCCTTGTCCCTTCTCCTTTGGATGAGCTGCCCCTTCTCTTTTTGGTGAGACCAAATATATCGCTGAACGAATTCCTACTTAAATACAATTAAAAATAAAATAAATACCTTTTAAATTAAAACAGAGATACCCAACACGATAAATCATCAAATGAAACGCGGATGAAGAAGTAAACTGGCATGCTTGCAAATTTAATTTATTGATATTCAAGTACAACACATACAAACTTGGCAACAATTTCCAGTAAGCCACCATTTTTTCAGTGAATGTAAGTAGGATATTAAAAAGCAAGGTTCAAAGGCAGCAGAGCAGGTGAGCTGGAGGGGAATAGCATTCCAACATTAATGCAACATGAAAGTCTGATGGTATTAGCATGTGTCACAAAAATGTGGCGGCTTATAGATCCCTTACTGTCTTGTATTAGCACTTCATCATATCAAACTACCATATGCAGATGCTAACCTGATATTAAATGTGATTTATATATTGATTTTCATAAAAGACTTTGTATTTTTGTCAATATCTTTTTTCCAAAACGAAGAAAATGGTTTGGTAATGATCATTCTGTAATGAAACAGCCTGCAAATATAAAGCCTTTAATAGTTTGACATACACAAAGGCTGTAACAAATAAACTTGAAAATAACTAAAAATCGAAGGGCTTGATTACAAAGTTAATGCTACAATGGGGACACTACTGCGGAAAACCTGCCCTCAGGTTTCCCCATAGTGTCTCCATTCCACATTTCACAGTAATAAGATATATTTTTTATATGGCATATTTTTTAAAAGAAATTAGTAGTTTATACATATATCCTTAAATGTACACTACTTTTAACAACTCTTAACTCAATTTTGGATGTGAAGGGGTTATCTCGATTTTGCATTGTAATACATTGGAAATGCATTAGCATATCAAAAGGCAATTTTCACACCATTTTAAAGCAAGGTTAGTTGGAGAAATATATTCTTTTTTGATGTCTTTCCAAGCACCCTGGAGAGACATAAAACCAGTTGCAAATAGCAGCCCTAAACCTCCCTGTAACAAAAGTTCAAATAGCTTACTGCTGTATTACGGCAGCCAGGGAGAGGGCAGAATACAGGGAGAGCTCTGGGGTCACTCACTGCTGTACAGGGATAAGATTCAGGGGGTTATAATGATGAATGAAAATCCCTGTATAGTACAGGTACAAGGTGTTACTGTACTTTACATATACAGACATTATGTCACATACAGATATTATTTTTATATTCTATTGGTATTTTTGGAAGCTGCATTGCAATAATCTCATTATGATCACTACAAATCCCCATAAGCAGGAGATCTGACCATTTTTCTTCTTTTTATTTATCACAGTTACTGTATCTAACACAAAGGTATTTTCTGCCTGTATGATAATAGATAATAATGCAGTCCCTGTTTTAAATTGTGTAAGATAAAGGACACCATCTAGAGCTCAAAATGTTACATTTCAACAATATTTCTGTAAAGGATAAACGAACACAAGAAAAATTAAAAATGAGCAAATTAACATTATTTTAATTTTTAACTATCTTAAAATAACAGTTTTCATGCAAAACGTCTATTTCACCCTATATTTAATTGTTAACTTCACATCCAATGTTTCAAATAAATGTTATAACATTTTTATTCAACAAAAAACGCTTGGTAGGGCAGTGAAGGGGTTAAGTACATACAAAAATTTACACTGATCAGCCAAAACATTAAACCAACTGTGTAGAACAAAAAGCATGAAAAAGAGGCTTTAGTCAGTGACAGTGTCAATATAAAATTATATAATTAAACATGTATTTATTTCTCTGCCTACTAGCACACTGTCACCAAGCTCCTGATGACGCCGACTGTGCGAAACGCGTAGAACTAACTGGCAGGACTCTCATTTTAATTATTTGATCTCAGATCGTGTACTCCTTGTATAGGAGCCAATAACTGTTGTTTATCACTGCAGAATAACAACATTATCGCTGATTTTGTAGGGTTTTATATGGTGTTATGTCTACCTGTCATAGGGTTTCTTTGAGGACCACTTAAGGATCCCAAGAGACAGCAACGTAAGAGGTGATCCACTATATGTGCATCCACCCCCCCTCTATTTTCTATTCTTCCCCTATACATAACAATTTTTTTCCCATTCACACAGGGACCTGTGTGTGTGTGCTTTTGTCTGTTGATACTCATGCTGTAGGGACTATGCCCACTGGGACCTCATCCAAGGATCCCAAGGGACAGACTCATCAACAGGGCACACACCAACCAATTTGTGGGCAACAGTATTTTAATTTACTAGTAAAAGTTACGTCTTAACGTTGTAGGTCTAGCAATCTCAGCTATACACTGTTTCTTCCATGTCTAGACAGTATGAGAAGAGGCACGCAGACATTTGGGACATATTTGAGCTTTGTACTTATTGTTTACTCTTTATAATTTGCCTTGACATTAACCCTTTCGCTGCTGAGGCGTTTCACGCCTCTGTGCTGAGGTCATATTTACCGGTTTTGCTCATCATGTTTAAACGTGTTTTGAAGGCTTATTTTAGTATATGACCCAGACATATTATATATCGTTCTTTCCGTCAGACTCGGCATATTAATAATATGTCATTATTATATGTATACGTCATGACCTGTCTGTATATTATAACAAAAAATGTAATAAAATATGAATTTTCAATAATTTACAACGTGTAAAGTGTATTTTTTTCACATTTTAACATGCAAGCAATTGCGGTTATATTTTGTATGGGGTGCGCTTGTTAAAAAAATTAGAAATGGGGTCTCGTAACATTTTTTTTGGGGGGAAATTACGCGATTTTTAACAAACGCACCGCATACAAAAATCGTTAGTGCAGCATCATTGTTCACATTATAATTGAAATGGGAACAATATTGCTGCATTAACAAACCAAAAAAAAAAAACTTGTTTATTTTTTTTTAATAATTTTTTTTAAAATATTTTTTTATTTTGATTTTAAATTTTAATTTTTTTTAAAAAACTTTTTTCACAGTCGTGTTTGGTATCGATCGTTGGAACGGCCATGCTCTGGCCGATCCAACAGTACCAAACTTTAACCCCTAGCTGCCACGGATCGGGAGATAGGGGGTTCATTGGAACTCCCCGGGGATCGGGAGGGAGAGAGGTCCGAAGGACCACCCCCCCTCCCTTTCAGGTGCCTCCTCCGCACATGCATCGCCGCGATGACATCTAATGTCCCCGCCAGGCTCCCGAGTGCTGGGCTGACATCCAGGATGTCAGCCCGCACTGGGGGGCGCAGCAATCCGGCGGAATCCGGCGGATTGCTGCCTCCTGTGCTCGGACGCGCTGAGCGCGTCCGTAGCACAGGAGAACCACTTGGCTGGACGCGCTGAGCTCCATAGCAGCCAAGTGGTTAATGGATATAATGTTTTGTTTGTTCAAACTTTTTTTTTCCAGGTTGGCATATAGAAAATTCTTGTCATGTACTCCCAGGCAAGCTATGATTATTTGTGATGTTTAAAAAGATGTCGTTTCATAGAAACATAGAAACATAGAAAAATGTCGGCAGATAAGAACCTTTCGGCCCATCTAGTCTGCCCAATTACATGGATACTTTACCTGGATTTATCTTTTGTTTAGGATAGCCTTATGCCTATCCCATGCTTGCTTAAATTCAATTACTGTTTTGGCCTCTACCACTTCTACTAGAAGACTGTTCCATGTATCCACCACCCGCTCAGTAAAATAATGCTTCCTGATGTTACTTTTAAACCTTTGCCCCTCTAATCTAAGACTATGTCCTCTTGTTTTGCTACTTTGTTTCCTTTTAAATATACTCCCTTCCTCTACCTTGTGGATTCCCTTTACGTATTTAAATGTTTCTATCATATCTCCTCTGTCTCGTCTTTTTTCCAAGCTGTACATGTTAAGATCATTAAGCCTTTCTTGGTAACTTTTCACCTTCAAGCCGTACACCATTTTAGTAGCCCTTCTCTGAACTCTCTCTAAGATGTCTATATCCTTCTGGAGATACGTGTAACGTTGGGAGCTTCCAGCCCTACCTGTGTGCTTGAGGGCAGCATGTCTGATGCTGCTCGCTGACCAATGCCCAGTTTAAATGGAGACAGGCAGGGAGGTGGCTGCATGAGGCGCGGCTTGAGTGGGGGGCGTGGCCTGGTGAAGGTCTTTAAAAACCCTCAGTGTTTTCTCAGCAGTTGCCAGATCGTGGTTATCCATACCTGAGCTCCTTGTACCTGACTGCTATATTGAATTAACCCGTTATTGACCTCTGCTTGTTTCTGACTATTCTGCCTTCTGTTGCCCTAGACCATTTTCTTGTACTACGCCACTGCTCTGATATCGACCCGGCTATTCCATTTGACCATTCTGAACTCTGTATTCCTGATTCTGGCTCGGCTGACTACTCCCTGTGTTGTTAACCCTTTCTGTCTAGCTAGTTTACCTGGCCAATTCTAAGGACCAGACAGTTAGAGATCTTTCACGGCTACTCTGTTGGTAGCTTCTGGGCTCTGTGGAGTGTGGGGTGTTAAGTACTGCGTGGTGGGATCTGGGAACCGTGACAATACGGTCTCCAGTACTGCACACAGTACTCCAAGTGAGGTCTCACCAGTGCTCTGTACAGTGGCATGAGCACTTCCCTTTTCCTACTGCTAATACCTCTCCCTACACAACCAAGCATTCTGCTAGCATTTCCTGCTGCTCTATTACATTGACTACTTACCCTTAGATCCTCTGAAATAATGACCTCTAAGGCTAGGGTCAGAGTGGGGCAGTCGGAACGCGCGTGCAGACGCTCTAAATCACGGCGGCAGTAGCAGCACATAACGGCCAATGACGGCCAATATACGCAGTACGGGCGTACAAAAGTGCGCCGACACCACGCAACCAGCAAATGAACGCATTTTTATCAGAACGTGAAACCGCTGCTACTGACGTACAGAGTGCGCGGCGGCCGCATAGCGGCGTGTGTGCGTGATTAGGAGACGTCAGACGCTGCTAGTGTGCGGCCTACATAACGTTCAAACAGCCGGATTTCCCTAGACTTCTTTTTACCCCACCGTCATGAAATACGTCCAGAATTGCGCATCGTCTGACCACTTAAGCGTATTCCGTGAAAAAATGCGTGCGCAAGCATCGACGTACATTTTTACGGTGGCTGCAGAAAATGCGCTCATCTGTCCCTAGCCTAAATCCCTTTCCTCAGATGTTGAGGTTAGGACTGTATCAAATATTCTATATTCAGCCCTTGGGTTTTTACGTCCCAGGTGCATTATCTTGCACTTATCCACATTAAAACTCAATTGCCACAGCTCCGACCATTTTTTTAGTTTACCTAAATCATTTGTCATTTGGCTGATCCCTCCAGGAACGTCAACCCTGTTGCAAATTTTTGTGTCATCAGCAAAAAGACATACTTTACCATTAATACCTTCTGCAATATCACTAATAAAAATATTAAAGAGAATGGGTCCAAGTACTGACCCCTGAGGTACCCCACTGGTAACAAGACCTTGCGACGAATAAACTCCATTTACCACAACCCTCTGTTGCCTGTCACTCAGCCACTGCCTAATCCATTCAACAATATTGGAATCCAAGCTCAAAGATTGCAATTTATTGATAAGCCTTCTATGCGGAACAGTATCAAAAGCCTTACTGAAATCTAAATAAGCAATGTCTACTGCACCACCTGTGTCTATTATTTTTGTTACCCAATCATGTTTATGTTCATTCTGGTATGGCAATTTTGATTACTATAAGTGTATGTGAGCATACTGCCCTTGATTATTGTTATTAATTTTTCCATATTTAGGCAGTATTTACATTTACCTTTTTTTCTTTTCCTTCTTTATTATTTTTTTATTATTTTTCTTTTTTCTTCAGTTTTTTCTTTTTTTTTTCTTTTTCCTTTTCCTTTTTTTGGTCTGGTGCTGCTGGTACAGACACGTTCTGTTGATAATATGTTTGGCCGTTTGTTCCTTTGGTCCTATATATATACAGGGTTATTCCTGAATTGGCTCTGAAATTGCACCGAACAGTGTATTTCCTCATACTGTGCAATTTTGTGGCCATTCAGCTATTCCAGTGGTTCCCAACCGTGGTCCTCAAGTACCCCTAACAGGTCATGTTTTCCAGATATGTGAAGCACAGCACAGGTGATATGATTTGCAGCTCAGTAATTGCAGGATTCAGTCTGCATTTCTCCAAGGTGATCCTTAAAACCTGGCCTGTTGGGGGTACTTGAGGACCGCAGTTGGGAAACACTGAGCTATTCCAAAAGCTGGTAGTTTGCCAAATATTGGCAAATTGCCAGCGAAATACGGTGATCTTCAACAGCACTGGAATCCACATAGAGAAGCAATGGTCAATCTAGTCAGAGAGCTCCGAACAGCACCGAAATGTCAGTGAAGTGCCCTGATTTTTCAGTGGTTTTATTCGACAGGTTTGAGCAGGCGAATCCCATAGGTTTCAATGTAAAAAATATTTCCCGTTTTTATTAAATATTTATTCAACCGTTGATTCTTTTAATTTGTAGCAAAAATGCTCTTTATTTTTTAGTTTTTTTTGGCAAATTTTTTCTTCTGATTTTCTATTTAAAAAAATTCTGTAACATAACCTTTTATTATTATTCATAGGACCTTATATGTTATTTCCAAGCACTTTTGTGCAGTAGTATTTTTGCAAACACCTTTTAAAAGTTGCATTTTTTTTTTTTACTCGTTTGTCGGCTTTCTCCGATGGCTGGTTGGGGCCCACTGTTCGTTGGGTCGTCAGCTTTTTTCAGATTGATTTTGCAGGCGGTTTTGCAGTTTTGCGGCAGATGCATTCAGCGGTTTTTCAGATCGATTCTGTGTTTTTTCACCGGTTTATCAGATGTGTTCCGGTGGTTTTGCGGTGGTTTTTCCGATCGATCCGGCGGTGCTGCAGTGGTATTTCAGATGGGTTCCCTACACTTCGAGGACCCTGCGGTGAATGCTGAATTCACTGCAGGGTCGATGAATCGGACTAGCCGAAGTGCAGGGTAGGAATAATAAGGATAGTTGAGTCTGTTTTTCTATGGGGATAGGCATTACCAATCTTGTTTCATTACGCATGTGCATCGGGTGTACTCCCTGTTGTGCATGCTCTTTGGGTGTACAAGCGATGCACTGAGTGACATCATTACTTGACGCCGATTCAGTTCCAGACCTGCCAGCGTCTTGCGATATTTGTTTTTTTCCTACATGCATCCTTCTTACATGCATATTTTGGCGGCAATTTTCCCTACAGCGGTTTGCATAGCAAATGCTGCCTTACTTTGTGTGTGTGTGTGTGTGTGTGTGTGTTTGTCAGAGTGTTTGTGAATGTATGTATGTATGCAAAGCTGTCAGTATGTGATTCTGTATCCAAATGTGTACACAAAACAATAGAGGAAAAGTTGCAGATATAATAGTCTCATTCAGGAAAAAATGGGTTCCAAAAGGCTCCAAGAGTGCCAACCTATAAACTCAATGTGTCTCACAATTATGGATAGTCGTAAAATGTAACAAGGACAGCCAAATTTGAATGACAGGAATGAGATCTCTAGAAAAAAACAGAATACCAGTTACTCCAGTCCAGATAGATAGGTGTCAGTGGCGGAACTACCAGGGTCGCAGCGGTCGCAACTGCGACCGGGCCCTGGCAATTCCGCCACTTGAGGGGGCCCATTCCGCCACTTGAGGGGGCCCACTACATGCTTGGAGAGAAGTTCGGCGGCTAGTCACCAGCGCACTTCTTTTTTTAGCAGCACCGCGCCGGCATCTCTTGAGGCCAGCGCGTGCTATGACCGCTGAGCGCGCCCACCCACATGCGGCCAGGAGGGGGAGAGCAGCGTGAGAAGGATTAAGACGCCTGTGGGCGGGCCGGATCTCCAGCGGGGAGCACGAGCAGGCACGCAGTTGGGCTCTGTGAAGGCAGGGGATTCCCAAACCGGTACCACCAAGAAGCTGCACCAAACGAAAGTTGTGCTCCCTCCCCCCCCCCAACAGACCCAGCGATTGTCTCTTGGACAGCTCACTGAGGCAGAGCAGCAGTTTCCCGGTAAGTTACTACTTCTGCTGGGGTTGGGAGGGATGTCTCTCTCTCTCTCATCCTGCCTCTAGCAAAATGTAGACAGGGTGAGGGGAGAGAGCCAGGCCCGGGGAACCCCCCCCCAGTGATAAATGTGCAGTGCAGCACGAGCTGCTCAGTGGGGGAGAGGGAGGGGGATCTCTCAAACTGTGCATAGAAAGTTCAGTCATTGAGTGTACCTTTGCTGGTCTGTATGAGGTGGCCCTGTGTGTGAAACAAGAGCTGCCTCATACAGAAACTGCCAGGATGCACATTTAGGGAAAATAATTCATATAGAGAAAGCTGCCCTATATACATAAATACAAAGGATATATCTGTATATAAGGCTGCTCTCTCTAAGTTATACATCAGATACATTGCATATAGTTGTATATAAGGCAGCTCTTACTCTCTGTAGAAGACCTATGCTTTGTATTAATTTATATGCCCTATACAGAGAGCAAGGGCTGCCTTTTATAAAGCGATATGCATTGTATTTTGGGGTATATCTTACAGAGAGTGGGAGCAGCCTTATATACAGATATGTGCTTTGCATTTAATTATATATGCCTTTCACATTGAGAGAGCTGCCTCTCAGTATATATCTGTATAGAAGGTTGCTCTTGTTCTGTGTCAGATATATACTTAAATACAAAGCGTATATGTGGATATAAAACTGCTCTCAGACACTAATAAATAAATACAAACCATATGCCTTATAAAGAATGAGAACTGCCTTTATATACCAATATATGCTTTGTATTTAGGTGCACGTGTGTGTATTGGTTTGTGTATAATTAAGCACAATCTCTGTATAACACATATCCTTGTATTTACAGCAGTGGCACCAATCTATGTCTAAGTTAGATCCTTTTCTACATAGACAAACCAATATATATATATATATATATACACACACACAGAAACGGTTTGTATAAGCGTATTACAAAGCTCAACATAATGTGTGCTGTGTATGAACAAGTCATAATAAAACTCACAAATCACAGTAATGTGTGGTGTGTGTATGAGTAGTGCGTTTTATTGTGATATGCTCATATACAGCACACATTATGTTGAGCTTTGTAATACGCTTATACACACACACCGCATATTATGTATCACAGAGCTCCACAGCAATAAAACTCACAGCAATGTGCGGTACGTATTAGCGTATCACAGAATCAGTGGCGGCTGGTGATGTCTGAACCTGGGGGGGCGCCTGACCACAACCCTTTTCTGGCCACACTCACGGTAGCGTTTTAAGCCAACTTCTGAAATACATTTAATGAAAACTATCTGCTGCAGACCCAACTCAGATCATTAAATGTGTGGAAGAAGTTAAAGTGAGAGATGTTCATACACACTGCACATTACGACTTTTTATTGCTGTGGAGCTCTGTGATACTCAGATGTCGTTTTTTTGGGGGAGGGCAGCATTTCATCCATCGCTCCAGGCAGCACAGTGGCTTGGGCCGGCCCTGCTCCCGACTCCCGGGCGTCTCCAGACTCCAGTCCAGCAAGTCCTATACTAGCACTGCCACTGGCTCATAGACAGTCACACTGCTGCCTGTCACTGACTGTCAATCTGAGTGTCTGGCACCCATGAGTGACCCACGCGGTCCACCACATCAACCAGCAGCAGACTCCCGTGGCGTGCCCTGCCTGGCCGTGACAGTCACTGACTGATTGAGCCGACCCGGTCAGTGGTCAGTCACATTCCAATTCCTTATCCACTCCACACATCACATCATTGAATTCAGCTGGGCCTGGTGCCACCGCTGCAGCAGACTCTGTCCGTGACAGTCACTGTCTCTCCTGAGGGCTGAGGCCACACATCAGCAGCACGCCACCTGACTCTCAGGTAATTATGTTCAAAAATCAAAGCATTACCGGGGGGGGGGGAGCCCTTTCAATAAGGTGGCCTCCTGGTTCCTGCATTACGGGGGGGGCTGTGTCTACCATGCCAATTGCATTCCGTTTGAGATTCAGGCTGATCCTGTTTGTTCTGTTTTCCGCACTTGGCTGTAACATTTACCGCACTTGGCTGTAACATTTACCGCACTTGGCTGTAACATTTACCGCACTTGGCTGTAACATTTACCGCCATTTTGGGGGGGGCCCGTCATGGATTCTTGCACCGGGGCCCTCAGGTTTCTAGTTACGCCACTGATAGGTGTCTTTTATTATGGAGGACACAATGTTTCGGTCGCAGTGACCTTTCTCATTCTTGAATGAGATGTGAACACACCACACTTCCTGCTTAGTAGGCAGCTCGTTATCAATGGATTTATACATAACTGCTGTCCCAGTCCACATGTATTAGTTGAAATAGACACAACTATTTTTTAGCACAGAACAATCTATACAATGACAGTTTGAGCTCTTACACAGCACAAATGTTAAACAATCGTGATGGTCAGCTGCACATATTATAACAATCATGTCTGATGATTAGCTCCATATAACTAGATCCAATTTAACATATATGTAAAGGATATGTGGGTAATGCCATTTTTTTTCGATTTGACTTTTGTCAAATCATGGATGATATTTAATAATATTGTCATTATAGTACTTAGCAAAACTCACACATGAGGTGACATGAGCAATTTCTCTTACGGTATGTGGATTCTACCTGCAAATACCGGCTGGGTGGAGTAGAAGTAACATCACTGCTCTGCGTGGAGAGAGCCTGTAGAGACACAGGTTCGATCACGGCAAGAGCACCTCTCCAGTAAGTGTCCTTGGGCAAGACACCTAACGGTACATACTCGCCACCCAGGACATACTTGAAAACGAGAGAAATCTCAATGTATCCGTCCTGGTAAAATCCTTTCTCAAAAAAAAAGTATAGGAGGAAGATTTTTTCTCCAATATCTATAACGAGATCCTTATCAGTATTTCTCACTGGCATTTCAATAGATCATCATCCGCTTCCTCCTCTGAATCTTTATCATCCAGTTACCCACTTAAAGCCTTTTTATGAATGGTGACGTATGCCATGATAATTAGTACCTCATGCTATGGTTCATATTGCAGGAATGTCCCGGATTTGATCCTGGGGGCCAATCGATTTCTTCCTGGCTGAAAAATCCAAGCTACTGTGTTCCAGAGTTCTTCTTCTTCCATCATTCATCAAAGCAGGATCAAAGTCATAGTAGATCATAGGGAAAGCAGTCAGTTCGTGGTTGAAACAGAACATATGGATGTCCAAATATTAGCAGTGTCAGAGCTCATGGCTCACACGTTCATGCACATGACTGATTAGGATCCATTCCCCGATTATCATATATGAGGGGTTATTCAAAGAGAGCTGAATTGGCTCTGAAATTGCACTGAACAGTGACTTTCCCGTTATGGTGCAATTTCGGAGCTATTCGGCTATTCAAAAAGCAGGCAGTTTGCCAGATATTGGCGAATTGCCTGCAAAACACGGTGCTGTTCGACAGCAGTGAACTCCCCATAGAGAAGTAATGGTTAATCTATTCAGAAAATGACGAACAGCAGAGAAATATCGGTGAAATGCCCTGATTTTTGGTGGTTTCATTCGGCAGTTTTAATCAGGCAAACCCCATAGGGTTTAGTGCTAAATTAAAAAATATTCCTGTTCTTATTAAATATTTATTAAACCGTTTATTCTTTTGATTTGCAGCAAAAAGTCTTTATTTATTTACCTTTTAGGATTTTTAAGGCATTTTTCGGGATTATTCCTTAGAAATTTTCTTTACCGATTTTTCTTTTCTTCAAAAGACCTTTTTGTTATTATTCATAGGACCTTATATGTAATTTTCAGACATTTTATGTGCAGCAGTATTTTTGAAAGCAGCTTTTAAAAGTTGCAGTGTTTTGTTTTTTTCAAATGCTTTGGGGAGTTTTGGGCAGTTCATCAGTTACGTTCTGTATTTTGTCAGCGGTTTTGCGATGTTTTTTCCGTTTGAATCTGCGTTTTTTGTGGCCTTCAGAGAATGCTGAATTCACCGCATGGTCGGGGAATTTGATTCCCCGAAGTGCGGGAAACAAAAGAGCACTGAAATTTCGATGCTATTTGAATAACCCTGGTGGTATCATGTTAGGTAGAGGCAGGTTATGGCACCGATCATTTAGAATTTTCCGCTTTTACATGGTAATAACTCTTTAATTTACTTGCCTTGCAATAAGTTCAAAAGTGACATACTCAAGGCTACATAACAGAACATGATTTGGAAATGTAATAGAAAAGAGATCATGTGATGCGTCAGTAGGGAAGATTAATCTACTGAACATTTCCTACTGAATTAGAGATAATTTCCATGTTTTGTTCTAGTTTCCCTCTGTGATTACACTGACAAACGCTGAGCAGAAATAAGGTTATTTCCCATAATTGTTAACTTCCCAAGGTATATATTGAATAGGCACCGGGACATGAATATTGAGTTCTCGACTTTAGCTTAATATGGTGCTTATCATGCTTCCTGTTTTGCACTACAAGAAATTGAATTTGTACTTTCCTTATGTGTCATTAATTCCACTAATATTATTCACATCATATCTGCAGCATTAATTGCTGAGCTCTAGTTTTAAATTTATCGTGAACATTTACGTATTTAAACCATGGAGGAAGTGATTAGAAATGATGTTATTTATAACTTTTTATATGAGGTTGCCTCTTCCTTTTAGATTTCATCTTAATCAGAAGTTTCCCCTGACCAACTCAGCTCAAGCTTCGTTCTCCGATTCAGCATAATGAGACCAGTCCAAAGTCTGGCCATTCAGGTTGCCTTTTCAATAATTACTATAAAACCGATCTCAAAATATAGATAGCTCATGGCAGGAAATCCTCAACAAATAAAGTATCTAAACATCAGACAGTATTCACAATATATAAAAGGATACTCCATATATCATGGATATTGTGCAGCAAGTCATTCGTCTTAGTTTACTCTTCATTATAATAAAAATAGGCTGTCGTCAATGCGTTTTATGTTACTGTAAAGTTATGAAACACATCTGATATCCTGGTTTAGGACACAATTAGTCAGATGACTATATATAACACAAGGTGGACAAATGCTTAGATGGTGCCTGAATAACAAATACCAACATTGCAGACGTCATGTCCACTCATTATTATTATCACCACCATACGTTACAAATGATTATTGTTATCATCCATAGGTTACAAAGGAGAAAGGAAGTAGATTTGTTACAATGGAGGATTCACCTAAATATAGATAAATATTGTATTCAGATTAGTGTTAATTTAGTCAACTAAAATATGACTAAAGCTAAGTGGCAATTTATTCAAAGGACTATAACTAGCACGAAATTAAAAATGGTCCCTCCCTAACCTTTTCTTCTAGTTTTTAGTAGTAGCCGAAAGTGTCAATAGATTTTTGTCACAGTTTTAGTTATTGAGTAAATGACTAAAGTGTCATTTTGTTTTAGTTTAGAATCTATGACTTAAACTAAATTAAAATGAGTCTCCCCTAACATTTTCTCTACTTTTTAATTAATTGATGAAAAAGTCAATAGATTTTGTCATAGTTTTACTCATTTTAACTTAATTGACTACATTTTTTTCAGTGACGAAAGCTAGACTATAACGAAGTCTATGAAGAAAAATATTAGTCTATTAAATTAACACTAACTCAGTGCTGTTTAATCCTGTGCTTTTTCCTTGACAGATAGTAACTAGTTAATTCAGGCACCTTGGGCACTATTGCCTTTGTGGTGTTAAAACGGGGACGCTAAGGGGAAAACCTGTGCCTGCAGGTTTCGCTGAAGCATCCCCATTTTAACACCATACTGCCAGCCTGCCCCAGACCCAGAACACAGCACAACCCTCCACGACACTCGCGGTAGCTTTTCCGCACCACCTCAAGTATCACATCCTGGAATCCATAGGACTCCATAAAGGGTTGCACAGCTGGGCTGCGAGACCTGCGAGATCTCATTCTCGTGAGATCGCGCAGGGCCTGCGGAATGATTCGCGGAGGGAGACCGAGGGCTATTTGTCCCCAGTTTCACTCTGATCCTGATGGCCAGAAGTGGTGAATCTGCCATCATTATCTCCACGAGATGAGAGGTGAGTATCTGATTTATTGGGGTTTAGCTGGTGTCAACTGATTCTGCAAAAGTGGAATCGGTAAGCACCAGCTTTTAGGAGGTGCTAAATTTTAGATTTGCACATCGGTGGGGTATTACCTTACTTTTCCTAATGCTAATTACTGATTGCACTCCCCTTGTTAAGTATAGGTTCTGCAAAGTATAGTAAGCTCGCAGAAGCTAGCGCAATCACTGAATCGCTAACAGATTTCTCATGGCTTTAGTGTTAAAGTCACTTATCCTGACGTAAACAATTACTCACCCTAACACTACAGTTAGCATGCAATAGGGAATACAGTAATCCCCGAAATTTTGTAAAACCGCGAATTGTGGCTGTGCTAAAAAAAGCACAGCCATGCGGCGTTAGGACCCAGGAGCCGCCGTCCTCCTGGCAGAATGGCTGCTCCTGTGCATCTCCAGACTCAAGATCGCATCCAGGGCATTCTCATCTCTATGCATCATTCAGAGAGTGGAGATACAGAGACTCCTGTGCACCCCCGCAAGTGTGGTCTGGGGATCCAGGAGCCTCGGCATCTCCTCTCTCGTAATGATGCCGAGAGAAGGGAATGCCCTGGCCACGATCGTGTGCCCGGAGTCGCACTGGAGCAGTTTCTCTGCTGGGGTGTTGTGTCATATGTGGTTCCTTATCGAATACTGTTCCAAGGAGCCCTCTGCAAAGATCGGAACTCCACCTCCCCAGGCTCCAACACATCAGGGGGCTGCACAAAGGCGTGTGTTTGGGAGGCGCTGACGTGTTGGAGCCTGGGGAGGTGGAGTTCCATTCTTTGCCGAGGGCTCCTTGGAACAGTATTCGATAAGGAACCATAGATGACACTCCGGGATGCTACTACCACGTGGTAAGCGGGAAAAATCTGCGAACCACTGAGTCCGCGGACGCGGAACCGCGAATGACCGGGGGATTACTGTAGTGCCCCTTGTTTGTAATGGTTGCAGGGAAAAGAAGAGATAAAAAAGTTCCCAGATCAGGTGGTGGCAGCAACAAGGTATAAAAGAACAACAACCTACACCCTTGTTTACCAAGCATGATTACATGACAACACCTGATGGCAAAAGTATGTACACCCTTTTTATAAAGGCAGCTCTAGCTATGATCACAGATAACCAATCACATTCTAATCATGTCTATAGGTGAATAGCATACATCTGCCATCAATGAAAGCAGGGGCTTATTCTTGCATAGGCAAACTATACCTGGGCCTAGGCCAACATATTCAAGGGAGCAGCATTTTGTTCCCACTGTCTTTTCCTTTACAGTGAAGATCCTTAATGATCCAAAAAGGGCTGATGGGTGGCCTTCCCTAACAAGCCACAAGCCATTTCGTGTGAGGCTCAGGAATGTGTGAGTGAATTGTGTATATGTTGTTCCTTGATATCATATATAGCTGTACAATATTATGCTATGTGCTTTTTTTGTTTCTCTTTGAGGTAATTACATCATCCTTGGGAACTTCTAAAATCCATCCTAGATATCCCTCAACCTAAGAGGAAAATATTTGAGGTAAATACACCTGATGGTTAAACGTTGAACGCTATGCCCCATATTTCTCTGTAATTTTCCAAACTGTGTTGTGGATGGATTATAAGGTTTGATTGTGGTCCCTGAGTTCAAAACCACAATATAAAATTGCATATTTATATAAACAAGACACCAAAGGGTATTTTTTTACAGATATTTTGAAACAGGCATTTTGAAGCATTATGTTTAAGAATTCATTAAATCTCTGTTATAATTATCTGAGAACAAGCATTCCGGAAACTAATGCTGTTTTAATGTGTGTGATTATTTGCACTACAACTTGGCATTGTTTCCCAGATTGTTGCTTTTGGTGAGGAATATATATATTAAACTTGCTCATGCTAGCATTAAGACTTCTGAACTTTGATTCACTACTACCAAGTCACACCTGAAAGAATATCTTGCACGGTCAGTGCTTTTTTTCTGGAAAAATAGGTGGGGTACTCTCACACCCGGGGAAAAACTGATTACTATGACTATTTTCATGTCCTCATAAACAATAGTTGTAGTTCACTTAAAGGAAGACACTATAAAAGGGAATGATATTTTTTAATACTGTGTTCCTTTAAATGAACTACAACTATTGCTGTAACCCTATGGGGCTTATCCACTAAGTGCCTCTGTTGCAAGAAAAATCTGTATTGCAGGGCAGTTAGCTGGTTTTTTTTTTGCAACGATGGCACTGAGTGGATAATCCCCTAGCATTTGTGAGCACCACAGCAATGAAACTCACAGTTTTGCTGAGTATGTATGAGCTCCACAGCTATGAAACTCACAGTAATGCGCAGTGTGTATGAGCTCCACAGCAATAAAACTCACTACCGCCTTACAGTGCCAGCTTCTCTGATCACACCGCTTGCCTGACACTTCGCAGCTCTGGCAGATGTGTGTAAACATGCTGCACCCCCTCCCCATGCTGTTCAATGTTTCAGCGGCTGCAGAGAGGGGGGAGCAGCCCTCCCTTGTCACTTACTGGGGGAGGGGGGTTATCAGTCCCTAAATACACTCCTGACAATCGGAAGTGTTCAGGAGCAACATGAGCTGCCAAGCGCTTCCGATTCTCTGCCTGCCACTGCAGAAAGAGGGAGGAGCATCATGCTCTCACCTTTTAGTTCTGGCTGGTGGTGAGGTGCCGGCACTGAGTGGTGAGGTGCCGGTACTGAGTACCCCCGAGTACCCCCTGAAAAAAAGCCCTGAGCACTGTATATGTTGGGCATTTGAGTGCTTTTCAAGTTGCTCCTTCATCTCTTTTTTTGACAAATTTGAATATTATATTTTTCCATCATTTTTCAACCATCACCTGAGTTTTGCATTAAAAATTGCTGACCCTAAATCTCTTGATCAAGGGCAGTGGTTCCCAACCTTGGTCCTCAAGTACCCTTAACAGGCCAGATTTTAAGGAGTTCCTTGTGGAAATGCAGACTAAATCCTTCAAACACTGAGCATCAAATCAGATCACCTGTGCTGTGTTACAGATATCTGGCAAATCTGGTCTGTTAGGGGTAACTGAGGACCAAGGTTGGGAACCACTGTTCTAGGGCATTGCACTTTGTTTGGCATATGCACATCTGCCATCATTTTTAGTTGTTCCTGCTAGTTAATCAAGCCTTTAATATGCATTTTCATTTAAAAATGCACAGAGATGAATTTATTGATAAATATCAGTTGACGGGTTTTAGATACATCGATCACTGTATAATAGTTTTAATTTGCGGCTCCCTAGGCAGCATTAACACTGTGTTTTATTTAAGCTCTATACTATAAATAGGCAAAATAATAACTATCATGATAGAAAAACAGAAAATGGTAACATTTTTAATCAGACATGGCACCCAGGATGACAATGGGCCATTCATGGTGCAAATGTTAAATATTTCTTTACAAATCTTACTCTGGGAATAGTTGTGAATATACAAAAGAACAAGTTCCTTATCTTTTCTGCTTATCATGTGCATGAAATAGAAGGTGAAGTATGTTTTTACAGACATTTCCCTATGTCTCTTGCTAGCTCTCGCTCTCTCTCTCTCTTTTTCCTGCATTTTCTTTTAATCCCAAACTCGTCGTGTTGCTCTTCAAATTGAAATATCCTGAACAGATGTAAAAACACATGTGAGCCTCTGCTCACAAGCTGTGCAAAGCTTTGCTTCATCTGCTGATGATGTGAGCCTTAAGGAGATCTTTTTAAAATTTCATCACTATTCAAAAAGATAATTAATACGTACCCCCAGGCTTTGATTATGCTATACCCAGTGTGTACTGCTGGTATAAAAATAATGAGGCACTCATCAGGTCCAATGAATACTTGCAGCAAAACATTCACTTTCCATAAGAAATTTAAGATTCATCCTTGGTACCACATGAGTAGCTTAATCTAATTTTCATTCGTAACACAATACAATAGATAAAATGATTTCTTTCTAACCAGCGTAGGCATTTTGTTTACATGAAACCATACTCGGGATTAAGCAGATGGCCCCTTTAACGACTTAATTGAAGTTTTTTAATCTAACCATTTTTTTCTTCTTTTATGAATGGAGAAAGGTTATGGAGAACTGGTGCGACAATAATAACCGGCAGCAAAAGAGAGAACATAATAGGATGATAGGTTTTTACACTAGGAGGTTAGCAAGAAGCTATTGTTTATGCTGAATGCACATAACATATGCTGCATGATTAAAGCGTGAACAAAGACATATTTTATTATTTAGAGGGAAAATGCAGCTAATAAAAAAATTCACTGCATTGAAAAAAATTGAAGGGCCCTATTCCATAGTGAACCCTAACTGTAGCATTCGGGCGAGTATGCTACAGTTGACGTCAGGATAAGCGTTGACGTCAGGATAAGTGACATTAGCGCATGCCCCCCCATAGTATATTCCTAACGCTAAACCCGCGAAAAATCCGTTAGCGCAACGGTGATTGTGCAAGCTTACTGTATGCGAATCCTATACTTAACATGGGGAGCGCAATCAATAATTAGCACTTTCATAAGTAAGGTATTACAAAGTGCTAACGCTTATTACCACAGGGATGTGCTTGCCGAAAATTTACCGACACGTAACAGCTGGTGCCAACAGATTCCTCTTTTGCAAAATCAATTAGCACCCCCTAAACCCCCCCACTCCACGGCACTGTGTGATCTCACGGTCCGGAAGCGCAACCCTCCATGAAGTTCTATGGACTCCAGGAGGTGACACTTGCGGTGGTGCAGAAGCGCTATTGCGAGTATCAATGTGAGTAGCGCTGCGTTCCGGGGCAAGGTGCTGAGACAGCGCCTGCCCCTGAACATCACACTAACATGCATACGCTACGTGGAAACCTGCGCATGTTTTCCCTGTTAACGACCCCATTCTAGTGTTATCTAGGGAATAGGGCCCTAAATATGTGGAATAACAACTTAAAACGAGTGTTGTTTTTCTAGTCAGGCTCGTTTTTCTCCCACTCAAAATTAACAGGGTTATTCAAAGAGAATCAAAGTCACTGCACGTTCGGTGACATTTCGTTCTCTTCAATTCGGTGCGATTTGGCGATCCCATTTCCGCAACCCTGCAGTGTATTCAGCAAGCACCACAGGGCCGACATAGTGCAGGGAAAAGCCGCCGAAAACCTGCCGAACACTGAACGCAAAACCCAGGCGAATGCACGCCGAAACCTGCAAAAACATCTGGATTAACCCTGCCGAAGACGCCGGAGAAACCCGAGCAGGAGCCGATCACAGCGCAGAGCAGCCGCCGGAAAAACCCGACACCGCAGACGAATGGAGTGAAATAAAACAAAACAGTACACTTGAATGTTTGAAAAGTGAAACGCTGTTTGCAAAGAAACTACTGAGCGAAAATGTCTGAAAATGACACATAAGATCCAATGAAAGATAATAAAAAGGGCTGTTACAGAAAAATGAAAAAACTTTCGTTCCCTGCACTTCGGGGCAATTCTAGTTCGCTGACCCTGCGGTGTATTCAGCAAGCAATGCAGGGCCCCCCATAGTGCAGGGAAAACTCGCCGAACACTCACCGAACACTCACTGTTAGGCTAGGGTCAGACGAACGCATTTTCGCGTTGTCTGTGAAAAAGTGCGTTCGAACAAATGGACGCATTTTTTCACGGAGTACGCGATAGCGGTCATACGATGCACATTTGCATCCGTGATTTTGTACGGATCATCAATAAAACACTTTGTGCATCTGGACGTTATGTTGGCCGGACATTAGCAGTGTCTGACATCTCCAATTCACGCACACACGCCTCTAGCGGACGCAGCGCACTCTGTACAACCGTACTAGAGGTTTTACGTTCTCGACAAAATGCGTTCGTTTTCCACTTGCGTTGCGCAGCCGGACTTTTGTGCGACCGTACTTCGTATATTGTCCGTCATTGCCTGGCACTTGCTGCTACTACGGCCGTGATTAAGTGCGCCTGCACGCGCGTTCGCACTGCGCTCGTCTGACCCTAGCCTAATCCTGCAGAAACCGTTGCAAAACCCCACCGAACACGTTGGAAAAACCCGACAAGCCGCCGATCACAGCGCAGAGCAGCCGCCAGAAGAAGCCGACAGGCAGACGAACGTGATAAAAAAACAAAAAAACTGTTCGCTTGAAAGTTTAAAAATTTAAATGCTGTTTGCAAAAAAACTACTGAGCGAAAATGTCTGTAATTTACATATAAGATCCAATGAATGATAATAAAAAGGTCTGATACAGAAAAAAGAAAAAACGATTAAAAAAAATGAAAATACAATGTTCCCGAAAAAATCCCCCCGAAAAATGCCTTAAAGATCCTAAAAAATCAATAAATAAAGAGACCTTTTACAGCAGAATAAAATAATAAACGGTTTATTAAATAATGAATTAAGACGGGATTAGTTTTAACATTGGCGAATGAAACCACCGAACAGCAGGGCATTTCAGCAACTTTTCACTGCTGTTCGGTGTTCTCTGAATAGATTAACCATTGCTTATCTACGGGGGATTTCACTGCCCTCGAACAGGCAACGTACGTGCATGTAATTCGCCAACATTTGGTGAATTGCCTACTCTCTGAATAGACGAATGACCCCGAAATGTCCCCGTTTGCTGAATTTCAGTGTCCGGTTACATTTTGGTGACATTTCGGATCTCTCTGAATAACCCCCTATGTGAAGAGAGGATTCAATCCCATTAATTTTGAACAAAAATGATAGTTTGGCATGTAATAAGGACAATGGTGGAGAGTTGGGAAGGATGCAGTGGTGGAGGATACAGTGACATAGGATACATTTATCAGCTGCAACCAATTCCATGTGAGCTAATTCAGGAAAGGTCGGAAAGGTTCTGTGGGCAATGGGTTCTGTGGGGTGGAAGAAGGCACTGGGGGGAGCGCACAAAAATGGCGTGAATAAGAGAAAGAACAATCACTTTCACTGAAAAATACCCAGATGTAACTCCGCACTACAGCCAAAGAAACAGACAGAAAGGAAAAATCAGGTGCCCAGTGCTCACATGATACAATGAAATAAAACTGATCTTACATACATGCATGTAAGATGTTGTTCCCGTCGTACATATTCACATGAAAAAACAGACAACCATTTGTATAGGAAACAAAAGGCATATAATATTGTAGTGATGAAGGCCTTCTATGGGTGAAACGCGTTTTGGTTTTCTTTTATTTTGTTATGACCAATAAACTCGCCTTTTCTATACAAAATTGGGATGTTTTCTGGTGACGGTTGTTTTTATTTAGGAAGTAGTCCTACACAGAAATACTGGTCCTTCCTTGTGTATCCTGATTGAGGAATATCTCCCTTGATTTTGAAGGTCATGCAAACGTTGTGGGCTAGTGGGCGAGCCGTTAAGACACCCACAGGCACCATTTGGCGAACTGCCTGCTCTCTGAATAGCCGAATGGCCAGGAAAGGTAACCGAATGCTGAATTTCAGCGTTCGGTTATCTTTCGACAGCAACTCAGAGCTCTTGAATAACCCTGTAAGACGTGGTGATATAAAAACTGAAAAAAACAATGCAATAAAAACATTTGCTTTATTTGACTTGCAGAATCAGGGGAAAGCTGAAGATGAGTGACAATATGAGATTAATTAATAAATAAACAACTACTGAACTGATATATATAGAAATAAACTGGTAGTTACTGTGTAATCAGAACAATCAAGAGGTACATTTAACAAATAAACAACAGGGTGGGTTGAAGGGGGCTGCTGAAAAAATGTGTTTTTGGTGAGGACATGTAGGGAACTGACATATAGTTTCTGATGCTGGAAATCTTTCAGGGTTATTTAGAGAGATCCGAAAAGTCACCGCACGTTCGGCGACCTTTCGTTCCCTGCACTTCGGGGCGATTCTGCGATTCTAGTTCGCTGACTCTGCGCTGTATTCAGCAAGCAATGCAGGGCCCCCATAGTTCAGGGAAAACTCGCCGAACACTCACTATAAACCTGCAGCAACCGCTGCAAAAACCCCGCCGAACACGCTGGAAAAACCCGACAAGCCGCCAATCACAGCGCAGAGCAGCCGCCAGAAAAAGCCGACAGGCAGACGAACGTGGTAAAAAAACAAAAAAACAGTACGCTTGAAAGTTTAAAAATTTAAATGCTGTTTGCAAAAAAACTACAGAACGAAAATGTCTGTAATTTACATATAAGATCCAATGAATGATAATAAAAAGGTCTGATAAAGAAAAAACGATTTAAAAAAAATGAAAATACAATCTTCCCGAAAAAATTCCCCCCCGAAAAATGCCTTAACCCTTTCGCTGCTGAGGCTTTTCCCGCCTCTGTGCTGAGCTAATTTTTACCGATTTTGCTCATCATGTTTAAACGTGTTTTGAAGGCTTATTTTAGTATATGACCCAGACATATTATATATTGTTCTTTCCGTCAGACTTGGCAGATTCATAATATGTCATTATTATATGTATACGTCATGACCTGTCTGTATATTATAACAAAAAATGCAATAAAATATGAATTTTCAATAATTTACAACGTGTAAAGTGTTTTTTTTTCACATTTTAACATGCGAGCAATTGTGGTTATATTTTGTATGGGGTGCGCTTGTTAAAAAAATTAGAGGTGGGGTCTCGTTACATTTTTTTTGGGGAAAATTACGTGATTTTTAACAAACGCACTGCATACAAAAATCGTTAGTGCAGCATCATTGTTCACATTATAATTGAAATGGGAACAATATTGCTGCAATAACAAACCAAAAAAAAAGAAAAAAAAACTTGTTTATTTTTTTTTTATAATTTTTTTTAAAATATTTTTTAGTTTTATTTTTAATTTTTTTTAAAAAACTTTTTCATAGTCAAGTTTGGTATTGTTGGAACGGCCATGCTCTGGCCGATCCAACAATACCAAACATTAACCCCTAACTGCCACGGATCGGGAGATAGGGGGTTCATTGGAACCCCCTATCTCCACCATTGGTGGCAGTTAGGGGTTAACTCCCGGACTGGCATCATCGTGCTATGCACGATGACGCCAGTCCTCAGGGGGCATTCCCAGAAGCTTGGCCGACATCCAAGATGTCGGCCAGCTCCGGGAAAGCATCACGAACCGGCGCTTTTCGGCGCCGATTCGTGATCCGGCCCCCATGGGGTTAATGCCAGGTACCATTTGGAAGGGCAGGCTGTGCCCTTCCAAACGGTGCCTGGGTTAACCCCCTGCACACCGCCGATCGGGAGGGAGAGAGGTCCAAAGGACCCCCCCTTTCAGGCGCCTCCTCCGCACATGCGGGGGGGGGTGCCTGAATTAGGTGTCATCGCGCCCCCACGATGACACCTAATTACTCCGGCGGCGGTTCCGGGTGCTGGGCTGACATCGAGGATGTCAGCCTGCACCGGGGGGGCCAGCGATCGTCCGGAACCCGGCCGAATGCTGGCCCCAAAGTGAGGACGCGCTCAGCGAGTCCACCGCATGGAACGTTACATGCGGTTGGACGCGCTCAGCGCGTCCACCGCAGCGAAAAGGGTTAAAGGTCCTAGAAAAATCTATAAATAAAGAGACCTTTTACAGCAAAATAAAATAATAAACGGTTTATTAAATAATGAATTAAGACGGGATTAGTTTTAACATCGGCGAATGAAACCACTGAACAGCTGGGCATTTCAGCAACTTTTCACTGCTGTTCGGTGTTCTCTGAATAGATTAACCATTGCTTCTCTACGGGGGATTTCACTGCCCTCGAACAGGCAACGTACGTGCATGCAATTCGCCAACATTTGGTGAATTGCCTGCTCTCTGAATAGCCGAATGACCCCGAAATGCCCCCGTTCGCTGAATTTCAGTGTCCGGTTACATTTTGGTGACATTTCGGATCTCTCTGAATAACCCCCTATGTGAAGAGAGGATTCAATCCCATTAATTTTGAACAAAAATGATAGTTTGGCATGTAATAAGGACAATGGTAGAGAGTTGGGAAGGATGCAGTGGTGGAGGCTACAGGGACATAGGATACATTTATCAGCACCTGCTTTTTCCATTCTATCTATTACCAATATCGAGTTTACCCAGTCCAAGGACAGTTCGTCTTCCAGCTGTATGTGTAAATTACCTTTGGTCTGGCGTATTGTATTTTGTCACATTCCCAAAAACAAGTAAAGGTAAAGTTAAGTAAAGGTCTGTCCCATCCAAGCCAGTAGACATGTGCACAGCACAAAATTTCATTTTGGACGAATGGATTGGTCCTAAAACGCAATTTATTTAGTTGCTAAAGAAATTTGTTTTCAGTTCTTTAGCATGAAAACGAATTTCATTCATTCGAAAATCAGCGGATATAATTAATATTGTAGTGGTGGCTCCTCAGAGGGCTGAGATCGGCTGCCTGTTACAGTGTCTCTCACTCTCAGCAAAATGTGTTAGTCAAAGCTGTTACAGTAACTGACTATAGTGTTTATTGTACTTCTTACCCTTTATATGTGCAGCCAAATGACTTCTATAATGATCACTACACTTTGTGTATATGCTTTATAGACATGTGCATTCGTTTTAGTACTAAAACGATTTAGTCCGAATTTTGGGATAATTTAGTTTTCGTATGACTCAAGAGAAACGAAACTGCTCAGTACAAAAAACGAAAGAAACTAAAACAAGATGCACTACATTTTAGTTTCAGTCCTTTTTGTGATATTACATTGATGAGTGAAGGAGACCAGCAATGAAGAGCGCAACATCGCAACATCCAAAGTTCTGCACCCTCCACATGCCAATGCAGTAGGATGTTCTATACAGAGAGGGGCATTAATTAATGCAGGAGGATGTTGTATACATTATACAGAGAGGGGTATTAATTAATGCAGGAGGATGTTCTAAACATTATACAGAGAGGAGCCTTTTTTAGCCCTTTAAATCCAGTGGCTGTGAGTGCTGAGATTGGCTGCTTGTTAAATTATCTCTCAGTGCAATCAGGGTTATTCAGAGAGTGTGAAAAGCAGGAGAATGACTGGAGAATGAAAAATTCTAGGTCAAAATAGCCAAACCAGAAAAATTCTCCCTTTCATCTCACTTTCCAAATCGGCTATTTTGACCTAGAATTTTTCATTCTCCAGTCATTCTCCTGCTTTTCACGGTCTCTGAATAACCGTGAATGTATCAGGCTCAGCTGTTACAGTAACTGACTGTAACAGCGCTCAGAGTTTCAGTAAAACAAGGAAATAATATTGTTCTAACCTCTTATATATAAAAATATTATTTACTCGTTTTACTGAAACTCTGAGCGCTGTGATGAGCGGCAGTCAGTTACTGTAACAGCTTTGCCTGACACGGGGCAGTATTACATACTTGGTGCTAACTTAACCAGAGCTGTTGTAAACTGAAAACCTACATAAGCTATAATGGCTCTGGGAAGTTTACAACAGCTCTGGTTAAGTTGGCACCAACTATGTAATATGGCCCACATTGTGCTGAGAGTGAGAGATACTGTAACAAGCAGCAATCTCAGCCCTCTGAGGAGCCACTACAATAGTAATTGTATCCACTGGTTTTCGGATGAATGAAATTAGTTTTCATACTAAAGAACTGAAAACGAATTTCTTTAGCAACTAAATAAATTGCATTTTAGTACTAATCCATTAGTTCAAAACGAAATTTTGTGCTGTGCACATGTCTAATGCTTTATTCTTCTGTGCGTTTTATTATTCCTTATCACTACAAATACAGATCATTTTTAAACTACACACATCCTCAAGCAGGTAAAGATTTGCTAGCCTTGATTACTTTTTCTATTTATTGAGGGTTATGCTGTTTTGTTGAATGTGGAATGTTTGCGCTTTATTTACTTGTTCACTGTAGAACTCATATGTACCATGATTTAATGTAACATTAGTTATGCATAGCCTACTGTGCTGTGTTTGATTTCTTACTTTGAATTTTGTGTAGCTGCACAGAATGTGATATAGATACTGTACAATTAGGCAACAGTATTTTTTACAAGACTTAAATGACATAATTTATTATTATCATCATTTGTTTAGCACCTAGTCTTTCTACAGTGCTTTGCAATAAAGAAAGGGTACTTGGAAAAAACTGCAAATGAACATAGGAACCACCTTTAGAAGAGTCCAGAAGTGAAGCAGGCCTTTCTCATATGAGCTTATATTATAGAGGAGTTTAGCTGGAGCGATAAGAGAGGAAAAACCAACTTATCAGTGGTCAAGTTCGAATAGCATTTGTATCAGAAATGGTGATGTCATGGTGTTAATAAAAGCTTTTAAACCTATAATGATGTAGGAAAGGTACTAGAAGAGTGGGATTAGTTAGGGATGCTAATCTGAAAAAATGTTTTGGGGAATTACAGAATTTTAGAGGAAAAGCCTGATAGGGTGAGGCAGGTCATCCCACGGGACTCCCAAGAGAAAGTATGGAGGCGCTAGTTAGTTGTGTGGGTGGACACCTGCAGACTGGAGTGATCTGTAAGAGGTGTACTTGTAGTTTAGAGAAGACATGTTAGGAAAGATAGTTACTGAGGGCTTTGAACATGAACATATTTATCTTAAATCAGATCCTAAATGATACAGCAAGCCAATGGAGGGATTGCCAGAGGAGGAAGGTATTTAAGTTGTGTCAAGTGAAAAATATAAGAATGGTCAGGGCTGGCCCAAGCCACTGTGCTGCCTGGAGCCAAGGATGAATTGCTGCCGCCCCCAAAAAAAAACAACATGCAGCGTGTATGAGCGAATCACAGAGCGACACAGCAGTAATAAAACTCCCAATAATGTGCGGTGTGTGTATGAGTGTATCACAGATATCCACAGCACTAAAGCTCACTGCAACTTGCAATGTGTATGAGCGTATCACAGAGCTCCACAGCAATAAAAGTCACAGTTAATCTAACAAAAAAAGGGAGACGATCGAGTCAGCGCTTCCTTCAAAAGGTGTCTTCTTCTTTTCTGTATACCTTTAAGATAAACAGAAACGCTGCCATAGCATAGTAAACTTTCTATACAGCTGGAAGTAGCAAAGAAAAGCTGCACTCACATTTTAATGTGTCTCAATCAGACACTAGATGCTCCAAACAACCGCCAGAATTAGATGGGAATGCCGGATTTCCCCCAGGATTCGTAGTCTTGTTGGTCCAAAAAGTGCTGCATGCCAAATGTAGATTTAAAAGGCAAAATTTATTTAAAATAAATAAAACAGGAACATGGGCATAACACCTAAACGCGTTTCGCGAGCGACCTCGCTTCCTCAGTAGGTGTGGAAGTAGGTAGTAAAAATCACAGTAATGTGCTCTGTTTATGAGAATATCACAGTGCGCCACATATCCTGGCCCACTGTCACACACATCCATGCACAAACATATACACACACACACACACTCACAAACACACATCCACATCCAGTCACACACACACATCCACGTACGTTCACAAACACACACACATCCAGTCAAACACACATCCACATAAAGTCTCAGACTGACACATAAACTTACCCACACAGTCCTGGTCCAGGCCCGCCTCGGGGCTGTTGCACGGTTGGTGCTCGGAGGATGCTGGAGGGCAAGTCGCCGGCCTGCTGGATGGCTGGTTCATGGACACCGGGCCTGGTCAAGGCCAGACTCTGGGCCTGGTCAGGCTATGGGCCTAGCTGGGTGGGCACCAGCCTGCTGGATGGGTGGGCACCAACCTGCTGGAGGGGTGGGCGCAGCCTACTGGAGGGGTGTCATGGCCTGCTGGAGGGCTGTGCCTTGTTGTTGAGGTCTGGGCCAGGCAACCAATGCAGCGGCCTTTTTATATGGTGACAAAATCCTACCCACCCCTGACAAAGGGCCGCCTGGAGTGGCAGCACCACCCAGTTCTATGGATGGGCCGGTTCTGAGCCTGGTGTGAACATTCATTACAATTTGCAAGGAGCCAGGCATGTACTGGCCATCAGGACTACCGGGAGATCCCCGATGGGCTAATGGCTCAGTGGTCCAGGGCGCTGGTCGAGCCTGGGCCTGGCCGCCGGTTGAGCCTAGGGATTACCTTGGTCTAGCTGCCGACTGAGCCTGGGGATAACCTGGGCCTCACCGCTGGCCAAGCAGGAGGATCACCTGGGCCTGGCCACGGCCAAGCTGTCACGGATCCCCCTGATTACCAAGATGGTGGTCCCTATTACGCAGACCGCTCACTACCCTTCCGATCCTTAGAATGGTCGGCACGTCTAGACAGATACAGAATACGTAAAGATAGGTAGACACAAAGAACGATACTAGGAGGGTACACAAGACCTAGAATGGTTGGCTCTTCCCAAGACCTAAACAATAGAAGAGGTAGTCTGATGCGTGCTTAGGATGCCACACAGACTGACCACAAAACCAATATAGAAGAGTAAACGCCAATACCAGGAGTATTGCACAGAATAGTTAATAAGCCAATGCCAGGGGTCGGTACACAGAATGGTTCGTTTGCCAATGCCAGGGGTCGGTACACAGAATGGTCAGTTTGCCAATGCCAGGGGTCGGTACACAGAATGGTCAGTTTGCCAATGCCAGGGGTCGGTACACAGAATGGTCAGTTTGCCAATGCCAGGGGTCGGTACACAGAATAGCCAAAAATATACAATAGAATGCAAGAGCTCTGCGGGAAGTAACTACCACGTCAGGGCGCCGGTTGTTCTGCGAGTCTGGGCTTTAAACCCGGCGGGTCCGCGTCAGCCCGCCAGGCCCCGCCCCCCGGCGTCCCCACGTGTGCGGAAGCGACCGCAATATCACTCGGCGCCTGGCTAGCGAGCAGCGAGGAAGCTGCTGCCAGGCGCCGGGGGGTACGGGGAGCCACCGTGACAGAACCCCCCCCTCTACGGGCGGCCACTGGACGACCCCCAGGGGCACGGGGATGAGCCAAATAGAAAGCCCTCACCAATCGAGGAGCATGAACCTCAGTAGCCGGAAGCCAAGAGCGATCCTCCGGGCCGTAGCCCACCCAGTCAACCAAGTACTGAAGGACTCCCCTAGACACCCTGGCGCCCAGAATGGCCTTGACTTCAAACTCCTCCTCGCCCTCCACAGAGACAGGAGGAGGAGGGACACGGGCCCTGGTGTACCGATTACACAAGAGTGGCTTCAACAGACTCACGTGGAACACATTGTGTATCCTGATATGGGAGGGTAGTGCCAAAGCATAGGAGACCGGATTGATGCGCCGCAGAATCTTATAGGGCCCTATGTATCTGGGTGCCAGTTTCATAGAGGGTACTAAAAGCTTGATGTTCCGTGAAGAAAGCCAAACCCTGTCCCCAACTTGATACACGGGTGCCGGCCTCCTGTGACTGTCTGCTTTGATTTTCTGGATAACGCTACTTTCCTCCAGTGCCCGTTTAACCCTTCCCCAAGTTTCTTTCAAAGACACTAAATGCTCATCCAGAGCAGGAATCGCGGTATCAGGAAACGTAGCAGGGAGCACGGGAGGATCAAAACCGTAAACAGTGAAGAAAGGTGAATGTCCTGTGGATTCGCTCACTGCATTGTTCAAAGCATACTCTGCCCATGGTAGAAGATCAGACCAGTTTCCTGTTTGTCAGATATAAAACATCTTAGATACTTTTCTATATTCTGATTAGCGCGTTCTGCTGCTCCGTTGGTCTGGGGGTGATAGGCCGAGGAGAAAGATAAGTCTATCCCCACATTCTTACAAAAACCCTTCCAGAATCTAGAGACGAATTGGGTACCCCTATCGGAGATAATCCCAAGAGGAATACCGTGTATGCGGACCACATTGTTTATGAATATGGGCACCAGTTCGAGTGCCGAAGGTAGTTTACGAAGAGGAACATAGTGGCCCATCTTGGAGAACCGATCTATGACCGTGAGTATTACAGTATTACCTCTTGACTCGGGTAACTCTACTATAAAATCCATGGCTAAATGCGACCATGGTCGTTCGGGGATTGGCAGAGGCTGGAGTAAACCAATGGGCGCTGTTTTGGGACTTTTATGTCTTGTGCACACCTCGCACACCGTTATGTAATCTCTAACATCACGGCGCACCGTGGGCCACCAGAGGAGCTTACGTATACTAGACAGTGTTTTGGTGATCCCCATATGCCCAGAGGTTTTGTTATCATGATACAGTTTTAATACTTCTTCCCTTTCGTTCTCAGGTACAAAGAGTTTCGCAGGAGGTCTCCCCCCAGGAGCTGTACCCTGGGCGGTCTGCAATCTTAACATTAGAGGAGACGAGACACTAATCGTGGTGAGAGCTATAATTCTTTCCTGGGGTACAATGGGATGCTGATCTTGGATGTTATGTTCGTAGGATTCGTACTGTCTTGACAATGCGTCTGCTTTAATGTTTCTTGACCCAGGTCTATATGTGAGGACGAAATTAAAGCTTGAAAGAAACAATGACCATCTCGCTTGTCTGGCATTCAACCGTTTGGCGTCACCAATGTACGTGAGGTTCTTATGATCGGTAATGATGACAATGGGGTCCCTAGACCCCTCCAATAAGTATCTCCACTCCGTCAAGGCTGCGATAACTGCTAACAACTCTCTATTTCCGATATCATAGTTCCTCTCTGCCGGGGACAACTTTCGGGAATAGAAGCCGCATGGATGCAAGGGTTTGTCGGGTGCCTCCCTTTGGGACAAGACTGCACCAAGACCTAGCTCGGAGGCGTCAACTTCAACTTGGAAAGGCAGAGCCGGATCAGGATGTCGGAGAACAGGGGCAGTCGTGAATGCTTGTTTGAGGGCCTCGAAGGCTTGCCTGGCCTGGGGTGTCCATTTCTGATTTCCCACCCCTTTCTTAGTCATGGCCGTGAGAGGAGCTACCAAGGCCGAAAAGTCTTTAATGAACCTTCGATAATAGTTGGTAAAACCTAGAAACCTCTGGATGGCTTTAAGCCCTTGGGGTAGGGGCCAGTCGAGGATTGCCGACAATTTACCAGGATCCATCTGAAACCCCTCAGGGGTTATGATATACCCAAGGAAGTGCACCATCTCTATATCAAAGAGGCACTTTTCTAATTTGCAGTATAAGCCGGCCTTCAATAGGCTCCTTAACACTTGTTGCACATGGGTGTGATGGGTCTCCTTATCTGGAGAGTATATCAGGATGTCATCGAGATACACTATGACGAATGTTTGCAGAAAGTCCCTTAGAGTGTCATTTATGAGATCCTGAAACACAGCTGGCGCGTTACATAACCCAAAGGGCATTACCAGGTATTCGTAATGCCCGCTACGCGTATTAAAAGCCGTCTTCCACTCATGCCCCTTTTTCACCCTTATCAGATTGTAGGCCCCGCGTAAATCGAGCTTCGTGTATATACGGGCCCCTTTCAGTCGGTCGAACAACTCTGTTATAAGGGGAATAGGATATGCATTTCTTATGGTTATTCTGTTTAAACCTCTATAATCAATGCATGGTCGCAAGTCTCCCTCTTTCTTGGAGACGAAAAAGAAACCAGCTCCTGCTGGGGAGGAGGACCGTCTAATGAATCCACGCTCAAGATTCTCTTTTATATATTCCTCCATAATATCGTTCTCCTTTTGCGACAAGGGGTATACATGTCCTCTGGGAGGCATGGTACCGGGGAGTAACTCTATGGCACAGTCATACGGGCGATGTGGGGGTAAAACCTCAGTCCTGGCCTTCGAAAAAACCTCCTTTAATGCCTGATAACAGTCAGGGACTACTGTGGATAAAGGAGGTGCTGTGGCGATATTAAGGCTACCAATAACAGTGACTCTGCCCATGCATTTCAACTGGCAACTGGGCCCCAACATTTTATGTCTCTCTGGACCCAATCAATCACCGGGTTATGCTCAGTCAACCATGGAAACCCCAGGACGACGGGGCATGAAGGAGAGTCAATAATCTGGAATCGTATGGTTTCCTGGTGCAAAACCCCTGTTTTCATGCATACCTCTATAGTGTCGTGGGTGATGTGGGGACATGACAAGGGTTTCCCGTCTATGGCCTCCACCATTAGGGGTCTTTCTTTGAGAACTAGAGGCATGAGGTTCTTAGAGGCAAACACTCTATCCATAAAGTTACCTGAGGCTCCAGAGTCTAGGAACGCCTCAGTCTTGAGGTGCACCCCCTCCCAGGTTAAGGAGATGGGCACCAGAATCCGGGTTTTTTTTTTTTCGTTATCAACAAAGGAGGCATAGAGTGAACCGATTACCTGGCTAGTAGGTGTTCTCTGGCCCGGTTTGCCAGTGTCACCCCTGCCACCCCTGGGTCTTTGAGGACATTGAAGACGAAAATGCCCTGCCCCGGCACAGTAAAAACAGAGCCCCCTTTCCCTTCTGTAAGTTCTCTCAGCCTCTGAAATACCTGTTCTACCTATCTGCATAGGTTCCACGACCGGTAGATCGGTTCTTACTGGCTCTGGAGTACCTGACGTATTGGTGTGTCTGGGTACCAAGGGTAAAGGAGGCAAAAGCCTTCTGGGTCTGTCTCGAGAATGCCTCCTGTCCCTAATTTGGTCGTCCATGGCAATACAGAAATCAACCAAATGGTCCAGATGTTCTGGCAACTTCAAGGGAGCCAGCTCAAACATCAAGGCCTCGTTCAGGCCTTCGGTAAACGCCAAGGTTAAAACGTCGTTAGGCCAGTGTACCTCAGAAGTCAAGGTCTTAAATTCTATGGCATAGTCGGAGACTCTCCTATTGCCTTGCTTAATGTGGAATAAGGACCTGCCTGCATTGGTGGCCCTTCTAGAGGGATCAAACGTACGTTTTAGTTCAGAGGTAAAGCCCTCATAGTCATATATGATAGGTTTTTTGTTTTCCCACAATGGCGTGGCCCACAGTAACGCTTTATCAGTTAAATGATTAATTAGGTAGCCTACTTTGGCTTTATCGGATACACAGGACCCTGGATTGTTCTCGAATAGAATCTCCAGTTGGGTCAAAAACCCCGACACAGGTTAGGCGTACCATCATAGCGTACGGGTGCCCATCATACTGAGCCTACACCCCCGGGTGAGGCCGAACTGGCCCTAGGCACTACTGGTTCTGGAGGACTTGCAGCACCAGTAGTGGATCGATTCAACAGGGTTTGCAGAGCAAGAGCAATTTGGTCCATCCTGTGGTCCTGCTCTTCTTGTCGGGCTGCAATTCTTGTCAACTGAGATGAGAGGTCTGCGGGATCCATTGGCCCTGACGTAATGTCACGGATCCCCCTGATTACCAAGATGGTGGTCCCTATTACGCAGACCGCTCACTACCCTTCCGATCCTTAGAATGGTCGGCACGTCTAGACAGATACAGAATACGTAAAGATAGGTAGACACAAAGAACGATACTAGGAGGGTACACAAGACCTAGAATGGTTGGCTCTTCCCAAGACCTAAACAATAGAAGAGGTAGTCTGATGCGTGCTTAGGATGCCACACAGACTGACCACAAAACCAATATAGAAGAGTAAACGCCAATACCAGGAGTATTGCACAGAATAGTTAATAAGCCAATGCCAGGGGTCGGTACACAGAATGGTTCGTTTGCCAATGCCAGGGGTCGGTACACAGAATGGTCAGTTTGCCAATGCCAGGGGTCGGTACACAGAATGGTCAGTTTGCCAATGCCAGGGGTCGGTACACAGAATGGTCAGTTTGCCAATGCCAGGGGTCGGTACACAGAATGGTCAGTTTGCCAATGCCAGGGGTCGGTACACAGAATAGCCAAAAATATACAATAGAATGCAAGAGCTCTGCGGGAAGTAACTACCACGTCAGGGCGCCGGTTGTTCTGCGAGTCTGGGCTTTAAACCCGGCGGGTCCGCGTCAGCCCGCCAGGCCCCGCCCCCCGGCGTCCCCACGTGTGCGGAAGCGACCGCAATATCACTCGGCGCCTGGCTAGCGAGCAGCGAGGAAGCTGCTGCCAGGCGCCGGGGGGTACGGGGAGCCACCGTGACACAAGCCTGGGAGTTTTTGTTTTTGACGACCTGGCGCCCGTTGAGTTTAAATTCAGATGCCTGAGCCCTGGTTCCTTGCCCTGACGTGGTTCTCACTCTTCTCCCATGCTCACTTGCATAACTACTTTATCGACTATCTGTGTATGACTTCTGGCTTGACTGACGATCTCCCTGACTGTTAACCCCTTGGCTCCTGATTTATGACCTGCTCTGGTAACCGACCCCTGGCAACTCTAATGAGACCACAGGTCATTCTCCATTCTTTATGGCATAAGGGTTTGACCCCCCAGCACTCACTTCTCAGTTCCCCACTACCAATTCTACCCCTGGCAACCTTTTGACTACCCAATCTGGCACATGACCCCTGAGAATTCTCTGACTACGCGATCTGACATACAACCTCTGGCAATCCTCTGACTACCCGTTCTGGCATAATGAACCCTGGCATATTTCTGATGACATCTCGTATTTACCCCTGGTATCTGGCTCACGAGCAACTCTGGCATTAACCCTTGGTATCTGTTATTCTGTTTTATGTGTGTATATCTTTGGTACTGTCTGTGTATGGTAATAGGTAGACATTCCAGCCACTTCAAGGACCGGCAGTGTAGGTTAGCCCATCTGCATACAGGGATTAGACATTATATATCTAGGAGGTACGTGACACCTGTGTGCTGAGCTCATTTTTTTTTTTATTTTTTTTTAATTCTTTATTTAGAGAATTATAAAACAAGTCTCATGAAATCAAACAAGGTACGACCACGCAGGGCCAGCAAACGTATATAAAAAAAGATAACCTTACAGTATGTAATAATATGCATAGAAATTATGGAAACGGCGTAAGTAAGGTCATATTCAAGTAGCAAAAGGTCCTCCGGCGAGAAAAAATTAAAAGAGGGGGGGGGATTAAGAGGAAGGCTTAAGACCTCTGCATTTAAGAAGGCGTAATCGCCTATGTAGCTTAAGAAAACGGTCTGCGAAACTAAACAGGTGGGGGGGGAACTAGAAAATCGGGAAGTGGTCCAGACAACAGGAAAAAGCAGCAGACCGGGGGATCTCAGCTATCCCTGCTATATAAAAAGAAAAATGAAAAGCAGTGGTGACCCAGGTCCGTCTGGAGACCGAGGGTAAAAAGGCAACAAAAATGTCTCATCCCGGCTGAATCTCCAGCGCGTCCGGTGAGATGCCCGTGACTGCTAAGGTGGTCCAAGCCGTATCAGGGTTGGTGACCGTGTACGGGATGTTAGCATGTGTCACCACCAAGGAGCCAGCCAGGCCCCATCGGTATCGAATCCCCCGACGACGTAGAGCGGACGTCACCTCTCGAAATCGGCGACGTGCCAACAGAGTCATAAACGGGAGATCATGATATAGGTCCAGCAGGACTCCCTCAAACTGCACAGGGTCCCGTGCACCCGGAGCAGACATAAGAGCGACTTTCGAGGCCACATCACGAAAGACCACCACGACGTCCCTCGGCTTCCCTTTGGGGGCCGTAGCCGCCTTCCGGACACGGAATGCAGCTCCAACTAAGTCCGTTGTATCAGAAGGGAGACCTGAGACTTGGATTGCGAGCCGGCTCACGAGTGGCAACAGATCTTCCGTGGAAACCGAGTCCGGGATACCCCTGACTCGTATGTTACGACGACGATGACGTGACTCCAACGATTCCACCGAACACGTTAGGACCTCCACCTGGGAGCAAAGACTGTCCACCTGGCTAGATAAGCTTGTTTGCTCCAATACGACCTCCTCCATCCGTACGTGCGTCGCCAACACCTGAGTCTTGATCACCTCTACCTCAGCTCGAACAGCCGCCACCTCCGGTCTCCACATTTCCCTAATTTCAGCCATGATCTTGCGTAGATCCCCTTTCGTGGAAGGGAGATCATCATCTTCCACAGTAGTCAGGGGAATAGCGGAACCACCGGGTGCCCCCACCAAGGCTCCTGGGGGTCCCGAGAGGAGCCATCACAGTCTGAGACCACGCTACCAGACGCTGAGAGCTGCGGTACGTCCAGCAAGTCCCCCTGCGGTAAGGTATGTGCGTCCACCAGGGATGCCGCCATCTCAGCCCTCCGCTTCTTTTGCGCCCGCTTCTTGGCAGCTGTGGACACAGGTCGCGATCCCAGCGGCTGAGACGATGGGGTGAGCCAGGACACCGCAGCCCCTGCATCTTGAAGCCAGTAAGCATTTTCCTCGTCGGAGGTTTCATATCCAGAGGGGAAGGGGGAGGGGGCAGACTCCCTCTGAGGAGCTGATCCATGCCTCATGGATTCCCTTATGTCCCGCTGTCGGGAGCCACTCTTTGAGGAAGCACCGGGGGGTTGCTGAGCTCATTTTTATCATTTTTGCTCAACATGTTTAAACGCAATTTGAAATCACATTTTATTATATGACCCAGACAAATTATATATCCTTTTTTTTCGGCAGACTTGGCAGATTCATAATATATCATTATTATATGTATACGTCATGCCCCACCAGAATGCTGTAACAAAAAATGTAAACAAAATGTCAATTTCCAATCATCTACTGCGTGTAAAATTATTTTTTTCACATTTTATCATCCGAGCCTTTGTGGTTATATATTTTATGGGGTATGCTTGTTAAAAAAAATTAGGAATGGGAACCCGTTACTTTAATTTTCTGAGAAATTACGTGATTTTAGCTAAAACTGAAAAAAAGTCTTTAGTGCAGCATCATTGTTCACATTATAATCAAAATGTGATTTTTAAAAAAAAAAAAATATTATTTTTTATTTTTTTCTTGTAACATGGTCATGACCCTCTAGCTTCCACCGATCGGGAAACCACATCACCCTTTCCACATCACCCTTTTAATTGCTATGATGACAAATTGGTGTCTTTGCAAAACAAAATGCTTTGATAAATTTATCAAATGCTGTAAAGCTTGATGATCATCAGTGCTCTAATTGTATGGTCAATTAACTCTAAAAAATTTATTTTGCATTCTGGAAAAATGTATTTTGTTTGGGATCCTGTAGCAAAGAGACATAATTTAGATGCTGATTCGGAATGTCAGAATAAAGAAAAATATTAAACCCCCCCGCCCCCAAACTCTACTCTTCACCTGGATACTTTTTCAGGAAATAAGTCAAGTACGTCTTCTATTTTTTTCTGTTTCTCCTTTCCAAATGCCCAGGACCTTGGCTAGTAAGTGCCAATCAGACAAAATAGTTGGTCCCATTTTAGTATTGCCAACATGCTCCCAAAGCTTTAAAAAACAATTATCATTCAGCTGCAGTTAAAATTGATTCTTGGTTTGACGAGTACAGTCCCCTCTTGGCTGGTAAGGTCCTGCCATGGGATGCAATTACTGCAAGATGCCAGCTGACAGACTCATTCCATGGAAAGTCAGGTTGTCTTGATCCTCAGGCACTCTTAAGGCAAATTGTATCCTCACACTCATCTGAAACCTCTTACTGACTGTTCCCTTCCATAAGGGAAAATGGATTGTTCCTTTTTTTTGCTTTGGCATGTGACAGAATAAAACCGGACACCTTGCTTCTACAATCGGATGTTTAATTTCACTTTTCTAACACAGCAATGCAACGCAATGATGAAGAAAAATAGAAGCAGAGAACAATGGGTTTTGTGACTTGCCTAAGGAGCACTGATAGGAGTTAGTTTCAGTGACATTTTTGAAGTAGAAGCTGGAGAACTGAATTCAATCATCAGGAGAGTGTCTCATGAGACCATGTATATTTTAAAGCACTATTCATTCTTATCTTGAAGATAGCAGAAAGGGAGAGTAAGTTTCATTGTGCTTGTTGCTTTACTTTGGTAGGCTTCTAATCTTGGTTAAAAACTATGTACAGCCCTCAATATTTTGATTTTCACAAGGACGCCTGTATAAAACCAAAGGGCATGCTTACAATAAGATTATGCCTAAAATCCAGTAATGTCACAGCCATAATTATTCTTGTGACCAGCCTCTTTTGGTATTTTCTGATCTGATAGGTTTGTGCCTATGGCTGTGTGGAACTGCCTTTTTGGATAGATGTCAATACTGGAAGCTGTATGCTATGTTCAAGGAAAACTGAAAAAAATGCCAAGTAGTTTCAGAATGTTAGCCCTTATACTGGTATTAAAAGAAAGTGTGTTATTCACAAAGCACCAGTTTGTTTTGTAGATGCAAACAATGGCGAAAATCACCATTGTTGCAACTGCTACAAACCTCAGCATTTCACAACAGGTAAATTCAACCAGTACAAGAAAAGCTTCATTGGTGAAGCTTCCCCTGACATGGTTTGTATTAATCTTTTCGAAAAGTTGACGTTTGCCTCTGTTGTACGAATGATGATTTTTACCATAGTTTGCAACAATAACCCTCAATATTACAATAATACAATGATGTCACATTCATCTGTCACATTTCATCTGAAGTATAGGAGTAATGGTGTACGTGTATGCAGTAGCTTCATACACCACTATCTTGAAATTATAGGTGTCAACCATGGTGGATGCAGCAGGATTTTGATAAGGCTTGAAACGTTGCTGAGGTCCACATTCAGTGAAATAAAATGCTACTCCTTTTGAAAAATCTAGTGTGATGTGTCAAATATTACGGGATCTATATTTGGAAACTGGGGGAGCCCTTGGATCATGCACCCAAGTGAAACGAATAAACAGAATGCTGTTTCCAACACTGCTTCCTATCCATGGTGGATCGAGAGACTCGAGGACAGGATTCTCAACTATCGTCAAATCAATATGTCAATATGTATATTTCACTGTATTTGAAAATCATTCTACACTTTTCTTTCCTAGACTTTTAAGGACCTTTGGAATATCTTGTTGGTTAATAAATATTAATAGTAAATATGATCATATAACAATTTATTTTTATAAGCACAGCAAATAGCATCCCTGTAAAGGCATCTGCAGCAATTTTACGACAAGGTCTCAGATGAGGTGTATAATATTTAAAATACCCTTTCATTAGAAGTCTTCTTTTTCTGAATTGACCTAGACAGAATAGCTATGTGTGTCACAGATATTCAGATATAAATAGCAAATCCAGCCAATTTTTACAAATTATATTCAGAATGCATTCAGATTTCCCCATGCATAAGTAATATTACATATACACTACCAATTGGGTTCTGCTGGAAAAGTGCTGCACCTTCTAAAACTTTAACAGTACAAAGAATGCATGTACTGTAAAGGTGAAACCTAGTAAAAGTAAGCCTTGTTACAGTGAATCAATATTTTTTTTGCACTGCACCCACAGCCCTAGGCTCCCATATATTGTCTCATCTGCTTTGGGAATTGCACTCTCCCACGCAACTATTGCAGTTATGTGAATGCACTTTCAGAAAATGTTATATTAGTGCTGTTCTGCTACCAGGCCACATTTTTAAATCGGTGTGATTAATGACATCCGTATGCTTAATATATCGATGTAATTATTGTGATAATTTCCAGAAGATAAATTGAAATCTATCTGATTTTAATGTAAAAAGCAGTAATTAGTCTGCTTTAAATAGGGAGAAGAAAGCCAGTGCATACAACACAAAAGCCATTAAGCTAATTATAATGTTAGTGAGGGAGAAAATATGGAACCAGTTAAAATCTACCCATGGCCTTAGCCCCACCATACCCTTGGCGCGCAGAACTTCCTGTCATACTCCTTCATTAAATTAATAAACACATCAAGGCGAAATGGAAAAACAAACCTTCATCTCCATAACTAATGCAACAAACATTAGGATGGAAGGTTAAAGGAAAAAAAAAATATAATAAAATGTATTTCCATCGAGCAATTATCATGCAAATATCATTGGAACAAAGTACAGACAGGTTGAGGAAGTGGGGGGAATTGCTAATCGCAGAACCAGCTTCAGAGCAATTCCCAGAAGTATTAAAACCTGTCCTGGTGCAATTAAAACCGAACCACAAAAAAATAGAAGACAGCAACTGTTATCATCTATTTATTGTCACATTAATTCAGCCGCTCCGGAGATGCCATCTGCATTGGGAGAGAGAGGGTGTCACCAGCTTTACGATCCATCAGGAGAAGTGAGTGTGCTGTTCTGTTTGATGGCTGTGATAATGGGAACAAGCTAAGCAATTGCAACAGATACATCATAGATTTTTTTTAGATAATTACCTGACCTGTTACACTGTGTCACTCTACAGCCAAACACACTGCTTTTATGTCAGAAGCTGTATGGGCATTCTTTACTTTGATCATTCGGTATGCTGGAAATGTCAGCATTACTGTATTTTAATTGACTCTGGGGTAGCATTAAAAAGCACCTTCTATTCCAACTGCGTAGACCTGATGTGGATGACAGTCTGGCGTTTGTGAGCGTTTAGGCCTTTATGGAAAATATTGCAGGATACTGTGTTTTTTTAAATTATATTTACCTACAACCAAAAAAAAAAAAGTGTAACAGATATGACAAAAATGTATTCGGAAACCCAGCAGGTTAATTACAGTGAGACTTATACGTGGTGAACGACAACAGCAACAGCAAATTATAAATACTTTTATATATTAACTACTCGATAACGATTACAATTTGTAATGTACTTTATGATCTGTAAACATACCCTATAGTATAAACTACAAAGGACTTAGGATAGGGAGGAGATAAAAGTGTCAGGAAAAATGGTTCCTTAACTTGCTATATATATATATATAGACTTTTAAGGACATAAAATAAAGTTTATTATTGCAGAGGTCATTTACACATCACAGCAATTCAAACAACTGCATCACAGAGCTTATGTGCTGCATTCCCCCATATGCAGCACAGATCTCTGGGTAAGACATGCAAATAATGTCTGTAATTTCCCAATTATTTTTTCATCCTGGGTCTGCTTTTACACAGAACCCTTCTATCCAATGCCATGCCATACTAGATGGCTTATTTAGCAGACATCAGATTTATGCAACTGGTCAAAGCCACCCATGGACAGCGCTGTTTCGGGTTTATTGGACCCTCTTCAGCAGGAGCTAGGCATGACAGGTTGCAGTTTGATGCTTGGCCCGTAGGGTAGATCAGTACTTATTTAAGTTGTGGTGGAGGGCAAAAATGGGATTAAAAGCCTCCACACTGCAGTCTTACCCAGAGTTCTGTGCAGCATAGGGGCACTGAAGCACATGAGCTCTGTGATGCAGTTCTTTGAATTGCTGTGATGTGTAAATGGCCTCTGCAATAATAAACAGTTTGGGGGTTTTTAATCCCATTTTTTGTCCTTTACCACAATTTAAATGAGAATATATATATATATAGGAAGGGAATGAATGTTTGAGTCAGTGATAGTTATTTTCTTTGGACCCTATCGTGCATTGCACTTGCAAAAGATTAAATTCGCCAAAAGTCTGTCAGACATCTGTGCACGATGGGTTTGTAGTATGATGCCTCCGTGGCTGGTTTTAGAAGGTATAATGACTTTCCAAGTCATAATTATTCAAGTCCAAGTCTCGAGTTATTGCTTTCAGAGTCTAGGTCAAGTCACAAATCTACTTTCAATATGTTAAGTCGAGTTACTAGTCATTAAATTTGTGACTTGAGTTTAAAGTCAAGTCCAAATCATGCGACTCAAGTCCACACCTCTGTACTCTGTAATTCTGATATCCTCACATATAGTCAATAACCAAATCCTGACAATTTAAACTTAAAAGGAAAATATTGCACCCATCTGCCCCTTACTAACTCAGGACTCTACTAAAATGCTCATCCAAGCTCTTGTCCTTTGCCTCGAATACTGTAACCTTATTAGCCTTAAATGATCCTAGATGATATTTCTAAGCCTATAATAGACACCTCAGCCATCTGTCTCACATCCCGTACGTTTTGCACGTTGCCCCCTGTGAAGTCTCTACACTACCTTCCTTTTCATTTACAGTTTAATTCAAAACACTGGTCCTCACATACAAAGCTCTGTAGAATCATCACTTACCTACATCTCTGCCTTTTATTAGCAAGTACTTTTCATCCCAGTTACTCTGCCAATGATCATCTCCTTGTACCCCTCTCCATTGCTTTCAGGAATTTCCCTAAGCTGCCTCCAACTTATGGAACTCCCTGTTTTACCACATTCAATTATTTGTGCCTACAGTCTTTGTTGAAGAAGAAATCTCTAAAAAAAACATGCTACTTTGGAGAGGCCTACCAGGTCCTCCAGTAATTCATTCACTTATTTCATCCACCAGGATCCATTTCCTAAATAGCCCCATGCTTCCTTTATTTCTCATATTCAGTTCTTGAATACACCCTTGCCTTGGTGGTTTCACCCCACTCTTCTTCTGTAAGCACGCTCAGGTAGAATCCTCTTTCCTATGTGTGTCCTGCCCATTGCACAGAAATGAAGAATATGTTGGCAAACCTAATAATTGTTATTGTAGTTCTATGCAAAGGTATTTTGTGAAATTCACATCCACTGTTATTTTTTTTCTTCAGGTACTGGCTGTTTGCAAACACAAGTATAGTTGATGATTAAAATGTTCAGTACAATTGACATTCAAGCATTTTATGCTCAATGAGAAACAAGAAATGTTAAGTCCTAAATGACTCCCCCTATAGACTCCCCCTATAATTTTACTGCTTCATTTATAAGAGTTCAAGAATCTACCTTGGTTTTTCATATGCCTTTCACATCCATATTCACAGGTAGTTAGTTTGCAGCACATTCCTCGTAGGACTTCTTGTTATAGTTTGGAAAGCTCCATCTGATGATTAAATAGCTACAGGGTGTTGCATCTTCAGCATGTTCAATAATTATGTACCATGGTAAATGCAGTCCCTCAGGTTAGTTTTAAAAGATTGATACATCATAATTTCCAAAGATTCTGTAGCAGACAGGATTTTTTTGCTATTTCACATCGAACACACAAGTAAAATCAGGCATTCAGCAGGACCAAGACTCACTGGTCTATTCCAATTAACTGTCTCTCTTTTTTTTAATAATCCAGATAGCCTTTCTTAATGCATCGTACGTTTCATGTAAATTGTATTTATTACTTCGTTTACAATTATATCACTAACATTGATATCTTTTTCCTGTGTTAGTAAAAGTTTTGAAATATTTTCAAGACTGATCTTACTGCAAATTTTAATAATTACTAATATTAAAATTATTAATTGTCAAAGGTATATTCTAATATGGTTTTTGGATTGTGGTACCTTATTTGTTCTTTTTCCAATCCATACATTCCCTTTTAAAGATGACTTTCCATCTACTTCCTAAGATATACATTCCCTTCTTGATATTACATTCAGTAGTTCCACTAGTCCAGGGCTCAAAATTTCAAGTCCCGAGCTACTAGCCAAGCCTTAAGAGTTACTCGCCACCAGTTGCCCCACCTAACCCCACATTCACACACAATGAAAAAAAGAAATAATCCTACACTATCTGCATATGGCACTGCATATGGCTGGGGGGACATTGAGCTGACAGGTGAGATCTGTTTGATCTCCCTGCAGACCCAGAGGAGGTGCGGATGGAATGTAAACCCAGCACCACAACATGTGTGCCGCCAAGATCCATCCACATCGGTCTGCATCTGGCAATTCTGTGTGCGCCCTCTATGGAGTGTCTCACCTGATAAACGGTGTGACGCAGAAAGGCTCTAAACCCGGCGCATGGGGAATGTGCTGGTTGGAATAGCTTATTCTCAATCTGCTCTGGGAAGATTAACGGCTCCAATACATAGTATTGGAGACTTTAGTGCACAGTAAGCTGACGCTATGTCCAAAATGGACTAGGACAAGTTTAAATTAAGCAGAGCATGCGAGCTATAGTTCAATTGCTGCTTAGAATCCTGGTTGTGATTTGGCCTGTAGGCGTGCACAGGGGGTGTGCATGGTGTACCCAGGCACTCCCAAATGTTGGGTGAATAGGTTCTTTTTTCACCTCTTACATTGATATTTTAGATGAAAGTGACTGTATCTCTAATTCCAGTTTTGTTATTCTTAATGGAAAATGTTTAGAAGATTTTTGCACAAAATACACAACTTTTCAATTAATACATTTTCTGTGGGTGCACGCCCTAATGTTACAGGCTGCAAACACCACTGATCTGGCCCCTTGTGTGCTGAGGCTTGCCTCACTGTCCTAGACCCTAGGTTTGTGTGCTCTTCCATGATTTTTAACCATCTCTTTTCCTATCTGAGGAACTTTACTCATCTTTTTTATGTGTCCCTCTATGCTCTCTGTATCCTTTCATTGCTACATAATTTGCCTTCCCCCCTCTTTCTCTCTGCTTTTGTTTGGTCCTTTGAGTTTTCCTTTGCTGTTCCATGTGATGCTTGTTTGTAAATTCCCTAACTCCTTTATTCCTCCCTGTCCCCATCATGAATTTGTACCTCTCCTTCATCCTTTCCCTGCTAGCCTGCTCTGGTCAGGACACGTGGACGGTGGAGGGGTCTCTCACACTCAGGAATCACTGAGGCGCATCTGACATAAGACAGCTCCTCGTAGCACATGGCCCAGGCAGTGAGACGGATCTGTCAAGTTCCTTCGGCTCTTGGTAATGCACGGCCACTTCCAGACTGGTCAGCGCATCACATGGACCACCCGGAAGCTGAGAGCAGCTGCTGGGAGCATGTGAATTCCATATGTCTCCCAGCACTCGGGCTGCGCTGCTACCAGGCACTGTTTACTTGCTCTGCGTCACTGGCAGGGGGTGGAGAGGAGCTTCCCTCCCTTCCTGCCTCCTTGTGTGAGGTCACGGAGGGAGATCATGTGGGCGGCCAGTCATTTCACTGACCCACCAATGGAGATGAGCCCTGCAGCTAAGCCTCCCATCGCCAGGTGGGTGGTCCTGACTTGCGAAGAGTTATCAATGATTTCTTTCAATGGAACAGGTGTTACTGGCTATGCCACTCGCCCTCACTTAATTTCCACTCGCCAAATGCGAGCAGGCGAGTGGAAATTCTTTGCCCTGCACTAGTCGATTTTCCAATTTGCAGTGTCTGTTCAAAGCTTCCATAACAATGTTCGGTGGTATAAACAGAGAATGAGCTCAGCAGGGTTACTATTAGAATTTGTTTGCTGGTATAGCAGGTGAAATTTAATGTATTCATATACAACAACCTTTTCTTTCAGTTTGTTTGCTATGTTTACAGCTATGTTCTTGAGTATTATTACAGTGGAGCATTCTTTTCAAAGATATTACTTTGACTTTTATTCCTATGGAGCCCTGGAGATGGTCATGACTTCAAACATTGCCATGAATTTATTGCATTTACAAGCCTCTTTTTGGGTTTGATGTATCACGTGCCCATTCCACATGCCAGTGTGAGTCCACCTGGTGCAAAGACTTTGCTGTATTTGTCATGATGATATGGATAGTTAATAAAAGATAAAAAATGAATCAGTACTTCAAGTGTATAAACATTAATCTGGTTATTCCTTAAGCACTGATATCTCAACATTTTTGTGCTTTGCAGTATGGTACACTTCGGCGATTCCATTTTACTGACCCTTCTGTGAATTCACTTTTCACCGGAGCTTCACCATTGTGCACCAAAGATGGAGTAGCCTGAAGACCACCGAACTAGCCACTGAGGACTGTCGAAGACCACCGAACAGTCTGCCGTACACTCCCAAACTGTAGGAATAAAACTGAACTCTACTATCCTCCTAATAGGTGTTTAAACTAATAAAATGGTCTAAAAAATGTGTCTGGATAGTAAAAAAAAGGTCCTTTAACCCTTTCGCTGCAGATGAAGTATGGGGGACGTCCTCGGGTGCGCACGCTGTGTGCGGAGGACGTCCCCCACACATCATGGAGTCTCCACAGCGAAAGAGGAGATCCCATGCACCCGGGATGGAGTCCCAGGAGGTCTGACTTCAAGGAAGTCAGTCTGTCCATTTATACCCCCTCTTGGCGCATTGACTTCAATGCGACGGGCATGATGATGTCAGTTTCAGCCCCTCCGGCAGAGCCAGGAGAGTGCCTGAAAGGGGGGGACCCTTTGGACCGCTCTCCCTCCTGATCAGCAGAATATAGAGAAAAAAGAGAGGCATCAGGGGAAAGGTCAGAGTCTAACCTTTCCAGCAATGCCTCTCTTTAACCCCTTAGGTGCCAGTCCGAGATCTGGCGCCAATCAGCCAGACCATGACCTGTCCAACGGTACCAAACATGACTAGGTTTAGTGTAAACAAAACATATTAAAAAAATAAATAAATAAAAATAAATAGGAAAATGTATCTATTTTCTCTTTTTATTTATTAATGCAGCAATATTGTTACATAGTTACATAGTTACATAGTTATATAGGCTGAAAAAAGACATGCGTCCATCGGGTTCAGCCTCTCCCACATAACCTACTGCTGTTGATCCAAAAGAAGGCAAAAAACCCAGTCTGAAATGCTTGCCAATATGCAACATACTGGGAAAAAATTCCTTCTTGACCCCAGAATGGCAGTCAGATTTCTCCTTGGATCAAGAAGGTTTTACCCACATATTATATATTATAACCCTTAATATTCTGTGTCTGCAGGAAGTCATCTAGTCGTTTTTTAAAAGTCTGTACAGACTCTGACCCAACCACCTCAACAGGCAGAGAATTCCACAGCTTTATTGTTCTCACCGTAAAATAACCCTTCCTATGCTTTAAGCTAAATTTTCTTTCTTCCAGTCTAAATGGATGACCCCGTGTCCTATGTATAGTCCTGTTAATGAATAGGTTATCAGACAATGGTTGATAATGGCCCCGTATATATTTATATAAGGTTATCAGATCCCCTCTAAGGCGCCGTTTCTCTAAACTAAACAGGTTTAAACTTGTTAATCTTGCCTCATAACTTAACCCTTCCATTCCCCTTATTAATTTAGTTGCCCGTCTCTGCACTTTTTCTAACGCTATATAATATCTTTTTTTAAGACCAGTGCCCAAAATTGCACGGCATATTCAAGGTGCGGCCTGACCATTGATTTATACAGAGGCAAAATTATGTTTTCATCCCGTGAGTGAACTCCCCTTTTAATGCATGCCAATACTTTGCTTGCCTTGGCGGCTGCTGTTTGACATTGCACATTGTTACTTAGTTTGAAGTCTATGATTATTCCCAAATCCTTCTCCTGCTTGGATTTCCCTAACTCCGTACCATTTAGGGTATAAATTACTTGCGTGTTCTTCACTCCAAAGTGCATAACTTTGCATTTATCTACATTAAATTTCATCTGCCATTTAAGTGCCCAGTCCCCCAATCTATCTAAATCCCTCTGTAGCGAAGTAACATCCTGCTCACATTGTATTACTTTTCCTAGTTTTGTGTCATCTGCAAACACTGATACATGACTTTCAATGCCTATCTCAAGGTCATTTATAAATAAATTGAATAGTATTGGTCCTATAACAGACCCCTGAGGGACACCGCTTACCACTGGTGTCCATCTTGAAAATGTACCATTTATGACCACTCTCTGTACCCTATCTTTTATCCAGTTTTCTATCCAAGAACAAGTATTTTCATCTAGACCAATTTTTCTTAATTTAAATAGTAACCTTTTGTGTGGAACTGTGTCGAAAGCTTTGGCAAAATCTAAGTAAATCACATCCACTGCGACCCCCTGATCTATACTTCTACTTACTTCCTCATAGAACGTAATTAGGTTAGTCTGACATGATCTGTGTTTCATGAAACCATGCTGATTTTTGCCAATAACATTATACCTCCCAATAAATTCCTGAATATTATCCCTTAGTAACCCCTCGAATACTTTCCCAGCCACAGATGTTAAGCTCACAGGTCTATAATTCCCAGGCACAAATTTTAAACCTTTCTTAAATATAGGGACGACGTCAGCTTTTCTCCAATCCTCTGGTACTATTCCTGAAAGAAAAGAATCTTGAAAGGTTAAGAACAGAGGTTTACATATTTCAACACATAGCTCTCTCAGTACTCGCGGGTGAATTCCATCTGGCCCTGGGGCTTTATTCACATTCACATTGTTTAATTTCTGCAAAACCTTGTCCTGAGTCACCCAGTCACTTTGTATTAGTAAGTTTTTATTAATGAATTGCGTGTCTCTTGTTATAGGTTTCTCTTTGATAAATACTGAAGAAAAATAATCATTTAAAATTTCTGCCTTATCCTAATCTTCAGTTAACAATAACCCTGACTCAGATTTTAGTGAACCTACATTTTCACTCTTATGTTGTTTGGAATTTATGTACCTAAAGAATCTTTTAGGGTTGGTCTTGCTCTCTTTGGCTATTTCTTTTTCATTTTCTAGTTTAGCCCATCTAATCGCATTTTTACATGCTTTATTGGCTGCCCTATATGCTTTATAGGATGCCTCAGATTTATCAAATTTAAAAGCTTTAAATGCCTTCTTTTTATTTTTCATTTCCTTAGTTACCTTCCTACTAAGCCACATTGGTTTCAGTCTGTTTCTTTTATATTTATTAACCAGTGGAATATATTGTGACGTGTACTTTTCTAGTGTTAGTTTAAAGATATTCCACTTATCCTCAGTGTTTTTCCCGTGAAAGAGTTTCTGCCAGTCAATGACATTGAGAGCTTCCCTTATTTTAATAAAGTTGGCCTTTTTAAAATTATATGTTTTAGCATGCCCCTTATGAATGTGTTTTTTTGAGTTTATTTCAAAAGTCACCATATTATGGTCACTGTTTCCCAACTGTTTCTTTACATTAATATTTGAGAAAAGATCCACATTATTTGTTATAACCAGGTCCAGACAGTTATCCTCTCTAGTTGGTGTTTCTACCAGTTGTGACATGAAGGTATCATTTAAAATGTTCATAAACTGGATTCCCTTTGCTGAATTACTAGTCCCACTATCCCAATTAATGTCCGGGTAATTAAAATCTCCAATAATTAAAGTGCTACCATGATCTGCAGCCTTCCTAATTTGCTCTAACAGTTGTTCTTCCTCATCATTATCTATATTAGGTGGTTTATAGCATATGCCAACCAATAGTTGACTTCCCTGTTTATTCCCCAACGAAATATTTACCCATAAGGATTCCACATTTCCCTCATCGCTTTCCAGTTGTGTAATATTAGGCTTTAAATCCTGATTTACATATAAACACACTCCACCTCCTTTCTTATGTTTCCTATCCTTTCTAAACAATGTATAACCGTTTAAGTTTACAACCCAGTCATGCGTTTCGTCCCACCACGTTTCTGTTATTCCTATAATGTCGTATTGCTTAGTGTATGCTATTACCTCTAGTTCCCCCATCTTGTTATTGAGGCTCCTTGCATTAGCAAGCATACATTTAATGTTGTCTCTACCCACACATGCTGAATGCGACTTTACATTACATGCCTCCACTGTTCCTACATTACCCATCCCCCCGGCTCCACCCCCCTTAGTCTGAGCTGAAACCCTTGCGCTATCTACTCTGTCTCCATTTTGTAAGATACTGTATCCCTGCCCCCCTTCCACTAGTTTAAAGTCTCCTCCAACCTTTTAACCATCCTCTCCCCTAGCACAGCAGACCCTCTTCCATTCAGGTGCAATCTATCACAACTATACAGATTGTACCCCAGTGCAAAATGAGCCCAGTGCTGTAAAAACCCAAAGCCCTCCTTCCTGCACCAAGCTTTAAGCCACGCATTGACCTCCCTAATCTCCCGCTGCCTTTCCACTGTAGCACGTGGCACAGGTAGGATCTCAGAAAATACTACCTTGGAGGACCTCTTCTTCAGTTTACTTCCTAATTCCCTGAAATCATTCTTCAGGTCCTTCCATCTTCCTCTTACTTTGTCATTGGTACCAATATGGACCATGACAGCTGGGTCATCTCCAGCCCCTCCCAATAATCTATCAACTCTGTCAACCACATGCCTAACACGGGCACCCGGCAGACAGCAAACTGTCCGGTTAAGGCGATCAGCGCGACAGATTACCCTATCTACTCTCTTAATAATAGAGTCCCCTACCACCACAACCTGTCTAGGCTTACTTGCCCTCTTTATCCCTCCCTTACTTGGTGGGCTGATCCCCCTGCTGTTAGAGGGAGCAGCCTCCTCCAGTACTGCTACACCTGAGCTGATGCACCCAACATCTTCGCTCAAAGGGGCAAATCTGTTGGTGTGCGCAAGATCAGGACTAGCCAACCTTTTCCTCTTCCCTCCCCCCCTGCTACCACGTGTCACTGACACCCAGCTACCAACCTGTTCCCCAGTTAACTCCACTCCTCCCACACCCCTAGATTCCTCAACTATACTTTGCTCCGTGAGAAGCAGGCTCCTTTCAAGATTGTCAATCTGCCTCAGCGTTACGATTTGCCCTTCCAGATCTCCAATATGAGCTTCAATTGCCAATTAAAATGTGAACAATGATGCTGCACTAACGGAAAATTTAAGGGGTTTTACAGAGAGCATTGAAATGTCGCTGACATTTCGGTGCTCTCTTGTTCTCCACGCTTCCCTGCACTTCGGGGAATCAAAGTTCCCAATTCAGCATTCACCGCAGGGTCCCCAAAGTGCAGGGAAAACCTGCCGAACCCCCACCGAAAACTCACCAAACACTCACTTAAAACCCGCCGCAAACGCCACTAAAAACACTTTGGAAAAAGCCACAGATCCGCCGATCACAGCGCAGGCCAGCTGCCAGAAAAAGCTGACAAGCTGATGAACGGGGTAAAAAAAAAAAACGCTTGAAAGTTTCAACATTGAAACGCTGCTTGCAAAAAAACTTCTGAATGAAAAATGCTTGTATACAAGATCCTATGAATAATTATAAATAAGTATTTTACAGAAAGCAAAAAATGCTTTTAAAAAGAAAAAGCGGAAAAAAAATTGCCGAAAAATCCCCGAAAAATGCCTAAAACATCCTAAAAAAATCAATAAATAAAGAGACTGTTTTCTGCAGATTCAAATAATTAACGGTTTATTAGATATTGGATAAAAATGGGAATATTTTTCACGTTGAAGCCTATGGGGTTTGTATGAATAAACATGCTGAATGAAAACACCGAACAGCAGGGCATTTCGGCAACTTTCGCTGCTGTTCTCTGAATAGATTAACCATTGTTTCTCTATGGGGTATTTCACTGCCTTCGAACAGGCACCTTACTTGCTGGCAGTTCAGCAAAATTTGGTGAATTGCCTGCTTTCTGAATAACCGAATGGCCTCGAAATTTCACTGTATGGTGACATTTTGGGGCCAGATTGGCTCTCTCTGAATAAGTTTTTTCAGTTTTAGATAAAATCGTGTATTTTCTCTGAAAAATACAATAATGGTAGGACCCTGCGAATCATAAATTTTCGCTCGAATCGAATCACGAATCGAATCGGCTGTTAGGTTCGAACTCGAATCGAATATCGAATCGAATCAAAAAGTGCTGCTTTCGTTACAATACAGCCTGGATAGGTATACTTTGTTTGTGCATGCAGGTTCAGCTAATGTTACAGCTGCAAACAGATGGGCTTAATATACTAGCCCAGGCCTCAAAATTTCCACTCGCCTGCTCGAATTTGAGTGGAAATTACATGAGGGCGAGTGGGAATGCAGAGGCATGCTGGATAGGGGTTAGGTGGGGCAACTAGTGGCGAGTAACTCTTAAGACCTGGCTAGTAGCTTGGGACTTGAAATTTTGAGGCCTGTACAAGCCTATAGCTACAGAGCAGACAGTGACCCCCATATAATTAATTAATAATTATCTCCCACACAGAGCAGTGCAGACAGTGCCCCCCCATATCATTATTTATCTCCCACACAGAGCAGTGACCACCATATAATTATCTCCCACACACAGCAGTGGCACCCATATATTTAATTATCTCCCACACAGAGCAGTGGCACCCATATATTTAATTATCTCCCACACAGAGCAGTGGCACCCATATATTTAATTATCTCTCACACACAGAGCAGTGACACCCATATATTTAATTATCTCCCACACAGAGCAGTGACACCCATATATTTAATTATCTCCCACACAGAGCAGTGGCACCCATATATTTAATTATCTCTCACACAGAGCAGTAACCCCCATATAATTATCTCCCACACAGAGTAGAGAGTTACCCGATGCTATGCTAAGAAACTTGCTGTAATCTAACTTAACACCCACCCTTTAATAAGATTCTTTTTTTCCCCTCATTTGTTCTGCTCTGCATGGATAAAAAAATAATATAAGGGCCCCCAGGATCAACACCCACCCCCCCCCCCCGGTGGCCATCTTATCTTCTGGCTTCCTGCAAAAGAAGCATAATATAAACATGACACTCAGGGATACTGATAAAATGAAACACTGTATTATACTCACCACCATCCAAACGTGGCTCCTGCTCTCTCCTCTGTCCTCCAAACACATCCAGAGCTCCAGACTCCAGCTCCTCTTCACACTGCAGCTTCCTTCCACTGCAGCCTCCTCTGTGAACCTTGGCTGCCATGTGATAGATTCGAAATTTTTTCGAATCTACCTGCAAAGTCGAATTCGAATCGAATTTGACCAGCGATTTGATTTCGAATCGAATTTCGAAGCTTTGCAGGTCCCTAAATAATGGGTTCCCATTTCAAATTTTTTTAACAAGAGCACCTCATAGAATATATAACTGCAAAAGCTCGACTGATGAAATGTGATAAAAAATTATTTTACACGTTGTAGATGATTGAAATTTTAATGGAAATTCACATTTTTATACATTTGTTTGTTATAGCATTCTGGCAGGACATGTCGTATACATATAACAATGATATATTATGAACTTTGTTTAGCCCATGACGAATTTGTGGATACATATAACTCTCTGAAAACATCTCATGATTAGGGATGAGCCGAACACCCCGGTGCACACTAATCTAGCGGTCAGGTGCAAGGCTGTAGCCAATTACAAGCTTCAGGCCAGTGGAAAAGTGCATTGTGGTCCATTGTGGTGCATTGTGGGCCGAACATGCGGCGAACACTCGGAAATGTTCGAAGTTCGCGAACATGCGAACTGGCGATGATCGAACCGAACAGCTCATCCCTTCTCATGATTCCCTGGTGTTAAAGGTTGCTGATATGGAATATCACTCAAGGTGTAATAATGTTTGCATTAGAGGGGTTCCTGACAGAATCAAACCTGAGGCCTTAACCACTTACACTTATTTGCTCAAGTTATTTCTTTTTTTTGAATGTAAAAGTTTTTTATTGGAGTTCACACATATAATGATACAGCATTGCAGAAATGATGAAACTTCGGAGATCAAAAACATAGATTCCTATCATTGACAATAGGCAATGCAAATGAAGCATCAGTGTTATCTGATATAAGGTCATTAGTGCGGTCTCCATTTTCCACAAACAGATATAATCCTAAACTAACATAAAACACTAAACACGGCAGCACTACAGTCGTACACAGTGAAATATCTTATATCAAGGTTCCTGACTCGACAAACACCCTCCACCCCTCCCATGTATCATCAAACTGGCACATTGAGTTATTCGCGCTGTGGAACATTTCTTCATATTTACAAACACTTTCAAGGGTCATCATAACTTCTTTCATAGATGGGCAGAATGAGGAACGCCAATGTCTTGCAATGACCGTTTTTGCTGTCCCCAGTACCATAGAGATAAACCTCCTATGACGGATCTGAATAGTAATGGGTATGATATGTAGGAGATACATTTTCGGGCATAGTGGGAGTCTAAGTAAAGTGCAGTGAGAAATTAGTCTACTGATTTTAACCCAATAACCCCCAACGCGGGGCATAACCAAAAGGTATGTAGTAGGGAACCGAGGCCAGTAAGGCATCTCCAACAGAAGCCGGTAGTCCCCGAGATATGGGCCAAACGGGTTGGTGTTAGATACCATCTACACAGTAATTTAATATGGGCCTCACGTAGATTGGTGCTTCTAGAATATTTGTATATTGTGTCCATGGCATATGACCAGTCATCTACGGAGAGCGTGAAAGCTAAATCTTTTTCCCATTTAACCATATAGGGTAATTTTTTAGGTGGGTTCGGGGTTAAGAGGCTATTGTAACAGAGAGATAGCGGTTTCCTTTGACATTTCTTCCCCATACACAGTTTGTGAAAAGCTGAAAGGTTCGTAGGTGTAAAAGAGGTCAGGCCCTTCTGGTGTAGAGCGTGCTTCACACGTAGGTAAGAAAAACAGTCACTCAATGGGATGGCAAACTCCTGTACCAAGTCTGGAAAGGGTTTCAGGGAGTGGGGTGTAAAGAGCTGCCACACATGCGTCAGGCCGCGCAAAAACCAAGAATCTAAGTTTAAGTCTGGAATATAGCGGCACAGAACTCTGAGCGGGGCGAGATATAATAAGTCATAAGGCCGTACCAACGGGTGACCCCACTGACGCCAGGACGTGAGGGAAAGCATCGAGGCGGGTAGTAAACCCATGGTGCTATTTCTAGGAAGGAGTGGAAGCCACAACAGGTCGTGAAGTTTGTATGGGAAAATCATGGCATTCTCCAACTGTAACCATAGAGGTGTTTCTTTGAGATGCATCGACGACAACAATTGGGCTAGTAAGGCTGCTTTATAATACGATTGTAAATCCAAAAACCCAACCCTCCGGTACGTCGCGGCGCGATGACTGTAGAGGCCGATACTCGAGGGGGCTTCCTTTCCAAATGTGCGCATGCAGCAGTTTTTGCAGCCGGAGCAATAAATGCGCCGGTATGAAAACTGGAATGTTTCTGAAATAATATAAAATTTGGGGTAAGATACTCATCTTTATGGCCGCCATACGTCCCAGCCAGGAGGATTCGTTTGTGCTCCATGTAGAGAGCTGCTTCTCGATGGAGTTCAAAAGTGGCATGAAGTTTTCCTTTAGGATGGTGCCTCGCGATTTAGTAAGGGAGATTCCAAGGTATTTTAAAGAGGTGGAGCGCCAATCAAAAGGGTACGTGCTACGCAAGGAGCTAAGGGATGAAGCTGCAATATTTATGGGAGAGCTTGTGTTTTACTCACATTATTTTTATAGTAAGATAACGCGCCAAATCTGTCAAGGAGGCAGAAACGGGAGGGAGCGATGTCTCCGGGGTGGTCAAAAAGAGCAGTATGTCATCTGCGAAAAGTGCCATTTTGTGCTCCCCATGCGGGGTCGGCATACCTTTGCTCGTCTGGGAGATTTTAATCTGCAGCGCTAAGGGTTCTAGGGCCAGGATAAATATTAGTGGGGATAACGGACAGCCCTGTCGGGTGCCATTGGTTATGTGGAAATAGGAGGATAGAAATCCCGATGCCAAAACTTTCGCCGATGGAGCGGAGTAGAGGGCCATAATACTGTGTACAAATTGTGCTGGCAGACCAAACTTTAGTAACACCAGCCGCATATACCCCCAGTGTAGGCGATCGAACGCCTTTTCGGCGTCCAATGCCAGCAGGAGTCCGGAGGTATTAGTCCTATGGCCCAAATCAATTATATCATAAAATCGTCGGGTATTGTCACACGTCTGGCGGCCTGGACAAAGCCGGTTTGTTCAGTTGCGATCAATGATGGAAGTAGGGGGCCCAGTCTATTAGCTAGTAGTTTAGCATACAATTTGGCATCTACGTTCAACAGGGATATAGGGCGGAAGTTGGCACAGTGTGTCGGGGCTTTACCAGGCTTGGGCAGGGTTACTACCGTTGCTTGCAACATCTCCGGAGGGATAATGCCAGTGTTCTTAATGTCATTAAAAAACAGGGTAAGAGTCGGAACTAGTGAGGATGCAAATACCTGATAATACAGATTCGTAAAACCGTCGGGGCCAGGAGCTTTATTTTTTGGAAGTGCCTTAATAGCCTTAAGTACCTCCTCCTCTGTAAACGCAGTAAGCAAATCTGTAGCCTGAGAGGGAGGGAAGGTGCGCCGCTTGGAGAAAGAGATCTATGTCAGCCTGGGTAGGGGACGGTACGGTGTGATCCAATCCTAGGTTGTACAGGGAGGCATAATAACGTGCAAATTCATCAGTAATGAGGGCCGGATTATAAATTTTGACATTATTAGCATCCAATAGGTACGGTATGTTGGTTTGCATTCTTTTCCCTTTCAGTTTGGACGCCAGCAGTCCCCCGATTTATTCCTTGGGTATAATGAGCATAGTTAAGCCGTCTAATTGAGCGTGCCGTGACTTGGAGCATCAGGTGCTCCAACTCGCAGCGCTGCGCAGTCAATTGAGCGGTAATATGAGGGGTGGGCGAGGCTTTATTCTGGGTTTCTAGGTCAGTGATGCGTCGTGTAAGAGCAGTCATCTGAGCATTTAGGCTAGACTTATGAGCGCATTTTCTGCAGCCACCGTCAAAATGTACGTCGATGCGTGCGCACGCATTTTTTCACGGAATACGCTTAAGTGGTCAGACGATGCCAATCTGGACGTTCATGACGGTGGGGTGAAGTCTAGGGAATCCGGCTGTTTGAACGTTATGTTGGCCGCACACTAGCAGCGTCTGACGTCTCCTAATCACGCACACACGCTGCTATGCGCCGCAGCGCACTTTGTACGTCAGTAGCAGCGGTTTCACGTTCTGATAATGCGTTCATTTGCTGGTTGCTGGTGTCGGCGCACTTTCGTACGCACGTACTGCGTATATGGCCGTCATTGGCCGTTAGTGCTGTTACTGCCGCCTGATTTAGTGCGCCTGCACGCGCGTTCCGACTGCCCCACTTGACCCTAGCCTCAGGCGTCTTTTACGCTGCGCTCCTTTCTGTATAAAATGTCCTCGCATCACTGCTTTGTGGGCCAGCCAAACCGACGCTGTTGCAACGTCCCCAGTTACATTCGTCATAAAATACTCCTGGAGGAGTTGTAACGTTGTTTGCACGTCCTCTCTGTCTACAATGAGTGAGTCATTAAGTCTCCAATTCCCCATCCCCCTCGGTGGAAAAGCAGCCTCAAAAGTGAGCGTGAGCGGAGCATGGTCAGACCACGTAATGATGCCAATGGTCGCCTCCAGGAGACGAGACAAGGCTGAGCTATGTATCAAACACAAGTCAATTCTACTATATGAGGAGTGGACATGAGAGAAATAGGTGTAGTCACGTGTGTTGGGGTGACATATCCTCCAAGTATCATATAGGTCAAATGATTGCATGAATTACTGTAGTTGTTTACTAGAGGGCGGGGGGAGCGGGAGTGGGGGCGGGGTTGGCTCGTCTGAGTGTCAACTTCGGGGTCAGGAGTGCAATTAAAATCCCCACATAGGAACATCGTACCACTAGACATTTTTTTCACTCTACAAAAAGCTTTCCGCAGATAAGAAACCGGGTTATCATTAGGGAGGTATAAATTAGCTATAGTGACCAGTAACTCGTTCAGCGTACCCACAAGAATCACAAGGCGGCCCAACAGATCAACATACTGAGCCGAACACACAAAGGTCCAATCTCTATGAAACATAATCGAGACGCCTTTGGACTTTGTCGGAGCAGTGTAATGGTAGGCCTCAGTGTACATACGCGATTTCAAAAATGGAGGACGCCTCTTACAAAAATGGGTCTCTTGCAAACAAACAATAGCCGGTTGAGATTTATGCAGGTCACGAAATAAAGTATGGCGTTTGTACGGAGTGTTCAAACCCCTGACATTTAAGGAATAAATCTGGAATTGGGGTTTACTCATTTGTGGTTACGCCCAGCCCTCTAGAACTCACAGCGGACAGTGAAGACAACCTCCTCAGGAGGATGGAGGAATTCCCCTGCACACAATAGCACCTGTAACCGTGTAACATAGTGCATGCCGAACAAACAAACAATACATAAATTACATACACAGGTCGAACCAAAAAGAAACAAAAGGAAAGAGAAAAAATAAAAAGCAAGAAAAAAATAAAAAATAAAAAAAACCGACCAAACTTCAGAGAAAAAAAACTGCACTCCATGAGCGCAGCTGAATGGAGTCAATCAACACAGCAGATTGGTATAATTAGAAAACAAAACTGTCAAAAAAACTCCAGTAGGGGAAACAGCAGTCCCAACTCTACCTGAGAAGGACCGCGCCAATTCACAGGCCATTGGAAGGCCTCGGGGCTTGCCGATTAAGAGACCAGAACAGGCCCCCATGAGCGCCCAGTTGAGGTAGATCAAAAAAAAAGGGGTCAGTCCAGCATCCGTGGAAGAGTTCTGACGCCCAAGAAGACGGGAAGCAGCATGGCAAAGTGGTAGGAGCACGCCCCAGTGTTGGATCTTACAGGGCCAGAGCCTCATTTCGGTCGAACCCGATGCCACTCCGGAGAAACCTTCAGCGGCGAAGATGATTCCTCCCTGGGGGGAGTAAACTCCGACACAACTTTCCAGTCCGTCAACAGACCCATGCCAGTGAGGGGGTCAGGGATAACGTGCAAGACTCCCTCCCGCCATAACAAGATCTTTGTGGGGAATCCCCAGCGATACGCCATGTTGTGATCACGTAAAATTTTCGTGAAAGATGAAAATTCCCTTCTTTTAGACATGGTAGCAGTTGACAGGTCAGCGTAAAAAGAAATTTCAGCATACGGAGAAGGCAGAGGCATAGATTTCCGTGATGCTCTCATTAACGCTTCTTTAACATGGAAGAAATGCACCCGGACTAGAACATCTCTAGAAGCTGAGGGCGGCAGGTTCTTAGCGCGTGGTAATCTGTGTGCCCGATCCATCAGGAAATCCTGGATGAGTACGTTGGGACTAGGATCTGGAAAAGTTCCAAAATATAGGGCTGAAGGTCAGCAGGGTTTACTGCCTCTGGAATACCCCGGATCCTTACATTGTTACGCCGCGAGCGATCCTCCAAATCAGCCAATTTCGTTGCCATGGCGTCATGTGCAGACTGCAAAGCTATATGACGGTCCACTAAATCGTTATGGGCCAAACATAGGTCGTCTGTCTTAGCCTCCAATGAGTCTGTCCTCTCACCCAGATCTTGTACATCGCGCCTCAGCTCCTGCAGCGCCTCTTTAAGATCCGTTTGAATAGTAGCTCTAAGTTCTTGCAGCATGGCATGGAGTCTGCTTTCTGAAGGTGGTAAGCTGTCAGACATGCAGGGTGGGCCTGCTACGGCCGCTTCCATGGTGAAGGAGGAAACAGAGGAAGGAGATCCGCCATCTTGGGCCTCACGAACCCGGTCTTTTTTTGCCGATTTTGCCGGTTCCAATGCTCGTTGCGCCTTAGGGGGCACCATCTGGAGGCTAGGAGATGTCACCCAGCTGTGGGTGAAGTTTCAGCCCCGGGGTTGCTGTAAATTAGCCGCAGGAGTTAAAAGTTTAGCGCTGGTCACAGGAGCTCTCCTCACATGCGACCGCGCGCTGCAACGTCCGGCCACGCCCCCCTGCTCAAGTTATTTCAAGTGATGCTGCCAGAATATTTTTCTGACCAGCTGCAGATCAATAAGGCGCATCGTTTCCCCAAACCTAAAGCGCTGACGGCAACAGCCCCAAATGATACGGTGGTGAGGATTCAATTCTATTGCACTAAAGAGGCCCAAATGAGTGTGCACGTAAAGCTGCGCCCCTACCGGATCTCTATTCCAAGCTTCTCTTTTTCCCAGATCTCTCTGTGTTTACGCTGCAAAATTATGGGAATTCTTGCTGCTTATGAAGCTTCCACGGAAACATCAAATTCCATATCAGTTGGGCTTTCCTACTAAGTTCTTCTAAGGAGGCATGGTGCTCTTCATGTCTTCTCCACATTCTCAGAAGGAATGAAGATGCTCCAAGAGTGGAATCTGTTGGGGGAATTTATCTCTTCACATCAAGACCCTCATTCTCCTTCCAAGGTGTCGCTGGAGTGGCATTGTGTAAATGCCTTCAAATAGAATCTGATCCCGAAACATACAGACATTTGTCATCTCTGGCACTACCTGGCTCTCCTTGGATGCTCAGGACACGTTTGTAGACTCTTTCCTACTTACTCCAGGCCTGGCGGCCCCACTGTGCTGCCAATTTCTTATTCTTACCTTTTGACTGTCTGCCAGCCCTTGACTATTACTGATGAAGTCCTTTGAGAATCTCCAAGTGGTGCAGACATGTGTATTTTGTTACCTTCCCTCTCTCCCCCCATCTGTATGGGGCTCACCTCACATGATTTGTGAGACTTTGGAGAAAGTTTGTATATATCTGTTTCTCTTTTCTGGTCTCAATGCAGGCGTCTGATTTATGTATATGTTTTTGTATGCTATATCCTTTTTGTTTGGGACATGGGGAAAGATTGTCCTTGTATGTACTGTGCAGTCACTTCACCAACTGTTACTAGACTTGTGCGCCGTCAATAAATTAGTTTTGTTTCGTTTCGTATTATCCGTTATTTAATTTTTCGTAATTCGTGTCTGAAATTCAATTCGGATTCATACGAAATACGAATTTTTGTTAGATTCATTCACTTTTCGTAACAATTACGACCATTCGTTGTGATGATTTTAGAAAGCAAAAATACATTTCTTAATATGGCAGTCGATGGTATTTTTTTTATACGAAATTCTGTTGAAGAATTTCAGTGAAATGTAAACTAATCTAATATGTAATCTAATATGTATATTAGTTTAGTACCTCTGTCTCTGACTGAAGTTGAACAACATAATTTATTTATAAATATATATATTTTTTAAATCAGAAATACGAAATTGCGTTAACGAATTTAGGGTCTGAATTTCGTAACAACGGAAACGTGACTGGTGGATGACCAGAGGTTTTCTTCTGCTGTGTGACTGCAGTTGCATTACAGAGTATGAAATTCAGTTAACGAATTTCCGAGGTTTTCTTCTGCTTTGTGACTGTATGTGGTTGCACTCTGTACACCTGCTGTGCTCATTATGAGGGGTTCCCACCATCCCTGTGCTGTGCTGAGTTCCTGGGTCTGTACTTCGGCTGTGCTCATTATGAGGGGTTCCCACCATTACTGTGCTGTGCTAAGTTCCTCCAGGGTTTGTGCACCTGCTGTGCTCATTATGAGGGGTTCCCAAAATCCCTATGCTGTGCTGACTTCCTGGGTCTGTACTTCGGCTGTGCTCATTATGAGGGGTTCCCACCATCCCTTTGTTGTGCCGAGTTCCTCCTGGGTATGTACTTCTGCTGTGCTCATTATGAGGGGTTCCCACCATTCCTGTGCTGTGCTGAGTTCCTCCTGGGTATGTACTTCTGTTGTGCTCATTATGAGGGCTTCCCACCATTCCTTTGCTGTGCTGAGTTCCTCCAGGGTTTGTACACCTGCTGTGCTCATTATGAGGGGTTCCCACCATTCCTGTGTTGCGCTGAGTTCCTCCAGGGTTTGTACACCTGCTGTACTCATTATGAGGGGTTCCCACCATTCCTGTGCTGTGCTGAGTTCCTCCAGGGTTTGTACACCTGCTGTGCTCATTATGAGGGGTTCCCACCATTCCTGCGCTGTGCTGAGTTCCTCCAGGGTTTGTACACCTGTTGTGCTCATTATGAAGGGTTCCCAAAATCCCTGTGCTGTGCTGACTTCCTGGGTCTGTACTTCAGCTGTGCTCATTATGAGGGGTTCCCACCATCCCTTTGCTGTGCTGAGTTCCTCCTGGGTCTGTACTTCTGCTGTGCTCATTATGAGGGCCTCCCACCATTGCTGTGCTGTGCTGAGTGCCTCCTGGGTATATACTTCTGCTGTGCTCATTATGAGGGGTTCCCACCATTCCTGTGCTGTGCTGAGTTCCTCCTGGGTATGTACTTCTGCTGTGCTCATTATGAGGGGTTCCCACCATTCCTTTGCTGTGCTGAGTTCCTCCAGGGTTTGTACACCTGCTGTGCTCATTATGAGGGGTTCCCACCATCCCTGTGCTGTGCTGACTTCCTGGGTCTGTACTTCGACTGTGCTCATTATGAGGGGTTCCCACCATTCCTTTGCTGTGCTGAGTTCCTCCAGGGTTTGTACACCTGCTGTGCTCATTATGAGGGGTTCCCACCATCCCTGTGCTGTGCTGTGCTGACTTCCTGGGTCTGTACTTCGGCTGTGCTCATTATGAGGGGTTCCCACCATTCCTGTGCTGTGCTGAGTTCCTCCGGGGTTTGCATACCCGCTGTGCTCATTATGAGGGGTTCCCACAACGCTCAAACGAACAATGTTCATTCAATTCGTACTCATGTTCAAATCATACCTGCGGACCCTACTGGTGACTCCCATTTCAAATAATAAAAAAAGGTAATTTTATTTCATCATAACAAATAATCGTAATTATTATGATAATAAAACGATATTAACGAACATTCTTATTTCATCCGATTCTGAATCTCCCATCGACTACCAGTCTCTCACTCCCATATTAAAAAAAGGTAATTTTCCCAACCCTCCCTCAGCAGCAGAAGAAAACCTCTGATTGGTGAAACAGTCACTTTTCCGTTGTAACGAAATTACGATTCGGATCCAAAACGAAATTTCGTATTTCGTATCTTTTCGGAAGCATAGCAATTCGTATTTCGGATGCTTCCGAAATCTACGAATTTTAGGAAATTCGTATGAATTTCGATTCGTAACGAAACGAATCGCACATGTCTAACTGTTACAGGTTCCTCCTCCACTGGTTTTGAGTGGGTGGGGTAAGGCCCAGTCTTACGTCCCACGATGGTCCTTGTTCTATGAAAATCACCTCCCATAATGTCCAAGGACTTAATGTCCCTTAAAACGTCATTCTCTTTAAGCCGATGTTCAGAAAGACTCCCCTGACTTGCTCTGTTTACAAGAGACCCATTTTAAAAAAGGGGCGCATCCCAAATTATACTTACCCCATTATATCAGGCAATTTCACTCTCTCTCCTTCTAAGTCGAGGGGGTTTTCTATCTTGCTCCGTGATAGACTGAGCTTTCATTTACACAGACTTTGTGTTGATGCAAATGGACACTATATTTTTCTGATCTGTGATCTTATCCATCAACTATACACCCTGGTCAATGTTTATAGCCCTAATGCTGATCAAATTCCCTTTTTAAATACGATTTTTCTCAAACTTACCGATTTCCAAACGGTGCTCCTGTATCGATTTTTAAATATCTTTCTAGATTGTCAACCTACCTCCTCTAGGACGTATCGTTCCCATTTACAAACGCCATACTAAATTACTGACAGAATTCCACTTCTATGATGCATGATGATTATTCCACACCAGTGAAGTGAATCACTCATTTTTTTCTTTTGGCCATAAACGTATTCCAGCCTGATTCTAATAAAGGGTGATGTTCTGCCAATGATTTAGGATTGCGTGATAGGGACCCTTTCCTAGTATGATCATCCCCCGGTGAGGATTCTGATATTGTACACATACTCCCCGTACAGTAGAGCACCTTGATGCCTTAATGAATCCCTGCGAGCCTATCCTGTAGTGTTGGAAGATGCTACACGAACTCGAAAAAGCCACCATATATGCATAAACCGGTTATCCTTGGATTTTTTATTAAGTGGGGTTCTCACTTTAAATAGAAACAATCTTCCTATAGACTAGATATCTTAAAACGTTTAAGCACTAACGTGCTGCCCCGAGCATCCTCTTCTGGAGTCCATAGGATTGAGGCTTCGACTGCCGGGTCACATGACCTGCAGGATCTTGAGAGAGGTGAGATCCTGTAGGTCCATGGAGTGATCGAGGAGGGAGGCTAGGGACCTTTTTCCCCAATCTCACTCTGCTCCTGGTGACCAGAAGCGGCAGATCGAGCCGCCATTTCTGCCGTGGGACAAGAGGTGAGTATTTTATTTTCAGGGGGGATTTGCGGCTGCTGCTAACTGATTCCACAGAAGCGGAATCAGTTAGCACCAGCTACAAGCTGTGGTTAACTTTTCAGTTAACCGCAGTGGTGAGTAATTAGCGTTAGGATGTTGTAATCCTAACACTAATTACTCCTTGCTTACTGTTTGTACTCTCAATGTCAAGCAAAGGGAGTGCAAAGTACAGTAAGCTCACGCAAACGAGCGCAATCTCCGATGCGCTAACTTTTTTTGCCTATTAGCATTCAGATTGTAATATAGGCAGGCCACGCTAGGGCTACGTAACCTAACGTTGACACTCACATAGCTGAGTCTGGCCAAACATGCCTGGAATGGCTTTCAGCCACTATTGTGACTATCTCTAAAACTGACCCTCCCGTCTGCACTGTTCCAAAATTCGGGTGACAAACCCTGCCACGGCTTCCTGAGTTGTGGATTGTTAAAGAAATATAGTAGAGCGTCCTATCATATTTATTCATAAAAGATTTTACCAGGAAGGGTACATTGAGATTTCTCTCGTTTTCAAGTATGTCCTAAAACACTAGCTCTTTCCCATCCCATTCCACATACCAACTTATCGGTCTTACGCAATCTTTACCCCTAAGACTGGCGATCTACCTTTTGTCCTATTTGGGTGTGAATCTTGCTTTTAACAGTTCTGACTTAATTAGACTGAACTTCTTCTCCCTCCTTTCATATGCCCGAAACTCATGTACCACATGGTCTCAGTTTGAGGTCTCCTGGTTGGGAAGGATTGTGTCTGGCAAAATGATGCTTCTACCAAAACTTCTCTACCTCTTTCGAGCCCTTCCTTTGAGACTTTGCTCACGCCTTTTGAACAGTTTTGTGTAGACCACTCGACTTGTACTAATAACCTTTCATCCTGTTATAAACAGTTGATTTCCCTTAAGATAGTGCCAAAATGGCAATTTCAAAAATCATGGGACAAAGACCTGGACTTGACCTGGATAGCCAGCTTTGTGGCAGATAATGGGAAGTTTAGATGTGCCACACTCATGGAAGCGAGACATAAGTTCAAGTTTAGTTGGTACATTACACCTGTCAAGGAAAGGCATATGTCTCCCGATGATCACACCCACCTGTTGAAGTAGAGGTCAGAACAAAACATTTTTTCATATTTGGTGGTCATGTCCATTTCCTGCTAGATTTTGGAATGAGATGCGTCACAAGGCGGGTAAAGTTCTAGGTTTATAAAATAAAAAAGAAGGAACAGCGCTTCCCAAAAACCCACACTCAAGGTGTTCGTATAAAGGGAAAAATATTTCTTACGTTCCTATTTCTCATAGGGGGACCATCTCAAGTGGGCTTACAAATCTTTACATATATCTCAACCTCAAAAAAGACAGAAAGCATACACAACAATAGTGCAGATTAATACATATGAGAATTATAAATCAGAATAATGAGGTATGTTAAACTCACACTTTTTAAGAGATACCCAGCTCTACCGGTTCCACAATGCAGATTGTTAAGGGCCAATCCGCCAGCCACACTTCCTCCCATTTTAGTTTCCTTAGGACCTCAATAAGTAAGAGGGAAAACTTTCATGGCATAGTAACGCCTTATCTTTGTGAAGAATAAGGTACTGAGAAACCTTACTCACCCTTTGTACAGGTAAAAGTTGTTAGGCACAACTAACAAAGCCTCGTTCCGTTTTTTGGTTCTCCATAAATCCACATGATCTTACTTAAAAGAGGATTTATTACAGAAATATAAAAACACACACAGTAACATAAAAACAATGTCACAGGAAAATAGCCGTTCAGCTGCGTTCAGCGCTGCGCGAGCATCCCGGGCTGTAGCGCGCGGTAACAATGCAGGCAGCTTTCTAAGCGCCTGCATTGTAATTCCACGCTAAAACGGGGGCGGTAGGGGGAAAACTGCGGATGCAGTTTTTTCTCCCTACCGCCCCAGTTTTAGCGTGGAGATCATAATGTGGCCCTAAGATTTTTTCCACCATTTTAAATGTTAAAACAAATCCCTGTTTTTACTGTTTATTAAATATTTGTAAAACCATTAATTATTTTCAGTTGCAGTAAACAGACATTTTTTAAATTACATTTTTAGGATTATTTTGGAATTTTTCAGAAATTTTTTGATTAATCTTAGGGTTCCTAATTAATTTTAAATGTATAACGAGGTCTGTTTTTTAGCAAAGAAAAAAACAGACCTCATTATACATTTAAAATGTAACGGGCGCTACAGCGCTCACACAGGAGTAGCGAGGTTGAGATCTTATTGGACAGAATTATCTGCTTGATCGTAACAAAATAAACAGTAATTTCAGATTTATACTCCAAAGCCAAGGAGTATGACAAGAGAACTGAACTGCTACTAAGTTCCAAAGGTTTCGAGACCAACGGACAACGTAGAGCACACAACAATAAAGAGAGCTGCAAGACTTGAGTGGGTGTACCAAGGTAGTTAGTTCGACAGTCAATGAATTGTACAGACTGCAGGGCAGTCAACGACCGGACAAACGTAGCGTTTTCTGTAAAACCAAAACGGGTATGTTGTATCTTATATTCACCAGGGTCTATTGACACACATAACGGCGTAAGGATTGTACAAGCCCAGGTACACTTGTCAAATTGAGCAAGATGAACATAAGCAGAAAACAAGCGGTATTTCGTTATTGCCGATTGTACAAGCGTGCACGATTGTATATCATGAACCTTGGGCCTGGAGCAGAACCCCCGATAAGGCTGTATATGGTACACTAGAGCAAGATGGGAATCTCCCCAAGAGGCGAGTAAAACCCCTAGCAGCCTGCATAGGGTTAAACCAACAACGCACAGCACTAGCAACCGCTATAGCATGTAACATGAGAATAGTCAAAGACAAGCCGCGTCAAAATCAGGGGCAGGAATCGTAGACGTGAATGAGTCGGCAACTTGAACAGCAATGAAAATCAATAGGAAGTGATGCGGGAATGAACTCCACGTCAGGGCGACAAGGCAACTCCTCGCACACTGCTTTAAACCCGGCGGTTCCTCGTGACCACGCCAAGCCCTGCCCCTCGTGACCACACCAGGCCCTGCCCCCTCGGCCATTACATGGTGCTGGCACTCGACCAGCCAGTGGCACCGAACCATGCCCAGGCCCCTCAGGAAGCACAGCAGGGGCTGAGGATGTAAGATAAAATTAGTTAGGACCACTAAAGAGTAACTAACAAATTCCAGAAAAATGCCAAAATAATCCTAAAAAATAAATTTAAAAAATGGCTGTTTACGGCAACTAAAAATAATAAATGGTTTTACAAATATTTAATAAACAGTTAAAAACAGGGATTTGTTTTAACATTGAAAATGGTGGAAAAAAATCCTAGCTTCTTTAAAATTAGTTAGGAATCCTAAAGATTAAGCAAAAAATCCCGAAAAATGCCAAAATAATCCTAAAATATATAAATAAGTAAGGAGACTTTAATTTTATTGGTAGTAATCTGTTTCCTATTCTGAAATCACCAATAAAAAATGAAATAACTCATAACAAAGCAAATCACCTTCAGAAACTTACTACATTGTATAACTCATTCTGCCGCTTTGCATTACAATGTAACTACATGACCCACCATTGTGACATGTTAAAAGAACTAAACTGGCCGTCGCTGGAGTCTAAACGCACCCTTCACCGTTCCAACCTGGTGTTTAAGAGCTTTTCTGGGAAGCTACCACCCTTCCTGAATAGGCTGCTTCCCCTAGCAGTTCCCTCATCCTGTAACCTTTGATCCAGGACCTGCACCTTACTTACAATACCACAAAACAAACAGAAAGTGGCTTAGTCCTCATTTTCCTACAGAGCACCACAGTTATGGAATAACCTCCCAGACGCCATCAAATCTTCCCCCCAGTCTTAAGTCACTCAAGAGCTCCCTATTAACATACCTCAATACGGAATGCACCTGTAAACATGTACCATAAAGACTATTTCCTACATATTTATTTTCTGTTAATATGTATATTTGTGTTTTTTTTTAATATCTTGCAATGTATTACTTTGTATTTCTGTAGCGACTGTAACATTTCAATGTTCTTGAACCCAGGACATACTTGAAAACGAGAGAAATCTCAATGTATCCTTCCTGGTAAAATCCTTTCTCAAAAAAAAATTACTCACAAAAACAAAATAAACGAAATAAAACAAAATAGACTGCCAAATCGGCCCGAAATGACAAAACGAACCGAAACAAAAACAGACCGAAAAAGCCCCAAAACTAAACAAACAGAAAAAAAAGGCGTGCACATCCCTAGTCGAGATCATCAAAATGTGGTAAGTCTACACAAAACACATTACATATACATAACACACATGAACAACCTTGCCACAACATGCACGCACAGTGTACATGTACACTGAGCACACATGCTACTCCATTATGTAATACAGCAGTTTTTTTTTCAATAATCCCTGTTTCACTACATAATGGCGTAGCTTTTGGGGGAACGTTGCAAGACATTCAACCTGATGGTGACACTACACTTGAGCAGCATTTTAGGAGCAGTAATTCTAATCTAGCCGGTTGAATGTCTGCAGCTGACCTGTTCTGCAGGCAACTGTGCTCCCAGGAAGAGGATCCTGGACAGTTACAAGATACCTGGGCCTGCTGGACCAAGCTGTATGCCACATTAGTTCTCCTCACTTATAATTCATATTTAATGTACTCTTAATTAACCAGCCGTTTACTGTAATGAATGCTGTTTTTACTCTAGTGAAGTTCATTGAATTAGGAAACTGCTTCTGAAGTTAGTTATATGTTTGACTGTTATCTACATCGTATTTTTCAGCAAATTTGGTTGTGTAGTGTTAAATGTGTTTTTCAATAGATGTGCAAATGCCAAAAAACATCATAACAAAGCCACAAGCCAGCAATGTTCTGGCTTGCTGGGGGTATGTGAGGGCTGTTGTGATTGCACGAATGCTCTAAGTTCCCTGGCAGCCTGTGCTCCAGCGAGTGGCAGCCAATATGTGTATGTTCTAACGCAGCTCCCCCATGGCCTGTGTCAGTGCTCATGTTAGCTCTTACAGATCATCTTGGCATATATAGTTTTTGCCACAGCGTGGCTGGAGGCCCTGGTGGAGCTGCGTTAGACTTTACACATGCTGGTAGCCACTTACTGGAATGCAGCCAGCTGTGTAGCCTGGCAGAATTCTTTCATACCTTTGTGCCAGCTGCCCAAGTGTGCCTAGGGTCAGGGGACAAGTCCTAAAAAAAGAAGTGTGGGAGCTCACCAAGGTTTCTGTCCCCCAATTACCTATTATCATCTCGCACTTAACACAAAAACACACTCAAATCTCATATATTTATTTAAATATGTGGATTTTACCAAAGATATATCAAATTCCTATATTTATTGTGACTTGACGAAGAAAGATGACTGGACACCTGGATACAAGCGTTATAGATATAGTGTGTGGGACCTCAGTTTCCTCTGCAGAAATAGTGGAGGAACTGCGTTGCTACAAGTTCCTCCTCGACTTGACCCCTGCCTGGGGTGCGTGCATATGAGGTGTGTGTAAACCTGGGTAGTGGGTGAATAGGGTGTTTTGATATATCTTTGAATATTATCATGTATAGGACAGGTCTTCATAAAGATATAGATAATTTCTTTGAACGCTGTCATGGTATTCGTGTAAACTTACTGGGCCAAATTACAATCTTCGCGCAAACGTTTTGACGCTTGCGCCGGCACAAAAAAACATTAACGCTAGGGGTGAAACCCTTTGTGCTGAATGTCGTATTACATAGCGCAACAAACACACGTAATCGTCTACCACGGGTGAACCTGCGCGAACCCTGCGCTAGCGTCCTATACTTACCATTGTGAGCGCACACGCGCAAATGCAAATGTGCGCTGGTACGCGGATGGTATTACAATCTATGCGTATGAATTAACGCAAAGCCGATGCACGCATAATGCACAACATCACATCCTTTATCATGTGGTATGCAGGTATATAAAGTTCTGACATCACAAGTTGCTAAAATTAAGTTATTTTCCCAGTTGATTGTTTTCAAGATCCTGATGATGTCACCTGTGTCTTTCAGGTAAGATGACATGTTCTTTACTGTTGGCTGAAGCAGCATATCTAAATATTCTGCTGTTCTGCTGGAGATAGAATTTATTCCAGAGATTATGGGTCTACCTGGTGGCTTCAACATTCATCCACCTAATCCTTTTTGCTCCCTTTAACGAGATACATACCCTATAGTGATGGTACTTCTTACTTACCTTCTACATTTTCTCCTCCCTCATACTATTAATACAGATATTTAAAGAATTTTAGTAAATTATCTTATTCTCCTATATTTCTACATATATTTCGTTTATTGTACCAGGTAATTTTTAGAGATTCCAACTTTTATATATTTGGTGCTATGTATTTTAGATGTATTTTACATATGCTATGTATTTTTATATGAACATTTACATCTGTGTATAGTTAATACTCTTGTTTTTTTTTGTTACCCCCGCATGATGCTGCACTTTGATTACACCATATTTTGCCCCTGTTGGTTTGGGCACTTGGGTGGAATTGTTCAGCCTACAGAAAGGCTCTCCTCGTCATTTGGACTCTAAATAAAGAGGGGGGTAAAAAAAAAAGGAGTTTTTCCCTGCGGCCATGTTGTTTTTGTTTTTTAACTTTTTGTTTGTAATAAAAGGACTATGAACTTTTACAGCATTACACTGACTGAGGAAGCGGTGACATACCGCGAAACGCGTTTCGGTGTACTCTGCTGTTATGATTGATTTTATTTGATTCATTTAGGAATAAAACGTTTATCACATCTGTGAGAATTTTCTCCATTTTCCTCCACTGCTGAGGTTACATTTCCAGACCATCAGCCTGCTCAAACCTTGCTACAAACTTTGCTGGGAACAGGCACTGGGATCTCTTATGCTATAGGGTTTTGCAAAGCCCTGCATCTCCACCAACAAAGAAGGGAAATCTGGTATTCCCTACCCAAGCTGCCAGCGGCCTGCATATCGAGTGTCTGATTGAGGACACTGAATCATGTGAGTGAAACTCTTTCATTTTCATCATATACATGCATGTTAAGCTTTACTACTCTATGCTTTGTACGATTTTTTTCTTTTGGAGGCACTCTTGCTACTCAGACCAACGCTGAAGGCCTATCGAATTGTTTCCATCCAACAAAGGAATAACCAGAAGGAAGCGCTGACTTTGCTCATAACCCCCTTCCCCCACATGAGACTTTGAGTGGTTTGGGATATACCACTACTTGTGAGCATAACCAGCTGCTGTATTCTGCTCACCTTATCGAATTACACAATCCGCATTGCAGCTTTGCACTTATGCACTTTTTATGATACAAATGGACTGATTTTAACTTCTATTTTTTGTGCACAATCTCATGTGTTTTGTGACTTTTGCACAGTGAATTTTAACAGTTGTACAAAAGGAGAAACAACACAGCGCTTTAAAAGACCCAAGCCCAAAAAAAGAAAGTGGGGTAGACACACAATAGGTCCATAAACAGTAATCTTTGTCTTGAGTGGTAGATCTTCTTAAAAATGCAGATGAAGTATGTACTGTAGGGACAAAGCACAAAAAAGGACCACAAATTGCGCAGTATGACAGTACCCAAGATGAGAGTAGTTTTGTTGATTTTTTACTCACATTTTGGGGAGCCTACAACCGGCTCTTGGGAATAAAGCAGGCAGGGACTTTATGTCAGGTGCCCATAGGACCTTCAGACGGCTTCTCCAGAATACACCAAAATAAGAATGCTGTAGAGAAAATTGACAGAGACCAAAAAGGCACCTCCTAGTGCAATAAATCACAAACAATTCTGTAATTTAGAAAAAAGGAGCCAAATTCAAACTCACAAGCAGTTGAGCCTCTATTGGCTCCGTCACAATACGCATAGGGAATCATAAGGCATTCCCCAGACCTTCTTTGTAGGATTTATGGAGGCAGACAGCGATTTGAGTTTTAAAATAAAAACATTTATTTACTTTAAAATGGATAGATCATATCTACCAGACCAAAGACCAGGATGTGTTTCGCCAACAATGGCTTCCTCAGCTGGTTATTACATGTCTGTTCCTGCTGCTGCCTTTATATAAATACATAATTCATTTAACAATTAAAAAATTACTACACTTAACCTCAGGTGTGCTTGAGTGGCGCCCGCCATTTTGCGCATGTTCAGAGGCCCTGCGTGTCACCCCGGAACGCGGAAATAATGATTTCACATAGAGAGGTGAGAAATTAACATTGCGCCCGCCATTTTGCGCATGCGCAATCACCCTGCGTTTCAAGACGGAACGCAGAACCCTCCAAACAACACACAATCAGCGTAGCTCCGAAAGTAGCCTCAGAAATGACCATCCTTGATCAGGGTAGGGGCAAGGACCCAATGGCCACTATAGAAAAAAGCCCCAACATTCTGAAAATATATATATTGGTGGAGCAGATGGCTGTAGATTCAATGACTGTTTTAAAAATAGCACTACGCTGCAGAACAAACTCTATGGTTATATAGAAAAAAGATCACTGACCATGTAATGCCACAGCACTACAAAACATAATAAAAGACATAATAATCCTATGGCTTTAGATGTCACAGCGCTACAGGCTTTGTTGATGATATGAACATAATCAATAAATGTTTAAACATATACAGCACAGCGCCGAAAATATCTTAAATACATTATAAAAAACAGGGGAATTACTGATCTTATGACCATGTAATATCTAAATAACATCAGTAGGTAAAAAATGCTGAATAAAAAATCCTAGATAGTTAATAATTCAACTTATCATAATAAAGTGCTTAAAGTGAATAAATACACATTTAATAAGTATGTGTCGCAAGAGATATGACACATATATAGATTATAGAATCGGCTCTGTATTCTTGTGGCCGCATACTCCTCAAGCATAGGCGACTCTACAGGGGGGCAAGGGGGGCAACTGCCCCCCCTAGGTTATTCCTTGCCCCCCCATGTGCCCCCCCACCAAAAATCAGCTTCCAGCTTACCACACTTATTCGGACCAGTGTATCTCCGTCCATGTGCATCGTATATGGACGATCTAGGTGTCATTGGAAAGAGCAGATTCTGGCCTTTCCAATGATAGCCATCATGACCATATTCCGTTTGAAATAAAAGTCAAAAACATTAAAAAATAACAGGCACTTAAACTTAAGCATTTTCACAGGGTTGAAATGTCTCAGCAGTGAAGTGGTTAATGTTCAGACTATACATTACATTGTGTATTACATTAGTTTTTGCCTTGGTTTAGTTGTATATTAAGGGTTAATGGGTAGGCTTCATCCCTCACATTATACATTTTATTTTTTCCTTGATTAATGGCATTTTAGGGGTTAATGTGTTAGCTATATGCATCACAGTGTATTCATTTCATGTTTTACCTTGATCAATGGCATTTTAGGGGTTAATGAGTAGGCTAAATGCCACATTGTTTATTATTTTTATTGTATTTCCCTGGGTTTATGGCATTTCAGGGGTTATTATGGAAGTTAGAATCTAAAGGGTCTAATCATCTTTAGATCCTCTGCTTTTTGTCATATTTCGGGGAATTTATTTTGCCGAAAATAAAGTGAATTCCCTATTTAGCGAATGGTCACTGTAATTTGCTAAAAGTGGAGTCGCTGAAGGAGCAATCAGACATTCAGCGAAAACTGCCGAACTGCGGCAAATAAAGTATCATGTTAGTACAATAAAAAGGCATCATTGCATCACATTACTCAGGGGTTTTGGAATCTTATTTATATATACTTATTTAGGGCACTATTACCTGGTGTGAGTTAACCCTTGCGTCGGCATGGTTTTGCGTTAGCGCCAGGTTAATTGAGTCTAGCGCCTGACCAACAGATCTTTTGCCTCTCGCTACAAACGGGAAAAATCACTTAGCGCGTTGCTATTAGCGATTTGTAGCTCGAGTTTACTGTACTTTCCGCGTCCTTTACTTAACATGGGGAGCGCTAGAGATCTCTAGCGCTTTTGCAGCTAGCAGATCAGTTGGTGCCAGCGCTAATTTTTTGAGGGGCGCTAATTGCACCATTTTACCTACTGCTAAGGCTAGGGTCAGACTAACGCATTTTTCACGTTGTCCGTGAAAATGTGCGTTCGAAGAATGGACGTATTTTTTCACAGAATACGCAATAGCGGTCATACTATGCGCAGTTTCATCCGTGATTTTGTACGGATCATCAATAAAACACTTTGTGCATCTGGACGTTATGTTGGCCGGACATTAGCAGCGTCTGACGTCTCCAATTCACTCACACACGCCGCTAGCGTACGCAGCGCACTCTGTACGTCAGTACTAGTGGTTTAACGTTCTCGAAAAAATGCGTTCATTTTCCACTTGCGTTGCGCGGCCGCACTTTTGTGCGACCGTACTTCGTATATTGGCCGTCATTGCCCGGCATCTGCTGCTAGCACGGCCGTGATTAAGTGCGCCAGAACGCGCGTTCGCACTGCCTCAGTCTGACCCTAGCCTTAACCCTGGTGCTAACTCCAAAAAAAACAGATCTTCGCCCAAAATTAACAGGCAATTGAAAGGAATGCAGCACAGGTGTTCTCTTAGCCCCATACACTATAGCAATGGATCTGGTCCGCATTGTCGTTGCTGTTGCAGTCGGCTCTATTATAAAAGTATCCTTTATCCACATATATCCTAATTCTAATATATTGCCTAATTTTAAACATTTTATGCTGGGGGCTATTCATAGTATGTAAGCAGTTGATTATTAGGGTGACTGTGTGGACCATGTTTAAAGGGACATGTGAATAAGTCTTGCCCTGAAACATGTATTATTTATTTGCTGCAGCAGGGAAATTTTTGTCGCTCACCTGGCCTTCCTTTTGGATCTATTAAATGCAGTGTAATGATTCTACATGCTGTTGGGTGGCATTTATCATGCAATGCCCATCAGCCTTAATATATGTGTGCATCAAACCATGGATGATACGGCCACCTTGGATGATTTTAATAATGCAGGGGTGTGAGGTTATTCACTGGATGTGTTCATATTCAAGCTTGTGAGGGCGGGGATAGGTATGGCCCGGCACTGGAAAAAAAAACGTTCTATCCTGTACACAACCGCATTAGTGCTGGGTCTCAGCCCGGGTTTTAGAGTTTTCCTAGCGTGCGCTAAACGACCTTGTTCATGGACTACTGCAGACAAGGTGATCTGTTCGTGGGTCGTCAGGCACTATGTTTTAGCGACTCACGCTAAATGTTTCATTTAGCGATGGTGTTTTAGCTCACATAGGTGATTTGGCCCTTAGTTTTATTCAGTGATATGATTTAGTGGTGAAAATTATTAGTGCCCCCCCAGTTTTGACTGCGGTATCTTCTGTGCCCCCCCTAAATATTGTTCCTAGAGTCGCCACTGTCTTCAAGTCAAGGGGTCCTTGGGAGGGAGGCTCCGGCGGGCTGCCCTCTACAGTGCCTGATTTAGAGGGCCTCGTATGCCTGATGTTTTAGCAACAAGAATGTTTTATCCCATAGGCTTCAATGTTAAAAATATTCCCGTTTTAATTCAATATCTAATAAACCATTGCTTATAATATTCTGCAGTAAAGAGTCTCTTTATTTTTAGATGTTTTAGGATTTTTTAAGCATTTTTTTTTAAAAAAATCTATTTTTTTTTCGAACTTTTGGCGAACACCCCAAAAAGTTTACAAACTTTCGAACTGCCAAAGTTCATATCGAACTCCGAACCGATCGAACCGAACAGCTCATCCCTACACACAAGAGTGCAACTAGGGGACGTGTTCAGCGTATCGTCCACAGCAAGGAGGTTAAGGGGAAAAAAAGGGGGGAAGAAATTTGAGTAAAGTGGCCCTTTAACCTCTTGCTGCCCTGCACCACTATTTAGTCTCCTACCTGTGCCTCATGTGGCTCTTAAGATGTCCACCCATCATTCATAGTTTTCAGAGGGCAGGCAGCATATATCCTGCTTGATGGTTGTGGGAACACAACAATGGGACAAGGCTGGCCTCGGACCTGTATAAAGACAAATACATGCATTTTCATATGTCTCCATATGTCTACATATACACTTACAGCTATAACCCCCCCTGTATGTAGCAATAAAACTCACAGTAATGTGCAGTGTGTCTGAGCATATCCCAGAGCTCCACAGCAATAAAGCCTTCAGTAATGTACGCTGTGTGTATGAGTTTTATAGCTGTGGAGCTGTGATACACTCATACACATCGCACATTACTGTTTTATTGCTGTGACATGCTTACACATTATTGTGAGTTTTATTGCTGTCGAGCTCTGATATGCTCATACCATGGCCAGCTTTTGGTGAGCGTGAAGGGTACGAGGCACCCGACCTCTCGCTCAAGTCGGCCCCGCGGGGCTACAGACAATTTATGGATGTGAGAGGAGCGTTGTGGGGAATCCCTCCTCAGCGTTGACGACACTCTCCTCACATCCTGCCTCTGTCTCTGCTTGACGCCATTGGCGGTTTATTGAGGTGGAACTCTGTGATACGTTCATACACACCGCAAATTACTCTGAATTTTAATGCTGTGGAGCTCTGTGATACACTCATACACCCTGTACATTATTGAGATTTATTGCTGTGGAGCTCTGTGTCATGCTCATACCGACCACACATATTACTGTACGTTTTATTGCTGTGGAGCTCTTTGACATGGTCATACACACCACACATATTGCTGTGGAACTCTGTGACATGCTCAGACACCCTGCAAATTACGGTGAGTTTTATTGCTGTGGAGCTCTGTGACATGCTCATGCACACCACACAATTACTGTATGTTTTATTGCTGTGGAGCTCTGTGATACACTCATACACACCGCCCATTACTGTATCACAGAGCTCCACATCAATAAAACTCACATTAATCCTGTGAAGTTGCAACCAGGTTTGGGCTCCCTGAACTTAGCACGGACGGGGCAAGGGGGAGATTTTTCAGTTAGCAGACAGACAAACAGAAAAAGGCTAGTTAAGGGAAAAGACAGAATTAGATAGATAGAAAAAAGCAAATGTATCTTCAATAGAAGATGGAAATGCTGATAAAAAGGTACAGGAAAGAAGGCAAAAGATAGGATAGGATAAGGACCCCCTCTCTCCTCCATACTTGCCAGCCTAACTCTCCTCCATGGTGACTGCAGACTCCCTTCTCTCCCAGTGTCCTCTTAGCAGGAGGCCCTAGTCTGTCACATGGTCTCAGAACTGGGCTTCTTCCTGTTCCACCCCTCAAAAGACCTTCTAGGGGTAGGGAAACAGCCCCTGCCGCTAGAAAAATTAAATCCCTCTGTGCAGGTAGTATTGTGTGCTGCCTCTAACTTGGTATTCAACAGACCCACACAGCATCCCTCCAGAGCAGCGGCCCTGCCTGCCCCTGGGCATATCAAAAGATTAAAATGCAGGGGTGTGTCTTCTGCTGTCCCGGCCGCCTCAGGGAGCCCTCCAGAGCAGCGGTCAGTGACGGCACACCAGAGAGGCAGGTTCCTGCCCAGCGGCCCTGAGTAAAAAAAGAAAAAAAGCTGTGTGATTAGGGTGTGCCCAGGTGTGCGCACGCCTATGGACATACGTTATATTTTTTATAGCATTTGGGGTATCGGAGGTCATTGCTGAACACCCTGAGCCGTCACCGGATCCCCAGGAACAGGTAGACCTGTCTCCACAGCCAATCCTGATGGAGCATTTCTCTTTCCTGGCGTATGGTAGGTTTCTCTTTTTAACAGCTGCTTACAAGTATTTTATCTTTTAACAGCTAATAGTAAGTGCACATGTATTATTTGTAAGATGATTTTCAAGTTTTAATCAAAATTATTGTGTCCCCTGGCACAGCATGGCATCTCCAATTTTGCGCAGAGACAACCAAAATATCGTTGTCCCTGGCAGTTATTTGGAGCAAATGTTGCATTCCTTCTGCAGAATGTTAGCAGATGCGCATGATTCTTGTGCACATCTGGTACCGATCATTGTGTCACTCCATATGTTTGCTTGCACTAACATATGGAGGTGATGGGTCCTGATGTCATCGTAGATCACACTTGGGATTGACAGGTGGGAAATTCTTAATTCCTGCCAGACCAATGGGCAGTGTTGGTAGAGGATACACTTTACTTCACACAGCTGTGACAGGGAAATGGGACATATTTGTATGGTAGGAGCGGGGTTGAATGGGTCATTGTATACACAGCCTGTCCAATTTATCTTTATAAAGTGTCCATGTTGTGTATTTTTACATTCATCATCTTGTTTTCATATATCTTTTATGTTTCACAAAGAAATGTTTATTAAATATTTGTTTTATTAAAGGACTTCCCAGCGTTCATCGATGATCCTGAGGCTGGACCGTCCTTCCAACATCCTGGCACTGCTGATTCTCCGGAATTGACCACTGGATGTAAGTGTTTACACAGTCACATCACAAATTGTATCATATCACTCATGACAGTACAATGCTAACCAGCAGCACTTTAGACACAAGGTTCTGCAAGACTAACGTTGTAGAGTCATGTCACATCTGTTGCCAAAAACATCATCCACTTCTGATGTTCTGTATTTTTTAACAGTTTGACATATGGATAAAGATTCGGAAATCCTCCTGACAATGGTGGAACCCCCTCTGAGACCATTGCAGCAGCAGCAGGGGCCGCATTGGAGCGCACACACTCTCTTGCCCTGGATAGCCTCAAGTCTCATTTAAGAGGGATTGCAAGCTGAACACATTGGGAAAATTGCAACCCCCTCAAATGAGGCTCAAAAAAGAGCAGGAAAACCTACACCAACACCTCCAGTACCAAGCTGAGACGGTGTCGCTCATGTGGAACATGAATGCAAAGTTGGATACCCTTCTAACCGAGCATTTGCCAGAGATACGTTTGTTTAACAGCCAGTCCTTAAACTGTTCAAATTATTGGAGCTGGAATGTTGGGTCCTCACCAGGAGCATTTGTTTCCCTCATGGCGTGAAAGGCATGCACAGTGGGACAAAAGTTCTGAAGATGCCGACTAACATCCGTCAGGTGAAAAATGGCTTAGTTAATATGGATCTTACTCATCATTTTCCCAGACTAGTAGTTCTTTAGCTGATGCTTTTACTTAAATATATTTCAGTACGTCTTTTATGTACGGTTTCCCTGTTCTTTTTCGTTGCTCCAAAAATACAGTTCATTCTTCCCAATGGTGAAATAGTTCCTGGGTGATGTCACGTACGCGTGACACGGCGAGGAGGACACCGGGTTAAGAATCACTATCCGTCTACACTAAACCCAGAATAATGACTACGTGGCCCACAATGCCCTGCATGCACTTGCCTAACTGTCACGTCAACGCCTTCACTCCAGAAGGGCATGCAATGTGATGAAGTGGACACAGGGTTGCAACTCACTATCCGTCTGCACTAGACCCAGAATAACGACTACGTTGCCCACAATCCCTATCGCCACTTTCCTTGTAAATTTCTTCACACTACCACCACAGACTGACTTTTTACCCAAGATGTCTAATGTCTGAACCAGAGCTGGCCTGAGACTGTTTGACTATGCACCCCAAAATATAAAACAGTCCAAATGACTGACTTCACCCCAACTCACTGTTTAGTAGATCGACCCGACCTTAAACAAAGACAAATCCCTATGATAATCCAGTCCTTCAGTTAGCGGGGTTCAAATATCAGGCAGAAGCAGATCTTAATACATTTTATATTTATTATGATGAGGAAAAAAATGTATCACAGCTTTTTTACAGAAGAAATAGATATGATAATTAATAATTACACACATACGCAGAGAAATAAAAAGGAGATAAACAGCAGATTCTAGTTACTTACAATACAAGCTAGACAATCAGCCATCTGGGGGGGGGGGCTCCAGCAGGAGATGACTATATTCCTCAATTGTTCAATTGACCCCCAAAGAATAAGCAAAGCCGCATGGCTCGTGTCCCAGAATATATACATTTCCTTTGCTCCTCCAAGGCCCAGCCCGTAGATGGTACAGCCCACCCACTACACTTCCCAGAATCCCCCTTCCTGTTAGTTCGTGGGCATGCCCAGTTCACGTCTTATTTAATTTTTTATGCTACCTTGTATTACATAACCCAAAAGATAATTTCCAGCTGGAACATATGGGCTTCTTTGAAATGCAGCCTGACCCTCACCACGGATGGTGTTTCCTGTAGTCTCCAGTGTCCTGCAGAACAAAGAGCACTCAGCCACCTATATTTGGGCAGCAGGAAGGCTTCCTTTTTGCATTTCAAAAAGGTGTTAACTTTCCCCCCCCATGCTGTGACAGGAAGGTCTATGCAGGTAATAAACAATAGCCTTTGATATCCCTTCAAAAGGGGATTTAGTGGCCCTCAAGGAGACAAAAGGCCATTACTATTTCTAATTACTTCCTGAAACACATCAGAAAAATAGGCTTGCCTAGGCAGAAACATTGTATTTTCAATTTATATACACAAAATATGAATGATTGATAACTGGTCATGCTTCGTATGAAGTTATCCCGGTGATAGGTGACATCCCAAAATTCTATCCCCGTGGAAGTTAAACGGAGACCGCCACGTGGAGGTAACTCGGAAGTATCATCAGACAGAATAAGAAAAAAAGCCGTGGTAGCGGCCTATTTAAAGACAGCAGCCATTAGGACACTAATTATCCTTGAGAAAGTTGTTTTTAACAACGAAAAGTATCAGATGTGTCCATTCTTTATGTTTTTTTCTGTAATAAATAACCCTTTTGTTTTTACATGGTGGTTTATATTGTGGCAGAGATTATTCTACAGATTACGCAGCGAGCCATGGATTCCTGAAGGACGTGCATTTGCCTGATTCACGAGAGCGCCAGTGTGGCGTGCCCGGTAACAAGTTTGCTACAGTAGGAGCAACAGTGCCAGCTTGGAGGGTCCAGTTCCAGGAGCGCAGCTGCAGGAGTGTTAACCACCGTGATAATTATATGTGCTCATGATCACGTACTTCTATTTGGTGAGGTCCAGAAAGGGTGTCAATCAGAGGCGGCTCTAGACTTGCTGAGGCCTTAGGCGACGGCAAGATATGAGGCCCCTATTAAACACAGGACCATAGCCGAGGCCATATACAAAGGTAATGCAGGCCATTTATATCAATAATAAATGTGATTTAAAATAGTATCAAAGAATCTTATTTACAGGGAGCAAGATCTAACATTGATTATAGTTTACAGACTTATTGCAATGCAGCTCTGTCATACACAGAGGACATCCTGAATAGGGATGAGCCGAACACCCCCCGAGTTCGGTTCGGGCCCGAACCCGAATTTTTCCAAATGTTCGGGTCCGAACCCGAACCCCATGCAAGTCAATGCATGAGAGTGCCCTCCAAGAGGGCATATATGCTACATATTTGTCATAAAAGGTGTATGGGGGTCCAGGTAGTGCCCTGGGGGACAGGAAACAAGGACAAAAAGTTTTAAAAAAATACATTTTTAAAGGGACAGTGAGTTTTCCATGAAATAAGGGTTAAAAATAAAAACAAAAAATTCCTTCAAATATCGTGCCTAGGAGGTCCCCATAACCTGCCTGTGAAGTGGCGGATTTGTAGGATGTATAGAAACACTTAAAAACAAAAAAATGATGTTTCAAATTACGGTAAATGCTTTTCCTTTAATCTATCCATAAACAACTGCTTGGGGCGGCAGTCTGTATGAAAAGAGGAGACATTTTCGTACACGCAGAATGGATGAACAAGCTCCAGCACAGAGCCCCGTCTTGGATCCCTCCCAGCTGCAATCAGAGTTACCCAGTGTGCCGTGAAGGAAATGTAACGACCCTGTCCATGCTTGCTGAACCACGTGTCTAAAGTCACATGCACCTTGTTGCTGACTGCCTTTCCCAATGACTCCATAACATTGTCTTCCACGTGCTGGTATAGTGCTGGAATGGCCTTGCGTGAAAAGTAATGGCGTTTTGGAACCTGCCACTGTGGTACAGCACATTCAGCAAATTCACGGAAGGGAGCAGAGTCCACCAGCTGGAAAGGCAGCAGCTGCAATGCGAGTAATTTTGCTAAGCTGGCATTTAGACGCTGTGCTTGGGGATGGTTGGTACTATATTTTTTCTTACGCTGCAGCAGCTGCGGCAACGTAATCTGACTGCGTAAATCTTCAGCTGCTGGGAGGATGTCACATTGTGAGGAAGGACTTGGTACATCCATTACTGTAGCATCATCCCTGTCAGTGGAGGTTGTAGGCAATGACATGGCAGGACATACCGTGGGGGTAGAGACAGATGAGGAGGAGGAGGACCTACGCAAAGTTTTGCGCCAACGGGATGCGTGGCGGATGGTCATATGTCGCCTCAAGCACGTGGTACCCAAGTGTCCGGTGTTTATCCCACGCTTCAGCCTCCTCTGACATAGATTACAAATAGCAACGGTGGGGTCTGCTGCACATTTCTTAAAGAACTCCCAGACAGCAGAGTTCCTCCATGTGTTCTTTGAGACAACAGCACTCTGCACCGGAGCAGCTCTGACATCTGATGCCTTGGACTGGCTAGTGCTACGGTTGGTCACAGAAGATGTTGTGCCTCGTGTTTGCTGTGCCTCCTCCTCCTCCTCCCCCTCCTCCTCACTTGATTCCTCAGTTCGATCTGGCACCCAGGTGGAGTCAGTGACCTCATCATCAATGTCATCTTCACCCCCTATCTCCTCATCACTGGAGCCAACTTGGCAGTATGCTGCAGCTGCTGGGGCAACATGAGTGCCAGTTATTTGTGTGTCATCACTGGCACCCCCTTCCTCTAGGTTGATTATACTCCCTTGCTCAACCTCAGAGATTGAATCAGAGCACTGTAGTTGCTGCGCATCCTCAAGCAGCATGTTACTGTCATTGTAGTCAAACAATTCAGCTGACTCCTCCGTGTGTGATAGCGAGGCTACGGCAGGAGTAGCTGTGGACATGGAGGCTGCATTAGATGCTTTGGCAGCTGAGGTAGACTGTAAAGCACTAGAAGCCTGGCTGGCAGAGGACTCGGAGGATGAGGATGGCCTGGCTAGCCAATCCACCAAATCCTCTGTATGTTGCTGCAGGTTAAGAAGACGGCCAGCACCAGTTATAAAGGACAAGCGTGCCCCTGCAGAGGATGCACCACGTCCTCCACGACCAGAGGCACAGCCTCCCGACACAGGGGCTGCTTGCCCTCTTATCTGTGTCTGGGAGCGTCTGCCTGTCCTTTTTGTTCTTTCAGACATGGTGAGTGATATATAGATTAAATATATACAGAACTTTGATTCAACTCTGGTATAAAGATTAAAGATTTACAGAACTCTGGTATAACTCAGTGAGACACCCTGATAGCTGGCAGCCAGTGACAAGACACAGATTACAATTCTCAGAAACATCCTATAAATCATTGAGACCCCCTGATGGGTACCAGTGACAAGACACAAACTACGATTCGCATAAATCTGCTACAAATCAGTGAGACCCCCTGATAGCTGGCAACAGTGACAAGACACAGATTACAATTCGCAGAAACCTCCTAAAATGCAGTGAGACCCCTTGATGGGCGGCAGTGAAACCTCCTAAAATGCAGTGAGACCCCTTGATGGGCGGCAGTGAAACCTCCTATAAATCAATGAGACCCTTTGATGGGTGGCAGTGAAACCTCTTATAAATCAGTGAGACCCTTTGATGGGTGGCAGTGAAACCTCCTATAAATCAGTGAGACCCTTTGATGGGTGGCAGTGAAACCTCCTATAAATCAGTGAGACCCTTTGATGGGTGGCAGTGAAACCTCCTATAAATCAGTGAGACCCTTTGATGGGTGGCAGTGAAACCTCCTATAAATCAGTGAGACCTTTGATGGGTGGCAGTGAAACCTCCTATAAATCAGTGAGACCCTTTGATGGGTGGCAGTGAAACCTCCTATAAATCAGTGAGACCCTTTGATGGGTGGCAGTGAAACCTCATATAAATCAGTGAGACCCTTTAAAGGGTGGCAGTGAAACCTCTTATAAATCAGTGAGACCCTTTGATGGGTGGCAGTGAAACCTCCTATAAATCAGTGAGACCCTTTGATGGGTGGCAGTGAAACCTCCTATAAATCAGTGAGACCCTTTGATGGGTGGCAGTGAAACCTCTTATAAATCAGTGAGACCCCTTGATGGGTGGCAGTGAAACCTCCTATAAATCAGTGAGACCCTTTGATGGGTGGCAGTGAAACCTCCTATAAATCAGTGAGACCCCTTGATGGGTGGCAGTGAAACCTCCTATAAATCAGTGAGACCCTTTGATGGGTGGCAGTGAAACCTCCTATAAATCAGTGAGACCCTTTGATGGGTGGCAGTGAAACCTCCTATAAATCAGTGAGACCCTTTGATGGGTGGCAGTGAAACCTCCTATAAATCAGTGAGACCCTTTGATGGGTGGCAGTGAAACCTCATATAAATCAGTGAGACCCTTTAAAGGGTGGCAGTGAAACCTCTTATAAATCAGTGAGACCCTTTGATGGGTGGCAGTGAAACCTCCTATAAATCAGTGAGACCCTTTGATGGGTGGCAGTGAAACCTCCTATAAATCAGTGAGACCCTTTGATGGGTGGCAGTGAAACCTCTTATAAATCAGTGAGACCCCTTGATGGGTGGCAGTGAAACCTCCTATAAATCAGTGAGACCCTTTGATGGGTGGCAGTGAAACCTCCTATAAATCAGTGAGACCCCTTGATGGGTGGCAGCCAGTGAGAACACACGGATTATAACAATTCCCAAATATTTTGTAGAAATTAGTGACCCCAAAAATACTGCGTGGTACTGGCTGTGTGACAAGACACAGAAGATCACCTCAATTCACAAATGTTTTAAAGAAATTAGTGAGCCCCAAAATACTGCGTGGTACTGGCTGTGTGACAAGACACATATCACCTCAATTCACAAATGTTTTGCAGAAATTAGGGAGCCCCAAAATACTGCGTGGTACTGGCTGTGTGACAAGACACAGATCACCTGAATTCACAAATGTTTTAAAGAAATTAGTGAGCCCCAAAATACTGTGTGGTACTGGCTGTGTGACAAGACACAGATCACCTCAATTCACAAATGTTTTAAAGAAATTAGTGAGCCCCAAAATACTGCGTGGTACTGGCTGTGTGACAAGACACAGATCACCTCAATTCACAAATGTTTTAAAGAAATTAGTGAGCCCCAAAATACTGCGTGGTACTGGCTGTGTGACAAGACACAGAAGATCACCTCAATTCACAAATGTTTTAAAGAAATTAGTGAGCCCCAAAATACTGCGTGGTACTGGCTGTGTGACAAGACACAGATCACCTCAATTCACAAATGTTTTAAAGAAATTAGTGAGCCCCAAAATACTGCGTGGTACTGGCTGTGTGACAAGACACAGAAGATCACCTCAATTCACAAATGTTTTAAAGAAAGTAGTGACCCCAAAAAAACTTGCTGGCACAGTGACAAGACACAAATATCAATTCCCTGATATTTTTTAGAAATGAGACCCCTCCAGACCCCCCCAGTAGCGTGGCAGACCGGCAGTAACAACACACAACAATCTCCTCTGAAATTTCCTCTGAAATGCGTGCAGAATTGGCGCGTGGAAATGTTATATAGTGTGCTGCGGGACTTAGCTCTGTGAGCCCATGATTGGGCAAAATTTGCCCAATAAGAACTCTGAGCGGTTATTGGCCTACTGTTGAACCTGTCTTGCACCAGACCTGTGGTCAGGTGCAAGGCTGTAGCCAATTACGAGCTTCAGGCCAGTGGGAAAATGCATTGTGGGCCATTGTGATGCATTGTGGACTCGAACATGCGCCGAACACCCGGAAATGTTCAGAGTTCGCGATCTACCTGAACAGGCTAAGTTCGGGCCGAACTGTCCGAACCCGAACCGCTCATCCCTAATCCTGAACAGCCCCCCCCCAAAAAAATCAGATACTCACCTCTCATCCCACGGTGAGAACGGAAGCCCGATCCGCCACTTCTGGCCACCGGGACCAGAGTGAGACTTGGGACAAATAGTCCCCAGTCTCCCTCCACGATCTCACTGTGGCCATGCACGATCTCGCGAGAGATCACATGACCTGGATCAACTCACCCTGGAGCTCCCCAGCAGGCTCTAGGCCTTTAACGCCTGACTGTCTATAAAGGCCTCGAGCTGCTAGGGAGCTCCAGGGTGAGTTGATCCTGTAATGCAGATTCGGTCAAGTTAGATAGGACCTGTCGACTATGGGGTACATTGGTGTCTGTGGCAGGCTTAAGCAAATTATGATCATACTTTGCGAACTGAATCCCCATCATTTATTCCCTCAGTCAGCTTTTTTGATCATTTTTAAAACTGTGCTTTTTTTGCCACAGAAAATGATGGAAGAAGATGGTAATTGATATGAAGTGCTCTTTCCTGGGGCTACATTCAATTCCTCGTGCTAAAACGGGGACGCTAGGAAGAAAAATGTTGCACCTGCAGTTTTCTCCCCTGCGCCCCTGTTTTACCACGGAATTACAATGCAGGCGCTTGCTGCCTGCATTGTTATCAGGCACTAAGCCCCGGGATGCGCATCAGCGAGCATCCACTCAATGGAGTCCATAGAACTCCATTGAAGCAGATTGCGGCGGTCACATGACCTGCCGGATCTCGCCTCGCGAGATCCGGCAGGTCAGCGTAGTGATCTGCAGGGAGAGACTGGGGGACTTTTTCCCCCAGTCTCTCCCTGCTTCCGCCAGTCAGAGCCACGGTCCTCGCCGCAGGATAGGAGGTGAGTATCTGGATTTTGCTGGGGGGTTCAGGCTGGTGCTAACAGATTCTGCACAAACGGAATCCATTAGCACCAAGTCCTGGCCGTGGTTAACTTTTTGCTAACCGCAGCCGGACGTTAATCAGCATGTAATCCAGCGCTGATTAACACTTTGTGCTCCCCATGTTAAGTATAGGTAGTGCAAAGTACAGTAACCTCGCGCTGAGAAGCGCAAGATTCCAAACACTAATGGGTTTCTTAACCCGTTAGCGTTTGGATTGTAATATGTGGTGGCTACCAGGGCTAACGTTAACGCTCACTCAGGTGAGCGCTGACGTTAGCACCAACTATGTAATGTAGCCCCTGGTGTTTTAGATACCCATGACATACTTGAAATCGAGAGAAATCTCAATGTTTCCTTCCTGGTAAAATACTTTAAAAATAAATAAATAAATAATATATATATTCCACCACACTTACAGGAAACATACAAAACTATTTCAGGACAACAAATGGGGTGGTTAAAACCATTTGTGCTGCTCAGATCCCTGGATTTGCAGAGGTTAAAGATCACAGGGGATGAAAATTGTCCTTTCCAGCATGGGTTGTAATATGGCAGGAATGTCTGCTCCTGGACACAGGAGACCCCTCACATTTTACAACTTACACTGGAGGGAGGCTGTGTGTGTAACCAGGGGAAGGTGGGATCTGTGCGGGGGGTGCCAAGATATGAGAGTTTACAGTGCAGAGAGCAGATATTTTCTCACCTGGCAGCCTGGTGGAATGGAGCCTCTGCTCCTCACTCAGCACCATGTGGGACAAGAGGGCAGGATGCCATGTTCCCGCTGCTCTGTAACAGCCTGCAGCTTCCAGTGCTCATCAGCAGCTGAGAGCAGCCACTCACTGGGGGCTGTGTGTGCACTGCTTATCTGACAGTGCAGGAGGAGGGCCCCAGGATCACGCTGCCTGGAGGGACTGGGAGGAGCAACTCTGGCGGCATCAGCTTCTTTCACTGCCTGGCGCTGCTGAGTGTGGGGGAAAACAACCTTGCGAGGCCCCGGGGGGGATGAGGTCTTAGGCAGCCGCCTTAACTGCCTATTTGGAGAGCCGCTTATGGTGTCAATGTTTTGGTTTCTATAATCAAACTGTATCACGCTATGTTGGTTGTATTTGTGTTTTATATCTAGTTGCACTCCATATATATTTTACTCTATTTTGTATGCCCCTTTTGACAGAAAAATGGTACCATCTGCTGGGGAAAAAAGCTATCACGTCTCCATGATACAGCTGTGGCTCTGTTGAGAAATAAATGCATTCCAAGCTGTTTAACTTGTTTTGACACTTCAGCTGTCACCCCAAGGTGCTAAAACTTTTAGGGCATATTATGTAGCCTATTTGCAAACCATTTCATTTGCAATAACTGAAATTATTTTTTGAATTGCTCCATAATTAGACTAAATCGAGTATATTCTATATTAGGGCACCTGCCAGTGCTTGATCTTTGTAATGAAGGAGTTAATTTGATAGCTACTTTATAGTAATACTATAACGATAGTAGGTGACTGTGTAGGAAGCATGATAGACTTAAGTTTCATATACTTTGTAGTTAGAAGGTTCTAGCAGGAGTTGGAGAATTATAAGAGTTAAGGGTACCTGCCCGCATGTTGCTAAATATGTAGATTATTGTGACATATTTACTGATTTATACACATCAAACAGCCAATAAATTAACCATATCTAATGCTCCATGATGGGTTAATAGCATCAGAAATGAAGCTGTGCTCAGCAGGTTCATTTTTCATAGCGCTAATACTCAGGCAGAGAATTATCATTTGTTAATCATATAGACCAGCATGATTTCTCATCACTCTAGGAACTGTTCCAGAATAGACTTCTACTCACTTTGGTCCAGCGTTGGCGACTGGCATTCTGCTTCTCTGTAGGTGGTGAGTGAAATACCATGTAAAATCATGCAAGACTTGTGTGATGGCCCACTGTGCTGAGCTGTAGCAATGACTCCCAATGACTCCGAAGTTAGAATTCAACAGCCTCCAAACGGAGGCATTCATGTTCCAACTTACTATGCATGGACTGTGTTCTCCCAGTACTTCCAAACTGGATGAATCCTTTCCAGTAGACAAAGACAGGTATAAGAAAACGTATTACTAACTCATCATGGTTGAGCGTAATCATAAGTAAAAGACACAAAAAAGGTGTAAGACTAAAAGACAGCCAAATACAAGCCAATAGTCAAGGATACCAGAAATCAGGATAGTTCAAAACAAGCTGAGGGATGGGATGGACAGCAGTCAGAGAAGTCAAACAATGAATTGGGCTAGGGGTTCAGAACTCAGGATATACAGATACACTAGCAAGGAACACAAAGGAAACAGGGTATTAGGAGGAAACTATGAACTGCCACTAACTCTTGGTGAGTAGGCTATACATAGCCCCACCACAGGTAAAGAGAGCGAGTCTTTGGAATGCTGTATGTAGAATCCTATGTAAATAATAAGACGAGGATGACAGTAGGCAGTTGGCTTCCTAACAGTGACATTCAATTTGGTGTAACTCTAATTCCTTGTTTAGGCCGGCATCAGATGAACGCAGTGATCACGTCCATGTTGCCGCACAGTTTATCGTCCGTCATAGCATAGAATCATGATCAATAGAGACCCACACACGAAGTACGTGCACACCGCACTGCGCACGCACAACGCACGTGGCAAACGGAAGCAAATTAGGCAAGAACGTAAAACCACTAGGCGGACGCGCAGAGTGCACCACGTCTGCGTAGCATTCTGTGTGAGTGCTGAGGAGATGTCAGACGAAGCACATTTGCGACGTCCAGCAGCTTGACGCACAAAATTGATTTTCATATCCTTTTCAAATGTTTATCGTTTTTCATTTTAAATTTTATTTCCCATAATTCCCTTTTTTTCTACGTCTGTCAACAAAACGGACCGTGTGGTGTCTACAGTATCTTCCGTCAGTACGTCTGTCCGTTATGCTCGCACGCAGAGTGTGCTCAGACTGCGATCGTCTCACATTAGCCTTAAAGTACATAAATATTTACACTTTGCCATGTCTAGTTCATAAAACTATGAGGGTTATTCAAAGAGAATCGAAAAAACTCAACGCACGTTCGGTGACTTTTGTTCTCTTCAATTCAGAGCGATTTGGCGATCCCATTTCGGTGACCCTGCGGGGTATTCGGCAAGCAACACAGGGCCGTCTTTGTGCAGGGAAAAGCCGCCGCAAACCCGCCAAACACTCACCGCAAAACCCAGCGAACGCACACCGAAACCCGCAAAACATCTGGATTAACCCCGCTGTCAGGGATATTTAGAGTAACACAAGATGGATGCCTGTAGCCATCTTGTTATAATGTAAAGTCTTTCTCAACTTTAACCTAGTTTTAGAATGGACCCTGAGAGATTTTTTTTTAGAGGCAAGTTCACTAACTCATTAGAGAGGAATGTGTGTTTAAAACTATAAGTGCCAGACTATGATGCTATAGACGATAAAATGTCTTTATATGATATATGCCGAGTCTAAGTGCTAGGAGACATGACAGACAATTTAAAGGTTTGTTTTCCTTGTATTAAACATATTTTCTTTCCTGGTATAGAAATATAAAATAAAATATCTATGCAAGTATATCAATATATTCACGAAAATATATTTTTATAATCAATATATTCTATTAGTAGCACAGAATATAATATTAAGAAATACTTTGAAGTATATTATAACAGTGTAATTACTGAAGAATAGAAATAAGCTGTTTTAAATGTAAGTTGCTGATCTAATTGCAAAGGAATCTAGCTGATAAAGAAGTATTTTAAATTCTTTGAATTGGATAGAAATTAAGATTTTAAATAATAATTTGACAGCCACAGACACAAGTCTGTGAGATAGTAGAAGGTTCTTTGTTCAAAACAAGATATGGAGATTGACTTTTGACCTCTGTCATATAATTCAAGTGAATATTAAAAATAATATTTGTGAATTTTATTTGAAAAGCAACACTGCCATCTTGATATGTAGTAAATATTACATTTTAAAGAATAAAATGAAGGGTCCCCATAGAGAAACATTATATTTAAATTAGGAAATAGATAAAAGAGTTAGGTGGAATCTACTATAACTGGCCATGTACTGTTCGTTGCAATCATGCACATCATTCCAGGACAGGACACACAATGCATTGATTCCAGGACATTACACCTCATTTCAATTAGGACCACACCTAAATTTTCCCTCATGGGAATGCACAATTCTAACTCTCATGCACTGACTTATCTCTCACTTATACCAAGGAGATGATAAAAGATATTATCAGACATTGATAATTTTCACATATTCCAAAACCATACATCATATCCAAAGAATATTGCTGCTGTAACTACAGAAACATTGAATCCAGATTGGACAGGTAATGTATGGGAAGCAAATTTAAGCGGGATTAATGTAAGATATATATATATATATATAGAGAAAGGTTTGCCATGCACTCATGCTTTTAAGTTTAAAAAAATGCCCGGTGCCTATAGCTTGGCTCAATATTCAAGTAGCAACTCACAAGATCACGGTGGCACTCCAGGACTGTAAAGATTCTTTTATTTCAATCCATAAAAATCGACGTTTCAGCCTCTCCCCGAGGCTTTCATCAGGACATACGAGTGAACAATGTTACCAGGACCATTTTATAGGCTTGTGCACCGATTTTTTTTTCGGTTCGATTAGATTTTTCGGATTTTCAAACTTTTCGATTCGGCTCGTTTCGACCGATTTCTGTTTCGATTCGGTTCGGCTTGACTCATTTTTCGTGTACATTTTTTTTTCGGAATATCGACCATTTTTTGTATTTTCGTGTCACTTAGCTCGTTTTTTGTATCGACTTTTCGTGATTTCGGAAATTTTCGTTTTTCGGAATTGTAGATGTTTTCGGAATATCGACCATTTTTCGTATTTTCGTGTCACTTTGCTCGTTTTTTGTATCGACTTCGGAAATTTTCGTTTTTTCGGAACGTCTGTTCTCCTCGTTTCAAAGCAATAAATTTCGATTTGACACATTTCAAGTCCATTCGAAAATTCCGAAAATATTTTGTTTCGGCTCGGAAAACTTTTCGGATCTGCCATTTTCGGATCTAAAAATTTTCGGAAAATCGGCCGCATCCGAAAACACGAATTGGGAGATATTTGGTCTCCAATATTTGTTGATATACATATTCACTCGATGATTTATCCATCACATTATATAAATAGCACCTAAAATTTTGTTTGAGATAACACATACACTGCAACTACAGTGTGATATAAGAAACAATCACATTGTTGATGTTTTGTACACCGCGCCGCTATGTGAATCTTTCTACATTCCACTTTATTTCTGAGAAGACAGCCTGCTTCCATTAAAGGGTTATTCCCATTATAATCTCTCTTTTCAATGGATTTTATGTTGCCAAAATATTTTCCTTATTTTTGATTGGGACCGCAGATATATTTGTGGACATTACGATATTGGCAATTCTCTTGCATATATAATGACATTTATAACATGCCTAGATCCCGGATATAAGGTCGTGAAACGCAAGGTGAAACTCTCAGTACGCTCAGATTTTGGATATAAGATCGTGGAACGCATGGTGGAACGCGGAAGTACCTGGTGCGCCTGCGCAACATGGCGCCGATGGTCAGCGGGGCGCGGAGGGTCCGGAAAGAGGCTAGGAACACACACTGACCACAAATCAACACAGGAAAATACGTTTATTCTTAATTATTTGGGTATATAAACATGCACACTAGTTCAGTATTGTATAGACCAGCTGATGAAGCCGTGTGTCGACGGCGAAACGCGTTCTGGCTTTCATTTATGATTTTTATTTTGTTTTAACTATCAATGAAATTTTTAGAAGAACCGATTCTGCATGTTTTGGTTTTTATTGGGTTTGACCTACGAAAACCCATACGCCTTCTGTCTTGAGCTGGGAATAGCTCCACCAAATGTGAGTTTTCACCTTTAGCTGATATATAATATATTATTATACGTCAGATATACACAAGATTGTACCTTTCTTCTTTCCCATACCTTATGGATGCAATGAGTTATCAACATTAAGGAGTGGGTTACCTGAGAAGTTATTTGAAGACAATCAACCCAAAGGCAACGATCCACTCAGAGCCAGTGAATGGGCTCTCTGTTTGTGAGTTGATCAACTATATAATGACATATATTATGCATTAATTGTTGTTATACTGCACTTAGAATTGCACCTATTTTGTGCTTACATTCCTGTATGTATTATGGTTGGTGACGTCATTTGAGAAACCAGTCCGAGTCCCCTAGTGTTCATTCCACGCAGACCAGATACGTATTTTTTCAATATGGTCCTTGTAACTATGGACGTAAAAAGTCTCTACACAATAATACCACACGAGGCGGGAGTGGAAGCGATGCGGGAACTCCTCTGTGAATCAAGAAAGTACACAGGTCCACACATAGAGTTTGTGTTGGAGCTCTTGATGTTATCTTTGGAGAATAATTACTTCCGGTTTGAGGAATCCTGGTATTTGCAAAAGACCGGGACTTCCATGGGGGCCTACATGTACCAATTTGAAAATAGATATATTTTGCCACAATTTGAATCACAGATCATTGAGTACATTCGATATATCGATGACATCTTTATTCTATGGCGGGGCACCATTGAGGAAGCCAGACAATTGGAAACGTATGTCAATGGATGCAACACTCCGGTGGAAGTCACCTTACAGGCCAGTGACACAAGAATTCAATTCTTGGATGTGGAGGTCTATAAAGGTGTGAATCAATTACAATATACGCTGTACTCAAAACCAACAGATCGGAACACATTATTGCATGCTTCAAGTGCACACCCAGAACACATACAAAAGTCTTTACCCTATGCCCAATTCTTACGGGTGATCAGAAACAACTCCGACAGCAACAATTGTGAGCAACAGTTGCAACTTATGTATAAAAGATTCAGAGTGAGGGGATATTCCAAAAAGATACTGGATTCAGCATTACGGAAGGCGCAACAGCCTGATACAACTAAGAAATTAAAAGACAAGAGATTGGTTTTCCCCACTCAACACAACTCGGCATCAAAGGAATTGGTTTCCAGCATACGAAACAATTGGCGAATTATGGAACAAGATTTGTCGCTACCGGAATCATTCAAAAACAAACCCATGATATGTTACAAAAGGGGAAAGAATTTAAAAGATCTATTGGTTCGAACTGATCCAATAAAGAGCTATGAACGACAATCAAAGGGATTCCATAATTATGGGTGTAAAAGATGTTTGGGCTGCGTCACTTGTGGGCACATGGTTCCGTCAAAGACGTTCGCTCATCCACACACAGGGAAGGTGTATAAGATTCAGCACAATATCACATGCAAAACCGAGTTTGTGGTATATAAAATACTGTGCCCCTGTGGGAAGGCCTACATCGGTAAGACAGAGACACCGCTGTGTGATCAGGAATCATCGCTCCAATATTAGGACGGCGTACCGTGATGGAAAATCAGATAAACCTGTGGCTCGGCATTTTTTGGAGTATAATCACCCGCTATCCTCACTCAGATTTACGGCGATAGATCATATACCAATCCCCCTACATGGAGGCAATCGAGGACAGATGCTGTTACAGAGGGAAATTATATGGATACACCGCTTACGCACTGTATCCCCCGATGGGCTTAATGAAAAGATGTCTTTTGCTATGTTTTAATTTCCTTGGCAATTGTCCAGCTATATATGACCCCCCTTTTAATATTGGTGGGGGATCATATACAGCTGTATGGCGCAAGCGTAGTCCTTCAAATTAAGAATAGATAGAGTTGCTGTACAGGGTGAATTATCCCCCGTTTATGGCATAAATGTAAATAGAGATTCCCCAGAGTGGATGCTCAGCGGTTGTTGCAAATTGCTGCAATGGTGCACTCCCGCTTGTTGAACGTGGGAAGATTAGAGAGAGGGGGGTGAGGCCCCTTGTCCTCGGTGAATGCCCGCTGTGGTGGAGTGTTTTGTGTTTGTTTTTTGTTTTTAAATTCACAGGCAGCAGGCATGGCCCTTCCTTAAGGCTAGGGTCAGACTGAGGCAGTGCGAACGCGCGTTCTGGCGCACTTAATCACGGCCGTGCTAGCAGCAGATGCCGGGCAATGACGGCCAATATACGAAGTACGGTCGCACAAAAGTCCGGCTGCGCAACGCAAGTGGAAAATGAACGCATTTTTTCGAGAACGTTAAACCACTAGTACTGACGTACAGAGTGCGCTGCGTCCGCTAGCGGCGTGTGTGCGTGAATTGGAGACATCAGACGCTGCTAATGTCCGGCCAACATAACGTCCAGATGCAAGAAGTGTTTTATTGATGATCCGTACAAAATCACGGATGAAACTGCGCATAGTATGACCGCTATTGCGTATTCCGTGAAAAAATACGTCCATTCTTCGAACGCACATTTTCACGGACAACGTGAAAAATGCGTTCGTCTGACCCTAGCCTTACTGTCCTAAAGACGCACTCGATAGTGGTAACACAGCGTTGACATGAAGGGAGGAGTCTGTAAGTATCTAGCATTTAGTGTTGCTAGGATACTTGACATGTATCACCTAATGAGCTTTTGGGTAGGCGCATGCGCGCAGGGAAGACGCCGATGTTGAACGCCAGGGTGTGGTGAGTTAACCCTTTGATGATTGTATGTTTTATGTGTATAAAATGGTCCTGGTAACACTGTTCACTTGTATGTCCCGATGAAAGCCTCGGGGAGAGGCTGAAACATCGATTTTTATGGATTGAAATAAAAGAATCTTTACAGTCCTGGAGTGCCACCGTGATCTTGTGAGTTGCTATATATATATAGAGGTGGATATATATTGCAATGAATGTAGACTGAGCTTTATCTCAGATTATTGTTAGATCAGAGACTGACATATTTCTAACCTGCAGTATAAAAATATGGGAAGCATCTGGTATATATAAGGATATAAATTGTCCTAAAGTATTTGTTGCAATAGTAGATACATAAATATATATATTGAATTTGAAAGTTACTGTGATTGAAGTAATTAAGCAAGGAAATTTAACTACAATATAAAAAGCAGAAGATTAGAAGCTTAATTCTCGTTATTAGGGGAAGATTCACTAAATAAGTTTTTATTACTTATCATTCTAGAAATAGAATAAGTGATAGCTCATCTTTTGTTGATCCACATAGCATAGAGATATATATATAGCTGGTATTAAACTGGTGCCGGGAATACATGTTAATTGTTTTCTTTAAGCAGAGATGTTTATTAACCATCTGTGTGTAGTTAATAACTGATAAGGTAAATGATATTAATCATATATGCAGTTACTAACAGGAGATACATATATTGGGGAGCTAGAAATCTGTGTGCTGATGGATGGATGATGTTGTGTTTTCTCAGTGTTTGATTATGTTATGAGATTTAAGACCTTTTTGTATACGTAATAAATATATGTGTATACTTTTTTATCTAGTTGCTTGGTTGGGTATATTTTTTAAAGCAAAACACATACAATTAAAAGAATTTAGGAGAAATTCTGAGAAATATAGACGATTGATATTTATATCTCGTATAAGTTTCTTATTGATTATATCTTCGACACCGCCGAACACACCGGAGAAACCCGAGCAGCCGCCGATCACAGCGCAGAGCAGCCGACGGAAAAACCCGACACAACAGACAAATGGAGTGAATAAAAAAAACACAGTACTCTTGAATGTTTGAAAATTGAAATGCTGTTTGTATAGAAACTACAGAACGAAAATGTCTGAAATTTACATATAAGATCCAATGAATGATAATAAAAAGGGCAATTACAGAAAAAAGAAAAAACGATTTACAGTAAAAGGAAATGAAAAAACATTTTTGCTCAAAAATTTTAAAAAATGCCTAAAAGATCCAAAAAGAGACTTTTTACTGCAGAATATTATAATCTACGGTTTATTAGATATTGAATTAAAACGGGAATATTTTTTACATCAAAGCCTATGGGATTCTCCTGAATAAACCTGTCAAATGAAACCACCGAACAGCAAGGCAATTCGGCAACTTTTCCCTGCTGGTTTTTGTTCTCTGAATAGACGAAGCATTGCTTCTCTATGGGGATTCACTGCCCTCAAACCGGCACCGAACAGGCACCGTATGTGCAGGCAATTCGCCAGGATTTGACAAACTGCCTGCTCTCTGGATAGCCGATTGGCCAGGAAAGGTAAACGTACGCTGAATTTCACTGTTTGGTTACCTTTCGGCCACAATTCGGATCTCTTTGAATAACCCTGATTGTCAAAAATCTTCAGAAGTGAATATCCAAGAGAGAAAAGGAACGACTATTTTAACTTGAAAAGGGGTTTTTACGTATGTGGGAACTGCATCAGCTGTATAAGCACTGGAAACACGAAAAGATATGTAGCTGCAATTGACAACTGAAAAGGAAAATGGAAAATTAAGGATGTCCTACTCCTTACCTGCTTCTCCATACATGTTATTTATCTAATCATATGCCCCTGTGGAAAAAGATATCCTGTATGTTAAGAATCCATGGTAAGAAAAGGTTTGCTAGATCCTTTATGCTTTCCTGGACACTTATTAATTCTTTGTGTTCGTGTTTATGATCTGCTTTTAATCTGGTCCAAAACTTCTGGATGTTACTACATGGATTCTGTATTACGTAATGTACGCAAAGACTTTTACAATTATAAAACAAGGCAAATATTGCTATCTAAAAAGAGCAATATTCCGCTCACAAAAAACATAATCACAATCCAATCCGTTGAAAAAAATGCTTCTATTTTCAGAATCTTTATTACAAAAATGTCCAGAGGACAAACCTAACCACACGGAAAGCATATTTTACCTGTGGTATCGCCTACCATTTTTTTTTTTTTTTATGTTTGCAGTCAATCCACTCAAATACTTAGAAAACAGTGTTCTTGCGCTGCTCCACCAGGGGAAACAACAGAAGGGGAAAAACTGAAAATAAAAATATTCCCTAAACTGTATGAGCTTGTTGAAGTATTTGCCACTGGCAAAAAAGTATTGTGTTTTATTTATGTATAAATGTTGTAGGCTATAATTAATTTACCTTTTTTGAAGGTATGTGTACATGAGCTGGAGGCTGATTTATTTTGTGTCTATCACGGAACTGCATTTAACAAACACCAACTGTAATCAATAATTGTAGTTAAATAAATATACTACTTTTTTATATACTTTAGCATTGAAATTGGATGCAAACAAATGGTGCATTTTTTATCAGATCAGGGTTACATTTTTTTATTTTGTAAAACTGTCTGAAACAAGCTATTTGCATTTAAAATGAAACATTAATTAAATATTTAATAATGTTTGCTTTTTTGAATGTAATGCTTGAAAGTATTTACTTGCATTTTTTTAAATTAGGCAGCAGTAAGGAAGCAGAACAGATATAAAGTATCAGAGAAAATGTTATAAACTAATAAATGATGCAATTCACAAGTGCAACCAAAAATCTATTGATGAAGGTTCAAAGTGAAGTGATTAAGGCCAGGCTTTAATGAGTAACACCTTAAGGTGCAATTATGTGCTAATTCCTTATGGCAATCAATTCTTGATAGATTGTATATCTAATTGAAATGCTTAATTAACCATATGATAACAGAAATATAAATGTATTTATTTCATTTCTATCAGGGTTATTCAGAGAGAGCAGTGAAAAGCAGGAGAATGACTGGAGAATGGAAAATTCTAGGTCAAAATAGCAAAACCAGAAAAATTCTCCTTTTTATCTCACTTTCCAAATCAGATATTTTGACCTCGAATTTCCCATTCTCCAGTCATTCTCCTACTTTTCACCGCTCTCTGAATAACCCTGTATATGTTTTTATTAAGCTTGTTTTCATATGAATGTTAGTTTGATTTCCATGAAGAAGTCACATTTGGCTTGTGATGAAACACGTTGGATATAAAGTAGCATTTTCCTTATTTTTACTCTGTTTTATTAAAATGAACTCTTACAAATTGGGTTACATTCCCATAAGTAGTGATTTTCTCATCTTTGAGAATTTCCAGGCAATATGGACGACTAACCATAATAGACTTGCTAGCTCAACTTAATGAACTTTGATGCGGTTTTTCACCTGGTTTTGTGAGTGACAATCTTTGGTCATTGATTGTATTTTATATGCAGTCTTAGCTATGTAGTTTACATACAGTCAGGTCCACAAATATTGGGACATCAACACAATTCTAACATCTTTGGCTCTATACACCACCACAATGGAGTTGGAAAGAAAACAAACACAATGTGCTTTAACTGCAGACTGTCAGCTTTAATTTGAGGGTATGTACATCCAACTCAGGTGACCGGTGTAGGACTTCCAGCCTACACTTACTTGTTAAGGGACCAAAGGTAATGGGACAGATTAATAATCATAAATCAAACTTTCCCTTCTTAATACTTGGTTGCAAATCCTTTGCAGTCAATCACAGCCTGAAGTCTGGAATGCATAGACATCACCAGACGCTGGGTTTCATCCCTGGTGATGCTCTGCCAGGCCTCTACTGCAACTGTCTTCAGTTCCTGCTCGTTCTTGGGGCATTTTCCCTTCAGTTTTGTCTTCAGCAAGTGAAATGCAGGCTCAATGGGATTCAGGTCAGGTGATTGACTTGGCCATTGCATAACATTCCACTTCTGCCCCTTCAAAAACTCTTTGGTTGCTTTTGCAGTATGCTTTGGGTCATTGTCCATCTGCACTGTGAAGCGCTGTCCAATGAGTTCTGCAGCATTTGGCTGAATGTGAGCAGATAATATTGCCCGAAACACTTCAGAATTCATTCTGCTGCTTTTGTCAGCAGTCACATCATCAATAAATACAAGAGAACCGTTCCATTGGCAGCCATACATGCCCACGCCATGACACTACCACCACCATGCTTCACTGATGAGGTGGTATGCTTAGGATCATGAGCAGTTCCTTTCCTTCTCCATACTCTTCTCTTACCATCACTCTGGTACAAGTTGATCTTGGTCTCATCTGTCCATAGGATCTTGTTCCAGAACTGTGAAGGCTTTGTTAGGTGTTGTTTGGCAAACTCTAATCTGGCCTTCCTGTTTTTGAGGCTCACCAATGGTTTACATCTCGTGGTGAACCCTCTGTATTCACACTGGTGAAGTCTTCCCTTGATTGTTTACTTTGACACACATACACTTACCTCCTGGAGAGTGTTCTTGATCTGGCCAACTGTTGTGAAGGGTGTTTTCTTCACCAGGGAAAGAATTATTCGGTCCTCCACCACAGTTGTTTTCCGTGGTCTCCCGGGTCTTTTGGTGTTGCTGAGCTCACCGGTGCGTTCCTTCTTTTTGAGAACATTCCAAACAGTTCTTTTGGCCACGCCTAATGTTCTTGCTATCTCTCTGATGGGTTTGTTTTGTTTCTTCAGCCTAATGATGGCTTGCTTCACTGATAGTGACAGCTCTTTGGATCTCATCTTGAGAGTTGACAGCAACAGATTCCAAATGCAAATAGCACACTTGAAATGAACTCTGTGCCTTTTATCTGCACATTGTAATTGGGGTAATGAGGGAATATCACACCCCTGGCCATGGAACAGCTGAGAAGCCAATTGTCCCATTATCTTTGGTCCCTTAACAAGTGGGAGGCACATCTGCAAACTGCTGTATGTCCTACACCGTTCACCTGAGTTGGATGTACATACCCTCAAATTAAAGCTGACAGTCTTCAGTTAAAGCACATGTGTTTGTCTCATTCCAACTCCATTGTGGTGGTGTATAGAGCCAAAGATGTTAGAATTGGGTCGATGTCCCAATATTTCTGGACGTGACTGTAGTTACATAGGCTGAAAAAAAACATGCGTCCATCGGGTTCAGCCTCTCACACAACAGCTACTGCTGTTGATCCAAAAGAAGGCAAAAAAACTCAGTCTGAAATGCTCACCAATATGCAACAAACTGGGGAAGAATTCCTTCTTGACCCCAGAATGGCAGTCAGATTTCTCCTTGGATCAAGAAGCTTACCCACATATTAAATATTATAACCCTTAATATTCTGTTTCTGCAGGAAGTCATCCAGTCGATTTTTAAAAGTCTGTACAGTCTCTGACCCAACCACCTCAACAGTCAGAGAATTCCACAGCTTTATTGATGTCACCGTAAAATAACCCTTCCTATGCTTTAGGCTGAATTTCCTTTCGTCCAGTCTAAATGGGTGACCTCGTGTCCTGTGTACAGTCCTGTTAATAAACAGGTTTCCAGACAATGGTTTATAATGGCCCCGTATATATTTATATAAGGTAATCAGATCCCCTCTAAGGCGCCGTTTCTCTAATCTAAACAGGTTTAAGCTTGTTAGTCTTTCCTCATAACTTAAGCCTTCCATTCCCCTTATTAATTTAGTCGCCCGTCTCTGTAATTTTTCTAGCGCTATAAAATCCTTTCTTAAAACAGGTGCCCAAAATTGCACAGCATATTCAAGGTGCGGTCTTACCATTGATTTATACAGAGGCAAAATTATGTTTTCATCCCGAGAGTGAACTCCCCTTTTAATGCATGCCAATATCTTGCTGGCCTTGGCGGCTGCTGTTTGACATTGCACATTGTTACTTAGTTTGAAGTCTATGATTATTCCCAAATCCTTCTCCTGCTTGGATTTTCCTAACTCCGTACCATTTAGGGTATAAGTTGCTTGTGGGTTCTTCACTCCAAAGTGCATAACTTTGCATTTATCTACATTAAATTTCATCTGCCATTTAAGTGCCCAGTCCCCAATCTATCTAAATCCCTCTGCAGCGAAGTAACATCCTGCTCACATTGTATTACCTTTCCTAGTTTTGTGTCATCTGCAAACGCTGATACATGACTTTCAATGCCTATGTCAAGGTCATTTATAAATAAATTGAATAGAATTGGTCCTATAACAGACCCCTGAGGGACACCAATTACCACTGATGTCCATCTTGATTATGTACCATTTATGACCACTCTCTGTACCCTATCTTTTATCCAGTTTCCTATCCAAGAACATGTATTTTCATCTAGACCAATTTTTCTTAATTTAAATAGTAACCTTTTGTGTGGAACTGTGTCTAAAGCTTTGGCAAAATCCAAGCAAATCACATCCACTGTGACCCCCTGATCTATACTTCTACTTACTTCCTCATAGAACGTAATTAGGTTAGTCTGACATGATCTGAGCTTCATAAAACCATGCTGATTTTTGCCAATTACATTATACCTCCCAATAAATTTCTGAATATTATCCCTTAGTAACCCCTCAAATACTTTCCCAGTCACAGATGTTAAGCTCACAGGTCTATAAATCCCAGGCACAAACAGCTTTTCCCCAATCCTCTGGTACGATTCCTGCAAGAAAAGAATCTTGAAAGATAAAGAACATATTTACATATATATATGTTTACATATTTCAACACATTGCTCCCTCAGTACTCGTGGGTGAATTCCATCCGGCCCTGGGGCTTTATTCACATTGACTTTGTTTAATTGCTGCAAAACCTTAGTTTAGATTTGCCTTATAGGATGGGCTTGTCCTCATATTTTTTTATGTTCCATAATTTATACCCAAGACTGCTGGGGTGTCCTGGAAGGAAACTACTTTGTTCATCTAAATAGATTTTCTTTAGAAGGTAAGTGGTCTCTGCGTAGTGTGTATGTCACTGGGAGGTTGTTATTTGTTACACGTTGTGGTCAATTCACTTATGGTGTCTATACAACCTCTATCCTGAAAGCTTTTTAACAATACTGGTATTTGCATTATTGTTTTCATTATCTTTGTGTCTAGTTAAATATTAAGTTTGCACGTCTTACTTCTATATATTTTATAAAATCAAAACTGTGCCAGAGACAATGCTGGCGAAAACAGCAAATGCAAAAATTCAAAATAATCGTAAAAGATGCTGACAGTTTCCTATTTCTCCCATCTACACATTTAGTTCCTCCATGCTACTCCTCCCAGCTCTACCCTTTGAATGGGACAAGAAGGGTACATGCCCCGGATGCTGTGTTCTATGGGGCCCCATTGGTCCTATTGTCAGGTAAAATGCAATTCAGGTTACAAAACAAAATATAATGCAAGCATATAGGTGAGCGTTAATGCTAGGTGAAGTGCCTTTAATGCATGCCACACATATTTCATTCCAAACGCTAACGGGTTAAAAAACCTGTTAGCGTATCGATGATTGCATTCCCTCCTGTGAGCTTATTGAAATGTTAACCGCATCTTGAAGCTGGTGCTAACTGATTCCACTTCTGCAGAATCAGCACCGGCTTAACCCCCCCAATAAACTCAGAAACTCAACTCTCATCCCGTGGCCTGAACAGTGGCTCGATCCACTGCTTCTGGCCGACCGGAGAAGAGGGAGACTGGGGACAAATAGGCCCCAGTCTCTGACTTTGAATCACACCACGACCTCATGAGAGCAAGATCATGCAGGTCACGTGGACTGGCCGCTCGTGGTCCTGATACTAGTGGCGGCACGTTAGCACTGCCGCAAGTATCCAGGAGGGTAGCGCGTAGTTTAGGGGCAGGCTGTTGAATTAGCACTGCCCCGTAATATGCCGCTAAAATGGGGGACGCTAAGGGGTAACATGCAGGTACAGGTTTTCCCTGTTAGCCTCAATGTTTTAGCGCAGTGCATGGAATAGTGCCCTTAGTGTCCATTTACCCCCCTAAACAGCCACTAATCTTTAGACCTTCGCTATCCTCACCTCATCGTATTTTTTGATTGCTGACAAATATATCACAGAAACCTTTGCTTAATTATTAGTGCAAATTCTGGGGTCCTTGCTGTGTATTTGTAGAATAAGAGGCGGTAAAGAAAAGTTTCGCCCTCCTAGACATTGAGGTGCATAAATTAGTGTGCTTTTTAACTCAGATTTTTTTAGACTATCAATAACGTTGGTGCAACTAAATCACTTCTATATTTGGTTACTTTTGGCCATCTGGGCAATATTACAAAGCTGGTGCTAAGTTAGCCAGAGCTGTTGTAATCATAACGGGCCACATTACATTCTTGGTGCTAATGTTAGCGCTCACCTGAGTGAGCGTTAACGTTAGCCCTGGTGGCCCTAACGTGGGCGCACCATATTACAATCCAAACGCTAACGGGTTAAAAAACACGTTACCCTTTGGTATCTTGCACTTTTCAGTGCGAGGTTACTGTACTTTACGTTCCCTATACTTAACATGGGGAGCGCAAAGTGTTAATCAGTGTTAGGATTACAAAGTCCTAACGCTAATTACCATCTGGCTGCGGTTACCAGAAAGTTAACCACAGCTTGGACTTGGTGCTAACGGATTCTGCTGCTACAGAATCCATCAGCACCAGCAGTAACCCCCCAAATAAATCAGATACTCACCTCCTATCCCAAGGTGAGGACCGCGGCTCCAACCGCCTCCTCTGTCTGCCGGGACCAGGGAGAGAATGGGAGAAAAAGTCCCCCAGTCTCCACCTGCAGATCACTACGCCGACCTGCCAGATATCGCGAGGCGAGATGCGGCAGGTCATGTGACTGGCGCTGTCTGCCTCAATGGAGTCCTATGGACTCCATGGAGGAGATGCGTGCAGAGGCGATTAGCGCTGCCGCACGCATCCCGGGGCTTTGTGCCCGATAACAATGCAGGCAGCTTTTCTAGCACCAGCTCCATAGACTGTAATGGCTCTTGGTAAGTTTACAACAGCTCTGGTTAAGTTAGCACCAGCTTTGTAATACTGCCCTCAATGTTTTAGTCACGTAGCGCCGCGGAGTGATTGTAGAGGGAGACTGGGAACTATTTATCTCCAGTCTCACTCTGCTCCCGGCGACAAGAAGCAGCAAATTGGGCCACCATTGTCGCCATGGGATGAGAGGTGAGTATCTGATTTATTGGGGGGGTAGGGGGTGCTAAATTATTTTGCAAAAGAATCAGTTAGCAACATCTTTTAGGTGTAACTAAAATTTTGGGCTGCGCATCGCTGCGGTAACTAGCGTTAGGACTTTGTAATTCCTTACTTATCGAAATGCTAATGGCTGATTGCGCTCCCCATGTTAATTGTAGGATTTGCAAAGTACAGTAAGACTGCGGAGGCTAGCGCAGTCACCAATGCGTTAACAGATTTTTCGCAGGTTTAGCGTCAGGAAAGTAATATGGGGGCACTTGTTACAGTCGCTTATCCTATCATTAACAGCAACTCATCCGAACACTACCGTTAGCACTCACTAGGGAATAGAGCCCTTACTCAATTATCTACCTTGCCTTACTCTTGTGGTCTAATGTTTAATGCAGTAGGGATATCAGCCGCTTTTGATAATTTTTGCACTAACTGCAACTACTACAATAATATGTGCTCCTGGGATACAGCGGATTACCTGTGTGCGCCATGAATAGGAAGCAGCACCATGAGTGATCAAGCATAGCAGAGCAATCTATATCAGAAGTATAAAGCAGAAGCCCTAGCAGAAATATAAATCATGATCCTGCACCTTGTATTAGCCTTTTGGGGCAAATGTTACAAACCTCTATGTTAAAAGCCTAGATTTCCACTGGGTGGCACTATATTACAAACTAATAATAGCAATTTCTTCAAGTAGAACAAACAGTAATATAATACATTTTGTCTTGGGTCACACTCACTACTGTTAAACACAAAATCCAGCATAAAATCTATGTGCATAATTTAGACACGTCTCAATGCAAGAAAAGCAAGCTATGCAATAAATTCACAATGTTTCTCCTGATTAAAATATGCAAAGGCAAAATTCCTATAACGTTTTCAAATTGTGAAGAAGCAATGTAACTATAATGCGGTGATTCAAGTAATGCTTTGTTATACAAATATAAAATCTCTACATATATCAAATTGTGCCTAAATTAATGGTCAATAATCACCAAAATATAGAAAACTTTTCTTGCTCACCAATAAATGACATCAAGGACTACATCAAGGTCAGAGTGCTGGCAACCAAGCCTCTGTTATTGGATCCAGTCTTCTAGTGTAGACCTTTTCAATAAAATGTATATATTTGACACTTGACTTATTTTTCAACAATTAAGGGGTCATTCAGAGAGCACCGAAATGTCGCTTAAATTTTGGTGCCCTCTTGTTCCCAGCGCTTCCCTGCACTTCGGGGAATCAAAGTTCCCCACCCTACGGGGTTTTCAGCAAGCACCGTAGGGCCCCCGCAGTGCAGGGAAAACCCGCCACAAACCCGACAAACACTCACTGAACACTCACCGAAAACCCGCAGAAACCACCGCAAAAACCATGTCGGAAAAAGCAAGCGAGCCACCGATCACAGCTCAGAGCAGCCGCCAGAAAAAGCCGACAAGCTGACGAATAGTGATGGGCCGAACACACCCCGTGTTCGGTTCGCATTCGAAACTCGAACATTTGAAAAAGTTTGAATTCGAACACGAACACGATTCGAACGCAATGCAAGACAATGGGTCACAAAAGTTCACAGTACGCTTGAAAGTGTCAAAATTGAAACGCTGTTTGCAAAAAACTACTGAGCAAAAATGTCTGGAATTTACATATAAGATCCTATGAATGATAATAAATAGGCATGTTACAGGAAAAAGAAAATACGCTTTCAAATAGAAACGGCGAAAAATTTTGCTGAAAAAATCCAGAAAAATGCCTAATAGATCCTAAAAAATCTATAAATAAAGAGACTTTTTACTGCAGAATACAATAATAAACGGTTTAGTAGATACTGAATTCAAATGGGAATATTTTTAACATTGAAGCCTATGGGGCTCGCCTGAATAAACCTGCCAAATGAAATCACCGAACAGCAGGGCATTTTGTCAACTTTTCACTGCTGTTCGGTGTTCTCTGAATAGATGAACCATTGCTTCTCTATGGGGGATGTCACTGCTGTAGAACAGCACCGTATGTGCAGGCAATTCGCCAAAATTGCCTGCTCTCTGAATAGCCGAATGGCCCCGAAATGTGCGGTACGCTGAATTTCAGCGTCCGGTTACATTTCGGCGCCATGTTGGACCTCTCTGAGTAACCCTGTTAGTGATTCCACTGAGGTTAGGAGCACTGGGTCTGTGCATGTGTCTGAGAAATATGTGATCCATGAAACCTTCAAGATGAAAGTGTACAAAAAAGTATGACAACCCCTGTACAACATCAGTGAAGCGTCTCCTCTTGCTGTTTGAATACATCTTTTGTGAAATGCTGAAGATTGTCGTAGTACACAACTATGGCAAACACAGGCGCTTCCTAGGGATGAGCTGTTCGTTCGATCTGTTCGGAGTTCACATCGAACATCGGCCGTTCGGCTAACTCCGAACATTTCCGCGTGTTCGGTTCGAGTTCGCCCCCAACAATGCACCACAATGGACCACAATGCACTTTTCCACTGGCCTGAAGCTTGTAATTGGGTACAGCCTTGCACCTGACCACAAGACAGGTGCAAGACAGGTGCAAGACTATGCCAATCACGGTTCAGAGTCCTGATTGGGCAAATTTTTGCCCAATCATGGGCTCACAGAGCTAAGTCCCGCAGCACACTATATAAGGTGTCCCTAGCAGCCCCAGCACGTGTTTTTTGAGAGGAGATTGTTCTGTTAGTGTGTCTTCTCAGTGCCAGCAGCTATTGGGGAGGGGGGGTCTCACTTCTACGAGATATCTGGGAATTGTTGTAATCTGTGTGTTCTCACTGTCAGCAGCTATTGTGGGGGTCTCACTTCTACAAGATATCTGGGAATTGTTGTAATCAGTGTGTTCTCACTGCCAGCAGCTATTGGGGGGTCTCACATCTACAAGATATCTGGGAATTGTTGTAATCTGTGTGTTCTCACTGCCAGCAGCTATTGGGGGTCTTACTTCTACAAGATATCTAGGAATTGTTATAATCTGTGTGTTCTCACTGCCAGCAGCTATTGGGGGGTCTCACTTCTACAAGATATCTGGGAATTGTTGTAATCTGTGTGTTCTCACTGCCAGCAGCTATTGGGGGGGGGTCTCACTTCTATCAGGTATCTGGGAATTGTAATCTGTGTCTTGTCACTGCCACCCATCAGGGGGTCTCAATGATTTATAGGAGGTCCCTGGGAATTGTAATCTGTGTCTTGTCACTGCCACCCATCAGGGGATCTCACTGATTTATAGGAGGTTCCTGTGAATTGTAATCTGTGTCTTATCACTGCCACCCATCAGGGGGTCTCACTGATTTACAGGAGGTTCCTGGGAATTGTAATTTGTGTCTTGTCACTGCCACCCATCAGGGGGTCTCACTGATTTATAGGAGGTTTCTGGGAATTGTAATCTGTGTCTTCTCACTGCCAGCTATCAGGGGGTCCCACATACTTCTATCAGATTTCTGTGAATTTTAATCTGTGTCTTGTCACTGCCACCCATCAGGGGGTCTCACTGATTTATAGGAGGTTTCTGGGAATTGTAATCTGTGTCTTGTCACTGCCACCCATCAGGGGGTCTCACTGATTTATAGGAGGTTTCTGGGAATTGTAATCTGTGTCTTCTCACTGCCAGCTATCAGGGGGCCCCACATACTTCTAGCAGATTTCTGTGAATTTTAATCTGTGTCTTGTCACTGCCACCCATCAGGGGGTCTCACTGATTTATAGGAGGTTTCTGGGAATTGTAATCTGTGTCTTGTCACTGCCACCCATCAGGGGGTCTCACTGATTAATAGGAGGTTTCTGGGAATTGTAATTTGTGTCTTGTCACTGCCACCCATCAGGGGGTCTCACAGATTTATAGGAGGTTTCTGGGAATTTTAATCTGTGTCTTGTCACTGGCTGCCAGCTATCAGGGTGTCTCACTGAGTTATACCAAAATTCTGGAAATCTTTAATCTAGATAGCACAGATGAATCAGAGTTCTGCATATCTCCAATTTTTGTAACAGAGTTGAATCAGAGTTTTGTATATCTTTAATCTATATATCACTCACCATGTCAGAAAGACCAAAAAGGACAGGCAGATGCTCCCAGACACAGATAAGAGGGCAAGCAGCCTCTGTGTCAGAAGGCTGTGCCCCTGGTCGTCATGGACGTGGTGCATTCTCTGCAGGGGCACGCTTGTCCTTGTTTCTAACTGGTGCTGGCCATCTTAAGCAGCAGCAACATACAGAGGATTTGCAGGATTGGCTAACCAGGCCATCCTCATCCCCTGAGTCCTCTGCCAGCCAGGCTTGTAGTGGTTTACAGTCCACCTCAGCTGCCAAAACATCTAATGCAGCCTCCATGCCCACAGCTACTCCTGTCATAGCCTCACTATCACACACGGAGGAGTCAGCTAAATTGTTTGACTACAATGACAGTGACATGCTGCTAGAGGAAGGGGGTGCCAGTGACACACAAATAAATGGCACTCATGTTGCCCCAGCAGCTGCAGCATACTGCCAAGTTGGCTCCAGTGACGAGAAGATAGGGGGTGATGACAATGATGATGAGGTCACAGACTCCACCTGGGTGCCTGATCGAACAGAGGAGTCAAGTGAGGAGGAGGAGGCACAACGTCCTCTATGACCAACTGTAGCCAGTCCAAGGCATCAGATGTCAGAGCTGCTCAGGTGCAGAGCGGTGTTGTCTCAAAGCACACATCCAGGAACTCTGCTGTCTGGGAGTTCTTTAAGAAATGTGCAGCAAACCGCACCATTGCTATTTTTAATGGTTTACAGTCCACCTCAGCTGCCAAACATGTAATTCAGCCTCCATGTCCACAGCTACTCCTACCGTAGCCTCACTATCATACACGGAGGAGTCAGCTGAATTGTTTGACTACAGTGACAGTGTCAGTGACATGCTGCTTGAGGATGAGCAGCAACTCCAGTGCTCTGTTTCAAACTCTGAGGTTGAGGAAGGGAGTAAAATCAGCCTAGAGGGAGGGGGTGCCAGTGACACACAAAGAACTGGCACTCCTGTTCCCCCAGCAGCTGCAGCATATTGCGAGGTTGGCTCCAGTGACGAGGAGATAGGGGGTGATGACGATGATGAGGTCACTGACTCCACCTGGGTGCCTGATCGAACAGAGGAGTCAAGGGAGGAGGAGGAGGAGGAAGCACAACAAAAACAAGGCATAACGTCCTCTATGACCAACCGTAGCCAGTCCAAGGCAGCAGAAGTCACAGCTGCTCAGGTGCAGAGCACTGTTGTCTCAAAGCACATGTACAGGAAGTCTGCTGTCTGGGAGTTCTTTAAGAAATGTGTAGCAGACCGCACCGTTGCTATTTGTAATCTATGTCAGATGAGGATCAAGCGTGGGAAAGACATCCCACGCTTGGGTACCACGTGCTTGAAGCGACATATGACCACCTGCCATGCATCCCGTTGGCATAACACTTTGCATAGGTCCTCCTCCTCATCATCTGTCTCTACCCCCACTAAATGTCCTGCCATGTCATTGCCTACAACCTCCACTGACAGGGATGATGCTACAGTAATGGGTGTACCAGGTCCTTCCTCAGAATGTGACAGTATCCCATCAGCTGAAGATTTACGCAGTCAGATTACGTTGCCCCAGCTGCTGCAGCGTAAGAAAAAATATAGTCCCAACCATCCCCAAGCACAGCGTCTAAATGCCAGCTTAGAAAAATTACTTGCATTACAGCTGCTGCCTTTCCAGCTGGTGGACTCTGCTTCCTTCCGTGAATTTGCTGAATGTGCTGTACCACAGTGGCAGGTTCCAAAACGCCATTTCTTTTCACGGAAGGCCAATCCAGCACTATACCAGCACGTGGAAGACAATGTTATGGAGTCATTGGGAAAGGCAGTCAGCAGCAAGGTGCACATGACTTTAGACACGTGGTCCAGCAAGCATGGACAGGGCCGTTACCTTTCCTTCATGGCACACTGGGTAACTCTGATTGCAGCTGGGAGGGATCCAGGACGGGGCTCTGTGCTGGAGCTTGTTCATCCACCACACCTCCAGAAAGCTGCTTGTATGAGGTCTGTCTGCTCCACCACCTCTTCCTCCTCCTCCTTCTCTGTCTCTGGTGAAGTGGCAGTTAAACCAACGCATGGCAGGGGCTACGCAATGGCTAAAGCAAAAAGATGCTATACTGTGCTTGAGCTGGTTTGTTTAGCAGACAGGAGCCACACCGGGCCAGAAATTCTGTCAGCTCTGCAGGGGTAGGTGCAGAGATCGTTAACACCATGCCAGCTTCAGCTGGGAATGGTCGTCTGTGATAATGGCAGCAACCTTCTCTCCGCCCTACGCTAGGGTAAGTTGACACATGTACCATGCCTAGCACACGTCCTAAATTTGGTGGTACAGTGTTTCCTAACCAAGTACCCAGGGCTGGCAGAGCTTCTCAGCCAGGCCAGAAAAGTCTGCAGCCACTGCAGACAGTCATTCCCAGCAAGTGTTTGCCTGGCAGAAATTCAAAGAGAATTCCACCTTTCCACAAACCGTCTGATCTGTGACATGCCCACCAGGTGGAACTCGACATTAGCAATGCTGCAGCATCTGCACAAGCAGTAGAGGGCCATCAATGAGTACCTGTGTGAGTATGGCACAAGGACAGGTTCAGGTCAACTTGTTCCCCCCCCCGCAGTGGCTGATGATCAAGGATGCATGCACTGTACTGTCGCCATTTGAGAAGGCAACGAGGACAGTGAGCAGGGACAGTGCATGCATCAGTGACACAATTCCTTTAGGGTTCCTGCTGGAGCGCACTCTGGGGGGAATTATAGATGTGGCACTAGAGGCAGAGCAGCAGGAGGAAGAGGAGGCCTTTCCTAGCTCTCAAGGCCCCAGTCTTTACGCAGACAGCATTCCTGCGGGTCCCCAGATCAGACAGGAGGAGGATGAGGAGGAGGAGGAATATTTAAGTAGTGTGGGCATTGAAGGTGGGGATTCCTCAAGGGAGGGTTTTGTGTGCCCAGAAACCCAAGGACTAGTACGTGGCTGGGAGGAGGAAGTGCACGAGGGGGTCATCCTCATTGACCAGGAAGACTCGGAAGCTTATGCCACCTCCAACCTACGCTGCATAGGCTCCCTTATCCTGCAAAGCCTGCTAAAGGACCCCAGGATTCGTGCTATCAAGGAGAGGGATCATTACTGGTTGGCAAGCCTTCTTGATCCACGATACAAAGGTAAAGTTGCAGAGCTCATCCTGCCCGCACAGAGGGAGGACCGGATGAAACAACTTGAGTACGCTCTAAAGCAACACTTGTGTAACAGCTTTCCAGGCAATGGTAGGTTACCAAGTGATGACACAGGTGCTTCTGAGGCTGCCGATGAGGCTGCAGAGGAAGAGCGATAAAGGCCAGGCCGCTTGACTGATGCCTTTTTCAATTTTATTAGTCCATGACGCCCAGGGACGTCAAATGTAGGCACCCATTGCCAGCGTCTTCACCATATGGTGCAGGACTACCTAGGGGCAAAGGCAGACCTGGATACCTTTACAGCAGATGATCCACTGGCTTACTGGGTGTTGAGATTGGATCACAGGCCAGAACTTAGTCAATATGCTATGCAGCTACTAGATTGCCCTTCATCCAGCGTGCTTTCTGAAAGGACGTTCAGTGCCGCTGGAGGTTTTGTCACAGACAAAAGAGTGCGTCTGTCCACCGACTCTGTAGACCGGCTGACATTTATAAATATGAATCAGTCCTGGATCAGCAGCTATAACTCCCCTGATGCTGACGTAACTGAATAGATCGGGGATCTCTTCTGCATTCCCAAAACCTCCACCACTGCACTCTTCCACAATACCACAAAGGGGTTATGGTGTGAAGGCACTTGCTGCCACCAAAGGCAAAATATTTGGGTGCACTGACGCCTCTACCAGATTCATATCATTTTAATATTTGACCGCAGGGTCCAACCCTGCACTCTTCCACAATACCACAGAGGGGTTACGGTGTGACGGCACTGTTGCCAACACTAAAGGCCTAATTTTAAAGCACCTATTGTTACTTTCATCCAAAGCCTGCATAAGTTTCACCATAATTTAGCCAAAAAATCACTAAACTTGTTCTGCATGTCCTAAAATGTCTCTTCTTTCCATACAGGCTGCCGCCTCAAGCAGTTGTTTATGAATAGATTAAGGGAAAACCATTTACCGTCATTTGAAATGTCATTTTTTTGTTTTTAAATGTTTCTATACATCCTACAAATCCGCCACTTCACGGGCAGGTTATGGGGACCTCCTAGGCACGATATTTGGAGGAATTTTTCATTTTTATTCTTAACCTTTATTTCATGAAAAACTCACTGTTCCTTTAAGAATCTAAAAATCGAACTTTCGAGTCCCATTGACTTGCATTGAGTTCGGTTCGAGTTCGAACTTGAACTTTTGAAATTGTTCGAGTTCGAATGCGAACCGAACACGGGGGTGTTCGGCTCATCACTATTCCTGAACACCCCTGTTCCCTAGATTTCTACAAGTTGAATGATTATAGAAGGGTCAACCTTTTAATATACAATTTTACTATTTAATATACTATTAATCTGTTATCTGACACATTCACACTCTTAAATGGCGAGCTTTCATTGTTTGGGGGGCTATTCTGGGTTACTCCATGTCACGGTCCGAACCCCCAGACCCTCTGGCACCCCTTTTGTTCCCCTCTTTTGAAATGTCCTGCATCGCCTTATGCAGGTTCTAGGACTTTTTTCCTCCGTATGCTCTCCAGGACTATAATTTGCATATGGACCAAGAACCACACCTGCCCCTAATTCTCCCTAATTACTTCTGCTTATGAGGAAGCTACACCCCTGATCCCACGCTTCCTCATTGAAGTTCACAACCCTATCTAGTGCAGACCTACTTCGTGAAGTTCCTGAGACCTAAGTCTACCAAAGAGATCCCTGTCTTCCCTCTGCTCTGGGTACCATCACCCATACCGGTATCTGTGTTTTCCCCCTTGCTATTATTGTTCCCTGTATCAGTTTATTTAGTTCTGTTTGTTTATTTGTAATACAAATAAACCCAGTAACCTGCCTAATCCCTGTCTTCTGCTGCTATTACTGCATCCTGGGCTCACACTCACACTACTGCACGCCACGCTTGACGCAGTCCGCGACACTCCTATTATAACACTCATACATTTAGCACAAATTCTTCCATAATTTGCTACAATTGAGAGAAATATCATGATTTAATGTAGTAAAAAAGTAGTACTACAAATTTTATGCCTGGATTACAGTTGAGCATTGTGTGAAGAGTGGCAAAACATATTGGTATATTTATGCAGTTTTGTGGATAAAAAAGTCATTAGATTTAAAGAATGACACATTGTATCAGTTTTCCTCTTAAATACTGGCGAAGCTTGAAACGAAAGCTGCTACATTGACCAAAAGGCAATGTTTTTTCCAGGTTTGATTGAATAAAGAACATTGGCTCACAAAAACGGCAGTTCAGCTTAGCCACCAACACGCATCCTCGGGGCAAGCAGATGTTTGGAAAATTCAGAGAAAGACATAGCCCTAAGCTTATACTTTTGATACCTATTAATGGTCTACTTGCTTTTTATTCATGTTACCATGTGTCCAGCTGGCAATACTTCAGAATCACAAGGTGGTCTGTCTATTTCACTATTGTATGTTATCTAGTCTAGTTTTCAGGGAATAAGGGCATCACAAAGTATGTGACTTGGCACTATAACATATTGAAACATCAAACAAGCAAAATAGCAAACATAATTAAACAGTTCTATTAAAAATAAATCCCTGGTCTTGATCTATTATGATGGCATAATGTCTCTAATGTATGAAAGTTTTTGTGTAGTGATCTAAATAAAAAATATTTTTTTTAGATCGGGAGATTGGAAAATAGAGACAATCATGTTAAAGACAACTTCTTATCTGTACATTTATTTTAGAGCAAATCATATCATACGATGCAAATAATAGTACTTATTGACTCTACGTTCTGATGGCTTTGGTATGATTAACAGAGATTTTGTTATTTACAATGCACTAATATTTATTCCAAATACAGCTAACCAAAGAACCAAATATAGTGGAAGACATACACACATATATGAGAGGGGGCAATCAACCAATGGGGGTGATCATGCCCACATCAATCCTCACAATGCCTACTAAAAGACACAGTTACTATAGTGATGCCAGAGACTGTATGTGTGATGCAAGAGCGATAGGTGATGCCAGATGATGCAGACCATCCTACATACACTGAAACTAGCAGGGTTATTAAGAGAGAATCGAAAAGTCACCGCACATTCGGTGCGATTTGGCGATCCCATTTCGGCGACCCTTTGGTGTATTCAGCAAGCGCCACAGGGCTGTTGTAGTGCAGGGAAAAGCCGCCGCAAACCTGACGAACACTCATTGCAAAACCAGGCGAACGCACACCGAAACCCGCAAAAACACTTGGATTAACCCAGCCGAACACGCCGAAGAAACCCGAGCAGCCGTCGATCACAGCGCCGAGCAGCCACTGGATAAAGCCGACACCGCAGACGAATTGAGTGAAAAAAACCAACCGTACACTTGAATGTTTGAAAAGTGAAACGCTGTTTGCAAAGAAACTACAGAACGAAAATGTCTGGAATTTACATAAAAGATCCAATGAATGATAATAAAAAGGGCTGTTACAGAAAAAAGAAAAAAACTATTAAAAAAAACCTGAATTTTTTTCAAAATAAATCCAGAAAAATGCCTAAAAAATCCTTGCAAATCTATAAATAAAGAGACTTTATAATACAGAATATTATAATCAACGGTTTATTAGATATTGAATTAAAACGGGAATATTTTTAACATCTGAGCCTATGGGATTCGCCTGAATAAATCTGTTGCATGAAACCACCGAACAGCAGGGCAATTCGGCAACTTTTCACTGCTGCTTTTTGTTCTCTGAATAGAAGCAGCATTGCTTCACTATGGGGATTTCACTGCCCTTGAACACGCACTGACAAGGCACTGTATGTGCAGGCAATTAGCCAGGATTTGGCGAACTGCCTGCTCTCTGTATAGCCGAATGGCCAGGAAAGGTAACTGTACGCTGAATATCACTGTTCGGTTACCTTTCGGCCACAATTCGGATCTCTTTGAATAACCCTGATAATATTAGGATCACATATCCCAAAAAAAATAAAACAGCTAAAACTGTGCAGTCCACAAAAGGCTGTACAAAAATCTGTATATTTGTGTGTGAGATATTATACTGCTGAAACAACCCTCCCAAAAAAATATACAAAGCGGTTCAAATAACGACAAATTATGAATAACAGGAAACTACAAATATGGCCCAGTTGTTCTGGATGCAGCTGCATTGGATCCTAAAGAGGTGTAAAGGTAAATAACTTAACAAAGGACTAGGGCTGGCAAAGAGGAAGAAAAGTCCTGCAGTGATTTAACAGTGCATAAATGTCTATTATTTACATTATGAAAAGATCACATTGAGTCCCATGGCTGTCTAGCAATCTTCTAGAAATAATGTTGCCCCTTTAAAGGAAATGGAAGTTCTTCTAGCTTTACCTTGTAACCCAACTCAGGAACGCAATGTCGACTGTCACCAATGTGAAATCTTGGCGTTGTGGCTGCCATGCATTCCTCATAGCAGAAATAATTATGTCAGGTCCATCCTGAGCCTCTTTAAGAAGGGCAGGATAGTTGTGGGATCTTCTTCCTGTGCCATTGGTATCGATACTAAAATGCACACTAAGGCTACCGGCACACGAGCGTTTGTAAAGAGAGGAAGGAACGTCCGTGAGAGTGGACGTTCCTTCCAGCCTGTGCGCTCAGCGTACAAAGCGCGATCCTCCTATGGAGGATCGCGCTTTGTATCCCCATCAGCGTCCGTCTAGCTTTTTGACAGGGAGGGCTTTTTCACGTCCAGTGGTTGGCCCTCCCCATCAAAATGGCACAGACGCAGGGAAGTGCTGGCGCACGCAAGAATTCAGTACAGTCGGGTGCCAGTACCCTTAATGGGCTTGTTTGTTGTTGCACGGTGAGAAGGCATACAGAAGACTCGGGGCTCTATTCCATCCTTGGTATAAACTTAACTAGAGCTGTTGTAAATTTAGCAACTCCAAAGACTTCAATGATTTTGGGAATTTTAGCCCTATATCTAGTGAGTTTCCAGAGTACCAAACACATTACACCTTCTTGATGGGTTTCACTTTGTGCAAAAGGGTGAGGCATTCTTGATTAGGAATGTACTTTCCCCAAACATTTGCCACAAAGCTTAAAATACCTAATTGTCTATAATGGTCTATGTGTTTCTTGTATCATTTAGAAGATCTGTCACTAAAACTAAGGGGCAATTTATTGCTCCTCCACCTAGCTTTACAGCAAGCATAATACATTATGCATTTACTTGGCATCCTCCTCAAACAGATTCTTCCACCAAACTTCCAGATAGTTAACGTCTCTCGGAAATCCATTTTATGGCACTCCAAAAATTTAGTTCTTGTGCAACTGTTGCTTTCAGATGGAGATGGAACTCTGTAGCAGGTGACTCAACAACCCTTGTGTAGGGTCTAGCATTCCGTGGCTGGGCTGCTTTTGGTTCTAGAAGCTTCCCCTTAACAATAACCGGAACTACCATTAACCAGGGTAATTCTAGCAAAGCCTTCACACACTGACTTGTGGCAAAGGTGGTGTCATGTGACATTGCCACGTTTAAAGTCACTGAGCTCTTCAATATGAACCCTCGTGTTGCTGATGTGTGTCTTTGGAGACTTTCAGGGTTATTCAGAGAGCGGAGAAAAGCAGGAGAATGACTGGATAATGGAAAATTCTAAGTCAAAATAGCCGATTTGGAAAGTGAGATGAATGTGAGAATTTTTCTGGTTTGGCTATTTTGACCTAGAATTTTCCATTCTCCAGTCATTCTCCTGCTTTTCACCGCTCTCTGAATAACCCTGCATATGTTCAAGAGTCTGTCACATATTCTAACTAGTGCACAAAAATCAGCAGACCAACACTTGCAGTACAATAGGTCATACGATATATGTACTGTATTTATGGATTTTTTTTTTTACCACTAGAGAGATGAGGATGATGATAGGCTGTATGGTTAAAGAAACCCTGAGGATTTTAAAATGTGTACTAAACTCTGAAATTTATTTCACCATAATCTTTATTTCAGATGACTGTTGCCTGGTACCAAGAGTGTCTCTTTGATGGTAAACACAAATTAAGTATACTTATTTATAGGTATGCAAATGTGATGTATGTTTTATGCAATGAAACAAAAATTAAAAAGAAAAAATTATATTTTTATAAGGGCTTTAATTGGAGTTATAAATCTTTCATAATTTCAGAGTACAGAAGTACAGTTTCAGCTTGCTTCCCAGATTCTAAAACATATGCATACCACATGAATCTGTTGCGTGATGATAAATGTTAATTAGATAATATTTAATTATATTGATAATGCATAAATCATACATGAATATGTAATTGCTTATTAATGATTATTTGCATAATATCTATATACCAACAATAAATTATGAATTGCCTTGCAACTTGTCCAGATCCAGTGCATAATTATTGCTATATTTGCTAAGCACTCACAAAGCACATATAATCAGGATTTTTTTTCTCAGTCTACTTAACCTCCAAATTTTTATTTAAATCACCATACAAACAGTTGATGAATTGAACACAAAAACATTTTATTTTAATATACAATTATAACTTTAAAACTCCTTTTTTTTGTAGTAATAAGAGATTTTCCACCGCTTACCTTTTCACCCCTCTGACATCACATTGCATATTTCCAGTGCTAATTTCAAATGGAGATTGGAGACAACACTGATCTTTTGTATTGCAATAATTTCACATTTGAAATGTAAACTTTCACGCAAAATAACAGATTTGTGATTTTGAAATGAAATATTCTTCACCTCTAATGACTATCACGGTTATTCAGAGAGAGGTGAAAACCAGGAGAATTGCCTGGAGAATGAACAATCTAGACCAAATAGCTGATTTGGAAAGGAGGATAAATGGGAGAATTTTTCTGGTTTGGCTAATTTGACCTAGAATTTTCACTTCTCCAGTCATTCTCCTGGTTTTCACCTCTCTCTGAATAACCCTGTATGTGAATTCTTCTATAACAAGAGACTAGTTTCAGGTCGAAGATAATTGCTTCCCTCCAGAGGCGTAACTAGAAACCTTAGGGCCCAAGTGTGGGAATCCATGACATTCCCATCACCATGCACTGGACCCCTCCAGGTCCACATTGATGACTCCAGACGATCAGTGTCCCATGTTTTCCAAGTCCACTATGACCACTACAGTCCATCCCATTTTTAATGTAATGTGCATGATGTATATCTCACAGAGCTTCACAGCAATAAAACTTACAGGGCAGAATCCATTAGCATCAGCAGAAACCCCCCCAAAAAATTCAGATACTCACCTCCTATCCTGCAGCGAGGACCGCGGCTCAATCCGGCAGTAGCAGGGAGTGCCTGGGGGAAAAAGTCCCCCAGTCTCCCCCTGCGGATCACTATGCCGACCTGCCGGATCTCGCACGGCAAGATCTGGCAGGTCAAGTGACTGCCAGGGTCTGCCTCAATGGAGTCCTATGGACCCGTGGAGAGGATGCGCCCGGCAGCGCTTAGCGCTGCCACGCACATCCCGGAGCTTAGCGCCTGTTAACAATGCAGGCAGCTTTTTAAGCACCTGCATTGTAATTCAGTGCTAAAACGGGGGCGCAAAGGAGAAACCTGCAGGCGTAGGTTTTTCTCCTTTGCGTCCCCGTTTTAGCACGATTATTGTAATGTAGCCCATGGTCTATGGAGTTGTTAAGTTTACAACAGCTCTGGCTAAGTTAACCCCAACTTTGTAATACTGCCCTAAGTAATGTGTAGTATGTTTGAGCTGTAGCGCTGGGTTTAAAAAGACTGTTCTGCTGCATTTATTTGAAATGGCCACCAGAGGGAGACAGAGACCATGGTAAGATTATGCTGGAGAAACACAGAAGACATTGGGACTACATTTCCTGGCATGCTTTGCGAGGGGAGACAGGAAGTGGGTGGAACACAGACCCTTACATCCTGAGCCTCGTGGAGATAGCTGGCAGAGCGCGCCAGGGAGTGAAGGAGACAGGACACAGTGCTGCAGAGTGGAACAGTGACTAGGCCAGAACGCAGGTGCGGCCTATTAGGATTCCAGATTGGGTTATCCAGCCTTGTAAGAGGGAGACCCAGTGATCCACAGATATTACCCAAGCTGCTATCAAGGAAGCCGGAGGACCCCGAGTTAGGAGTACCGCAGGTCTATCGGATTGGGAGAGCAGGCGGTAAGCCGGACAAGTCGTGGCCGAAGCAGAGAGAGCCAGACAACGGATCCAGTAGCCAGTATCCCAGTGAAGCATCGAGCGGAGAGACGTCCTGGGTCAGCGGAGCCTTGGTTATCAAGCGGATGGGTGAGAGGCCTCCAAGGCCGGTTGTAAAGCAAGAAAGCACGTTGTTGTTTGTTCCAAAAACCCACAGGGCCCCAACTTGACTAGTCGAAGACACCGCTTTAAGTAATTCACTGGCCAGTTGAATAGTACCCGGGTACCATAACACACACACACACTTACAGTCCGGGACTTAACCTGTGCGGGACTCACTCCCTAATATCCAGAAAGGGGTTAAAGATTCGTATCTTATTTTTCTTTTCCGCTGCGCGGTTTCCTCGAATTACGAAGCATTGTATTTTCTTTTCCGCTACGAGTTTTCCTCGAATTACGAAGCATTGTATTTTTCTGTTCCGCTGCGCATTTTCCCGAAATACGAAGCCTCGTATTTCTTTTCCGCTGCGCGTTTCCCGAAATACGAAATACTGTAAATATATCCACGAACACCGTGTTACCCATTATATGCTTTTATTTCTAGTAAACTATTTAAATTATAAAATCCACAACGGTGCTGGAGTATATTTATTCCCTAGTGCAGGGAAACTGACCCGTGGTTCAATTTCAGCGGCTCCTCCGGGAGTGAGCGCTACAGAGCAAATCACAGAGCTTCAGAACAATAAAAGTCAACGTAATGTGCAGTATGTATGAGCGAATCACAGAGCTCCACAGCAATAAATCTCACAGTAATGTGCAGTTTGTATGAGCGAATCACAGAGCTCCAGAACAATAAAACTCACAGTAATGTGCACTTTGTATGAGCATATCGCAGAGCTCCACAGCAAGAAAGCTCACAGTAATATGTGGTGTATATGAGAATATCCCAGAGATCCACAGCAAGAAAAACTCACATTAATGTGCGGAGTGCATGAACGTATCACAGAGATCCACAGCAATAAAACTCACAGTAATGCGCAGTGTGTATGAGTGTGTCGCAGAGCTCCACAGCAATAAAACTCAGTGTTGCGATTGTGTCCCCCCTGCCGACTCAAAGGCCTGGGTTCCGTAGCACCCACTGCACCCCTGGAGTTTATTCGGCGCAAGGTCTTGTTACCAGTGGGGTACCTCAGGGGTCAGTACTTGTACCCATTCTATTTAATATTTTTATTAGTGATAGTGCAGAAGGTATTAATGGAAAAGTACGTCTTTTTGCTGATGACACAAAGATTTGCAACACGGTTGACGTTCCTGGAGGGATCAGCCGAATGACAAATGATTTAGGTAAACTAAAAAAATGGTCGGAGCTGTGGCAATTGAGTTTTAATGTGGATAAGTGCAAGATAATGCACCTGGGACGTAAAAACCCAAGGGCTGAATATAGAATATTTGATACAGTCCTAACCTCAACATCTGAGGAAAGGGATTTAGGGGTTATTATTTCAGAGGATCTAAGGGTAAGTAGTCAATGTAATAGAGCAGCAGGAAATGCTAGCAGAATGCTTGGTTGTGTAGGGAGAGGTATTAGCAGTAGGAAAAGGGACGTGCTCATGCCACTGTACAGAGCACTGGTGAGACCTCACTTGGAGTACTGTGTGCAGTACTGGAGACCGTATCTCCAGAAGGATATAGACATCTTAGAGAGAGTTCAGAGAAGGGCTACTAAAATGGTGTACGGCTTGAAGGAGAAAAGTTACCAGGAAAGGCTTAATGATCTTAACATGTACAGCTTGGAAAAAAGACGAGACAGAGGAGATATGATAGAAACATTTAAATACGTAAAGGGAATCCACAAGGTAGAGGAAGGGAGTATATTTAAACGGAAACAAAGTAGCAAAACAAGAGGACATAGTCTTAGATTAGAGGGGCAAAGGTTTAAAAGTAACATCAGGAAGCATTATTTTACTGAGAGGGTGGTGGATACATGGAACAGCCTTCCAGTAGAAGTGGTAGAGGCCAAAACAGTAATTGAATTTAAGCAAGCATGGGATAGGCATAAGACTATCCTAAACAAAAGATAAATCCAGGTAAAGTATCCATGTAATTGGGCAGACTAGATGGGCCGAAAGGTTCTTATCTGCCGACATTTTTCTATGTTTCTATGGTAGTTACGCCCCGTCATCCCTCTTTTTCGATAAGCAGACATGGTGACAGAAGGGAGAGAAGAGTTTATAAATGACTTCCCGTTTGTTCTAAAATGAGCAATCTCTGTTTTGGACTGCATTTATCATCTGCAGATAGTACACATGAAACCTTAAGGTTTTCAATCTGGGACAATAAAGGCTTTTCATCCAAATATGGGGAACATAATGGGCAGTATTCCAAAATTGGTGCTAACTTAACCAGAGCTGTTGTAAACTTACCAGAGCAATCATAGTCTATGGAGTTTTTGGGCCCTATTACAATCTTCGTGTTAAAACACTCGCGCAACGCGTAAATTTGTGCGGCAAGCGTTAAATGTTAACGCACGTAAATCAACGCTGGAATTACAATCCTCGCGCATTTTTTTATCCGTCAAGCAATAACACGCGTAAAACGGATGCGCACAAATGCGCGCGCAGCAACGTTGCATTCAGAAATCAGTGTGCGGACTGTTTTTTTCACGGGATTCCATCAATCAGAATTAAGAACCACAATTGTCTCACGTTAAGTTTTTGTGCCTGCCAAAATCAATCTGAGTATATATGCTGCAGCAATAATAAATGCACACACAATTTCTCAATTTTATTGGTTTGGTATGAGTAGAATGTGTAACTATACTTTGCTGCATTTTGTTTTTTGGGCTGTTATATTTGGTTTCAGCCAGGTTGATAGAATTTGCCATTAGCACCAGCTTTTAGGAGTTGCTAAAATTATGCGCGCAAAGGCTGTGCATTAAATCCTGTGCATAGATTGTAATACCATCCGCATACCAGCGTTCATTCGTGTTTGCGCTCACAATGTTAAGTATAGGACGCGTGCAGTAAAGTACGCTCGCACAGGGTTCACACAGGTTCACCCGCGGTAGACAAATACGCGCGTTTGTTGCGCTGACATTGTAATATGACGTTCAGTGTAAAGGGTTTTACCCCTCGTGTTAATGCGTTTTTGCGCCAGCGCAAACGTTTTCCCGAAGATTGTAATAGGGCCCTAAGTTTACAACAGCTCTGGTTAAGTTAGCTCCAACTTTGGAATATTGCTAAATGTCTTTCTTGCATTCTGCTGATGTCATAAATTGATATACTGTATTGTGGTCAGTGTTTTACGGATGGCCGTGTTCTACAATTTATTTCAATTTTAAACTAGCCGGGTTATTCAAAGAGATCCGAATTGTGGCTGAAAGGTAACGAACAGTGAAATTCAGAGTACGGTTACCTTTCCCGGCCATTCGGCTATCCAGAGAGTAGGCAGCTTGCCAAATGTTGGCAAATTGCCTGCACATAAGGTGCCTGATCGTTGCCTGTTCCAGGGCAATGAAATCCCCATAGAGAAGCAATGTTTCTTCTATTCAGAGAACACAACACAGCAGGGAAAAGTTGTCGAAATGCCCTGCTGTTCGGTGGTTTCATGCGGCAGATTTATTCAGGCGAATCCCATAGGTTTCAATATTAAAAATATTCCAGTTTTAATTCAATATCTAATAAACCTTTTATTATATTATTTGCAGTAAAAAGTCTCTTTATTTTTTGATTTTTTTATGATCTTTTAGGCATTTTTCGGGATTTTTATGCAAATTATTTTTTTATCGTTTTAATCGTTTTTTCTTTTTTCTGTAACAGACCATTTTATTATCATTCAGTGGATCTTATATGTAAATTTCAGACATTTTCGTTCAGTAGTTTCTTTGTAAACAGCGTTTCACGTTTCAAACATTCAAGTGTGCTGTTTTTTTTTCCACTCCATTCGTCTGCAGTGTCGGCTTTTTCTGGCGGCTGCTCTGCGCTGTGATCGGAGGCTGCTCGGGTCTCTCCGGCGTGTTCGGTGGGGTTAATCCAGATGTTTTTGCGGGTTCAGTGTACGTTCGCTGGGTTTTGCGGTGAGTGTTCGGCGGGCTTGCGGCGGCTTTTCCCTGCACTACGACGACCCTGTGGTGCTTGCTGAATACACAGCAGGGTTGCTGAAATGGGATCGCCAAATCGCACCGAACGAAAAGCCACCGAACATGCAGTGACTTTTCGATTCTCTTTGAATAACCCTGTAGGAATATATTTAACGCCTTCACTACCAAGGGATTTTTGTTGAATTTTTGTTGTCAGAACATTTATTTGAAAAATGAGATGCAAAATTAACAATCAAATATACAGGGTAAAATAGAAATTTTGCTCATATACTGTTCTAAGATAGTTAAAAAATTTAAATAATGTAAATTTGATAATTTTTTTTTTAGTTTTTCATTTATTCGCTTATCCATTACAGAAATATTATTGGAACAAAAGATTCTGAACTCAAGATGGTGTACCTTATCTTGCACAATGCCAAACGGCATCTGTATTATCACAATACAGGCAGAAATGGACTTTGCGGCAAATACTGTAGCTATGATAAAGATAAATAATAAAAATGGTGAGATCTGCTTATGGGTATCTGAAGTGTCCATTGTGACGTGGATCACTTTGAATTTGGGGTACATGGAACTAGAGATGTAATTGTGAGGTGCAGGCCTGGTGTTCTACATTATTTCCCTGCCCTCTCCTATGTTGAAGTGACCATATACCTTTACGATGCAAGGTTTTGTGTAATCTGTGTTATGTGTGGTACATGTATTGTCTATCATACTTGTCTATGTGTATCTGTTACTATTTGCTGATAGGATTGCTGTGTGGTCACTGATGCCTTTTCCAACTCTCCCTATCTGGAATATGTTTACATTTGTAACAGACTTTTGAATTAGGCTATTGTCTACTTATGTAAATTCTCAACTGTTATCTAATGTTTCCAGACAGTCTGATGCTCAGGCTGTGAACACATGGCACCCTATTGTTTCATGTCTGAACATGAGGAGGAGGGAGAGGGGGGAGGCACCAGGGTGTAATTTTCCATTGGTTTTTAGGTCTCTTCTGGGACTGTCTTTATTTGGCTCAGATGATTTAATAAACTGGTTCAGTTCCTGTCTGTTAAACCTCCAGATCTGCGTGGGGCCTCATTTCTGGGGGGGAGCTATCACTGCTCTTTCCGTGTACCTGTCCTTAAGCTCGGCTTAGGTTCTGGAGAAAGGCACAAAAGACTGTTGGTAAGAGAACGGGTCTGGCAAGGAAGCGGCATTAACAGATGTGACCCAGTCAGGGTACGGAGATCTGTTATAATCATAATGAGATTTCCAAAAAGTACCAATAGAATATAAAACTTATATATTTACATGCCTGTGTATGGAAAGTACAGGAACACCTTGTATCTGTACACAAGACCACAGGGTGGTGCGAAACACCAGATCCCAAAAGGCCTAACCCACCTAATAACAACAAAACATCACACCTGGACAGCCAGATGCCAACTGGGATTTAGGTCCCTGATCGTGAATTTTACAATATAAAAAACATATAATGTGGATTGAGAGAGTATAGGACAGAATATCATGTGCACATGAGAGAAACAGCAGAGAAAACTTGTCACGATCAGCCACAATGGCGGTACCTGGCATGTGCCAAGTAGGGCCCAGGTAAGAGGAAAAGCCGCTATACGCAGAGATGCGTGACACAACGATCAGGAAAAGTAAATAAACCACAGTAGACACTGGGGACCTCTGCACGGCTAAATACCAAAGGAGCCCTATACTGATAGATCGGTCCTTAGAGTGGCCGAATCTGCACTAATAGAAAAAGGTTACCTTGTAGCCGTGCAGAGTCCTGGGAAAACACAGACACCTGAAGGAGAATATACTCAACAACTTGCAGGGCAGGACTTCAATATACTAAAGCCGTGGTCTACAGGGACACACAACATATAATACGATAAGCACAGGACAGCTAGGGATATCCAGAAGAGTGGTCAATAAATAAGCATGGGGTCAAAACCAAAACGTATACCTTGAGCCAAAGCGGGGATATAGCACCAGAGAAAATCCGTCAGCCAGGCCAGAGGGTCAATACCAGGAAGTCAATCAGAAACCTAGAACTCAGACAAGGGGGAAACACTGAGATAGAATTAGGATGGAAAACAGGGAGCTCTCAGGAACAAATCTGTGGCTGAAGTGAACCAGGATGCAAGAGCATGGTGATATGGGCCCATGGTTTTATATAGGGGAGTAATCAGCCCATAATCACCAGCAGAAGCTCAACGAGCCATGAACTTAACCCCTGAGCTGCATGTCAGGGAAAGCAGCACAGGGAAACACATGGAAACACAGACATAAGGAATACAGAGGGCAGGGAGACAGGGTTGGAACGTGGGAACGTGACAAAACTCTGCTAATGATTAAAGGATGATAGCAACTGTATCTAAACTCATCTGGAAAGTCGCTCAAGTTATTTCTCTGGCAAGTATACACCAGTATCTATGACATTCCGTCAAACAAACATCGAGACATAACCATATACCCAGAGAGATACAACCCCAAATATCACCCTCAGTGGTGATTGGCATATAACATTCAATAAAATGATGTTATATCGTGGGTATCAATATACAGAATTATCTGCTGTGCAGGGACGTGCAGTCAGGGGTGGCAGAGCCTCCCCTGCCATTCCAGTAAATTAATGTGCTCATTGTGCTGTAATGACATGTGTGTATATTTAAACTGTAAATAAAATGTTATTTATTGAAAAAAGTTCTCATACTCACCTCTCCACGCTCCCTCGCTGCTTCGTTGTCCTCTGCTTTTTCCCCCTGCACTTTCAGTTTGCCGGCTGCTCTGTGTGTGTGATTCACTACACAGACAGCAGGGGCAGCACTGAGCCAGCCTAGTCTACACAATTTGCACAGCTGAATGCTACACTAATTGCGTAGCTCAATCTGGCTTTGCTTCCTGGTTCTATGCTTTTCAGTGCAATTGAAGTTGTATATTAAATCCTCAAGCAAACCATCCTCAAAACCCCATCAGAACGGACTTTACAACCTCCCACCATCGTTCAAATGGACCAGACACTCTACCATAGCCTACAGACAGACCCGACATCAAAGATCAGCTAACAGACTTTCAAAACCATACCTATGTACTAAGTCCCCAGGGGGTGAACCGAGCAACAAAGGACCTCCACAGCATACTACACACCATCGCAGAGACCTCCAACATTAAAAAAGTAAACTTCAAGAAATCATCCAATGAACAACCCAATAAATGGTTTGACAAAGAATGCAGAACACTAAGAAACAACCTACGAACAGTCTCAAATAAAAAACACCGAGACCCCGACAACATCGACCTGAGGATCACTCATGGTGTCCTGCAGAAAAACTATACACAAATCCTCAAAAAGAAAAAAACAAAACTTCATCTCCCAAAACCTTCAACAACTGGAAGAGGCTCTTCAGGAAAACTCTTTCTGGGAAACCTGGAGTCAAATCGGCTCAAGATCCAAGAAAAACCACCTCCACATCCAAAATGGCAACATCTGGCTCAACTACTTCAAGAGCCTGTACAAAGACATTCCCAAAGAGGAGCTAACTGGGGAACAGGAACACATCATCAGAAGACTACATGAACTGGAGGAAAAAATCAAGGATTTCCAAAACCCGTTAGATACACCCATTACACCCAAAGAAGTAGCAGAAAAAATTCAAGATCTGCGAAGTAAAAAAGCCAGCAGGATCGATGGAATTCTTCCAGAGATGATTAAACACGGCTCTCCAGAAGTACACGCCTCAATATGTAAAGTTTTCAACCTGGTCCTGAGCGTTGGATTATTCTACCCTCAAGTATGGAACCAAGGCCTCATAACACCCATCCATAAGAGTGGAGACCAACATGATCCAGCCAACTACAGAGGGATGTGTGTCAGCAGCACACTGGGAAAACTGTTCAATAGCATCCAGAACAAACGAATCCTCAGCTTCCTGACACAGCATAATGTCCTCAACAGAAGCCAAGTGGGGTTCATGCCAAACCATTGCACTACAGCTCACATCTACACCCTGCACAGTCTCATCAAGGACCATGTCCACAATACAAAACATGGGAAAATATTTGCCTGCTTTGTGGACTTTAAGAAGGCCTTTGACTCAGTGTGGCACCCAGGCCTGTTCCTCAAACTACTGGAGAGTGGAATAGGAGGGAAAACATATGACGTCATCAAGAGCTCATATAATGAGAACTTCTGCAGCATATAGGTGAATGGAAAGAGAACAGAGTACTTCCGGCAGGCTCGTGGAGTCAGACAAGGCTGCAGCCTAAGTTCAACCCTCTTTAACATCTACATCAATGGACTGGCTGAAGCTCTAAAATCCTCCTCAGCACCAGGACTAGCTCTACATGACACCGAGGTGAAGTTCCTGTTGTATGCAGATGACCTCCTATTACGGTCACCAACAGAGAGAGGTCTACAAGACAGCCTGGAAGTGCTGGAAAAATACAGTGCGGCATGGGCACTACCCATCAACCAAAAGAAAACAAAGGTCATGGTTTTCCAAAGGAAGAACGCAAAAACCAAGTTCCTCATTCACACTTAATAACTGCACTCTTGATGAAGCCAACAGCTACACATACCTCGGCCTAGAAACAACTCGATAGGGAAGTTTCAAACCAGCCATAGAGGCCCTAAGAGACAAGGCGTGTAGAACCTTCTATGCCATCAGGAGAAACCTCTACAAACTAAAACCGCCTGTAAGAGTCTGGCTTAAAATCTTTCATGGCGTCATCACTCCAATCCTCCTTTATGGCAGTGAAGTATGGGGCCCCATCACCTACCCTGACCAACCCAAATGGGACACCAGCCCAACAGAAATATTCCATCTGGAATTCTGCAAGCACCTCCTCCAAGTCCATCGGAGCACCTCTAACAATGCTTGCCGGGCCGATCTGGGCAGACTCCCCTTACTTCTTGCAGTACAGAAGAGGGCGCTATCATACTGGGACCACCTAAACATCAGCAGCCTCAACTCATACCACCATAAAGCCCTACTGGCCAACAAGGACCACCCCAAACCATGTGGGCTGCAACCACTCATATCCACCCTGATCATCCAAAGCCCCATGAATGCAACCTGACAAAATATCAAATAAAGGCCCTAATTAACGAATCCAGGGAAAACTATATCAGAGAATGGAGACATGATATAGCAAACTCTCAGAAACTCATCATTTACCAATCCTTACAGAGGGAATACAAACTGGCCCCATACCTGGAGGTACTACAAGACCCCAAGGACAGACAGATCCTGAGCCGGTACAGACTGAGCGCCCACAGCCTGGAAATTGAATCAGGGCAGCATAGAGAGACCTACAAGCCCAGGGAGAATAGACAGTGCCAGCATTGTGACCAGGGGGCCCTGGAAGATGAGGTCCACTTCCTCCTACAGTGCCCCAAGTACTCAGCACTAAGGGAAACTCAATTCCAGAGACTCTCCGCTCTCATCCCGGACTTCACCTCTATAGAAGAGACAAGGAAACTCCACATCATACTGGGAGAAGAGGAGCCGGCGGTGAAAATATCTGCCCAATACGTCACAGAATGTCACAGACTGAGAGGAACATGAGAGATCCCAGACTTATAAATCCCCAACACGGACTCGCCCCCATCCCCTTTCACATTATCCCTTACCACTGATAATGTCCATGGACTTGCCCATTCCCCTCCATATATATGTCCCACTATCCCCCCTCCTCCCCATATGCTTTGGCAATGCTAAAATGTGTTTGGTCCTGCCAATAAAGCTTATTTTGATTTGATTTTGATTTGATTTGATATGCTGTGCCATTTCCCTGATTTGTACCATGTGGTTCTTTTGTTGTCTTTAAATGTCTCTCCATGCTCCATCTATCAATGAGAGCCAGATTAAACCAGATCTCTGCTGGCCTCATCTCTGGAACTGGTAGTAGCCAGTTCTGGAACTGTGCCTTTCTGCTCCCTAATCCCTATCATGAGACATACTTGAAAATGAGAGAAATCTCAATGTGTCCTTCCTGGGAAAATACTTTATAAATAAATAAATAAATAAATGAGATGAAGGGAAGTTCTTTCCTTTGTCTCTTAGATCAGGGTGTGAGTGTGTGAGATAGGGAGGGGGCTATTCAGTATGTTAATTCCAAGGCGTGTTTTACCTTTGGGCTGTTTATCACCTGTGTGTGTTATCCCATTAGTTCTTCTATTCCTTCCGTTCCCTGGGTATGACTTCCACTATTTTATTAAGACACAATTTTGAAAACAATCAGGGTTATTCAGAGAGAGGTGAAAAGCAGGAGAATGAATGGAGAATGGAAAATTCTAGGTCAAAAGAGCTGATTTGGAAAGTGAGATAAATGGGAGAATTTTTCTAGTTTGGCTATTTTGACCTAGAATTTTCACTTCTCCAGCCATTCTCCTGCTTTTCACCTCTCTCTGAATAACCCTGAAGATCTATATCTGAGGGTGTTCCTAGGGCTTGAGTACATAGGGAATTCATGAGAATAGCAATTTACCTGTATTTGCATTCTTGCACATAAAGCAGTGCTGCAGCTGCTACAGCTTCCAATAATATTTTTTAGAACAGGAATCATGGGTGGACAGAAATCTTTACGTTCCCACACTTAAATTCTTTACTATTTTGGTCAGGGGTCAAGGTCCATAGAGAAAAAAGAAAAAACACTCTGTAAGGTTGTGACATTTCCATACTAAACATACAATTTTTACGGTTCTTGTATTAGTGGATTTTGTCATTGTCATTTTCATGACCATAATTCCTTTGTATGTCCAAAAGACAGAGTGCTACTGTACACATTATTGGTAAATGCCATAAATAGCAATATATCAGTTTTCTCTACTGTTTCCTGGTTATATATACTGTAAACACACTATAATAGCAATAGAAAGATACAGTTTCTTTAGCATGTATGAACATCACAATTTTGTTTAACAGCATTAATTCTAGAACCCAAGTTGAGGTTTTTGTGCAGGTGGGAGATAGAGTATTAACAATACTACTTTGGAGTAAACAGTATGCAGATTGTTTTGCAGGCATTGGCAAATGACCTGAGGGGTTATTCAGTGACAGCTGATCTGGTCCCCGAAATGTCACTGAACAGGGAATTTTCCCATACGGTGCATTTTTGGGGCCATCCAGCTATTCAGAGAGCAGGCTGTTCGCCAAATTTTGGTGAACTGTCAGCAAGTATGGTGCCTGTTCGAAGGCAGTAAAATCCCCCCTAGAGAAACAATGGTTAATCTATTACAGGGGTCAACAACCTTGGCTCCCTGATGTTTTGGGACCTACATTTCCCATGTGGCTCAGTCAGCCTAATGGGAAATGTAGTTCCCAGAACATCAGGGAGCCAAGGTTGGTGACCCTTGATCTATTCAGAGAGCAGCGAACAGCAGTGAAAAGTTGCTGAAGTGCCCTGCTGTTCGGTGTTTTCATTCCGCAGGTTTATTCAGGCGAATCCCATAGGTTTCAATGTTAAAAATATTCCCGTTTTTATTTAATATATAATAAACCGTTTATTATTTTAATCTGCGCAAAAAGTCTCTTTATTCATAAATGTTTAGCAACTTTTAGGCATTTTTCAGGATTTTTTTGGCAAATGTTTTCTCACATTTTTATTTTTTAATAGCGGATTTTCTTTTTTCTTTAACATTTTTCTTTATTCATAGGACCTTATATGCAAATACCAGACATTTTCATCATGTAGTTTTTTTCAAACAGCGTATAAATTTGGACACTTTCCATCATATTGGTTTATTTTACCCCGTTCTTCATCCTGTCGGCTTTTTCCAGTGGCTGGTCTGTGCTATGATCATCAGCTCGTCGGATCCTTCCGACGTGCTCAGCGTGTTTTTTTTCCGGCGGTTCCGACAGTTTTTCATTGGGATTTTGGCAGGTGTTCGGTGGGTGTTCGGCGGGTGTGCGGCGGGTTAGCAATGGGTTTTCCCTGCACTCCAGGGTGGGGAACTTTGATTCCCTGAAGTGCGGGGAACAAGAGAGCACCGAAATGTTGGCAATATTTCGGCGCTCTCTTCATAATCCCCTAGATCTCCTCCTAATTTACATTTGCGTATGTACTACTAGGATTTTTTACAGTATGTGACTACTATAGTCATATCTAGTTACACTTACATAGGTTGTACAAACCAATGTATTTATGTAGCATATTTATGACGGTATAGATTGTACAAACTCTTAATTTTTTGGTGAAACTCATACAATACCGGTAATTTTGTTCAAGCCCATATTAGTCACGTTAAAAACTTTCTGAAAGTGAGCTGAAATGTGATGCTGGTGTGCGTTGGGATACCATTAAACTTATTGTATGATTTTCATTATCGATTTTGGTGGTTGACGATTGTTACGAATGAACATGTGCTTTGAGGCCTACCTGTAGCGTGTGTGTCCTTCGTGGTATTATATTTCTTAGAACATTTTTGAACAAATTTTTAAACAATACTTCTTCCATGGGTTAGAAACATAGAAACATAGAAAAATGTCGGCAGCTAAGAACCTTTCGGCCCATCTAGTCTGCCCAATTACATGGATACTTTACCTGGATTTATCTTTTGTTTAGGATAGCCTTATGCCTATCCCATGCCTGCTTAAATTCAATTACTGTTTTGGCCTCTACCACTTCAACTGGAAGGCTGTTCCATGTATCCACCACCCTCTCAGTAAAATAATGCTTCCTGATGTTACTTTTAAACCTTTGCCCCTCTAATCTAAGACTATGTCCTCTTGTTTTGCTACTTTGTTTCCGTTTAAATATACTCCCTTCCTCTACCTTGTGGATTCCCTTTACATATTTAAATATTTCTATCATATCTCCTCTGTCTCGTCTTCTTTCCAAGCCGTACATTTCAAGATCATCAGGGTTCCTCTCTTTTCGAGGCTCCACAAAGAGGATTGTCAATTTCATTCAACATATTTTATGATAGTGATAAGGGGGCCTTGACTTCCTGCAGTCACTAAGAAGCTGTAGTAATCCATGTAACTCCCAATACCAAAGTGAAAAATAAAAGTTATACAGAAATTAAGTTATTTTTACTATAGAAAATGAGTAACTTAGGTAAATTAAGGTCACCTCTTCATTCCTAGACAGCAGACAGAATTCCAATTCCCTGTATATTTGCTTTTTATTATGATGTTTACTGATAACTCATTTCTCTTTTCCCTATGTCTCAACATATTTCTTTATCTCAAAACAACTCCATTGGCATTTACTTATTGAATTATATACAGTATTTCCCTAATTAGTGGACAGTCCCAACGTGAAACATCTTGGCTGTATTCATTAGATAGGTTTCCATTTGTTTAGAGGTGGCAGCTGTCTTTGATATTTCATGTTTCTATGACTCATCCATAGGAGATGTCTGAATGCCCTAAGCAGTTTCGAATGAAATGCTTGATATATAAGCCTGGCCCTGGATGCCAAATGTGTAAATTCAATAATGCTGTCAAAATAGGTCTTCTTGTGTCCCACTAGTGTTTCTGTGAAAAAGACTGTTTTCTTTCAAGACTTGTTGATAATGTCAGTAATATGATGGAGTGAATAGAGTTGCCATTTTTTACTGCAATAGTGCGTTATAGTGGGTAGGAATGAAATGTATAAACAGAGCCTCACGGAACAATTTATTTTTTAGTAAAATTAGATATTTTTTTTATACATTGAAAAATGCATGTAAAATAGATAAAAACCACTACGTTTATAAAGAAAAAAATATATACTGCTTACAAACATAATAGCTTTTGAAAAATAAAAGTTGAAATTAAAGAAGGCAAATTTAACAGTAATTTGTATCACTTTCCATATTGTTAGCATCGAGCAACTCTGAAAATGAGATTTGGTGATGGTTTGCCCTCTTCAGGCTAGAATTTTTAGTCAACTGGTTTATAAATCAAACTCTGCAAATCATACAGGGTTATCCAAAGAGATTCGAAAAGTCACCGCACGTTCGGTGACTTTTCGTTCTCTTCAATTCGGTTCCTTTTGCCGATTGCATTTTGGTGACCCTGCGGTGTATTCAGCAAACACCACAGGGCCCCCGAATTGCAGGGAAAAGCTGCCGCAAACCTGACGAAAACTAACCGAATGCACGCTGAAAACAAGCAAAAACATCTGGATTAACCTTCGAAAAAGCCGAACAGGAGCCGAACAGGAGCCGAATCACACAGAGCCGAAGCAGCTGTGACGTGGAGGAGGCAGTGAATAAATTAGCAAAACCATTTGTATGAATCTGGGAAAAAGAAACGCTGTTTGCAAAGAAACTACTGAGCGAAAATGTCTGAAATTTTCACAGGAGGTCCAGGGAATGATAATAAAGAGGGCTGTTACAAAAAAAATAAGTAAACTGGAAAAAAAAAAAAAAAATCAGACTTTTAAAAAAAAAAAAAAAAAAAATCTGAAAAATGCTTAAAGTATCCTAAAAAATCTATAAATAAAGAGACTTTTTGCTGCAGAATTTTATAATGAACGGTTTATTAGATATTGAATTAAAATGGGAATATTTTTAACATTGAAGCCTATGGGATTCTCCTGAATAAATTTGCCGAATTAAATCACCGAATGGCAGGGCATTAGGGGAACCTTTCACTGCTGGTTTGTGTTCTCTGAATAGCCGAAGCAGTGCTTTTTCATGGGGATTTCACTGCCCTCGAACAGGGACCGAACAGGCACCGTATGTGAAGGCAATTCGCCAGGATTTGGCGAATTGCCTGCTCTCTGGATAGCCGAATGGTCAGGAAAGGTAACCGAACACTGATTTTCAGCGTTCGGTTACCTTTCTCAAGCAATTCGGATCTCTTTGGATAACCCTGTTAGTATTTTGGTATTTTTCTGCAGTATGCTAATCCATCAATTAACCTAATTAATAATTTTTTATGTAGATTTATGACATGGTATTTTGAACAATAATATCTACCGTATTTTTTGCTCCATAAGACGCACCTGACCATAAGACGCACCTAGTTTTTAGAGGAGGAAAACAGGAAAAAATATTCTGAATCAAATAGTGTAATAATGGATAATGCCCCAGCTCCTCTCATGGATATACTGCCCCAGCTCCTCTCATGGATATACTGCCCCAGCTGCTCTCATGGATATACTGCCCCAGCTCCTCTCATGGATATTGCCCCAGCTCCTCTCATGGATTTTTCCCCAGCTCCTCTCATGGATTTTGCCCCAGCTCCTCTCATGGATATACCTCCAGCTCATGGATATGCCCCCAGCTCATGGATATGCCCCAGCTCATGGATATGCCCCAGTACATGGATATACTGCCCCAGCTCATGGATATACTGCCCCAGCTCATGGATTATGCCCCAGCTCATGGATATGCCCCAGCTCATGGATAATGCCCCAGCACATGGATATGCCCCAGCTCATAGATAATGCCCCAGCTCATGGATATGCCACAGCACATGGATAATGCCCCATCTCACACATGGATATGCCCCAGCTCACACATGGATATGCCCCAGCTCATGGATAAAGCCCCCAGCTCATGGATATGCCCCAGCTCATGGATAATGCCCCAGCACATGGATACATATGCCCCAGCTCACACATGGATATGCCCCAGCTCATGGATTTGCCCCAGCTCATGGATATGCCCCAGCTCATGGATATGCCCCAGCTCGTGGATAATGCCCCAGCTCATGGATTTGCCCCAGCTCATGGATATGCGCCAGCTCATGGATATGCCCCAGCAGCTCATGGATATGCCCCCCAGTTTATGGATATGCCCCAGCTCATGGATATGCCCCAGCAGCTCATGGATATGCCCCAGCAGCTCATGGATATGCCCCAGCAGCTCATGGATAATGTCCCCAGCTCACCTCCTGCCGCCGCTGCGTGTTCGGCTCCCTCTGAGTGTCTGGCGGCATGGAGCTTGGGCACTCGCCTGGGGGAGCCACGTGACCAGCCGCGATCTTGCGAGAAAAGTGCGTCTTATGGAGTGAAAAATATGGTAGTTATAATCAAATTGAGATAGCTGTTAAATACAAATCTAGGGTTAGATTCCAAGCCTTGTGTAAGCTTATTCAGAACTCTGGTAAACTTGGCAACACCATAGATTTTAATGGCTTTGGGAAGTTTAACAGAGCTTTGGACAGGCATGTACTGGCCATCGGGACTATCAGGAGATTCCCGGTGGGCCGATGGCTCAGTGGGCTGGGGTGCCAGCCGAGCCTGGGCCTGGGCCTGTTTATCCTAAACAAAAGATAAATCCAGGTAAAGTATCCATGTACACTGGCAAGAAAAAGTATGTGAACCCTTTGGGATTACGTGGAGTAAGGCATGAATTTGTCATAAAATGTGCTCTGATCTTCATCTAAGTCACAACAATTTGAAAAACACAGTCTGCTTAAAATAATACAACACAAACATATGTTTTCATGTTTTTATTGAACAAAACATGTAAACATTCACAGTTCAGGGTGGGAAAAGTATGTGAACCCCTAGCCTAATGACGTCTCCAAGAGCTAATTGGAGCCAGGAGTGAGCCAACCTTGAGTCCAATCAGTGCGATATTATTGGATGTGTTGCTGAAAGCTGTCCTGCCCTTTTAAAACACTCACTAGTTTTGGGTTTACTGGTTTCAAGAAGCACTGCCTGATGTGAACCATGCCTCGCAGAAAAGAGCTCTCAGAAGACCTACGATCAAGAATTGTTGACTTGCATGAAGTTGGAAAGGGTTACAAAAGTACCTCCAAAAGCCTTGATGTTCATGTGTCCACGGTAAGACAGACTGTCTACAAATGGAGAAAGTTCAGCACTATTGCTACTCTCCCTAGGCGTGGTCGTCCTGTAAAGATGACTGCAAGAGCACAGCGCAGAATGCTTAATGAGGTAAAGTAGAATCCTAAAGTGTCAGCTGGAGACTTACAGAAATCTCTGGCACATGCTAACATTTTTGTTGACACATCTACAATAAGGAAAACATTAAACAAGAATGGAGTACATGGGAGGACACCACGGAGGAAGCCATTGCTGTCCAAAAAGAATATTGCAGCACGTTTGAAGTTTGCAAAAGAGCACCTGGATGTTCCACAGCACTACTGGCAAAATATTCTGTGGACAGATGAAACCAAAATTGAGTTGTTTGGAAAAAACATGTGTGGAGAAAAAAAAGGCACAGCACACCAACATCAAAACCTCATCCCCACTGTAAAACATGGTGGAGGGAGCATCATGGTTTGGGGCTGCTTTGCTGCCTCAGGACCTGGACGGATTGTTGTCATTGATGGAAAAATGAATTCCAGAGTTTATCAAGAAATTTTGCAGGAAAACGTAAGACCATCTGTCCGCCAACTGAAGCTGCACAGAGGATGGGTGATGCAACAGGACAATGACCCAAAGCATACAAGTAATTCAACAAAAGAATGGCTTCAACAAAACAAAATACGCCTTCTGGAGTGGCCCAGTTAGAGTCCTGAACTCAACCCGATTGAAATGCTGTGGCATGACCTTAAGAGAGCGATTCCCACCAGACATCCCAAGAATATTGCTACACTGAAACAAATCGTTGCGCATGTCTGATCTGCAACTACAGGCAACGTTTGGTTGAGTTTATTGCTGCCAAAGGAGGGTCAACCAGTTATTAAGTCCAAAGGTTCACATACTTTTTCCACCCTGCACTGTGAATGTTTACATGTCCTGTTCAATAAAAACATGAAAACATATAATGTTTGTGTTGTATTATTTTAAGCAGGCTGTGTTTTTCAAATTGTTGTGACTTAGATTAAGATCAGAGCACATTTTATGACAAATTCGTGCAAAACTCCACGTAATCCCAAAGGGTTCACATGTTTTTTCTTGCCACTGTAATTGGGCAGACTAGAAGGGCCGAAAGGTTCTTATCTACCGACATTTTTCTATGTTTCTATGTTTCTATCGTCTGGGCCTTGCCACCGGCCAAGCCTGGCGATCTTCTTGGGCCTGACCACGGTGACCATCCAACACAACACGTAGGGGGTGTAACTGTCAAGGGACATGGGTTTATTAGAGATGTGTTGTCCTTTACATGTTTATATGTATGGGAACTAGCACTTCCTGGTTTCAAGAGCTGTATACACAAGAGACAGTAGGAGGGAGTGCCCACTAGCTTCCTTTTAGAATGAAGGAGAGAGCAGTGTGTAGCATAACTGCTCAAAAGAACGTATCTGCATGTGGTCTAGAGGCACACATGGTAATTTAATTCTCTATTTGTTTTATATTGTGTATATTGTCACTTTTATATCACTTTACATGTACAATTTGATCTGTTAATGATGTAACTGGATTTTTCAGATGTCTTTTGGAAAGACATGTTCATTTTGCATGAGAGACTTGTAAAGGACTGTGTTTATGCATATTTTGAACATTATTTGGTTTTATTTCTTGGAGTTTTCAAGGTATCAGCTAAAAAGAGAGTGACAAATAAAGAGCAAAACACCATCTGTATGAAGCATGCCATTTCTTTAGACCTGTACAGCTACAGGGGGGTAACCTTAGTATTATAAAGAAGTAGGGGTTGAATCGGCTGTGACATATATGAGAATGGTCTGTAAAGTAAGTTTACCTTTTAATTGAGCTTACTTATAAAAGTTTGCAACACACATCACAGAAAAACAAATACATACAAAAAATAAATGAGGAAGAAGACATTGGTAAACCAATACTAGAAAAAGAAACATGCAAAGAGCAAACACAATGAGAGATGTGAACAAGTGGTACGCAGGGCTGGATTTACATCTCAGGAGTCTGTAGGTACACAAATCTGGTTCGCCCCCTGCCAAAAATTTTAAAAAATGCAAAAATTTGGGGAAACAATTTTTTAGATTAGGGGTGCTTTTTTGTGTGAGGAAAAAATATGTGTATAAATAAAAAATAAATATATACATTTTTAATTTTTTTTTTTTTTTTTTTAAATTTCTTTTACAATTTTATATCTTGGTTTAAAAGAAAGGTGCCCACCACCCCACCACAGAGAGCATCTTTTTCTGTAAAACAAGGGAAAAAAATTAGAGAAAAAACTAAATGAATTTTATACAATTTATATTTTCTTTTACAGAGAAAGGTGTCCACCTCTGGGTATTGCTTTTCTTTTTAAAACAGAAAAAAAAAATTGTGCCCTCTGTGTAGGCACAAGCTTACTCTGAGTAGTTGAAAATATGGCATTGGTGGTACTGCTTGTTCCAAGGGGAGAACATTTCTAGTATATGGTATGTGGGGCCTTAGAACCCCCTAGTCATATGCTGGGCCTGGCTAGGACCGTAAGAAAAAAATCCTTCTAGTGCCTATGGTAATAGAACAGGATAGAAATACAAAGCTAAACCCCCAGGGGTTGAAGCAAGCAGAAACAATGATAGTATTATTTATTATTCTATTATTAGTCTTTATTTATAAAGCGCCAGCATATTCCGCAGCGCTGAGTAAACTTGTTAATTCATCGTTGATAAGGAGTTACTGGAAGGCGTATATCAGTGCATGGCAAGACAGTATGGTCTCTTGCATAAAACACAACTGGTGGGCCAAAACCACATACACCATGTTGTATATTCTGAGTGCTTACCATTTAGAGAAGAAATGTATTCTGTAAGGAATGTTTAAGGGTTACTTGACAAATGCTAGTGCTAGGGGCCCTAGCTTCTTGTACAGTTGGCCTATCTATCAGGTCTATTCAAAAAAAGGTAAAACTCAGGAGAATTGTCAGGAAAAGAGAACAATCTAGACCAAATAGCCGATTTGGAAAGTGAGATAAATTGGAGAATTTTTCTGGTTTGGCTATTTTTTTTTTTAGAATTCTTTATTTTGGAAAAGATTTAAATACAAAAAACAGATAAACATCCGCCCGCGACCATGCCACGCAGGGCAGGGAGGGCAATCTGGTTTAAAGCCTGAGCTTACAATACTTAATGGTTAATGGTGTAAACGTAAACAATATATCAGATCAAGCGAGTCAGGATATCAAGATGTCGGTGAGCCCTGACGCCCAGCTCGTGGCATGCCGCGTAGCAGGCCTGGACAAGACAGACAATGGACTACATTAAACAAAAGAGGGAAAATAAAAGGACAGAGAAAATAGAGAGGGGGAACCTCAGTCACCTAACCCACACTAGGTACTAGAAGATTTCCTCCCAACGACTCCAAGTTTTGTAGAACGAGGGAAGCGAGTTGTGTATTACCGCCGACAGCTTATCCATGTGGTGCGCCTCAGCTATATAGGCCTGGGCCACTGCTACAGGGGGCACATCCCCATCCCGCCAGTGCTTGGCCAGAGCTCTCCTAGCGCCCAACACCATCCAGTGAAAGAGTTTGCAATCCGGCCTCTGAAGGGCCGCCAGGGACCTGTGGAGCAAGAAGGCCCAAGGATCAAGTGGGAAAGGTTGTTGGAACACCTCTTCCAATAAGTCACTTATCTGGTCCCAGAATGTACGCACCTTAGGGCAAAGTCACCACATGTGGAACAAGGTACCTCTAGCTCCACAGCCCCTCCAGCAAACGTCAGGGGTGCCCGGCTGCAGATGCGACAGCAAGACCGGGGTAGTATACCATCTGTACATCGTTTTGTATGCTTGTTCTTTCAGCATGACACAAATAGTCACTTTCTCAATGTTTTATCTGCCGACATTTTTCTATGTTTCTATGTTTCCCCACATATCTTGCCATTCCTCACCCTCCAACTCCTCCCCAATATCCGCCTCCCAATGAACAATAAACCCTGGGGTCAGCCAAGAGACATCCTTGCATGAAAAGTGGTTATGTAATGTGGAAATCAGGGCTTTTGGAGCCCTACCAATATCACACATGGATTCAAAAAACGTTAGTTTCTGTCTCGCTGCCTGTGAGATGTTATGTTGAGACAGAAAGTCCCGGATCTGTAAAAATCTGAAGAAGTCAGAGGTCCGAAGGTCACCCTTCGATCTGGTTTGGCTATTTTGACCTAGAATTTTCACTTCTCCAGTCATTCTCCTGAGTTTCACCTTTCGTTGAATAGACCTGTATGAAAAGCTATAATTACAGTACATGAAATTTAGAGGGTTGATGTATATAAATTTCATTTGTAAAATGTCCAAATACAAAAGTAAAAACAGAATGAGAAATAGAAGGCATACACACAGGATCAGAGTGTCTCCGTTTTAAATGCATACATATACACTTATTGGCCACTTTATTAGGTACACCTGTTCAATTGCTTGTTAACATAAATTGCTAATCAGCCACTCACATGGCAGTCAATGCATTTAGGCATCTAGACGTGGTAAAGATGACTTGCTAAGGTTTGAACCAAGCATCAGAATTGGGAAGAAAGGGGAGTTAAGTGACTGAATGTGGCCTGGTTGTTGGTCCCACCCAGGCTGGTCTGAGTATTTATAAAACTGCTGATCTACTGGTATTTTCACACACAACCATCTCTAGGGTTTACAGAGAATGGCGAAAAAAGAGAAAATATCCAGTGAGTGGCAGTTGTATGGGCAAAACTGCCTTGTTGATGTCAGAGGCCACAGGAGAATGGGCAGACTGGTTTGAGATGACAGAAAGACAACAGTAACTGAAATAACCACTCATTACAACCAAGGTATGCAGAATACAGCCTCTGAACACACAACATGTTGAACCTTGAAGCAGATGAGCTACAGCAGCAGCAGACCACACCGGGCGCCACTCCTGTCAGTTAAGAAAAGGAAAGTGAGGCTACAATTCGCACAGGCTCACCAAAATTGTACAATAGAAGGTTGGAAAAATGTTGCCCGGTCTGATTATTGATTTTGCTGCAACATTCAGATGGTAGGGTCAGAATTTGGCGTAAACAACATGAAAGCATGGATCCATCCTTTTTTGCATAAATGGTTCATGTGGTGGTGGAATGGTGTGGGGGATATTTTCTTGGTGCACCTTGGGCCCCTTAGTACCAATTGAGCATCCTTTAAACACCACGGCCTACCTGAGTATTGTTGCTGACCATGTCCTTCCCTTTACGACCACAGTGTACCCATCTTCTGATGACTACTTGCAGCAAGATAATGCGCCAAGTCACAAAGCTCAAATCATCTCAAACTGGTTTCTTGAACATGACAATGAGTTCACTGTACTGCAATGGCCTCTACAGTCACCAGATCTCAATCCAATAGAGCACCTTTGAGATGTGGTGGAAAGGGAGATTCAAATTCTGGATGTGCAGCCGACACATCTGCAGCAACGGCGTGATGCTTTCATGTCAATATGGACCAAAATCTCTGAGGAATGTTTCCAATATCTTGTTGAATCCATGCCATGAAGAATTAAGGCAGTTCTGAAGGCAAAAGGGGTCAAACCTGGTACTAACATGGTATACCTAATAAAGTGGCTGGTAAGTATATATGTAAACACATACACATTAGTGTGTGTGTTTATATATACATAAGCCAAGAGGCCAGTACTCAACCTTTACCAAGCTCAATGGGTAGGAGCTTCTAGTTACAAATGAATACAGTACACCAAGAGGAGAGCACTCCATTAGAAAATTTATCCCATCAATGCTTCACAATTTAAAGACATTCACGGTTTTCACCGTATTTCACATTTACATTTTACACAGGTGCTTTTGTATAAGAGAGTGCTGTGTATAAATTAGTGTATATATGTTTAATGTTATACTAAATGCGTCTATCTAGTACATGGCAATAAACTAGATTTACTCCCTATTGTCTTAAAAAGGGATGTGTCTAATTGGTAGAAATATCTATTTGTATTTTTTAGGTAAAACCTACAGAACAGCCACAGCTGACTCACTACATACTACTGGCTCCATAAAAGAGAGGAAAAATGTCTTGAACAGTCAGCCTTACAATGCTTTCAAATCTGTGATGAAATGTCTCTCTCACATCTGAGAGTAACATGGTTATTAGCTCCAAATCTGACAGACGGTATTTCAGAATATTTTTATGCCATTAATTTAAATCAGTGTAGTGTTTGAAAACATTTCATGCCTTCAAACAGCTGATGAGGTTGAGATTCAATTATAACAAATTGCAACATACTGTCAACTCTTTTTAACAAGTCATTAGTCAAAGAATTTTGAGTTTCTTTGGTACCAAATGGAGCGAGTCTGCCTGAGAGCTGTAATTGTTGGAAACCACTAAAGGATTGCTAATGAAGTAAAGATCACTTGGGTCTGTGGCTTTCTTCAAGGCTGTTATATTTTTTTTAATAAAAAAAACTTTATACTGATCAAAGCTGTGTAACATGGTCCATTTGCTAATTTGTCATAAGTATGAAACACATAGCGAAAGGCTGGTTGCTATTTCAATGCCAGCCCTAGACAAGAATATACTGAGAATTCCACTTGTGTGAGCACATTAACAAATAATTATGTCACTTAATCTGAACTTCACAAAGGGGGCATTTAAAGAGCAAGGCATACGGAGCATAACTGTGTATTTGTCTACGTGCTGTTTTTTTAAAAAATCTGTCTGTTTTTTTTTTTCATTCTGTTTCTACTGACTATAGCAGAAAGCCATTGCTTAACAGTTCAAGGTTTATTGAGGATTGCAGACACAGAGTTAAAAGATTTGGTATCAGAGAGAAAAAAAAACATTTTAAGGAACTGCACAACATGCTTGTCATCAATTCAAGTTGAAAAAGTCAGAGCATCATTTGTCTTTGTCAGCTATCATTTTAAGTGGAACTCTGGATGCTACACAGCTGTTTGGAAAAGCAAAAGAAAAGTTTTCCACGTAACACAGCTGCAAAGAAGTAGAGGTGATGAAGGAAATATTTACACCACACTCAAATAAGACCTGTACACTTGTGTGAATCACTCACATTAATTTCTTATGGACTCTAAATTACTTTGACAAACTCTAAACAATACCAAAAGACTACAGATGCAGTGCTTTAGATGGCTTTCTACTGGCTTGATTTGAAATGTTATCTCTTTATTTAAAGAACTCTAAAGCAAAACAGACGATACCCAGAAAGTGGAAATTCAAACACATTCACCGTTTCCTCGGTTTCATTGGTTTTCAAATGAAACTACTCATTTAGTGTCTAAAACAGAGAATGAATTGAACATCCAAATATCCTATTTTGTTTTGTGCTCTCTAAAATTTGTATGACATTTGATGTTGTTTGACATTATAGTTTTGAAAAACTCTATTATCCTTAATTTTATTGTTATGTGAAGCTACCATGGCACAGGTGCTATTCCTCCGTTTTTTAAAACGTGAGTTGAGTGTTTTTGCAGGTAATCTGCCAAGAGAATTCTGCAAGCCTCACTTAAAACTGAGACCCGTCCCCGGTGAAGCTACAATCTCCTGACCATTCTACGTATAGGACCTCAGTCACCAGCAACTATTCTGGGGTCAAGAAGGAATTTTTTCCCAGTATGTTGCATATTGGCGAGCATTTCAGACTGTGTTTTATTGCCTTCTTTTGGATCAACAGCAGTAGGTGATGTGTGAGAGGCTGAACCCGATGGACGAATGTCTTTTTTTCAGCCTATGTATCTACGACTTGACCTATACCAGTGATGGTGAATCTTTGCACCCTAGATGTTTCAAAACTACATTTACCATTATGCTTAGTCACACATAAGGCTGGCTTAGCTTCATGGGACATGAAGTTAAGAAACAAATGGGGTGCCAAGGTTCACCATCAGTGACCTATGAACTGGCCAAAATAGAGTCGCGGTAAGCAAACTCCCTAATAAATTGGGATTGGGTCCTATTAAGTCATTGAAACATAGGAGAAAAGTGTGCATCACTTTTGCAAACACACAATAGTTAAGAAGGTCCAGAATATACACAAAATTTCTAAATCCGGAAAAAAAGGCTTAACGGCGTCAGGAAAGTCTTTGACTGCATTTAAGCACAAAAATATAGGAGGAACCACTATGCAGTATTCTTGCCTGTGCGTAGCAAGTACCAGAGTCAGGAGGAATGATATATGTAACGCTAACTGTCTGCTGGTACCAGTGGCGTCAGGTTCGTAGTTGATCAGACTGTATAAATGAGTCCCCAACAGAATGAACAGGACGTCTTCATATATATTCCGGTAATAGTGTTCGTGAGGATTTGTCAGAGGAATCACACGGGTCGGGGGCAGGCAGAGTTCAGTACAAAGTCGATAATCAAGCAGGGGTCAAAAGCCAAGGGAGTCAATCAATATTATTTCGCAGGATAAAGGGTAATTAGCTCAGTTTCAATAGAAATATTAGAGCGAGTCCTTACCCCACCGGTGTCTTCTTTATAGGGCATCTTGTTAGGCAGCTGGGGATAGATCTGACGTCATTCGTCTGCGCCGGCATCTCTTTATGCCTATAAGGCCGATCAGGACCCTGCGCATGTGCGAGGGGTCCGGTCTATCGGCGAAGAAGGCTCTGGTCTGTGCACAGCCATGGCGTAGCGCCGATGCTTCAGGACACCGCATCGCTGCCATTCGGGGACCCGCCAAAGGTGCCGTCACAGGGTCTAGAAGGTCGGTAAGGGCAGTATCCTGACATAACCCCCCCACAAGGCGACCACTCCGTGGGCGATCGGGGTGAGCTGCATGAAAGCGGCGAACCAAGGAAGGCGCATCGACATCCAGCGCCGATATCCAGGAGTCTTCGGCAGGACCATAACCCTTCCAACGGATGAGATACTGAAGCTTCCTCCGGTACATGCGGGAGTCAAGGACCTTTGAAACTTCATAGACATCGTTGTCACAGGCGTCCACTGGACCTGGAAGAGGGGGATTTTGATGGACGAAAGGATCCGTAGTTTTCGGTTTGATTAATGAAACATGGAAGACGGGGTGTATCTTCAGGGAGGCGGGGAGCCGTAGGCGAACCATCGTTGGAGATAGAATATTATCAATTACGTAAGGCCCAATAAAGCGGGGGCCCAATTTCTTCGAGGGGCAGTTCAATTTGATGTATCGGGTAGATAACCACACATGATCTCCTTCTTCATATAGTGGAGCAGATGTTCTTTTGCGGTCAGCGTATGTTTTATATCTCCATTGGGCTCTCTGTAACATTCCTTTAACTTTTTCCGTGATTCTGGTGATAGATTGTAGTCTATCGTTAACTGTAGGACAGGGGGTGTAGAACGAAGAGCCTGGCAACATTGAGGGGTGCCTTCCGTTATTAACAAAAAAAGGGGTCATAGACGTGGATTTATGAATTTGATTGTTGTAGATGAATTCAGCTATGGGTAGTAGATCATTCCAGTCGTTTTGTAAATAGGTTACGAAACAACGAAGGTATTGTTCTAGTGTACCATTAGTGCGTTTGGTCTGTCCATTTGACTGGGAATGGTAGGCGGTAGATAAGGACCGTTTTATATGTGATCCCTTACAGCATTTTCTATAAAAATTACAAAAAACAATAAAACATTGTACCCCTTTCTTATTCGCAGGTATGGGCCACGATTGTATCGCTTTGATTTTGGACGAATACATCATTTTTTCGTTAGGTCTTATTATGAATCCAAGAAATTCTAACGTGGTTACATTAAACAAACATTTCTCAAGCTTGGCGTACAATCTGTGTTGTCTCAATCGTAATAAAATGTTTCTTACATGTCGTACAGTATATGTTCTTCCTGATTATCTGAGTATATCAATATATCATCCAGGTATACTATCACATATTGATCTAGCATATCTTTTAGGATGTCGTTAAGAAAATATTGAAAAGTCGCGGGTGCATTACAGAGCCCATAGGGCATAACCAAGTATTCATAGTGTCCGTACCTCGATCTAAACGCAGTCTTCCATTCGTCTCCTTTCTTGATTCCTACCAGATTGTACGCTCCTCGGAGATCCAGTTTCGTAAATACTTTAGCCGTCTTCAATCTATCCATTAATTCGGTTATGAGCGGTAGAGGGTATTTATTCTTGATAGTTATCACATTCATTGCTCTGTAGTCGATACAGGGGCATAATCCTCCGTCCTTTTTTCCTACAAAAAAAATTGCTGCTCCAGCGGGAGAGGTTGAGGGTCTTATAAAGCCTTTAGTTAAATTTTCATCTGTGTATTCTCTTAATACTCGTAATTCAGGTTCAGATAAGGGGTATACCTTGCCGAAAGGAATCATGGCGCCGGGATAAATATCGATCAGACAATCATAGGAGCGGTGAGAAGGGAGAGTGTCCACTCCTTTTTTCTCGAATATATCATGAAAGTCCGAATAGATCTTTGGCAATATAGGCGTCGTATTACTATGAAGTATAATCTTCTGTGGATGTATACATTTGGATATACAGTAATTAGAGGTGAAGGTTAGTGTAGCTTTGGTCCAGTCTATACTGGGGTTATGTAGTCGTAGCCAATTGATACCAAGGATCACAGGAAAGGTCGGGGTTTTGACTATATCAAGTACTATTTCTTCAGAATGTCGAGACCCTATGTTCATGGTGAGGCTTTTTGTTTCTTGTGTCGTGGGTCCTGAACTAATGAGAGTACCATCCAATAGTGAGACAGAGAAGGGATATTGTTTCTTACTGTATGGGATTTTTAACTTATGTATAAACGATACATACAGCGCTGCGGAATATGCTGGCGCTTTATAAATAAAGAATAATAATAATAATAATAATACATCAATAAAATTCGGACTAGCTCCTGAATCAATCAACGCAGTCAGGCCCACCGTGTGATCTTGCCACTGTATTGACAGATTAATAGTGAGATGCTCACCCGACGCATCAAGTACACAGTAATTAGTCATAGGACTTATAGGCTTACCGGTTGTATTGCCAGGTTTTAGTCTGCATTCACGGAATTGATGGCCGGCTCGTCCGCTGTACATACAAAGACCCAAGGATCTTCTTCTATCGCGTTCTCTTTCATTCAGTCGGCCTCTGGCCACTCCTATTTGCATCGGTTCGGTTTCAGGAGGAGGTAGAGCAGGAAATGGTAGGGGGGCCGGTAAGGCCCGTCTTAGTTGAGGTATAGGAGCAACATTTCTTTCCGCCCTCCTTTCTCTTAATCGTCGATCGATGCGTATACATAATCTCATGGTGTCTTCAATACTAGGACGCAGTGGCGTAACTAGAAACCTGAGGGCCCCGGTGCGAGAATCCATGAAGGCCCCCCCAAAAAATATTTTTACTTTTTTTCCCCCTGAAATATAAAAAGATAGTACGCCATTTATATTAATTAGTTCAACTTACTTTAATTAGGTCATTAAATAGGTCACCAGCATATTGAAAGCCCCCCCCCTGGTAATCCTAACAATCCTGACACACTGCATATTACAGAGCTCCACAGCAATAAAACTCCCTGTAAAGTGTGGTGTGTATGAGCATATCACAGACCTCCACAGCAATAAAACTCACAGGAAGCACTGGGGTGTATGAGCAGGCACATAATCTACAGCACTATATCTCAGTGAACGCTGGGGTGTTTGAGCAGGCACATAATCCACAGCAATGTAACTCACAAGAAGCGCTGGGGTGTATGAGTAGACACATAATCCAAAGCAATGTAACTCACAGGACACGCTGGGGTGTTTCAGCAGGCACATAATCTACAGCAGTGTAACTCACAAGAAGCGCTGGTGTGTATGAGTAGACACATAATCCAAAGCAATGTAACTCACAGGACACGCTGGGGTGTTTCAGCAGGCACATAATCTACAGCAAGAACCTGCAGGAACCATGACTGGGCCCCCCCACGATAGACAAAAACATACCCACCCCCCTCCTGTTAGCATACATTGGTCCCCCTCCTGGTCCACAATGCTGACTCCAGACAGTATCACATTTTTTTCCAGGTTCACTATTACCTCTTCAGTCCATCCCATTTTTAATGTAATTTGCACTATGTGTAACTCACAGAGCTCCACAGCAATAAACCTCACAGTAATGTGCATTGTGTATCAGTGTAAATCACAGAGCTCCAAAGTATAGCTCACAAATAAGTATAAAATAAATTAAAAGAATTATAGGCAAGCACCCAGGCAGGCGAGTGTGGGCCCCCCCGGACTCAAGGGCCCGGGTGCGGTCGCACCCTCTGCACCCCTGGTAGTTACGCCCCTGCTAGGAGGAGTACCTGTATGGGTGAGTTCGTCTTTCAGAGCCTCGAACAACCCCAGTTTGAAATGGGTCAGTAATGTTGGTTCATTCCAGTCGGATTCCAGAGCAAGATGACGAAACTCCGTAATGTAGTCCTCTACTTCGGAACGACCTTGTCGTAAGGCCATCAGGGCATGTTCTGCATTGCTAGCACGGTGAGGATCATCGTACGGATCTTCCATAGTGAAAAAAAAAACGTGTTCCAAGCGTTGAGTATAGGGTTATTGGTATGTAATAGTTGGTGAGCTCAAGTTTGGGGTCTACCCCTAAGTAGAGAAATCACCATACGTACCCGTGTAAAGTCATTATGGTATACATGAGGTTGTAAGGAGAAGAGTACTTGACAGGAGGTGATGAAACTCCAGAATCGGCGTCTATTCCCGTCGTAGGTCTCTGGCGGAGATGTGTGTAGATCCGGGGCATAGACGGGGAAGGCACGGTATGGAGGAGGTTCAGGCATAGCACTGATTTGTATCGGGTTCACATGAACTGCTTGTTCCAGGCGGTTCTGATTATTTTGTAGTATGCCCTGGGCATCTCTTACATCTTGTACAGATTGGGCTAATGTAGACAATTGTCGGGTGACTGCATTTAATGTTTCGGCAAAATCTGCTGGTTCCATAATATGGCTCTAATATTTTGTCAGGAAAGTCTTTGACTGCACTTAAAAATATAGGAGGAACCACTATGCAGTATTTTTGCCTGTACGTAGCAAGTACCAGAGTCAGGAGGAATGATATATGTAACGCTACCTGTCTGCTGGTACCAGTGGCGTCAGGTTCATAGTTGATCAGGCTGTATAAATGTGTCCCCAACAGAATGAACAGGACGTCTTCGTATATATTCCGGTAATAGTGTTCGTGAGGATTTGTCAGAGGAATCGCACGGGTCGGGTATATGCACAGCCACGGCGTAGCGCCGATGTTTCAAGACACCGCATCGCTGCCATTTGGGGACCCACCGAAGGTGCCGTCACAGGGTCTAGAAGGTCGGTAAGGGCAGTATCCTGACAAAGGGGTTATTCAACGCACGTTGATGATTCCATTTTGTTCACCCTGAGGTGAATTCACTATTCACTGCAGGGTCCCCGAAGTGGAGCCCCGAACATGGAGCCATAAAATGCTGCCAAAGACCACCGAATTGACTGATGAAGGCCCCCGAACTGCAGAAAAGAAAAAAAACTGAACTCAGTTATTCTTCTAAAAGGTGTTTAAACCAATAAAAATGCGTGAAAATGTGTGAGAATAATAAAAAAGGTCCTATAAAAAATTGTAAAATGGTCTGTTACAGAATAAAAAAAATGCCTTTAAAAAAATGTCATCTATAAAATACAAAAAAGTTCCAAAAAATAAATAAAAAGACACTGTCTTTTTATTTATTTATTTTTTGGAACTTTTTTTGTATTTTATAGATGACATTTTTTTAAAGGCATTTTTTTTATTCTGTAACAGATCCTTTTATTATTTTTATAAGACCTTTTTTATTATTCTCACACATTTTCATGCATTTTTATTGGTTTAAACACCTTTTAGAAGAATGAAAATGAAATGAATAACATGTGATGTGTGTTCACTATACACTTTTTTTGTATTTTATAGATGACATTTTTTTAAAGGCATTTTTTTTATTCTGTAACAGATCCTTTTATTATTTTTATAAGACCTTTTTTATTATTCTCACACATTTTCATGCATTTTTATTGGTTTAAACACCTTTTAGAAGAATGAAAATGAAATGAATAACATGTGATGTGTGTTCACTATACACGATCATACCACACCAATTGGGCTGTAGGGCAGTGGAAAAAATACTATCCATGGATCCACTTTTGCCTAAGTTTCAAATTGATTTTATAGTTAGATCAATGGAATTTATATTACACCACAACTACTTTTTTTACAATGACACATTTTATTTGCAGAAATCAGGGACAGCCATGGGGACCAGGTTTGCGCCCAGTTACGCCAACCTATTTATGGCGGACTGGGAATCCAGTTTCGTCTACGGTTGGCGTGATTGGGCGAATCACCTGGTCCTCTATGGCCGGTATATAGATGATATTCTATTTATCTGGAGAGGAGGAGAAGCTAGTTTGCTTGAGTTTTTTGCCCATTTGGCCGATAATGAGTGGGGTATAAGGCTAGATACTAAATACAACTCACAATCAATCGAATTCTTGGACCTTAACATCTATATAGAGGATGGTCACATTAAGACCAGGACCTTCTTTAAGGCGGTCGATTCAAATAGTTTTATTCACCAATCAAGTTGCCATGCACCACACTGGATAGGAGCTGTCCCTAAAGGTCAAATTCAGAGGATGAGGCGGAACTGTACGGAGTTATCCCAGTTTAAAATACAGGCAAATAAACTAAAGAATGACTTTTTAGAAAGGAGATATGGAGAAGAAACTCTTGATGTAACCATTTCAGAAATAGAACAAGTAGAGAGGGAACAACTTCTCAAGTATAGGGAAAAGAAGCAGGATGATAGAGGAGTATCTTTTGTATTTGACTATAATATGCAGGCGGGTAAAATTAAAAACATCATAAGAAAACATTGGCCTATCATAAGACAGGATCCCCTCCTCAAGGAAGTATTGAATGATAATCCGTTGGTCATAAACAGAGGGGCCAGGAATCTTAAAAATCATTTGGTCCGCAGTCATGTTGATCCAATTAAAAGGAGTAATCTCTTTGGTTTACGACCGGGATTTTACAGATGTGGATTATGCCCGCATGCAAGAATCTACTCTTATCTAGAACCTTTGTCCCCACCGTTAATAAGCATGAGGGGGATGGAACGGAGATTAAAATTAGAAATTAGATTACCTGCAGGTCTAAAAACATAATCTATAGGTTTACATGCCCGTGCGGGCTTCATTACATCCGCCATACCACACGTTCCCTATCAATACGGATTAGAGAACACATCTACAATATTGGAAAAGGGGTTGAACATCATTCTGTCCCCTGTCACTTTAAGAAAGTCCATGATTGTAATGCCTTGGGTTCCACATTTGTGGGAATTCAGTTTATTCGTAAGAACTGGAGGGGGGAGGATTTTCATAAGAAGATCAATAGAGAGGAGATGCGGTGGGTTTATAATCTAGGTACCCTCCAGCCGAGGGGATTAAACCTTGATTTTGAGCTTTCGCACTTGTTGTGGTCATGGCCAGATATTTAGCTTATAAACAACAATACATTTATAAGATACAGATATACTGGACAGTCACGTAAATATCTTGTGAATAATTGAAATGAACACAGCACACCAGGAACAGTTTTGATTAAAAGCATAAAGCAAAACTTTACTGGACATCTAAAACATAAAGTTGCTTAAACATTAGATTACATAAACACAAGATGTGAAAACATACACTCCGGTTACCAAATATCTACAGAATCAGAATTATACTTAGCTCCGAGGATGTTTCAGACCCTTACACAGGATATCTGGATACACAGGACAAGGATCAAGAAGGGTCTACACGCCATCACTCCAGCAGCTTCCACCAAAAAGAGACCACTGCCCCCTGGGAGAAACTAATTTATACTCCTGACTACTCCCAGGATGTCATCATTCCTCTTCACCAATCACCGGTCACCTTGTGAGTGATGTAATGCCTGTACAGGAAGTGAATCTCACCAACCCCCCACCTCATGGACAGATGCCATGCCCTGGTGGCCATCTTAAAATATGTGGTTAAACATGTGGTCAGTCTGCTCACTGAGCCACCTGTTGGTGAAAGGATTTATTGCATATATACAGGAAACATATTATATCAGTTAAATAAATATCCACAACTGATACAATCCACCTGTTGGTTCCATACATAGGCAATAATCATAGTTCATACATTTCTACTTCCCGTAGGGGCCTGGCCTTCCTCAATACTTTTTTCCCCAGACACATAATGCACATAGCACAGACGTACAAGCTTATACAAATAATAATTAATACCACTGCCCATTGCATCAATGTGATCCCTAAATTACCTAACCACCCAAAAGGTCCATCATCTGGGGGATTACGGAGCATCTCTCTAACCTTATTTATCCTTGCCAAGTCGTGAGTTATTGTTCCAGAGTTATTCACGATGTATACGCAGCACTCAGTCCCGATCAAAGCACATACACCCCTTTTTGCAGCCAAAACATAGTCCAATGCCTGTCTGTTCTGAAGAGCCACAGCTCTTATTTGCACTTATTCCTGAGATAACTTCATAATAGAGTCCACTGTGGCATTTAGGGCCTCATCCATTAGGTTTTTTAAAACCTCTATCCTATTCAATGACCAATAAACTCCCCAGCTAGGGAAAAAAACTCCTGTATTACCCTCATGAGTTCCAATGAATGAGCTCCATCTTTTGTTCCTAATCAACCCCTCTGGGAGGTTCTCTCTTCGCCTTATTGCTGGGACAATAGAGCAGAGGTAGCATACTCCTTCCCAACTAGGGGGTAGCCATCGATAGGCCCAATTCCCACATAAGAAATACACCCCCCTAGGCAGAACATTATAACTATTCCCTGGAGCCTTGTTAAAACATGTATCTAAAAGGTTAGATAGAAAAGGAAAAGTCATTCATCTGATTGGACCATGAGGGGTCATTCGCACTATTGTAATTACTGGACTGGAGTCAACAGCAGCCATTGCCCAGTTCTGGTCATTACCATACCCCTTCAACCAAGCAGCTGTACAGTTTGATTGTCCCAATTTTAAAACATGGATTCTGTTGTCATGAGAACTGATGCACACAGCTGCTTCTTGTGGACGGTTGACAATGTGTATCCTGTCCATCGATCGAGGCTTCCCAGCCTCTCGATACCATCCAAATCCCGTATTGTTATAGGCTTTTAGATATTCTACTGTCCAGGGCACTCCGACATAAGGATAGCTGCTCTCCTCGCTGAAGGCAATCGCTCTGCAAATCCAGCAATCCGTGTTGTTGGACATCTTTGCATATCTTCCCAACAGGTTCAGGTAGGAGTTAGAGGACCATGGATCAGTTGTATCTATACCGCCACCAATCTGTTAGAGGGAAAGAAGACAGGGTGAGTACCTCCACTTAAAATTACAACTTTAGTATCCCCAGGCCCATCCGACAATATCTCTCCTTTCTGTCTGGCCTGTTCACCCACTCTGGGTAGTACCCATACCTTAGAACCTGTCTGCAAACAATCATTTCCCTCCCACATAACAAGTAATGTTTGCGGGATCCATATGGACACCATGCCCAGCACTGTGTATGCTACAATTTCCCCCGGGTTCCCCTTGGTCAAAGAAATTTCCCACAGATCTGACTGCATTTTTATTGTCCCTTGGGTTAACCAACCATCATTTCTTAATTCATCCGTTAGGGTGAAGGTAACCTCAGCCCCTTCTGGCAGCGTATCACCCATAGCAAGAATGTATGTTGTCCACTCATTCTCTTTCTTTACCTCAATCAGACTGTCACTCATTATCTTAAACCTGTTCTTGCCCACCTGTTGAGGAAAAGTACCTTGGAATTTTAACCTAACAGTCACTGTCGGTGTCTGTACCTGTCCTGTTAGTTGTTCATAAGGGGAAAACTGTCCTATCGGTCTGCTATTCTAAATCACGACGGCTTGAGTGATTACACGATCCCACTCCCTCAATGTCCTACTTGGGGATAGTTTCCGAATTTGCTCTTTTAAAAGCCCATTGCTCCTTTCAATCAACCCCGAGGCTTGAGGATGATAGGGGATATGGAAGATCCATTTAATCCCTGAGTCATTTGCCCACTGCTGCACGAGCTGTCCAGTGAAATGGGTTCCGTTGTCTGTTTGCATCTCAGATGGCAATCCATAGGCAGTCACTATAGTTTGGAGCATTGTAAGAGTTGAGGCTTGGTTTGCATGTTTACAAGGTAATACTCTCAATACGCCAGAGAATGTATCCACAGCAGTACAACAGTACATCATTCCCCCTCTTCCTTTTGGCAAAGGACCAATGTAGTCCATCTGCCATATCTGCTCAGCAACAGTTCCTTTGTTCAAATGTCCACGGGCTTGTTTTGTGAGGGGCCACTTCTTTATCTCGTTACATGTCTCACAGGCTTCTTGTGCTTGAATGATCATTTGAAGAGTTACTGGCAGTCCTCTGGCTCGTGCCCACTCGAGTGTCATTGTGTTGCCTCTGTGACCTGCTGTCTCATGAGCCCAGTTTGCCATTCGAAGAAGTACTGGATCTACAGGACCTTCTGTGGTTTCAATATCTCGTACTCTGGTTAATTCATCAGCTGTCCTGTTTGGATTTTCTTCTCCAAGTCTGTCTCTCACATGGGCGTCAACATGCCCAATGTGAATCAGTCTTGAGTTGGCAGTCTCCCATATCTTCTGCCATAGTTCTTAACCTCCCCATACAGGTCTGCCTTGGATTAACCACCTGTTGCTTCTCCATGTTGGCATCCATGTCACACAGGCCTTGAACACAGCCCAGCTGTCGGTATATATGTATAGTTCAGGGTCAATGGTTTCTTCCATCAATATACCAATGGCTTTCAATTCAGCATATTGGCTTGATCCTCCTATTCCTTTTTCTTGAATCACCATCTGTTGCTGTGGATTGTATGCTACCGCTGTCCAGTGTCTGCCTTTATATGTCATAATGGCTGATCCGTCAGTGAACCATGCATTAGTTTTCTGTTCCTCACTCAGCTCTTCGAAGGGTGGCGCAGCTTTAATTGGAGATGGCTGTAGGATTGGTGCTTCTTGTAGATTAGGATGTGACAAGGTATCGAAGGTGACTAGACCAGTCAGGAGCTTGGTTAGTTCTTTCACTTCACCAGCCTGGATTCCCCCTCTTTCCTGTAGGTACCATTTCCATTTGAGGAGGGTTGGTCTTTGTGCCACTGTTGTCTTAATAGGCAATCCTTCATCTTTCACCCAGCTTCCTATAGGTAGATCAGTTTTCACAGACACTGTGCTTTTCTCTGTCATGGGTTCCACATGCTGTAATGCCATGTAAGCGGCCAGCAGATTCTTCTCTAAAGGCGTATACCTCTGCTGTGCCCCAGTCAGTTGCTTGGACCAGAATCCAATTGGTAATGCCATTTTGCCTTTCTCTTCATTTGGCCGCCATAATCCCCATGAGGCTACGTTGTCATTTACCATCACGTCTAATTGAAATGGGGCTCCAATTCGGACTGGTCCCAAACCTTGGTGTTGTAACACTGCTTCTTTTGCTGCTTGAAATGCAGTGGCTTGCTCAGTTCCCCACATGAAAACAGACTTCTTTCTTGTAACATTGTATATGGGGCGTAGTAGGAGCCCTAGGTGTGGTATGAAAGCTCTCCAATACCCCAGTGCTCCTAAAAACTTTTGAGCTTCTTTTACATTTGTTGGTTCTGGAGAGTTCTGTATGGTATCGAGCACGGGTTGAGGAATCGTACGAACTGGTCCGGTCCACATCATTCCAAGAAACTTAACTTCCTTAGCAGGACCTTGGATCTTCTCTTTGTTAACAACCCATCCCCTTCCTGAAAGGTGGTTCACTATGACAGGAAGGGTATCCTCGATTTCTTCTTTCGATCCAGAAATCATGATGTCATCAATATAATGAAACACAGGAATCTTCAGCGTGAGGTGGCTCAGGTCTCTGGAAACTAAACCATGGCAAATTGTAGGGGAGTGTAGATATCCTTGAGGCACAACCTGGAAAGTATATTGTCGCCCTTCCCAGGTGAAAGCGAACTGATCTTGTGACTCAGGTGCAATGGGAATTGAAAAGAAGCATTCGCTAGATCGATCACCGCGTGCCACTCACCGGCCTGTTTGGCAATATTCTCAATAATTGTAACAATATCTGGTACAGCAGAGCTCAAGGGCGGCGCTATCTTGTTAAGGCCCCTATAATCTATTGTCAGTCGCCATGAACCATCAGATTTCTTAACAGGAAACACGGGAGCGTTAAAAGGGCTGATCGCGGGACGAATCACACCTGAAAACAACAGTTTTTCAATGGTTTCACTTATTTCCTTATGTCCTCCAGGCAGTCGGTATTGCTTCAGCCTTATCGGACTGCTTGGGGGAGGGATAACCACTGGTGTCCAGTTTGCATTTCCCCTCACAGCATCTTTTACAGGCCGAAGATAATAGGGCTTGTGAGGGAAACCAAAAGTGAACACCCCCCACTGTGTCTCAACACTCTGCCCTAACAACACATCTATCCCCAAGATATTATCTGGCAACTCAGAAATCAGTACATTAGCATCAAAACGTGGTCCCTTGTTAATTGTCATAGAAACACGAATCCGTACGGCGTTTGTGATTTTACCTCCCAGACCCTCAATTCTTACTCTAGGTCCTGAAAATGTGGATGGATTACCATGTAACACAGTCACTTCTTTTCCAGTGTCAACTAACGCTAAAACCTTGGTTGGTTCCTGTCTTGTTCCCCACCAAACAGTCAATGGTACGTAAGGGCGCTGATCTCCAGCAGTTATGGGGAACATGTGGGCTGCCAGAGATCCACCTGTCTGTCAATCCTTTGCCTTCTCACACCAATCAATCAATTCATGTGCCGCCAGATCTGCTACAGGATACAAGGATCTGACTTCACCATCGTTTGCAGCGGTTGTTTGTTTTTTAGTGAACACGGGATATGAGATGGGGCAACCACCATACTGTGTTGGAATAAATGGGGGTGTGGGGGTATACATGGGTGGATAGGGACAATTATGGATGGCTGGGGCAGGAAATGGATAAGTCACATCGCCCTGTGACTGCATTGCAGTCACAAAGGGCATGACTTGGGAATGATTTGGAGAAAGGACTGGAACAATTGGGGCAGATGGTGTGATAATTTCAGTCAGATCCTTGCATGCTGAAAATACCTGTGCCTTTTTATTGGACCCTTTAACAACATATTTCCATTTCTCCAACATGGCAGCAGTGCCAATTCCATCTATTTCTTCCTTAGGCACACCAGCACCTATCAAATCATGCCACATCTGTCCTCGTGTCACCTTAAATCTTTTTTTAGACCTAAACTGTCCCTGCTCTCCATGCTGTTTTTGTTTACCACCCTCCCCCGCCCTGTTAGCAACAAACACACCTTTGCTGGGTTTAGATTCTGTCTCTAACTCCCCCATTTCAGCTAACAATGCGGTGAGCTGGTGTACCTTCCCACAGTTTCCCAATCCACCCAACAAAGACAACAGAGAAGCCCTCATAGACTGCGGTGCAGCTTTCAAAAATCGAGAGCGCATGCTGGCTGTAAATTCCTCCATGTCTGGGCCTTCCCAATTATCTTTGTTCAATCCCGCCACACAACCCATAACTCTAACACGTATAATGGCGTCCTTTAATTTTAACCAAGGGGATATGGGCTCAATGTCAGTATGTGTTGGAAAGACTGCCAATATGGCATGGCGCACCATATCAAGCAACGGAAAACTACCTTATCTGTGGGTGCAGTGCCAACTGTCCCATACCAACTGCTTCTCTTGCATTCAACAGCATACTGTCAGCGCCCCCATCCCAAAGCCGTAATAACCACTCTCCAACATTCTCCCTCACATTTTGCTTATACACGTTTGCTAGCTCCGTGAGCTCAGTTTGGGTATACCCCTTTACCACTTCATTCAGTTCATCACGAGCACTATCCCGCAAGCCATTCTCTCCATCCTGCTCACGATTTAATCGTCTTTTTCTCTGTTGCGTGATTATAGGACGGGCCTGCCACTCATTCAAATCATCACTCTCATCAGAAACACACATACTCCTCATCTGAGGACTGAATCACATCTGTTGGGTCCCATGTGGGATCTACAATCATTGCACGCACTTTACTCGCAGGTACTGGTTTCCTGCCTTTCTGTGATCTCCTGCGATTAATTTTACTTATCACTAAATCAGCACACTTTTCCTCTAGGGCAACTACACGACTTGCATTACTATGCATACACTCTTTGGTCATAAACAATGTATCTTTAAAGTCCTGCAACTCTTTCGTAAGAGCATCATTTTTCTGCATCTCGCAGCACAGGGCCTGCATAACCAGTCAACCTGAAGTGGCAGCTGCTTTTCTCTCCTTCTTAGAATATACACTTAAATTTAACCGCAACGCTTGCATACCAAGTTTGGTACCAAGGTCCAGATAGGTTGGAGCAGCATATTTAATTAATTCCTCCGCAATGGGTTTCCAGTACTCAGAACTAACCCATGTTGGAATCGCCCCATATTTAGAAGCAGATTCCTTCCCTCCCACGCTATTGCTTTTTCTAAACAGAGCATGCATCTCTACTCTCGGGGGGGAACACAAATGCAATAAACAATAACAACAAACTCTAGGTATTGTCCCCACTCGAAGTTGCTCTGCTAAAGGTTTACTCAATGGAACGCTTACTCACTCAGTCTAGCAGTAAATCTATGAATAATCCTGTAAATAACTAGCACAAGGTTATGCAGCCACAAGTAGGGGTATATTCACCAAACCGTTGAATCTACCAACTCACCATTTAGTGAATAAGTCCCAAACAACCTCTAACACAGTATTGCAGACAAATATTCAATATTCAGCGACTATGCAGTATCCTGCCGACTAGGCCAATTGTTGTGGTCATGGCCAGATATTTAGCTTATAAACAACAATACATTTATAAGATACAGATATACTGGACAGTCACGTAAATATCTTGTGAATAATTGAAATGAACACAGCACACCAGGAACAGTTTTGATTAAAAGCATAAAGCAAAACTTTACTGGACATCTAAAACATAAAGTTGCTTAAACATTATATTACATAAACACAAGACGTGAAAACATACACTCCTGTTACCAAATATCTACAGAATCAGAATTATACTTAGCTCCGAGGATGTTTCAGAACCTTACACAGGATATCTGGATACACAGGACAAGGATCAAGAGGGGTCTACACGCCATCACTCCAGCAGCTTCCACCAAAAAGAGACCACTGCCCCCTGGGAGAAACTAATTTATACTCCTTATAGAATACGTATCTGATGGCGCGATGGCAGTCGCTTATGGATCGTGTGATGGTTCTCTTTAGAAATACCGTCCACATGTGACATGAAAAGACAATAAAAGGTACAATAGTGCAGAGCGATAACAATTGTAGATAATAAACTTGTGATACTGCTCCCACTCACAAAAGAAGAGCCCCAACACTGGCTCTGAGCGGGTCAACGCATTCGGTCATTGGTTTCTGTATTGAAGGAGGCGACCCACAACCTTCAAAGATGCCGGTCCTCCTATGTGTTGGAGCTTATAGCCAAGCTCTGGGATCAATCGCCTGTGGACTCTTTTACGGTAAAGCCCATAGAAAACCTCTGTACTCAGCAACACACCGGGGATTGGTGCAAGTATAAAAATTTATTTGAACATAAAAACAAATAAAATGGATCAACCTGGCTCAGACAGTATACCCAGACACGTATCGCCACGTAGCGCGGCTTCCTCAGTCGGTTTACAGGTGATATAACCGGTCAAAATATATACCCTCAAATCCTAATTTCAATTGTCCCCAGGTGTTGCTTGCTGAATCGGCGTGCGATTCACGCCTCAAGATCACTTGAAGGTCGGGTGTTTTCCGCGGGTCCGCCATTTTGCGCCTGCGCATTCTAAATGCTTGCGTTCCAGAATGGATGTCCACCATCTTGCGCATGCGCATAGCCTGTCTTTTCTCTCCGATCGGCGTGTGTGAACCGGGATGTCTGCCTTCATCTCAAGCGGCCAAACAATCGAACTTACAGACCGCAATGACAGTGGGGCCGGGTGTGGACATCCCCAAGAGCTCTTTCTCGTGTCCCTTGCAAATAAACAGATACAATAAGCGTAAATTCCAATAAACGGCCTTATTATTATGCCCAGGATCCTAATTGATCCTGCGAAACCTCTTACATTCCGCATTTATTGGACCTCATAATTATGCAAGGATGAAATTAGATTCATGTGTATCTATAACTATCAACTTTGCATATGAAGATATGCTTTATAATTTATACATTGAGAGTAATGATATAGTGTATATTACCTCGCTTGTAGAAGTAAACTGATGTATAATGTGCATATTGCTTGTGCATATATGGCGTAATTATCATTAGTATTACTTGTGTGAAATATAGACTACGAATGTAGTAAGGATGATGGTGCTGTTCTAATACTATGCTAATCGTGGGTGAGAATATATCTAATTAGTGTAAATATTATTCTAATTATGGTGGTAAACCATATGTGTATATGGCCAATCTTATAAACCATTATTGTACGTGGATGGTGGTTAATTATTTTATAATAAAGTGCTATGACTAATATTGATGGATTATAATTCGCTCATAAAAATACGTGGACTGGTAAATGTGGATGGTAAATATGAATTGCTGATGGATTATCAGTGATCTACTATTTTGTGAATACTATGCGCTAAGAAATATATTTGATAGTGGTTGGTAAATTTATTGAATATCATGCAATATAAATCTAATAGGTCCCAAATGCGGAATTTAAAGAGGCCTCTATTCTCTCTAAAGGAAGTGAATAACTTCAAAATCGTCACATAGTCCCTTAGGCACCATAGTGCCGTGCTCAAAAATGTGCCTCATTTCTGCCTTCCCTAATTTGTTTGGTAGATTTTCTTCTATCTCTACTTTTTTTATCTGCTCCAATGCCCAGAATTTAACACCTGCGGGTGAGCTGTTATGATATATTTTACAGTGCAGGGAAACGGAATGCTTATCATAACCATTCCTAATGTTTCTGGCATGTTCTGATATTCTAACATTCAGGGCTCTTTTAGTGCGTCCTATAAAGCCTAGACCGCAAGGGCACTCCAACATGTAGATCACATTTTTTGAACAGCAATTGAGAATCCCTCTTATCTTAATCAGTTTTTTCTGTTTGTGATTGTAATATGAACCGATGTAGTTTTTCTTATTGGAGGTAGACCTACAAGCTAAACACATCCCACATTGGTAGAATCCCTCTTTGAGTCCAAAGTGGTTATTAACGGTACCTCCCTTCTTCCTAGGTTTACTACGCACCAGATTCGATTTTATATTCTCAGCCCCCCTAAAAACTATTTTAGGGATGGGCCCTATGAAGTCGGCAAGGTCTACATCATTTTTCAGCACTGACCAATGTTTTTTCAAAATCTTTTTTATTTTATCCGCTTTGTTGTTGTAATCGCAGATAAAAAGGGTCTCCTTGACTTCTTTATTTTTGGGTTTGTATTCAAGATATTTATCCCTATCTGTTTGTGATAATTCTAGAATCATATTGTCTAACTCCGTATCGTCATACCCTTTATCCAGAAAATCTTGCTTAAGCGACAGGGCCTGTTCCTTATAGGTGTCTTTATCTGAGCAATTTCTCCTCAGTCTTATAAACTGCCCTTTAGGGACACCTCTAAGCCAAGGGGGATGATGACAACTGGTACAGTCGATAAAGGTATTTTTGTCGACTTCTTTGAAAAAGGTTTTGGATTTTATACAGTCATCCTCAACATATACATTTAAATCTAGGAAATTGACTTCATTAGGACTCCAACAATTGTCTAATTTGATACCCCATTCTGAGCTATCAAGGCTTCCAAGAAAGGATCGTAGCTGGTCTTCTCCTCCTCTCCAAACAAAAAACACGTCATCTATGTAACGTCTGTAGGCATGGACCCTTCCTTGCGCCCAGCTAGGTGACCCATACACAAACCCGGTTTCCCAGGCTGCCATGTACAGGTTGGCATAGCTGGGTGCAAATTTGGTGCCCATTGTTGTGCCCTTACACTGGACGTAAAAGTCCTCTTCGAACTTGAAATAATTATTGTTAAGTATGAACCTTACGCTTTCGAGAATAAACTGCATATGGTCAAAACCGATCATGTTGGTTTTTAGAATCTCTTCCTCCAACTTTATTAGACTGAATTCATGTGGTATGCTGCTATATAATGCATTAACATCACATGTTACTAGGAGATCTCCCTTTTGCCACACCACACCAGTGCCTAAGGGACTAAATGATGATTTTGAAGTTATTCACTTCCTTTAGAGAGAATAGAGGCCTCTTTAAATTCCGCCTTTGGGACCTATTAAATTTATATTGCATGATATTCAATAAATTTACCAACCACTATCAAATATATTTCTTAGCGCATAGTATTCACTAAATAGTAGATCACTGATAATCCATCAGCAATTCATATTTATCATCCACATTTACCAGTCCACGTATTTTTATGAGCGAATTATAATCCATCAATATTAGTCATAGCACTTTATTATAAAATAATTAACCACCATCCACGTACAATAATGGTTTATAAGATTGGCCATATACACATATGGTTTACCACCATAATTATTTACACTAATTAGATATATTCTCACCCACGATTAGCATAGTATTAGAACAGCACCATCATCCTTACTACATTCGTAGTCTATATTTCACACAAGTAATACTAATGATAATTACGCCATATATGCACAAGCAATATGCACATTATACATCAGTTTACTTCTACAAGCGAGGTAATATACACTATATCATTACTCTCAATGTATAAATTATAAAGCATATCTTCATATGCAAAGTTGATAGTTATAGATACACATGAATCTAATTTCATCCTTGCATAATTATGAGGTCCAATAAATGCGGAATGTAAGAGGTTTCGCAGGATCAATTAGGATCCTGGGCATAATAATAAGGCCGTTTATTGGAATTTACGCTTATTGTATCTGTTTATTTGCAAGGGACACGAGAAAGAGCTCTTGGGGATGTCCACACCCGGCCCCACTGTCATTGCGGTCTGTAAGTTCGATTGTTTGGCCGCTTGAGATGAAGGCAGACATCCCGGTTCACACACGCCGATCGGAGAGAAAAGACAGGCTATGCGCATGCGCAAGATGGCGGACATCCATTCTGGAACGCAAGCATTTAGAATGCGCAGGCGCAAAATGGCGGACCCGCGGAAAACACCCGATCTTCAAGTGATCTTGAGGCGTGAATCGCACGCCGATTCAGCAAGCAACACCTGGGGACAATTGAAATTAGGACTTGAAGGGTATATATTTTGACCTGTTATATCACCTGTAAACCAACTGAGGAAGCCGCGCTACATGGCGAAACGCGTGTGGGTATACTGGCTGAGCCAGGTTGATCCATTTTATTTGTTTTTATGTTCAAATAAATTTTTATACTTGCACCAATCCCCGGTGTGTTGCTGAGTACAGAGGTTTTCTATGGGCTTTACCGTAAAAAAGTCCACAGGCGATTGATCCCAGAGCTTGGCTATAAGCTCCAACACATAGGAGGACCGGCATCTTTGAAGGTTGTGGATCGCCTCCTTCAATACAGAAACCAATGACCGAATGCGTTGACCCGCTCAGAGCCAGTGTTGGGGCTCTTCTTTTGTGAGTGGGAGCAGTATCACAAGTTTATTATCTACAATTGCTATCGCTCTGCACTATTGTACCTTTTATTGTCTTTTCATGTCACATGTGGACGGTATTTCTAAAGAGAACCATCACACGATCCATAAGCGACTGCCATCGCGCCGCCAGATACGTATTCTATAATCTCTACACACTGGTTTGGGGGAAACCACTGATTGCTGGCTGGCTTTGGATAGTTGGTGGCGGTACAGGCAGGGGCGCCTACCACATTGTTGGTAATTTATATTCCTGACTACTCCCAGGATGTCATCATTCCTCTTCACCAATCACCGGTCACCTTGTGAGTGATGTAATGTCTGTACAGGAAGTGAATCTCCCCAACCCCCCACCTCATGTACAGATGCCATGCCTTGGTGGCCATCTTGAAACATGTGGTTAAACATGTGGTCAGTCTGCTCACTGAGCCACCTGTTGGTGAAAGGATTTATTGCATATATACAGGAAACATATTATATCAGTTAAATAAATATCCACAACTGATACAGCACTTCCTATGAATTCTCCACCCCTCATTTCCTTTCTTTTTTTCTTTTTTCTTTTTTCTTTTTTTCTTTTTTCTTTACATATACCTGATTGTGGTGTTAAGAATGTCTTTTTGCACTCTGTGTGCCTTTTTTGAGATTTGGGTTATAAACAGATGTTTTTGTACAGTTTTTAATATATAAATCATGTTCGGAGTATTGTCTAATTGTGTTTTTTATCTTTATGTTTTATATGGAATCACTGCTTCCCGTGCTTTGGAGTTTTTTCCTAGAACAGGAAATCCATTATTAACCTCCAATGTAACATCTCCATTGTTTTTCTCGGACGTTTTTGAACTCCCGCTTTCGATCTATGGACACAAGTGCGCTACTTCCGGTTTCATTTTTAAGATTCAGACGCAGGCGCACTAAGAAGAGAACACGTTACTTTCATTTTACGTCCCTGATCACCAAGTTCAGCGTCGCAAGGAGATGATGCTAAAGGAGCGACAATCGTGTGGGGACATCATGGGATGCTTTTCCCGCTGTAGGAAGCCTTCTGGATTGGATGGACAATTTAGAGGGGTGTATATTAACCGAATCAGAGGGTTCCATGTACATTGCCGCTGAGGAAGCCGTAGGGTCTGTTTGACCTAGGCGAAACGCGTTCAGCCCATTTGTATTTTTTATTATTAAAACATTTTTACCTTTATATCCAATATTGTTTATCTATTTTATGTTTTGGCTCCTTACCCACGCTGAATTGGAGATCCAATGAGGCTTTCACGAGAGTTGTGCCCAATCAAACAACCCTTAGGCTCAATACTTGAGCCATGGTGGCTCTTCAACACGTGAGTGGTCTGAGTTTATGCCATTAAGTACAAAATGTGCTCTTGTTGAACTACTCTATGTTGCTATTTTCTTTCTTCTTTCCATATGTCCCATTGGAAGTTTCAATTGATTGAAGTGGCTAATGGGTGAGCCCATTTGAATCCACCCATAGGCGAATATAGCTAGAGCCAGACGAGGCTCTCCATAGGGTGAGTGTGTATACCTCTTGGAAAATTTCATATATAGAAAAACAGTATTATACTATGTCTGTTTGTTCTTTTTTTTTTCTCTTGAGGTTTTTTGATCCTTCATCAATGGATGAATTTGTGCCAAATATCATCAATTGGTAAATAACGCTGACTATTTTATTCTGCTATACACTGGGAAGCGCCGCATCCCTTCTTTCTTCACTTCGATTATTGTCCTTTTTGTCACTTTTGGGATGACATTTGTGGGTGCAATGGCGATCGTGTCCTAAGTTCTTTCCCCATTCATTTAAACCTTCGTTGCGCCTATACCAATTCCCCTTATTTTTGAAATGAATAAATGGTTGAATTAAAAAATGAATAAAAACTATAATATTTTATTACATTGAATACTATGGGATTCGTCTGTTTTAAACCTGTAGAACTGAACCACCAAAAATCAGGGCATTTCACTGACACTTAGGTATATTTCGCTGTCAATTCGCCAGTATTTGGTGACTTGACAGTTTGGTGAATAGACGAACTGCCACAATATTGCATTGTGCGGTTAAATTCACCATTCGGTGCAATTCGATGACAAGATCGCCGCTTACTGAATAACCCCTTTAGTCTTCTACTACTAAATGCTGAGCCTCTACCTCGAGTCAGCCCCATAGCAAGGCAGACGCATATATTAGAGAATGTTGATACTTTTAAACTACCACAAGAGCCAGCAATGGCAGAGCCATTTACAAATGCCTATTTGAATTGCCACTATGAATTACGTCTGGGCCTCAGAAGCCTAGACTAGAATATTCCCCTGCATGGAGTGTCTCTGTGAGGTCATTGGTATAAAATCAGACTTGGTATGTAATTATTTGAAGCTCAAACATAAGGCCAATCTTAAACACTGCAAAAGTTAGCTTGATATCATAATTTGTATGAATAGAATAGTGCTGGCTGTCGCCAATTCTTAATTATTAATGTTACGATAATTATTAATATTATAATTATTGACAATTATTACAGCCAATAAGGTTGAATGTCCATAGCCGATTCTTTATCATTATGACTTGTTACTTTCTAACACATGAAACAGTAAAAACAGGGAAAAAAACAACTAATGGAAAAAATGAATGGTTAATTTGCATAATGACTTCATTATTTTGTACTTGCTTATATATACGGCATATAGATGTGTTTTGTATTAAATTACTTGTCTTGCTTTTGTAAAAGCTAAAGAGAACAAATATAAAAGTGAGCCTATTTTTACACATAAAAAACTTTACATCAAGAAGTAAAACAAGCTTTTGACCATTCTGCTAGAGGCAGTAACATATGGAACAAGATACAGACAGATTATTTGTGGTAAATTCATTTGTCTCATGATAAAATTAGATCCCTTGGTTTAATCCATTTTTTAAAATAAAGCAATAGGAAACAGAAATATTAGCTAGTGTTGGTACAAAACGTACAGAGATTGAGTCATCTTTTCTAAAAATGAATAGTGGACCCACAAATTATGAATTACGCACAGATTAAAAATTGGAGACTTGATACTTAACTCTATCACTCACAGGACAAGTTGTGTGTCTGTTTTTGTTTTTTTGTTGTTGTTTTTAACAATTTTACATTAATTACAGTTAAAAATCATTGTACAACTGTGAATTTTTACCATCATTAAGCCCTATTTGACATGCAAAAGTATTATTACTATATTTAAGCCCTATCACCATCTGCTGTCCGAATAGTGCTACTGCAATTGTAAACCAGCTGGGGCTCATGTTTTAAACACAGAAGTCCCAGCTGCTCAAACAGTTTCAGCACCTTGGAAGATATGTCTGTGGTGCTGAAACTTTCAGGGCACATTTTGTTCCCATTTACGAATTACTTTAGTTTGTAATACACAAAATTCTTTGCATTACCCCAGAATAAGACCAAATTTAATCAAACTGATATTGTGCTCCTGCAGAAGGTTTTGAAGAGCAAGTTAACTCTATCACAATAGTAATGAGGTTAACCCCTTAGTGACCAGGCGGTTTTTTACGCAAATCCGTCCTTTAGTGCCCGCTGCTGTTTTTACGTTTCTGCGCTGTTAGGGTCAAATTACAATCTTCGCGTAAACGTTGCAAAAAAACATTAAAGTGAGGGGTAAAACCCTTTGCGCTGAACGTCATATTACATTGTCAGCGCAACAAACACACGTAATCGTCTACCGCGGGTGAATCTGTGCGAACCCGACACGAGCGTACTTTATTGCGCGCATCCTATACTTAACATTGTGAGCACAAATGTGAATGTGCATTGGCACGCAGATGGTATTACAATCTATGCACAAGAATTAACGCATAGCCGTTGCGCGCATAATTTTAGCAACTCCTAAAAGCTGGTGTTAATGGCAAATTCTATCAACCTGGCCAAACCAAAATACACCAGCCCAAAAAAAATGCAGCAAAGTATAGTTACAACAAAGAAATGTGGAGAACGAACACTTAGAGCAAAAATGAGAAATATAAAATATATCCCCGTCGCCCAAGGCACCACAAGTGCGGTCCCAATCCGCACCAAATGAACAAAATAAGGGGAAAAGTCGGTGTTCGGCGTGTCCGCGTACGCGGTATGGGGGAAATATCTAATGGTAAAAGGAAGTAGGCATACAATAATTGTGAGAAGAAATAACATACAGTATAAATTGCTGTGTAGGATGACTCAAAGTTCGTCAAAATGTTCCTAAAAAAGAAAAAAGAGTATAATAGTGAAGTCCAGTCATTAAAAAAGGAAATGAAAAGGGGGGGAGATGGATCCACTCACACTTTCCAGAGCCTCGTTAGGCTCGATCACCTCGCCTGTGGGTGTTTACGTGGCTCACCCAGTAGCTCTCAGGGGTAGACCCGTCTCACAGCCTTGGTGTCCTTTCAGGATCCTGAGTCGTCCACAGGTTCTCCAATACTTGGGTGCCAATGGTTCTCAACAGCTGACTTATCTCAGGCCTTGGCATTCCTTTGGGGTCCTGGGTGTTCACAGGTCGTGACTTATCATAACTTGTAGAAATCTCATCATCAGGTGCCTCTTGTGTGTATTGGAGATCCTCATCTCTGGAGTTTATCATGGACTGAAGAGCGAGTTCCTCAACCTTTAACCTGTTCAGCTGGTTGTATAGGGCCGCTTTGATCTTGAGCAGGGTCTCCTCCTCCTTCTTCAGCTCCTGCAGGCGGCTCAGCTTCCTCCTATAGTATAGTTACACATTCTACTCATACCAAACCAATAAATTTGAGAAGTTGTGTGTGAATTTATTATCGCTGCAGCATATATGCTCAGATTGACTTTGACAGTCACAAAAACTTAATGTGAGATAATTGTGGTTCTTAATTCTGATTGGCTGAATCGCGTGAAAAAACAGTCCGCACACTGATTTCTGCACGCGCGAGCATTTGTGCGCATCCGTTTAACGCGCGTTATTGCTCGACGGATGAAAAAATGCGCGAGGATTGTAATTCCAGCGTTGATTTACGTGCGTTAATGTTTAATGCTTGACGCACAAATTCATGCGTTGCGTGTGCGTTTGTGCGTGAAGAATGTAATTTGGCACTTAGTGTTTAGGTCAAATTTTCCTCTTAGTCGTTTATGCAACCCACACATATGATACACCGTTTTCCCGCCATTAAATGGACTTTCTAAAAATATCACTATTTCCATCATAACGTATAATTTACTATAAAAAAATTATAAAATATAATGAAAAAATGGTAAAAACACACTTTTTCGTAATTCAATCCCCAAAATCTACAACCACCAAAAAAGACCCCAGCTAAATAGTTTCAAAATGTTGTCCCGAGAATAGAAATACCCAATTTTAATTTGTTTTTGCTTTTAACCCCTTCACTGCTGAGCCAGTTCACCTATGTGCGCTGAGCACATTATGACCATTTTATGTTCATTATTTTTAGATGACAGCCTAGGTCCTATTTAACTAAACCCCACAGACAATTTTTTGTTAATAAAACCTATTTTTAATTATTTTTTTTTATTATTATTATTATTTTTTATTGTTTTATTTTACACCAAACCTGGTCGTGTTTGGTATCATTAGAAAGGCCATGATTAGGCCTTTCTATCTGCCACAGATTGGGATATAAAGGGATCCAAAGGATCCCCCTATCTCCACTTGGCAGCTAGGGAGCTAACTGGCCCACTGACATCCTCACACATATGGTGAGGATATCAGTGGGTGGGGGTGACCCGGAGGCTTGGCTGACATCCAAGACATCCAAGCCTCCTCCAGGTTTGAATCACAATCCTGCAGCGAAACAGTTAATGATGTACACCGCTGAAAAGGGGAGACTCTCCCCTTTCCAGCGATGTAACTTGCATCACTGTGGCTTTAGCGGTTGGGGAGATAGATGGCTCCAAATGAGCCCTCCTCCCCATCCTGAATTTTACCCACCGGCACCTGCATATGACATCATCACGCAACGTGATGATGTCATCGCATTTGCCGGCCCCCAGAAAATGGCGAAGCAAGCTTCCAGCTTGCCAGGCACACCGTGGGAGCCGGCGAGGGAGGTAAGTATCGACAGGAGGGAGGTTAGGAGCCTGCTGACGTATCATGTATGTCTGCGGGTCTATGGGAGACCCATGGGCAGGATTAGTTAGATTATATTAGTTAATTAGAATACATTTTTAAAATTAAAAACCAGATGTAGGCTAGTTTGAAATATTTTGTTATTACTATATTTTATTTATAACGTGTAACTTTTTATGTATTGCACGTAGCTGTTAGAATTACATGCTGTCCCTACTACTTTATACAGAGGGTTTCATGTCTATGGAACACATACGGGGTTATTCAAAGAGAGCCGAACTTGCCCTGAAATTGTACTGAACAGTGAATTTCCCCGTACGGTGCAATTTCGTGGCCATTCGACTATTCTAAAGCTGGCAATTTGCCAAATATTGGCGAAATGCCAGCCCATTACGGAGATTTTTGGCAGCAGTGAAATCCCCCATAGACAAGCAATGGTTAATCTATTCACAGAACACCGAACAGCAGTGAAATGTCAGTGAAATGCCCTGATCTTGGTGGTTTCATTCGGCAGGCTTAATCTGGCAAATCCCATAGGTTCAATGTAAAAAATATTCTTGTTTTGACTGAATATTTATTAAACCATTTATTCTTTGAATCTGCAGCAAAAAGTGCCTTTATTTTTTTAGGATTATTTAGGCATTTTTTCTGGAAATTGCAGAGAAGTTATATTTGAATCATCAAGACATTTAAAATTTCTGGGCTGCCCTGTGTCTGCTCCTGTGAGGGGAGATTTCAGAGGAGTGCAGAAAACAATGAACATGATTTACTCATTTTGCTTTCGAGGTGATGCAGAAATCACAGGATAAAAATGGTTGTAGATATATTGTTGCTTATAAATATAAAATGCATTTTATTATATTTTTAAAGGGACACTACCACCAAATTATGAAATGACTTGTGTTTATTTTATGTTGGTGGTATCTTACATGTTCTTTGTTTTTCTCGTGTTTGTTAGTTAAAAAATGTTTTATTCTATATGTGTCACTAGGTGCATCCAGTGTTGTAAACTGCCCCCACCCAATATTTTACAGCACTTGCCCCTCACTGTGTGGCATTGGGCATATAATGGGCTATATTGATCAGAAGCCCAGAAAAACAATTCATTAAGATTGCCTTTTGTAGGATGTAGTCAAAGGCTATCACCAATGAGTTGATTAGAAATCTTTTAAACTCATCTCATTCAGCTGCCATCTCTTATCTCAAGTAGCATACACAACACAATAGACTCCATGCAGCCTTGTCTAAACATTTCCTACCCCGCTGTAGTGCCTATTCACTACTGTTAATCATTTACCACTGCTGTAATTTAAAACTTTTCCTCAGATATTGGTAAATGTTGCATCATGGGAGAAATCCACAATATGTAAACAGGAGGTAAAAAACTTTATTTTTAATTTTTACATGCAATTACTTCAAACAAGGAAAAAAATCAGTAGCATGTGTTTTATAATATGTGTTTTTTTTGTTATCCACAAGTAATCTAGTTACATCTTATGTTAGTACTAGTGTTCCTTTAAGCCCAATAAACCCCAGAAGGAAGGGAATTAAAAAATATTGTTCTTAATACTTTATCAAGATGCTTGTCTTGCAGTATCTCAACAAAGTATGCAGTAGCATAGTTGAAACATATAGAAGTTACTTTGTCGCTCCATTGGGGATTGCTATCAATTACTGTCCTAAATGAATAATTTTAATGATCCTATTCAAGGGAAATAAAGTAGTTTTTGCAAACAGATTTGTGATACCTAGAATTTTTTTCATATACAACACTGTCAGACTGCCTACGTTCGACCCACTGCCACGCCACCTACCCATTGTCAGGTACTCGTGGCAAGTGATTCCACTGAGAACAAAGTAATTTAGTACAGTGCCCAGAGATGAAACCACCGGGAGAAAGCTCAGCCTCTATTATACTTTTTGGGCAGTATTACAAAGCTGGTGCTAACTGAACTAGAGCTGTTGTAAACTTACCAGTGCCATTATAATCTATGGAGTTGTTAAGTTTACAACAACTCAGTGCTTTTTTTCTGGAAAAATAGGTGGGGGTACTCTCACGCCAGGGAAAAACTGATTATTATGACGATTTTTCTTGTCCTAAAAAATACTCCTGTATTCACACTGGATATATTGCCCCCAGTTCACACTGGATATATTGCCCCCAGCTCACACATGGATATATTGCCCCAGCTCACACGTGGATATATTGCCCCAGCTCACATATGGCTATATTGCTCCAGACCAGCTCACATGGATATATTGCCCCAGGCCAGGTTACATGGATATATTGCCCCAGGCCAGCTCACATGGATATATTGCCCCAGACCAGCTCACATGGGTATATTGCCCCAGGCCAGGTTACATGGATATATTGCCCCAGGCCATCTCATATGGATATATTGCCCCAGACCAGCTCACATGGATATATTGCCCCAGACCAGCTCACATGGGTATATTGCCCCAGGCCAGCTCACATGGATAAATTGCCCCAGACCAGCTCACATGGATATACTGCCCCAGACCAGCTCACATGGGTATATTGCCCCAGACCAGCTCACATGGATATATTGCCCTAGGCCAAGTTACAAGGATATAATGCCCCAGGCCGGCTCACATGGATATATTGCCCCAGACCAGCTCACATGGGTGTATTGAATAGAATCGTATGCGATAGTTGATATCCATTTGATAGTTCATTTCAATTTCGATAGGTGATATCCAATAGTTGATATCCATTTGATAGTTCATTTCAAATTTGATAGGTGGTATCCAATAGTTGATAACCATTTGATAGTTCATTTCAAATTCGATAGTTGATATCAATTATTCAAATTTTTCTTTTATGATGATGACACAGTGTAAAATGAAATAAATTAATGATATACCATTTTGTTTAGTTTCGTATCATATCGTTTCGTTTTTGTTTCGTATTCGTATCGTATTGATTCGTTATTCAGAAGTACTTCCGAATACGAATTATCAGATTTCTTTCCGAATTCCGAATTTTTCCAAAACAAATTCCCATCTCCACTAGGGTCAGATGAACGCAGTCTGAGCACACTCTGCGTGCTTGCACAACAGACAGACGTTCTGACGGAAGATACTGTAGACACCACACAGCCCATGTTTTATGACGGACGTAGAAAAAAAGGGAAATATGGGAAACAAAATTAATATGAAAAAGGATATGAAAAGGCATTTTGTGCGTCAAGGTGCTGGAGTTCGCAAATGCGCTGCGTCTGACATCTCCTCATCACACACAAAGAATGATACGTGGACGTGGCGCACGCTGTGCGTCCGTGTTAGCGTTTTTACGTTCTTGCCTAACTTGCGTCCATTTGCCACGTGCGTTGTGCGTGCGCAGTTCGGTGCGGACGCACTTAGTGTGTGGGTCTCTATTGATCATGATTCTATGCTCCGACGGACGTTAAACTGTGTGGCAACACGGACGTGATCACTGCGTTCATCTGACACGAGCCTTAGTGACTCCTTATTATGACTACTATGAGGAAGCTGCACTCCTACAACTCGCTTCAGTCTGCCACTGGTAGAGTAAAGACAGCCCTCTGCTATAAAGTATGCATGCAGACTTACAGAGTTAGCAGGACACCCTCTATGCTAGAGGGTGTAGCATATCGTGACGTCCTCTGCACCTTTGGGCCAGAGGTAGGTAAAGCTTTTTGTATGTTTATTTATTTTGCATAAACTGATTTTCTTCTTGCAAAATCACTTATCTCCATGTTTTTGAGGCAAAAATAGCTACCAACCTTGGAATCATTCATTAATTTTTGACTGACCATAAATTAGCGCTTCCTATACCAAGTATTGGAGATATTAATTTGCATTAGGCAGCTGTGTAATACTTACAATCATTTTTTTCCCCCTTGTAGTATCAGTTTCCCTCTCTAGAATATTTTAGCTTAAAATACAGGTTGTTGGTTTTGAGGATGAGGAAAATTTTATAGTTTTGACTATAATCAATTAGGTTATTTTCCTATCCTGCAGCTGAGTGGGTGGAGTTGCCCATTGGTGATGCTAATGGCCAAGAGAAGAAAATTACAGTAAATATGGCAAATTGTATCCTTTTCTAATTCTTCATTGCGTCTACATTGCATTGGTGTCTCTGCAGCATCCGGAAAACAAAACCTGCTCTCTCAAACATCAAATGTTTATTCTTCAGCTAATGGATACATAGTTTCTGGAGATACTTTATACCTAATGATGGCATATTATTTAGAGATTTTAATGTTGCACAGCGGAAATTAGTACCGTAATAGGTTATGAAGGGGATTGTGAATTGCAGCTATTTTTATAAGAGCTCAATTAAAATGTAAACACGAGGCTGTAAGATATATCTATGTTCATGCAATCTAGATGCTATTTATAAATATAGAGCAATTTGGGAACAAGTATTAGAAGTATACATTATGAGAATCAAACTGGCTTAGTAAAATGAAATTATTCTCTTGATCTTGTGAAGACATTCTTTTGTATATCACTTTGAGTCTAATCATGTTGCTGTATTATTTTAGACTCTTGGTTTATTATTAGGATGTGTTCATCAGAGGTCATTACCATCACTATTCAGTAAGCTTATCTATCTGTCTGTGTATGCACATAATTAGTTTTGTAATCCAACTAGTTGACTTGGAAAAAACTTGCACAGATTTCATTATACCATGTGCTATAAATGAATAATTTATAATTACTAACAAATGCTTATATCCTATAATTTGATTAAACGCCTTATTACAACAAACAAACCTTAAGCTTTATATGTTTCCTATCCCAACCCTTCATGTGATCAGGCTTGGGTACCTGTTCATTTTCACTGATTTATTTCTAGTGAGAATTACAAAAAAATACAAGTTGCTTTGAGTTAGTTGCCTTAGTGTGCCTCTTCAGAAAGCTCACATGTAGAGTTCAAAATTCATATCTTATCTATGACTAAGCAAGATGGATCTGTTTCACGTTCTAGATTGTGATTTAAATATATCAAATAACCTGAAATTTAAAATGTGAATTTAGTTAATTTAAATGTTATGGTTATGTTAATGTTGTGCAGATGCAAATATAACAATACAGTGGCAAGAAAAAGTATGTGAACCCTTTGGGATTACGTGGAGTTTTACATGAATTGGTCATAAAATGTGCTCTGCTCTTCATCGAAGTCACAACAATTTGAAAAACACAGTCTGCTTAAAATAATACAACCCAAACATTATATGTTTTCATGTGTTTATTGAACATAACATGTAAACATTCAAAGTGCAGGGTGGAAAAAGTATGTGAACCTTTGGACTTAATAACTGGTTGACCCTCCTTTGGCAGCAATAACCTCAACCAAACGTTTTCTGTAGTTGCAGATCAGACATGCACAACGATCTGGAGTAATTTTGGACCACTTCTCTTCACAAAACTGTTTCAGTGTAGCAATTTTCTTGGGATATCTGGTGTGAATCGCTCTCTTAAGGTCATGCCACAGCATTTCAATCGGTTTGAGGTCAGGACTCTGACTGGGCCACTCCAGAAGGCGTATTTTGTTTTGTTGAAGCCATTCTTTTGTTGAATTACTTGTATGCTTTGGGTCATTGTCCTGTTGCATCACCCATCCTCTGTGGAGCTTCAGTTGGCGGACCGATGGTCTTACGTTTTCCTGCAAAATGTCTTGATAAACTCTGGAATTAATTTTTCTATCAATGACAACAATCCGTCCAGGCCCTGAGGCACCAAAGCAGCCCCAAACCATGATGCTCCCTCCGCCATGTTTTACAGTAGGGATGAGGTTTTGATGTTGGTGTGCTGTGCCTTTTTTCTCCACACATAGTGTTGTGTGTTTTTTCCAAACAACTCAATTTTGGTTTCATCTGTCCACAGAATATTTTGCAAGTAGTGCTGTGGAACATCCCGGTGCTCTTTTGCAAACTTCAAACGTGTTGCAATATTCTTTTTGGACAGCAATGGCTTCCTCCGTGGTGTCCTCCCATGTACTCTATTCTTGTTTAATGTTTTCCTTATTGTAGATGTGTCAAAAAAATGTTAGCATGTGCCAGAGATTTCTGTAAGTCTTTAGCTGACACTCTAGGATTCTTCTTTACCTCATTAAGCATTCTACGCTGTGCTCTTGCAGTCATCTTTACAGGATGACCACGCCTAGGGAGAGTAGCAACAGTGCTGAACTTTCTCCATTTGTAGACAGTCTGTCTTACCGTGGACACATGAACATCAAGGCTTTTGGAGATACTTTTGTAACCCTTTCCAGCTTCATGCAAGTCAACAATTCTTGATCGTAGGTCTTCTGAGAGCTCTTTTCTGCAAGGCATGGTTCACATCAGGCAGTGCTTCTTGAAACCAGTAAACCCAAAACTGGTGTGTGTTTTAAAAAGGCAGGACAGCTTTCAGCAACATATCCAGTAATATCACACTGATTGGACTCAAGGTTGGCTCACTCCTGGCTCCAATTAGCTCTTGGAAAAGTCATTAGGCTAGGGGTTCACATACTTTTTCCACCCTGCACTGTGAATGTTTACATGTTATGTTCAATAAACACATGAAAACATATAATGATTGTGTTGTATTATTTTAAGCAGACTGTGTTTCTCAAATTGTTGTGACTTAGATGAAGATCAGAGCACATTTTATGACCAATTCATGCAAAACTCCACGTAATCCCAAAGGGTTCACATACTTTTTCTTGCCACTGTATATAACATATTTGGTGTCAATGTGAAATGTCAAGATTGCCATTTTGGGAAATGAAAAATAATGAAAACAAAAATAATACCTGTGTTTTATTTAAAAGTCTCTAACAATAAAAATGATTAGCAGTAAACTCACCATTCAGTATGTATCAACTAACACACCTTTAAACATAACTAAACAAAACAGAACGTGATGGTGTTGTGTTTTTTAATAGAAACTGAGCCAACATTCTTTGACCTTTGTGAAAGAAATATATTCAAACTACTTAAGTTCCACCGTATATCCTTATTAGTGGTTCCAGATACATGTAAAAGAAAAGACAAAATAAATCTAAAATTTTTTATTGTTACACTAAAGACTACTTTTGCACACGTTGATGCTATGGAACTCTTAATGTTATGGACCACTTAACGTGAGCAGCCATGGATGACTTAGATGTTCTTACATATATAGTTCTATTCAAAGAAAGGTGAAAATCAGGAGAATTGGCAGGAGAAGAGAACAATCTAGACCAAATAGCCGATTTGGACAGTGAGATAAATGGGAAAAATTTTCTGGTTTGGCTACTGTGACCTGAATTTTTCAATTCTCCGTTCATTCTCCTGAGATTTCACCTTTCTTTGAATAGACCTGATAGTCTCACAAAAAAGCGTTTTGGCTTGTTTGTGGCAATTTCATCACATCCTTTCTTTTGGTTTAGGTCATTCTGGATGTAGACACAGGTTTGCTGTGCTTGTTATTACACCAGTGGTCAAAACGTAGAAGAGAGAGTCATGCACTCAAAAACATTTTCTGAATATGACCCATACAGGTGGCCACAGACTCCAATATGGCCAAAGTATACACTCCAATAGAGGCAGGGAGACCAGGCACTCGTTCCATGGTGACTATTAGATTAAGCCTTTTGTAAGCTTTTGACAAAATAAGTGGAATGAAGGTTTTCCACAGGTGTCCTTCAGTTTTTTTTTTATTTTACATTTGGGAGTCAGATTGGTAACAACATTCTAAAGTGTGCATTTGCTATGCTAAGGGCTGGTCTCATGGTCAAAGCTGAGGACTTTGGACTTTCCTATATGGCTACTTTTAGTAGACTGACATGTTCTTCTGCCACATTAGATTTTTTTGTATGTGTGTGTGTGTTCACAAACATGTTGGAAACATCTAGGGTATGTTTCAGCTAGCATGGTGAAAGTTGTGGTTTTAAGCCCTTTGCTGCTGAGCCATTTCACCCCCACCCTGTGTTGAGCTCATTTTGAGCATTTTTTTCAGGACATTTAAATGCTATTTGAAGTCAAGTTTTATTGTAGACCCCAAAAAATTATAGATCCTTTTTTATAGACTCAGCAGATTCAAAATATATCATGTCATGCCGGAATGGTATATCAAACATTGCAATATAATTGTAGATTTCCCTTCATATTTAAATCAATTACAGGATGTAAAATAATTTTCCCACATTTTATCATTCAAACCTTTATGGTTATATAATATTCAGCGGGGTACTCATTTAAAAATAAAAATCAGAAATGAAGAGCATCTTACTGCATTTTTCTAAGGAAACATGTAATTTTAATCAACATTTAAAAAAATTTAATAATGTGACTGTGAAAAGAACGTGGGTAACGGAAATGGCAGAGCTGTGCTCGCATCAAAAGAAGCTAAATCTGTTGTCACAATTTACACAAAAATGGAGCAGAATATTAAGGTTAGAGTTAACTCTAACCCAAAAAGTAACCCTAACCCTAAAACTTAGACAATGGTGATGAGAAAAGTAATTCTATAGTTAAAAGTGTTTAAAAAGTAAATGTTTTTTTGATCATGTCTGCTTTAAAAACTCTTCAACTCAACTGCTTTGGAAAATTTTCAACTGTGCATGAAGAACACTTTTAAAAATGGCGCAACATTTCGAATGCAGGATTGTTCTAAATTGCAGTGTCATTTTCAAATTGATGCACTTTTTATTGCAAAATTTTTAGGCATCCACAAGGTGCCATTGTTCTCATAGTAAACCATTAAACAATACTATATTGCTAAAATATTCTAACCATCCAAGCCTTCAGAGGAAAAAAAGTCACCAGACTGTAACACAAACATATGCAAGAACACATGTAATGAATACAGAAAACATGGTCCTGAAACGAAAAAAAAACCCTGTACAAGCTGAGTTTACAAATTGCCAAAATAAACAAAAATATATAGATTACATAGGCCATGTTAGTCCAGATGCCAAAATCCCGAGTATAGCAGTACGTAGCGATACCTTTCTTTATTGGACTAACGTTACATTTAACAGACAAGCTTTTGAGTGTCTCCTCTCTTCCTCAGGTCTGGAAGCTATAAATATATATTTGTGTCTTTAAGGGTCATCACTACAGGTGAAGTTACTTTCTTCAAATGGACTTTGGGAGTTAGAGGATTTCAAGTGGACATTGTCTAAGGCGCAATACGTACTGACTTTTGTGGCTGAATTTCACTGGTGTGATTATTGAATGGAGTCTGTACAATGGGATTTTGCTTTTGTGTTTGCTCTGCTGACAATCTGTATTTGTATTTATGAATATAAACTGATCTATGGACATCTTAGATAAATGGTCTAAAAGTAAAGTCTCAAAAAGCTTTTATTGGATTGATATGTTTGGTAGCTCTGTATCATTATCAATTTTTTATTTCAGCATTCATTAACTATTATCAATGGATATTATGACATGAAAACATTAGTCCTATAAATAAATAAAATCAACAACAGAGATAACTCCCAAAAGTGCAACAGTGAATATATCTGTATAGTGTGCACAAAACATACAACAGCAAGGTGAATATACAGTCCAGTGTGAGCGACATAAATAGTACAACACATACAATCAGTGCCAGCAATTAGGTACACCTAAAGTGACAACAGGGACAACATAAATACAATATATATATTTTTTCATCTACCATTTTACACTCCTTCTTCCCTTTAGCATATCTTTTTCATTTAAGGATTTTCTGCCATTCCTTGTAATTAAAACTGTAATATTTCTTTAACCACAGTCTGCATTTTGTAGGTTGGTGCTTGGTCAAACCGCCATTCAAATACCAAATTCCAAAATTAGAGCACAACAATTTTCCAGACAGTGGTTTACCTAAAATCTGGAAAATATAGTCTTGCACATGTCCTCAACTGACTCTACTTAATAGTAAAAGTGTGCGTGCATTTTACTTCCAGATTTATACATCTACTTACAACGTGAATGTACGTTGATTCTGTTTGAGTAATACATTTATGTGCATGTGGAAAAAAATTGTTACATATTTTGAGACATTTTATATAAAAAAACACTAAAGCGCAATCTAATTACAGGGAGAGGGAAAAAATAATAAATAGAATCTTCGGAGAATTACTTTACACTCCTTGATGTGAAAGGTTGCCCAGATGTGCTCTCACGCATTAGCTCCCAGCATTCATGCTATGAAATTACAAAAGGCAATAGGTTAAAAAGTTCTATGCAAACCTTGTTTTCTCTGGGTAGACCGTATGCTTGCAGCTGCTCCATAAGAATGTGTAGTTAGATGGAACTTGGCCAGTTGTTTCCTGCTGTAGCCCTTGGCTATGTTTCATCCTTTTTCTTCTCCTTGATCTACCAATTTATGTAATAGAAAGAGGAAATGATCCTATCAGTTTAAGTAGCCTGTTCTGCATCCTTTTACAACTAACAGCGGAGTATTACCTGCATTCATAATGAATTTCACAGAGATATTGGTGTGTGTTTATATAAATATTCCATATAATAAATTATAATCCAAGACAATACTAAAGACATAGATATAATCGTGGGCTACATTCGACTATTTGAACCTGTTCAGTAATAAGGTTCTATTTTTTTAAATGTAGTCCTTCAATTGATAAAAATGTAACTTTGTAAAACCACAGTATAGAACAACACAACGGAGATTTGGAACTCCTTATTAGTAGAAAATAGACATCTCACCTCAAACGTTTTTAAACCCATATATGTAAGATATTTTTTATGGAAATAATAACCAATGTGCGCCACGTAATGGCAGTTATGTATAAGGATTTGCCATACCCCCTTGGTATATAGGGTTAATTTCACGATTAAGGGATGTAAGATGAGATTTTCAGATATCTAGTACTAGTTAAATCTTTCCTTTAGGCTATCCATGTTAAGACGGGAAAACATTTGATATTTCCTTGTGTACAAAGACTATGCAAGAGAGAACTGTAATTGTCTATATTAAAAAAAAGGAAGAAAAGGGCAAATAATTTTTTATGTTGGAATCCTTGTCCAAGAAGAGAAGTAGAGTTTTGGTTTGAAACAAACATGGTTATATTTTGTAATATAGTGCTATTTTCAAGAGTGCTTCTCTTATACAGCTATGACCATTGCCTTGAGCCTGGTTCAATACTGCATTGCATTGGGACTTAAATAAACAGCTTTATGTTACTAAAAGAGAAAGTCTCTGAGAAACCTTCATATGCTGTGGACAAGAATCCTGTTATGTAGGTTGTTTTCTCTCTTAGTTGTTGTGATCGATACAGACACATCAGCAATACAAAAATGCAGGTTTATTTCATTGCTTCCAGAAAATCTATATATATCAGACAAGCTGAATTTTATTCCAGATGTACAGACAAACTTGTAAACGCTATTGTCTACAATGCACACTTTTATTTGTACAAAGACAAAAAGTTCTTTATACAGTCTTACTTTTAATATACAATATTAAACACAATAAATATTGCAATTATACGCAATTTATACATAGGAATTGTGTTCCTCTCTTGAAGAATACCAACACTGGGCAGTGCTATATGAAGATGTTGAACACTGTTTAAGAATCTTCTACTAATTAATGTGCACCTGCCATACCCAAAATAAATTGGGCTCATTTGATGGAGATTGCTCTGACAAAAAGAGTTAAAGCTTTCAAATGTCATTTTGTATTTTACAACAAGCTGCCCCATTTTTTTTATCAAGAACGTTTGATGTCTGCAGTATTCCTGCTGTCTTCCTTCTGCCTTGAGAGGTGCCTGTCATTCAGAGGGGTACCATCCATTATTGTTCTATACCTGATTTATCTTTATATCTCGTGAGTGAGGTCATAAGGGGGATCAGTGATTATTATGTGTATACAGTGTTTTACTATGGACTTGATTTAATTCTAGCTGGCATCTTGTTTTTGGAAAAATTGGCCGATACGGTTGAAAATTTTTGGAATATGCCACTGGTCCGAAAAAAACTGGCTAGTAAAATTGCACTCATCATACATATTTGTGTATTTTAAGCACTTCCCTTAGAAAATTCAGGTGTTTTAGCATTTGTAATTTTCTTGGAAATAGGCACAACGATAAATTCGAATTGAAATGCAAAGCTGATATTTCCATTGCAAAGTATAGCCAATATTCAATCTGAATTTTTATCAGGAATCAAAACGTCAATAAACCTGAAAAAATGGCCAGAAATTTGCCAAAAAAGTCCCACCTTTCAGCCATCGGGCCAAATTAAATCGAGCCCTATGTTTGCTTCATTTGCATTTCCATAGATCACCCCTATACCTTTTATTCAAACATCTTTTTTGTACTTTAAATTTACAAATAATGTTGTAATTGTAAATAATTGGGTGTCTATTTATTTCTTGCTTGTCTATGTCGATATATACTTTTTCTTATCCTTTTTCTACCTGCTATACATATGTAGCACAGTCAGGAAAGGGAAGAGAGTATATGTTGAAATCGTCCATGTGTGTCTATGTATATATATATATATAACACCAAAACAAACAACAGATGCAAAAGGACTATTTAAAGGACCCACATACATTATCACACTTAGAGTAGCACCAACTGATGAAGCTTTTTATGCGAAACACGTTTTGTATACTGTATATTTTATTACTAATAAATTTTGCCTTATTTTACGCCTATCCTGCGTCCTGGATGCTTGTATTCACCGAGGAGGTGGCTGACGCTGATAGGTGATCCATTGCACCTTCTGAAGTCACCAGCTGCCTACAAATCTGGTGTCTGATCGATAAGACACCAGCAAACGTGAGTACAGTCTACATACCCTCAAATTAAAGCTGACAGTCTGCAGTTAAAGCACATTGTGTTTGTTTCATTCCAACTCCATTGTGGTGGTGTATAGAGCCAAAGATGTTAGAATTGTGTCGATGTCCCAATATTTCTGGACCTGACTGTATATATATATATATATATCATATTTTTAAATGCAAATAATATGTATATTTAAAAATTTGTAGAAAAAAAGTACACGGGAATAAAATTATATATATTTTGAATTATCCTGCAAGAATTCTGTATTTGTCTCACCTTAAAAGGGCATTAACACTTTATATTTCATTTTGAAATAATAATATCAGTAGATTAACATTATCTTTACTAGCCAAGCTGTAGTAATAACTATACAAATAACTACACCTAGCAAATAGGTAAATGTTTAAGTGTGAAGCTTGATTTCAAGTGTTGTAGACACTTTTACTATCAAAGGTAAGAAAACATAGATAATCTTTAGGTTTTATATTTTTTAGAAGAAATGTATATTAGACCTTCATGTTTAACATATTCACATTATAAGTATTGAATCTCTATTGGTCTAAATTTAGGCATATTTGGAAAGATAGATTATGAGCAGCAAGTAAAGAATATGAAAAAAACTTAGGGCTAGATAATCTACCTATCGATCGTCAACCTGGTACTGACCCTTCATTATGTCGTGGGAAATGCTTGGTGGTTTTGCTAATGCTGTACTCATGGTCGTCAGATCCTGGCATGCATCACAAATACCCCGGACTCTCTCACATCCATAGCAATACATAGTGAATCTATGCAAAGAATTGTGTACAAAAAATGTTTTCACAAAACCAAAAACAACAGATTTAAAGTGGGTGTACATGGTCCACATAATAAACCAGTGAAATAATATCTCTTTGTGTTAACTCCTATCTACTTTACTTTTAGCACTGATGCTGTATTACATTCCAAACCTAAACATTATATTGATAAACAGGGTGACATATTGAGAAATAATTTTCAAGAAATGGATGCATGTTACGTTCCATTTCCATTTTACTTTTACATGCATGGCAGTGTTAAACTGCAGTTGATATATCTGTGTGCTCGTATAGAATTCACATGCCTGGCTGACCAACAATATAGTGAATAAAAGAGTAGAAGGAACGTGCAAAAACACAAAGGCAGAATAATGAAATTAAACAATGCTGTATCTCTGTAAGGCACCTAAGAATCTCTGCACAGGTATATAAAACACACTAAAGGGGTTATTCTTTTATTTGGTGCACTTCGGCGAGCTCAATTCATCGACCCTGCAGTGAGTTCAGCATTCACAATAGGGTCCCCAAAGTATGCCTGATCGATCCACTGAATGCCGTTCATAAACCCGCCGAACACCGTTGATAAATCGCCAAACGCTGTAGGTAAACTGCCGAACACTGTTGATAAACCGATGAATGCAGTCGCAAATGCAGCCACCGATCTGATGAATAAAAAAAATTCATAAAAATACTTTTTGTTGCAAATGAAAAGAATAAACAGTCGGATAAGAATTTTATAAAATCGGATGATTTGTTTTACATTGAAACTTATGGGAATCGCCTGGTTGAACCAAACCAGCAAAAATCTGGGCATTTTGCTAACTTTTTGAGACTGTTCGGCATTGTCTGAATAGATTAACCATTACTTCTCTAACAGGAATTTCACTACTGCCGAATTGTACCGAATTTCGCTGGAAATTGCAACAATATTTGGCCAATTGCCAGCTTTTTAAATAGCCAAATTGCCAAGAAATTGCACCGTACGTTGAAATTCACCATTCGGTGCATTTCAGTGGCCAAATCGGTTCTCTTTGAATAACCCCTTAAGGTGGCAAGTAAATATCAGGGGAGAATTCAGCATGGAATATACAACTATCCTACAGCCTACATGTGGATGAGTTAAAAATATCTCAAGTTGAATGTAATAAAATAACTATTTAATGCAATGATTATGATTATTTATGGATCAGCCAGTAACTAGTTGGATGTGAGTCTCGTATCCTTTGGCGACCAAATATTTAGATAGTATTCCCTATGATTGCAGAGTATGGGGTACACACCTGAAATTCACTCATCTATGATACAGAAGAGTCAAAAGTACAAAAGTAAGAAGTTACAGTCTTGCTATTACAAAAATGTTACAAACATATTTCACCTGCACTCTCCTGGTATACTTCACGGACTCCTAAACATTCCAAGTTGAGCCATTAGCATAGCCAGTATTAGGGAATCGCTAACATCTAATTCTTATTATTATCCTTTTTTTTATATAGCACCACAAATTCTGCAGCGCTTTACAAGATCAGTGTACAAGGAGTTGATACATTAGAATATCACACATGTATGATGGCCTGATTCAGTGGGACCCTGTTCCCAAGGGACCTTACAATCTATGAGACGTACAAGTATTTTGTGAGTTAGGCACATCCATATCGTTAGGTGTCTTGCTCAAGGACACTCGCTGGTGACGTCTTCTGAGTTCTGAGTGGGATCCAGTATGCTTTTCCATGATTGTAGATCAGCGACCTGGTTTACATCGGCTTTTTGTAATACTGGCTCCCTCTTATCAGCTTGTTTGGAACAGGGCCCTTAATTCCTACCATTAGAGAATATCTACCATTCGAAACGCAAAGATCCCTACCTCTACCTCCACTCTTTTAGGTTTTAAGCATTCTCATCTCCACACATGCATTTTGTGTACTATTTAATCAGGTCTATGTAATCAGGGCTGTATTTTATGATCTGAAAAAGCTCACACAATTATAACTACACAACATAATAAATTCCCCGGAAAAACAGATGCATTGTGACAAATTGATACCTTCCAAAAAGAGTCCAAACCTTTCCATGTAAGAAATAAGGAACCAGCAGTGTACCATTACTCGGAATCATTAAAATATTTTAGATAATTTCCTGGCAGCGGAAAGAAACTTGCAGAGCTCTTTTCACGTATGCCGTCTTGCATTGGTCAAGGCAATGTTTATCAGTTGTTCCTAATGTCAGAAGAAATTTCCTTAATGCTAAATGCTAGCCATTGCTTAAACCAATATGCCGCTGCAAATGAGAACAAAACAAATCAAATTCTAGGGAGGAAAATTACCACGACGACTATTTTTTAACAACATCAATACCCTAATAATGTGCTTCATAGCTCAAGTGTCTTATTATTTCCTTTAGAGTAGAACTGTAGTATTCCTGCATTCAGTCGTGATATGGCTAAATGAATCACTATCTGGCTGTAAATTAAAGGCGGTGGTTTATTTATTTACTCTTCAACTGCTAGATAAATTACTTTCACAGCATAAGCCAGCACTTGTTCATTAAGTGAGTGCAGCTTTGTGCCTGACAACAGGTTAATGGGCCAAAACAACTCAATTTAAAAAAAAGTCAACATTTTGGGTCCAAGAAGCCGGTTTCTGATTCTAACACATTCCACATTCCCATCTCACATCTGGAAATTAAATACACAAAAGTTTTCCTTCATATAAGCTGTTTATTGTTCTGCTAGATTGATGCAGTTAATATTGGCTTTCAAGATGACAGATTAGCATCAGTAGTTAATCAGGGTTATTAGCAGATAAATATCTATAATTTAATCACTACAGTAATTTCTTTTCCAATAATATGATTTACGAATGCAAGTGATTAAGTAATTAGCTTACATCTCTGAAACTCGCTATTCCTCTGAGCTCTGTTTGTCTGGCGTTTCCCAAAGATTGTACAGTTTAATTGAAGTCACTGTGTTATTTTTCTACTCTTTACTCCTTTTATATGTGAGAGATTAATTTTACCATTTTATGAGATTAATTTGTATTTTGGTTCAGAAAAAGCAATCAATGACACTTGAAAAGGGGTGATATTTAGGAAATGATCATAAGCCTAGCAGTATTGACTTTCTTATACATGGGCACTAGCACCCTTTTTTTCACTATTTAACCCCATCATCCCAAAATCAAGTTAACTCGATTTTGTGTTTTAATACAATGTAAAGCATTCATTAGCACAATATATTTATATTTTCACACCTTTTTAAAGTAGAACTAGTGTGCACCCAGTGGATAACATTTATTTTACTGTCTTATCTATCTCCAGTTATTCTGGAAAGAGATAAAACAAGCTGTAAATAGCAGCCTGAAACCTCACTGTAGCAAAAAGTTCAAACGCATTACTGTTGCAGTCTTACGGCCAGGGAGAGGACAGAATACAGGGAGAGCTCCGGGTCACTCACTACTGTACAGGGATAAGATTCAGTTATAATGACTGAAAATCCCTGTACAGTTCAGATACAAGGTTACATCGCTACTTAAGCTGAAAAAAGACATACGTTCATCAGGTTCAGCCTTTCACACATCACCTACTGCTGTTGATCCAAAAGAAGGCAAAAAACCCAGTCTGAAGCTTTCGCCAATATGCAACATACTGAGAAAAAAATTCTTCTTGACCCCAGAATGGCAGTCAGATTTCTCCTTGGATCAAGAAGCTTTTACCCACATTTTAAATATTATGACCCTTAATATTATGTTTTTGCAGGAAGTAATCCAGTCGTTTTTTAAAAGTCTGTACAGACTCTGACCCAACCACCTCAACAGGCAGAAAATTCCACAGCTTTATTGTTCTCACCGGAAAATAACCCTTCCTATGCTTTAGGCTGAATTTCCTTTCGTCCAGTCTAATTGAGTGACTTCGTGTCCTGTGTATAGTCCTATTAATGAATAGGTTTCCAGACAATGGTTTATAATGAGCCCGTATATATTTATATAAAGTTATCAGATTCCCTCTAAGACGCTGTTTCTCTAAACTAATCAGGTTTAAGCTTATTAGCCTTTCCTCATAACTCTCATCTTCCATTCCCCTTACCTTATTAATTTAGTCACCCGTCTCTGCACTTTTTCTAACGCTATAATATCCTTTCTCCCAAAATTGCACAGCATATTCAAGGTGCAGTCCTACCTTTGATTTATATAGAGGCAAAATTATGTTTTCACTCGGAGAGTGAATTCCCCTTTTAATGCATGCCAATACCTTGCTGGCATTGGCGGTTGCTGTTTGCCATTGGACACTGTTGCTGAGTTTGTAGTCTATGATTATTCCCAAATCCTTCTCCTGCTTTGATTTCCCTAACTCAGTTCCATTTAGGTACCATATAAGTTACTTGTGTGTTCTTCACTCCAGATTGTATAAACTTGCATTTATCTACGTTAAACTTCATCTGCCATTTAAGTGCCCAGTGTCCTAATGTATATTAAGTTCCAATCTATCTATATAGTCCCTCTGCATTTATGCAGAGAGACTGTAAATGGTACTATTCTAGTATTCTACTTTTCTCACATTCTACAACAGGAGTAGGTAACCTTGGCTGGCCCGCCAGATATTTTGGAACTACATCTCCCATGATGCTTAGTTACTATTGGTGGAGTCTCCTGGGAAATGTTCTAAAACATCTGGAGAGCCAAGGTTGCTGAACCCTGCTCAACAACAACTTTTGAAGGTCAAAATTTATATACTGTATTGGGTTATTCAGAGAGCACCGAAATGTTGCCGACATTTCAGTGCCCTCTCGTTCCCCGCGCTTCCCTGCACTTCGGGGAATCAAAGTTCCCCACCGTGCGGTGTATTCAGCATTCACCGTAGGGACCCTGCTGTGCAGTGAAAACCCACCGCAAACCTGACGAACACTCACGAACACTCCCTGAACAATCCCCGAACACCCGCAGAAACCGCCACAAAAAACACGCCTGAAAAAGCCGATGAGCCGCTGATCAAAGCGCAGAGCAGCCATCGTAAAACACCGACAAGCTGACGAACAGGGTAGAAAAAAAAACAGTACACTTGAAAGTTTCAAAATTGAAACGCTTGAAAATAAAAACCTACTGAATGAAAATGTCTGGAATTTACATATAAGATTCAAGGAATGATAATAAAAAGGTCTGTTAAAGAAAAATGAAGAAAAAAAACGATTATAAAAAAATGAAAAAAACTTGCAAAAAAATTTCCTGAAAAATGCCTAAAAGATCCTAAAAAAATCTAGAAATAAAGAGACTTTTTACTGCAGAATAAAATCATAAACGGTTTATTAGATATTGGATTAAAACGGGAATATTTTTAACATTGATACCTATAGGATTGCTGCTCTGTGGGGGATTTCACTGCCCTCGAACAGCACCGTACATGCAGGCAATTCGGCTAAATTTGGCAAACTGCCTGCTCTCGTACGCTGAATTTCTGAATTCTGAATGTCTGCTGCGCCCCCCCACTCCCTCCCTTTTTCCTTTTAGTTTTATTACTTGCTGACTTTTGCTGACCAGTTCTGCCTGTTTTTATTGTTTTCCTGCGTATCTCTGAGACTTAGTATACTGGCCCTGCACGGCCACTTATTGCTCTGATTTCTTTGTGTCTTCTAAAACTCATAAAGGATTAAAAAAACAAAAAACAAAGATGTTACAGGCGCGATAATTGATATTTACAATCTTCCTGAAAAATAAAAAACACGCGTTTTACCATTTTCCGAAAATCCAGTTGATACAATGGATCAGCAGTTCAGAGGGATGCTGTTACCTCACACAGAATGGTTTCACTATGCAGCTTTTCTCACAGCCAGGCCTCACACACTCCCTCACTGCTCCAGCATGTCTGCTTCCCTCTCACAGCCAGTCCTCATACACTCTCTCACTGCTCCAGCATGTCTGCTTCCCTCTCACAGCCAGTCCTCATACACTCTCTCACTGCTCCAGCATGTCTACTTCCCTCTCACAGCTAGGCCTTACACGCACCCTCAGTGCTCCAGTGTGGGAGAATCTGTGATATTATTGTGGAACCTCAACCCACCTAAGCGCTGTAATGACAGCAGATTGCAAGTAAAAGCACTCCTCAGAAATGTATTTGAGGCTATGGTGCTAACTGGTTTTGGCCAGGGGAGTTGGTGTTCATACCACAAATACCTCTTATAACTTCAGAATATCCATTTCAATTCAAAAGGCTTCAGTTCACCCTAAAGGTTTGTTTCGCGATGACCATCAGTAAGTCTCAGGGGCAGACTTTGAAGGTAGCGGGGATTAACCTGCGTCTCACATGGGCAATGTAATGTTGCATGTTCCAGAGTGAGCTCACCTAACTCTCTGGTGATCCGAGCACCTGAAAGAAGAACCACTAAAGTTAGTGGTTTTCAAAGAAGTACTCAAATGGGTTTTCTTTTGCTATGTTCCAGATGCCAAAAAACTAAATAATAATTTTTTGGCTGTCTCATTGTCTGTATTTACGACACACACAAAAAAAAAGACTAACGTCTGCAAAAACATTACTTATTACTTTAAGATACCATTCTGTAAATTATATTTCATACAGTTTGGAAAAAAAGCTCATGTTTCTTTTAAAAACATTTGTAACAAATCCCAAAATCCACACAGGCAAATGCTAGGTTTTCTATAAATATAAGCATTTGTTGGAGCATACCCTACTGAATATACTCTACATGTCTAGTCTCTGTTTGAATCCATTATAGGTTGTAGTCTACCCAAGTGGTAATTATTAATGAGTAAGCCATTAAGTATAACAGCTCCCATCTTATTTCAGCTGAACCGACAAACCTATTCCTTATTTCAGCTGCTGCAGGTTCTTGTACATTTACACTTCCTATAATTTTATAGGAAATGCCAATGTGGAGGCAGCTGAAGAAAGACAAGTGATTCAAACATCACTCATTATTTTCACTGTCAGCCTTTAATGAAAATAATTACCAGCTGCTGGACACTGGTGTTAAGTGGTTTTGTCTTAGCAAAACTACTTATAACACAAAAAAACCTCTAGGCCCACAGTGCATAGGAGGGTGTATGTGCCACAGCGGTCTAGTCCTAAAAAAATAAAATGTGGGAACTCTAACATTTCTGCTCTCAAATTGACCGTTGACATGTCAGACTTATCCCGCCACCCTACACTCAAATTTGATATTATTACTTAAATATAATGATAAGCTTGGTCTTCGGGAATCGTTATGATAATTATAGTAAATCACATACACTCTCACTGGCCAATTTAATAGGTACACCTGTTCAATTGCTTGTTAACACAAATTACTAATCAGCCAATCACATGGCAGCAACTCAATGCATTTATGCATCTAGATGTAGTGAAAAAGAGTTGCTGAAGTTAAAACCGAGCATCAGAATGGGGAAGAAAGGGGATTTAAGTGACTTTGAATGTGGCCTGGTTGTTGGTCCCACACGGCTGGTCTGAGTATTTAAAAAACTGCTGATCTACTGGGATTTTCACATACAACCATCTCTAGGGTTTACAGAGAATGATCTGAAAAAAAGAAAATATCCAGTGTGTGGCAGTTGTGTGGGCGAAAATGCCTTGTTGATGTCAGAGGTCAGAGAAGAATGTGCAGACTGGTTCGAAATGATAGAAAGGCAACTAAAATAACTACTTGTTACAACCAAGGTATGCAGAATACCATCTGTGAATGCACAACACGTCGAACCTTGAAGCAGATGGGATAGAGCAGCAGCAGACCACACCGGGTGCCATTCCTGTCAGCTAAGAACAGGAAACTGAGGCTACAATTTGCACAGGCTCTCCAAAACTGGATAATAGAACACTGGAAAAACTTTGCCTGGCCTGTTAAGTCTTGATTTCCCCTGAAACATTGAGATGGTAGGGGCAGAATTTAGTGAAAACGTCATGAAAACATGGAACCATCCTGCCTTATATAAACGGTTCAGGCTGGTGGTGGTGGTGTAATGGTGTGGGGGATATTTTCTTGGCACACTTTGGGCCACTTAGTACCAATCGAGCATCACTTAAATGTCATGGCCTACCTGAGTATTGTTGCTGACCATGTCCATTCCTTTATGACCACAGTGTACCCATCGTCTGTTGGCTACTTCCACAAGGTTAATGCACCATTTCACAAAGGTCAAACCATCTCAAACTGTTTTTTTGAACATGACAATGAGTTCACTGTATTCCAGTGGTCTCCACAGTCAGCAGATCTCAATACAATAGAGCTCTTTAGGGATGTGGTGGAACGGGAGATTCACATCATGGATGTGCAGCTAACAAATCTGCAACAACTGCGTGATGCTATCATGTCAATATGGACCAAACTCTGTGAGTTTCCAACATCTTGTTGAATCTATGCCATGAAGAATTAAGGCAGGTCTGAAGGCAAAAGAGGGTCTAAACCGGTGCTAGCAAGATATTCCTAATAAAGGGTTAAAATGGACCCCGTTCCTCCTGAAAAGCTTGATGTGCCTCCTCTCACTGAGAATAGGATACTAAGAATAAATTGTTCCCAGTTGCCCCCTGCTCACCCTATGCAATCCGATAAGATCGCATATTGCCTCTACAAGTATTTATAGGCAGCTCCATAATATTACGAGTTGGGTTGCTAACATAGTAGTTCGTGCTAGAGCTGGTAATCAGGAGATGCTAATAGTTAGTGGCTCGAACCCTTATTTGTCAATTCTTGTGTCACAGCACGGGGGAGATTTGAGCTTAGGATGCAGCAATACAAAAGGCAAGGAGAGCAGAATGATAGTGCAACAGGGTTTATTGAACCAGGTATAAACACAGGACTGAATACAAGCAGTAAGTAGACAGGGCAGAAAAAGGGCTGGACACAGGCTGTAGACAGGAAAGGGAACACATCAAGATACAGAGAACATGTACAAGACTTATAGGAAGGAAGACACAAAAAGAGGGCTGACCCGACATAAAGTAATAGTAAAGCTATGGGTAAGGGTTCCTTGAGATAAGTGAGTTTTAGTAGCAAAGTATAGTGGGGGTTTTGTGTTCTGAATACAGTCTGATTCATAAAGAACTATACCGTTTCCAGATGCTGTAAAACATTAACAGTTGAAGACATGGAGCACAACTGCATACCGTTAGGTTACATGTACTCATAAGGTTTGTGTCTTGCTAGAGAGGGAATTGACGTAGGGGACAGGACACATGTCACCTGACTAGTCAGTCAAAATGGCAGCTACTGCGGTGGAGAAGATGCTTTGTGTTCTTGCATTGAGCAAAATGGAATCTGTAACTGTTGTGCACCAGCATTTTCAATCATGATTCGGAAAAGAACCTCCAACCAGAAGATCTATCTATGATTGGCATAAAAAAAATTACACTACGGGCTGTTTGTGCAAACTTAAAATTCCTGAACGACCACGTGTATTGGAAGTCAATGATAGTGTTTGCACAACCATTCAATGAAGCTCGGGAAAACTCAACGCGGAGGGTGAGTCATGAAGTACAGATTTCACAGTCCACTGTTTGGAGAATTTCAAGAGAGAAGCTGAAAGTGACATTCAAAGTGCAGATGTTGCAAAATCTCACTGACCTTGACAAGACAAAGCGCTTTGAATTTTGTGGTGAAATGCAGCACCATTTTGAAAATTATGTTTTTGTCGATCACTTAGTTTTCACAGATGAAGCTACATTTCACATGAGTGGTCAGGTAAACAAGCACAATGTTCGCTTTTGGGGAACGGAGAATCACAGATTTACAGTTCAACACATGCAAGATTCCCTTAAGGTAAATGTGTTCTGTGTGGTGTCCAAATAGAAAGTGTACTGCCCCTTCTTTTTTCACAATAAAACTGTCACGGGAGGCTCTTTTCTGGATGTGTTAAGTCTTTGGTTGATGCCACAGTTGCAGGACGACAGTGACACCTTTATTCTCAAGTTGGATGGTGCATCACCGCAATGGTTTGGCGACATGCAAAATTATTTTGATGAACATCTTAATCACCAATGGATTGGACAAGCAGTGGACAACAACATGCCACTGACCCAATGGCCACCCAGAAGTCCTGACATCTCACCTTGTGACTTTTCCTGTGGGGTACGTAACGGACAAGGTATTTGCCCCTCCCCTTCCTGTTGATATAGCAGAGCTGAAACAGCATATCACAGCCACTACCACTACACTTGATTCAGATATCTTACCTCGCGTTTGGGCAGAAATGGATTACCGGCTCGATATGTGCCGTTTGACTAAGGGTGCACACATAGAACATCTGTGATTGTCTGTAAAAAAAACTTGAAACAGTCCCCTACAATTGTGTTGCAGGTAACAGAAAATATCTTACATTGATCTTGTTTCTATAGTGCGTTGAAACTGTATACTTCTTTATGAATCACCCTGTATAATAGTGTCTCTGATGATGCAGAGTCTATAGTAGTACCAGGGTCGGTTTTGAGAGCAAGATCCATGGTAGTAGCATGGTCTTGTGGTAGTAGCAAGATCTGTGTTAGTAGGCTTGTGCACCGACTTTTTTTTCGGTTCGATTCGGTTCGATTCGTTCGGATGTTTAAACTTTTCGATTCGGCTCGTTTCGGCCGATTTCTGTTTCGATTCGGTTCGGCTCAACTCGTTTTTCGTGTACATTTTTTTTTCGGAATATCGACCATTTTTCGTATCACTTTGCTCGTTTTTTGTATCGACTTTTCGTGATTTCGGGACTTTTCGTTTTTTCGGACCGTCTGTTCTCCTCGACCATTTTTCGTATTTTCGTGTCACTTTGCTTGTTTTTTGTATCGACTTTTCGTGATTTCGGAAATTTTCGTTTTTTCGGAACGTCTGTTCTCCTCGTTTCAAAGCTGTCTAACTCTATTCGTTTTGATGTAAACTACTATGGTTTACTTTTTTATACTTTATATATTTTTTTATAATAAATTTTTGGTTTGTTTTTCGGATCCGATAATTCATTCTGTCGATACGATAATTCTGGCGATTCTATTGTGTGTTTTTTTTTAATTAAATAAAGATCCTTTTTTTCTTATGAATATACATTTCACAACTTTATTTAATCACATTAAAAAATGGTATGAAAGCCAAGGAACAAAAAAAATTAACAAAACGATTTAAAAAATGCTAAACTGACCCGAATGGTCTGACTTTAAAAATAAAAACCAGAACAAAAAGGTTTTAAAACGGAAAAATAGTTGATCAAAATGATCTGAAACGAAAAAAAAAAAAAAAAAAAGATTTAAAACAGACAAAAAAAATAATTAACCCTTTCGCTGCTGAGGCATTTCACGGCTTCCCTTCACGCCTGTGTGCGGCACTGCGGTCTGCTGCTGAGCTAATTTTTAACAGTTTCGCTCCTCTTGTTTAACCACTTGAATGCTAAGGACGCGCTCAGCGCGTCCTCAGCATTGCCCCTGGTATGCGGAGGACGCGCTGAGCGCGTCCTCGCATTGGGGTCAGCGTTCGGCCGGGTACCGGCCGATCGCTGGCCCCTCCGGTGCGGGCTGACATCCTGGATGTCAGCCCGGCATCCGGAGCAGTGGCCGCCATTGTTATGTGTCATCGCGCCCCCGCGATGACACATAATTCAGGCGCCCCCCCCGCATGTGCGGAGGAGGCGCCTGAAAGGGAGGGGGGGGAGGTCCTTCGGACCTCTCTCCCTCCCGATCGGCGGCTCACAGGGGCTTAACCCAGGCATCATTTGGAAGGGCACAGCCTGCCCTTCCAAATGATGCCTGGCATTAACCCCTGGGGAGCTGGATCGCAAATCGGCGCTGAAAAGCGCCGATTTGCGATCCTTCCCGGGAGCTGGCCGACATCTTGGATGTCGGCCAAGCTTCCGGGAACTCCCCCAGAGGACTGGCGTCATCGTGCGCAGCACGATGACGCCAGTCCTAGCATTAACCCCTAACTGCCACGAAGTGTGGAGATAGGGAGTTCCAATGAACTCCCTATCTCCCGATCCGTGGCAGTTAGGGGTTAAATTTTGATATCGTTGGATCGGCCAGAGCATGGCCGTTCCAACGATACCAAACATGAAAGTAAAAAAAATGTAAAAAAAAAATAAAAAATAAAAATAAAAATAAAAAAAAATTAAAAAAAAAAATTAAAAAAAAAAAAATAAACACTTTTTTTTTTTGTTTTTTGTTTTGTTAATGCAGCAATATTGTTCCCATTTCAATTATAATGTGAACAATAATGCTGCATTAACGATTTTTGTATGCGGTGCGTTTGTTAAAAATGGTGTCATTTTCCCCAAAAAAAAATGTAACGAGACCCCATCTCTAATTTTTTTAACAAGCGCACCCCATACAAAATATAACCGCAATTGCTCGCATGTTAAAATGTGGAAAAAAACACTTTACACGCTGTAAATTATTGAAAATACATATTTTATTGCATTTTTTGTTATAATATACAAACATGACATAACGTATACATATAATAATGACATATTATGAATCTACCGAGTCTGACGGAAAGAACGATATATAATATGTCGATGTCATATACTAAAATAAGCCTTCAAAACAGGTTTAAACATGATGCGCAAAACAGGTAAAAAATGACCTCAGCACAGAGGCGGGAAAAGCCTCAGCAGCGAAAGGGTTAAAAGCGTTTTTTTGAAGCCTTATTTTATAATATGACCCAGACATGTTATATATCGTTCTTTCCGGCAGACTCGGCAGATGATTCATAATATATCATTATCATATGCATGCGTCATGTCCTGTCTGTATATTATAACAAAAAATGCAATAAAATTAGAATTTTCAATGTTTGTTTTACAAGGTGTAAAGTGTTTTTTTTCACATTTTAACATGCGAGTGTTTGCGGTTATATTTTATGAGTTGCGTTTGTTAAAAAAAATTGAAAAGGGGACTTGTTATATTTTTTTGGGTGAAAATTACACTATTTTTAACAAACGCACCCCATACAAAAATCCTTAGTGCAGCATCATTGTTCACATTATAATTGAAATGGGAACAATATTGCTGCATTAACAAAACAAAACAAAAAACTTGTTTATTTTTTTTATATTTTAATGTTTTATAATTTTTAACATTGTCATGTTTGGTATTGTTGGAAAGGCCATGCTCTGGTCGATCCAAAGATACCAAAAATTAACCAACCGATAGCTGCCGCGGATCGGGAGATAGGGGGTTCCAATGAACCCCCTATCTCCACCATTGGTCGCAGTAGGGTTAACTCCAGAACTGACGTCATTGTGATGAGGTCTTGGGACTGTCGGCAGCTGCCGTTCCCCCACGCTGTTGTCTTCCTGCAAAGATGTGACCATGTTGGCGGGCAGCGTCTTAGCGGGCAGCGGTGGGAGAGAGAGAGCTCATAGCTGGGAGGAGGTGTTGCTGAAGCTGCAAACAGGGACAAATAAACTAGACCTGAGCCACACTGAGGATCTTTGGGTTGTGTCGGAGAAGACTTCACGCAGTGCTGCCATCAATATTTTTTGATAAATTCTTGGTTATACAATGAATGTGACTGTGGACAAAAATCCGTGTTGTTGTGACATCGCCTAAGCTTAACAAAACCATGCCACGTCGGTAATCAAATCTCAAGGCAGTACAACAAGGTTGTGTTAGTGTGTGACATTTTTTAGCCAGGCAGGAAGTGTAGAATGTGTACAGTCACATTCATGGCCACAAATATGTTGACAAATTTATGACAAAGGGTCCATAGAAATGTCAATAAATTTATGTACATATAATTTTAACAGTGTGGAAACCAAGCAATACATATTAACTTATTAAGTAAGGAAAAGAAACGCACACAAACAGGAAAATATAGAAAAAATAGAAAATTTATTTACAACATGGGGAAGGGAACATGCCAAGGATGACAAACTGCCCAACAGTTACTGGCATTTGAGGAGATGTTGGAGCTGGTCCGCATCTTTGATTACAAAGATTATGACTGCCGTAAGGGCCCTTACGGCAGGAAGAATAACACCCGCAAGGATCGTATCCTTGACAAGCTACGCACCACCATCCTGGAGCTGTTCGGGAAGGACCGGACGAAGGACCAGCTCCGAAAACGCTGGTCCGACCTCAAGGCATGCGAGCAGGAGCAGCTGAGGCACATTCCGGTTACATTCGGGAGGAGGCTGCCACTGGTCTCACTGCCACTCCAGAATGTCAGCGGCATTGCTTATGTGCTCCCGCAGTTCCTGGAGCAGTTCCTGGATGGCATCAATTGTTGTCACAGCAAGGCGTAGCTCGCCGATCGCCTCTCGATTCCTCATCCTGACACTGGAGGACGTGTCCGGTCTGGCTTCTCCTTCTATATATCCAATAAATGAAAGAAGGAAAATACAGTAAGTAAAGCAGGTTTCTATTTTTGACTGAAAGACTTCAAAAAATATAACAGTAGTATATACCAGTGCTGGTGGCCTCCTCCTGCTCCTCCTCTTCCTCCTCCTGCTCCTCTTGAGCTATACATAAAAAAATTAAATTAAAATACAGTAAACAATTTTTTTTTCTGTTTTTGACCAAAAGTCATTGCAAAATAAAACAGTATATACCAGCGCTGGTGGTCGCCCGTGGCTCCTCCTCCACTGGGGCACTGGTGCCCGCCGGGGCAGATGCTGCCTTCTTCCTGTCTTCAGACAAATCCAAAAAATAACACGTAAATAATGCAGACTGGAAAAAATGGTATATCTATACAATATATTGCCGAAAGTATTGCGACACCCCTCCACTACCCCACCAGCTTGACCCACCACTACTCCCATCTCATAGTTCTAAAGTCACAAAATATTTATTTATTTCCTCTGCACATAGACATATATTACCGTTCAATTATATATTTTTTTTAGAAGTAAACATTACGTTTATTCAATAAAAACTATTATTTGTGTTGTGTGCGTACAAAACGCATTGTGCTGACTGCTTTTATTTATTTTATAGAAGGCCTCAGCCTCAGTTTCACTTTCAGTTTCTGCTAATAAAATTGGATATTGCAGAAACAACAGAAATCCGCCATTTTGTTTTGAAATTTGCATCTAAAGCGTTCAATAATGACACTGCTGCAGCAAACTGAATTGCTGCGCTGCAACAATTCAGCAGCTGCTGAGGATGTATTGAAGGCGGCTCTGTTTGGATGCACTTTCAGAACAACTACATGTCCCATCCTACCACTTAGCAGAGACGCAGAGATTTTTGTTGATGCGCAGGTGGGAGCCAATATTGGGCAAGCTGCGGGTCATCTCGTATGCATCACTCAATCACAACAACCTCCCCCCCCAGCACACTACAGACTACACACAGTGCCAAAAGAAATCCAGCATTGTAATTTCATCTACATACATCAAATGTCACAATTTTCACGAATACGTGAAATCACAAAAAGGAAGAGCTATGGCAAAAATGCATGTATGACGAGTCGTGAAAACGCAAAGCTATACACAATCACATTGCATGAAAAAAGGACTAGATAAATCAAGGTATTTCTGTGCACATTAGCACATGCAAGCACATCATTATTATTATACAGGATTTATATAGCGCCAACAGTTTGCGCAGCGCTTTACAATATAACATGACACTTACATTTGGCTATGACACACCGGATGTGCCTCAGCTGCTCCTGCTCGCGCGTCTTGAGGTCGGACCAGCGTTTTCGGAGCTGGTCCTTCGTCCGGTCTTTCCCAAATAATTCCGCGATGGTGGTGTGTAGCTTATCTAGGATACGGTTCTTGCGCGCGTTATTCTTTCTGCCGTAAGGGCCCTTACGGCAGTCATAATCTCGTCTGTCAAGGATCCCGACCAGCTCGAGCATCTCCTCAAATGCCATGTTGCTGGCCCGCTTCTTCCTGGGTGTCTCTGGGTGGAAGCAGATGAGGAGGTGTCCGAATGGGACTCTCTGTCTCTTCCTTCAGCCATCATAAATAATTTCTATATTTTTTGGCAATTGTCAAAACTCTCTACAAAAATGGCTCAATAAAGTTACGACATCCGCCGGCGCATGCGCGACCTGCGGACGAATCGGATCCGACCCGATTACGACTTTTCGTATCGACAGAATTATCGGATCATTGGAAACAAAAAAAACAAGTGATATAACCGGTAATAGTTAAATATACGATGTCCAGAATTACCGAAATGGAACCGAAATCACGAATGGAACCGAAATCATGAATAGAGCGAAAATAAATTTTGATTTGACACATTTCAAGTCCATTCGAAAATTCTGAAAATATTTCGTTTCGGCTCGGAAAACTTTTCGGATCTGCCGTTTTCGGATCTAAAATTTTTTGGAAAATCGGCCGCATCCAAAAACACGAATCGGGAAATTTCGTGAAAATTCCGAAATTCCGAAACCCGAAAAGCACATCCCTATGTGTTAGTAGCAAGATCTATAGTAGTAGCAGGATCTATGGTAGGAGCAGAGTCTGTGGTAGTAGCAGGATCTGTGGCAGTAACAGGATCTGTGGTAGTAGCAGGGTCAGTGGTAGTAGCAGGATTTGTGTTAGTAGCAAAATCTATGGTAGTAGCAGGGTCTGTGGTAGTAGAAGGGTCTGTGGTAGTAGCAGGATCTGTGTTAGTAGCAAGTTCTATGGTAGTAGCTAGACATGTGCACAGCACAAAATTTCGTTTTGAACTAATGGATTAGTACTAAAATGCAATTTATTTAGTTGCTAAAGAAATTCGTTTTCAGTTCTTTAGTATGAAAACTAATTTCGTTCATCCGAAAACCAGTGGATACAATTACTATTGTAGTGGCTCCTCAGAGGGCTGAGATCGCTGCTTGTTACAGTATCTCTCACTCTCAGCACAATGTGGGCCATATTACATAGTTGGTGCTAACTTAACCAGAGCTGTTGTAACCTTCCCAGAGCCATAATAGCCTATAGAGGTTTTCAGTTTACAACAGGTTAAGTTAGCACCAACATTGTAATACTGCCCCGTGTCAGGCAAAGCTGTTACAGTAACTGTCTGCTGCTCATCACAGCGCTCAGAGTTTCTGTAAAACTAGTAAATAATATTTTTATATGTAAGAGGTTAGAACAATATTATTTCCTTGTTTTACTGAAACTCTGAGCGCTGTTACAGTCAGTTACTGTAACAACTGAGCCTGATACATTGTCCTGAGATATAATGTAACAAGCAGCCGATCTCAGCGCTCACAGCCACTGGATTTAAAGGGCTAAAAAAAAAAGGCTCCTCTCTGTATAATGTTTAGAACATCCTCCTGCATTAATTAATACCCCTCTTTGTATAATGTAGATAACATCCTCCTGCATTAATGTCCCTCTCTGTATAGAACATTCTCCTCAATTTATACCTTTCTCTGTATAATGTATATAACATCCTCCTGCATTAATGCCCCTCTCTGTATAATGTATAGAACATACTCCTGCATTAATTAATGCCACTCTCTGTATAGAACATCCTACTGCATTGGCATGTGGAGGGTGCAGAACTTCGGATGTTGCAATGTTGCGATCTTCATTGCTGGTCTCCCTCACTCATCAATGTAATATCACAAAAAGGACTGAAACTAAAATGTAGTGCATTTTATTTTAGTTTCTTTCGTTTTTTGTACTGAGCAGTTTCGTTTCTCTTGAGTCATACTAAAACTAAATTATCCCAAAATTCGGACTAAATCGTTTTAGTACTAAAACGAATGCACATGTCTAGTAGTAGCAGGGTCTGTGGTAGTAGCAGGGTCTGTAGGAGTAGAGATACTAGAAGCAGCAAAACAGTATGGGGGGTACTCAGTATGGGGGTATGTATAGAGGCTTCAGGGAGCACCTTCCAAGGCAATCCAAAGGACATGTGATGCAGAAGACCAGAGGAAAGGGTGCATTGTCTAATAAAGGGAGTCCATTAGCAGATGATGAGCATCTGGCTTTCTGCAACTGAACTGGGTGGAGGTAAGGAAGACCAGGAGTAGGCTGTGAAAACCTGGTCTAGAGTAGTGAGTAATGAAAAATACTGCCGGGAAACAGGGCGCAGCAGCAGCTCGGACGCGGGCTTTCCTGCGGCGTCTCCACAGCCTGTGGTATCTTGCTACTATTACCTGTTCAGACAGAATAGGGTTCTCGGTAAAACTTGTGGTATATGAAGTAAGAGTAATTGCTATATCAATTAATCTGTAGATAAAACATAAAAGTTTTTCATGAAAAAATTTACTTAACACCATACATCATTAACTATCAAAGAACTATGCTGCATTTTAAAGCTGTCCATAGAAAATAACAGAAGTGTCATATACTTTAGAGATGCTTTAATAAAATATTAGAATTCTGTCTGTAGTTTATTTGCTGCTCCCATTATTCTCAGTCAGCCCTAGATTATTATGGACGCTTAGTTCCTAAGAAGCTGGAGCCCCTGATGATATCTGGTTTTCTGGTCATTATACTGTGCAAACATAAAAAAATAATTAAACTCTGTGAATCACTACATATCTATCAAACATATCTTTTTTAAAAATTGTATCTCGTTCTACATTAAAGTGTAGCTCATTTCATTTTTATCTCTGCTTATTCTCCTTGTTATGCAGTCTGGAGGAACATTTTTTCTTCCCAGTGATCAATTTTTATATACTAATGATGTTCTGTTAGATATGTATGTAAACTAAATGAAAGGATAACTGTTAACCTGGGAATCTGTAATTCTACGCCTTTCATTTTCTTTTAATCCACCTTATTAAACTGCAGACAACTCAAAAAATGTGAGTCCGTGCTTGAAGTTAATGATATAATTAGCCCGAAATGTTTTTTTCTTACAAATGAACATTTATTATACATTAAGAATATTCTGGAAACAATTAAAATAATTAAAAAAACAACAATTTTGCCTAATGGTGAAATTTGTTCTTGCGATCTGCCACTTTTGACATATATGATGTCCACTGCACTTTCATCCTGTTTAGTAAATTTCGAAACTATTGTGCACATTAAAAACACCTTATTGTTTATAAATTTAATCTTTGTGATGAGAAAGTTAATGATGTAGTAACCAATTCCAAATGAGCCGTTATGGTTACCAAGTGAGCTTTTGAGTATTACTGCCCTACAGTGGCAAGAAAAAGTATGTGAACCCTTTGGGATTACGTGGAGTTTTGCATGAATTGGTCATAAAATGTGCTCTGATCTTCATCTAAGTCACAACAATTTGAAAAACACAGTCTGCTTAAAATATTACAACACAAACATTAAAAGTTTTCATGTTTTTATTGAACAGAACGTGTAAACAATCACAGTGCAGGGTGGAAAAAGTATGTGAATCTTTGGACTTAATAACTGGTTGACCCTCCTTTGGCAGCAATAACCTCAACCAAACGTTTCCTGTAGTTGCAGATCAGACCTGCACAACGATCTGGAGTAATTTTGGACCACTTCTCTTCACAAAACTGTTTCAGTGTAGCAAAATTCTTGGGATATCTGGTGTGAATCGCTCTCTTAAGGTCATGCCACAGCATTTCAATTAGGTTGAGGTCAGGACTCTGACTGGGCCACTCCAGAAGGCGTATTTTGTTTTGTTGAAGCCATTCTTTTGTTGAATTACTTGTATGCTTTGGGTCATTGTCCTGTTGCATCACCCATCTTCTGCGGAGCTTCAGTTGGCGGACAGATGGTCTTACGTTTTCCTGCAATATGTCTTGATAAACTCTGGAATTCATTTTCCCATCAATGACAACAATCCGTCCAGGCCCTGAGGCAGCAAAGCAGCCCCAAACCATGATGCTCCCTCCGCCATGTTTTACAGTGGGGATGAGGTTTTGATGTTGGTGTGCTGTGCCTTTTTTTCTCCACACATAGTGTTGTGTGTTTTTTCCAAACAACTCAATTTTGGTTTCATCTGTCCGCAGAATATTTTGCCAGTAGTGCTGTGGAACATCCAGGTGCTCTTTTGCAAACTTTAAACGTGCTGCAATATTCTTTTTGGACAGCAATGGCTTCCTCCGTGGTGTCCTCCCATGTACTCCATTCTTGTTGAATGTTTTCCTTATTGCAGATGTATCAACAAAAATGTTAGCATGTGCTAGAGATTTCTGTAAGTCTTTAGCTGACACTCTAGGATTCTTCTTTACCTCATTAAGCATTCTGCGCTGTGCTCTTGCAGTCATCTTTACAGGACAATCACGGCTAGGGAGAGTAGCAACAGTGCTGAACTTTCTCCATTTGTAGACAGTATGTCTTACCGTGGACACATGAACATCAAGGCTTTTGGAGATACTTTTGTAACCCTTTCCAGCTTCATGCAAGTCAACAATTCTTGATCATAGGTCTTCTGAGAGCTCTTTACTGCGAGGCATGGTTCACATCAGGCAGTGCTTCTTGAAACCAGTAAACCCAAAACTGGTGTGTGTTTTTAAAGGGCAGGACAGCTTTCAGCAACACATCCAATAATATCACACTGATTGGACTCAAGGTTGGCTCACTCCTGGCTCCAATTAGCTCTTGGAGAAGTCATTACGCTAGGGGTTCACCTACTTTTTCCACCCTGCACTGTGAATGTTTACATGTTATGTTCAATAAACACATGAAAACTTATAATGTTTGTGTTGTATTATTTTAAGCAGACTGTGTTTTTCAAATTGTTGTGACTTAGATGAAGATCAGAGCACATTTTATGACCAATTCATGCAAAACTCCACATAATCCCAAAGGGTTCACATACTTTTTCTTGCCACTGTATATGTTGTATCCTATCACGTTGTTACCACCTTTTGTCCCCAAATTAAAATTGCTTTGGTAAAAAAGTGTCAAGTTCTCTGGTGTTTCTCCAAGGGTTCATAAAATAAGTTGTCTTGGCTCTGTCTGGTTCATCATCCCTCCAGTAACCAAGGCTGCTCCTTGGTTACCTCCGATGGACCACCATCAACAATGCACTATTATGACAATGCTGTGGAAGTGGTGCCATGGGAAGGACCTGGAGGTCCTGCTCCTCTCATGTCCTGGCCAATCGAAAGCTACTTCAGAGTATATACTGTAAGTACTTTCAACTTCCTGGGTTCCTACCCTGTTGTGGTTTATCGTCCTTCAGTGAATTCTTGATTGCTGCTCCTTTGATTACTCTGGTTTTGATCCTAGGCTTTCCTCCTGACTACAGAAAGTCCTCGAGTTACAACATACGCAACTTGCAACGACCCGCTTTTCCGATGATCATTGGGCGACTTGCGACAAATCGTGCTTTTGTCAATCATTGGGCAAAATGCGAAGAATCGTGGTTACGACCAGAGTTACATGATTAAAGGTGAACAGCACATAATTACATGTCATTTACGTTTCTGCATCTTGCGTAGCCAGCGTCTCCAGTTGGAAGCCATACATGGTCCACTGCTATGTGATGAAGTACTGTGACATTGACATTCCTTTAATTAAAGTGAACAGTAATTGAATGTCGGTGAAATGGCAGCTACTGTACATTATATTAGATTAACCCTTTCACTACCTATACTATTCTACTGTACAGTACTGTACAACATTTTAAAACCTTTTTACCCTCAAAACAGGTAAACTTTACGGTAGTCATCCACTACTATACACGCTTGCATGCACTACTTTAGAGTATCCCAGTCAAAGATGTCTAGCAAGAAAGGGTCGCTCTGCTGAAAATGCTGATGCAAAGAAGAAAAGAAAGTCTTTGAGCCTGGACATAAAGATGAGAATTTTTAATCCCTATGAAGGTGGAAAAACAGTCTGCGTAATAGCAAGTGAAGAAGGACTTTCACATCCTACAGTTTCCACAATTCTTAAACTCTTAGCACCACAGGGCATCCTATGCTGTCCTCGCAACAGGTGGGCTTATACACAGCATGACAAAACAGCACGATCGTGGCTTTCTGGCCTGTCTCCCTTCCCAGTGGTTGATTGTCTGAAGTCAGGCAGTCTCCCTGCAGCCATTGACAGCGTTCGACCCACCAGGAAGGGAGGTTGGCCGGAGGAGGGCCAGAAAGCCATGGCATGCGTTGCTACTCTGCAGCAGTTAAGCCTGTCTGCTGCCTTCAAGAGCCATGGATTTTAAGGCGTTAAAGATAAGAATAGGATTTGTGATGCATCGTGTTTGTGTTTTCAAAACAACCCTAAAAACCTTAAAATACACTAATGTTACATAGCAATGATACAGAACTGCAAAAAAATAAATCAGATACTTGACATACACCGGACTCAGGATTAATGACAATATCGTTGTGACATAAGAATGGGACCTTGTATCTCGAGTATATTCGAAATACGTCCAACTCAAGTTACGACGATGCCGTCAGAACAGAACTCCGTTACAACTCGAGGACTGTCTATTCTGGTTTCTCCCCTCCATGGACCTTGGTTTAGGATTGCAGAGGCATACAAAGTCACAAACCTGATCATGGGTTGCGTCCTCCTTATTTTGTATCTCTCCTAATCTTTGACTTTAGCTTGTCCTGGACTTCTCGCTAGCAACCATGCCTTGATAAGGACCATTTCTCTGCAGGCTTCCGTTTTGTTTCTAGTTAGGTGTGTATGCTGGGAGATTTGGATCTATTAAAAAATAGTTGTTTTTCCACTGAAAAATAGGCATATGCATCAATTTTCCTATTCATGTTCACAACATACTTGCATCAAGTCTCTGACATGAGTAATGTGCAAAAATAACACAATTGCTAGTTTTAGGGTTAATATTGCGGTTAGGGATACTATTTCTGCTTTTTTACGGTTTAGGTTAGTATTAGGTTTAAATTGTATTTTTTGGTTACCTTTAGGGTTAGAGTTCACCATTATTTACATTTGGAGCACCTTTTGAAGGAATTTATTTATCTCTGCTAAACCAGAATTTTTTGTTAAATAGAAAAATTCCTGGAATTAAATAGTGAATCTCCAAACCACACAAAAACAATGCTTGTCTTCAAGTGCACCTTCTAAATTCATCTTTTTTTCCTGGTGTCAGTTAAAGACATGTAATTGGCTGGCAGGATATTCAAAGATTTATTATAACGTTCAGGAAAATTTTATTTTATTTTCTAAAGTTAATTGAATATATATATATATATATATCTTTTTTTAACAGTGTTGAAATTAATCCATGTTCTCCAGGAGAAACACATGATAATCCCTTGATTATTTTCAGACAGCTTTTCTACACTTTGGTCAAAAATATAGCACTTCAATAGGATTATGAATGTGCAAAGGTCATTAAACCAATGTTAGTGGACATTGATTAATGAGACCATTAGCGCTCAAAATAACCATAGGGCACTAAATCAGCATTTCAGTTGTCTTGTTATCTCTAAATGAAATCATCACCTTAACAACTGCACTGTGTATGTTGCAGTAGTTCTGTTTGGCCTTTCTTAATAGAAACAATTTGCTTGAATGTGTTTCTTTAAAATGACACAGATAATAGAGCCGAGCCATATATATTACTGTCTAAAATAATATGAGTGATTAGCGTAATGACCATTTTTTCCAATCTCTTACACGGAATTGAATTATCATACACATGAAAAGGACTTGGATTTTCATAAATTTATAGCTTATTGCAAATGTAACTTTTAAAACAGTAGAAAATTAGATCAGCACGTTTGGTGTTTCAGCACTTCTGCTTATGTATAAAAGTATTACCGAGGATGACATAACTCAATTTAGTTAAGTTGGTATAGAATGAACACATGAGAGCTCCATGGCATTTCTTTCTTGATTCATTGCATATTCTCCTGTTTATTTTCAGATTCAGCAGAACAAATTAAATTTTAATATAATAACATATTTTAATATAATAACGGAAACAATAGGTTTCAAAATCTTTGAATTCCAGTATGAAAGAAAAAGTGAATCTAGTGCCAACTCAAAATTGCCTCTACAAGACAACGAATAAAAAAAATGAATTATACATTGTACACATTTTCTCTGCTATTATACAACACATTAAATGTTTGATTATTTTTATAAAAAAAGTAGTGTGTTCAGAAGCTGTAAGTAATTTAATGAAGTAATTTATGATTTGTACTGCATTGAAATACATGTATAATTGGATATTATATTGACTTTATTGTAATAACATCACCACAAGGCATGTACTACATACAGCCAAGTGAATTCTTCAGATTTTGCAAAATTTAAAAATACAATCAATTATTCAGAACCATTTTAGATTACAGGTTTCACTTATCAATTTTATCTATCTTTTGTGGGATATAAAGGCCAGAGACAAATGTTGAATTAACCCCATAAGGACCAGAGGTCCTCAATGGGCATTATTACATTGATCGCGCTAAAATGGGAATGCTAAGGAGAAAAACCTGCGCCTGCAGGTTTCTCCTTTGCATCCCCATTTTAGCGCGATATTACAAGGCAGGCGCTAAAAATTCTGCCTGCATTGTTATCGGGCGCTAAGCCCCGGGATGCACACGGCAGCAGCGCCAAGCACCACCACGAGCCTCCACACCATGGAGTCCATAGGACGCCATTGAGGCAGATGGCGCCGGTCACATGACCTGCCGGTTCTCGCTTCGCAAGATCCGGCAGGACAGCATAGTGATCCGCAGAGGGAGACTGGGGGACTTTTTCCCCAGTCTCTCCCTGCTCCCGGTGGACAGCGGAGGCGGTTGGAGTCGCGGTCCTTGACGTGGGATAGGAGGTGAGTATGCGATTTATTTGGGGGGGTTTCTGCTGGTTCTGACGGACTCTGCAGTAGCGGAATCCGTTAGCACCAAGTCCAGGCTGTGGTTAACCTTTCAGTAACCGTAGCCGGACAGTAATAACGTTAGTATATTGTAATACTAATGCTAATTAACACTTTGCGCGCCCCATGTTAAGTAACCTCGCGCTGCAAAAGCGCAAGATTCCAATCACTAATGGGTTTTTTAACCCGTTAGCGTTTGGATTGTAATATGGTGGGGCAACGAGGGCTAACATTAACGCTCACTCAGGTGAGCGCAAATGTTAGCTCCAAGAATGTAATGTGGCCCAATGCATTTATGACGTAAACGTTACTTCTTTGGTTCCTAACGGGTTAAAAGTATTAATAAATATCCTGGGTACCAAAGGTATTTATCTATGCAGTATAGGTACTTCCATATTTCCCCATGGTCCAATGCAATAGAACAGTGGTTCCCAACCCCAGTTCTCAAGTACCCCTAAGAGGCCAGGTTTGCCAGATATCTAAAGTACAGCACAGGCGATATGATTTGTTGCTCAGTGATTGCAGGATTCAGTCTGCATTTCCCCTAGGGAATGCTTAAAATCTGTCCCTTAGGTGTACTTTAGGACCAGAGTTGTGAACCACTGCAATAGAGAATATTTTTTTTCCAGGGCACAGGAAATCAATATATTGTGGTCGTCACTGGGGCAGTGCATGAAACCCCTTAGTCGTTGGTCCGCGATACGGTGCCGGATCGCAGGCTGCTTCTGGAGGTAGCTGACATCGTGGATGCCAGCCAAGCCTCCAGGGCCTCCCCCACCCACTGATGTAGCTGGAGCTTGATGACATCAGTTAGGGAATTATCCCCTAGCTGCCAACGGGTTTCTTTTGGATCCCCTTATCTCCTAATCGGTGGCAGCTAGAGGGTCAGAGCATGGCCTTTCCAATGATATCAAACATGACCAGGATAAATGAAAAAAAATCTATATATATATATATATATTAAAAAATGGAAAAAATTAAAGTGTTGCTTTTTCTTTATTAATGCAGCACTATTGTTCACGTTTCAATTATAATGTGAACAATAATGCTGCATTAATGATTTCTTTTTCAGTTTTAGCTAAAATCACATGTTTTCTCTGAAAAATAAAGTAACGAGTCCCCATTTCTATTTTTTTTAACACACGTACCCCCATACAATATATAACGGCAAAGGCTCGTTTGATAAAATGTGAAAAAAAATTACACGCTGTAGATGATTGGAAATTCTATTTTTTTTACGTTTTTGTTTTAGCATTCTGGAAGCACATCAAGTATACATATAATAATTATATATTATGAATCTGTCGAGTCTGCTGAAATAAAGCTATATAATTTGTCTGAGTCGTATAAGAAAACCTGACTTCAAATCGCTTTTAAACGTGATGAGCAATAATGGTAAAAATGAGCTCAGCACACAGGGCTGAAATGGCCCAGCAGTGAAGGGGTTAAATACCATAGAAATATGCTTTGTTATTCTGAAGTGTATCAAATAATAATTTAGGTAAAAGTACAAGCCGACTGGATCTCCCACTGGGAACATTATTGTTTTCACCGTTGTTATGTATTCAAGATCCAAAATGAGGTACACCATGTCTAATCCATGCCTTTGCATAAATTAATAAATCTGTAAAATAGGTCCAAAGAAAATTCAGTTATTGTTTATCTTTGAACATCCATTGACCTTTCGTTGCCAAAAAAATGTATATACTTTACCTTGTAATGCAATGAAAAACAAAAATTAGACAAAATCCGATTTGCATACCCTTTTAATAGCAAATTTTCTCCGTGGAGGGAAGCAGGAGTCTCTGTGACATCAAACTCCTGTCACCCTGTATTTCCATATCAAAGTTACAAGAAGCAACCACCAGCCAAATTGTAACAAAAAGTCTAACACCCTTTACTGCTGCATTACAATAGCAAGGGAGAGGGCAGAATACAAGGAGAGCTCACTACTGTACAGGGACACGATTCAGGTTGTTATGCTTGCTGAAAATTCCCGTACAGTACAGATACAATGTGTTACTGTAATTTACGCATACAGGTACTGTACCACATATAGAGGTTTTTATATTCTATTGGTATTTTTTGGAAGCTGCATTGCTAATAATCTCATTATGATCACTCCAAATTCTCATAAGCGGGAGACCTGACCACTTTATTATCTATCTTTATCACATTTACTGTATCTCGCACAAACACAATTTCTGCCTGTATTCCATTAATGCAGACCACATTGGAAATTTTGCAGGACAAGGGACTCCATCTAGAATTTCATCCCAGCAATAATTATAATAAAAGATAATGAAATTGTGCCGATTTTCTTTTTAAATTTGTTTATTCTAATGTTTTGACTACCTGAAAATAACAATCTTTATGCAAAAAAAGGGCATCATTTGCACTTGCAAATCTCCCATTAGCATCCCTCTCTTACCAGTGATTTATGGGGCAGACGCTGAATCCAGCAGCCTGCCCTGCAGTGACTGCTAGGGTTCTAGATGCTCAGGGCAGCACTAGCACGCCGTCCAGAGCATCCTTTCCATGGAGTCCATAGGACTTCTTTGAGGCTTTGCCTCTCGTGGGATCCTGCAGGTCGGTGGAGTGATTGCGGAGAGAGACTCCAATCCTCCTTTATGGCAGTGAAGTATGGGGCCCCATCACCTACCCTGACCAACCCAAATGGGACACCAGCCCAAAAAAAATATTCCATCTGGAATTCTGCAAGCACCTCCTCCAAGTCCATCGGAGCACCTCTAACAATGCTTGCCGGGCCGAGCTGGGCAGACTCCCCTTACTTCTTGCAGTACAGAAGAGGGCGCTATCATACTGGGACCACCTAAACATCAGCAGCCTCAACTCATACCACCATAAAGCCGTACTGGCCAACAAGGACCACCCCAAACCATGTGGGCTGCAACAACTCATATCCACCCTGATAATCCAAAGCCCCCATGAATGCAACCTGACATAATATCAAATAAAGGCCCTAATTAACGATTCCAGGGAAAACTATATCAGAGAATGGAGACATGATATAGCAAACTCTCAGAAATTCACCATTTACCAATCCTTACAGAGGGAATACAAACTGGCCCCATACCTGGTGGTACTACAAGACCCCAAGGACAGACAGAACCTGAGACGGTACAGACTGAGCGCCCACAGCCTGGAGATCGAATCAGGGCGGCATAGACAGACCTACAAGCCCAGGGAGGATAGACTGTGCCAGCATCGCGACCAGGGGGTCCTGGAAGATGAGGTCCACTTCCTCCTACAGTGCCCCAAGTACTCAGCACTGAGGGAAACTCACTTCCAGAGACACTACGTTCTCATCCCAGACTTCACCTCTATAGAAGAGATGAGGAAACTCCACATCATACTGGGAGAAGAGGAGCCGGCGGTGAAAATATCTGCCCAATACGTCACAGGATGTCACAGACTGAGAGGAACATGAGAGATTCGGGACTTATAAATCCCCAACACGGACTCGCCCCATCCCACTTCACATTATCCCTTACCCCTGATAATGTCCATGGACTGGGCCATTCCCCCCATATATGTCCCACTACCCCCCCTCCACCCCATATATATCCTTCCCATAAGCTTTGGCAATTCTAAAATGTATTTGGTCCTGCCAATAAAGCTTATTTTGATTTGATTTGAGTGGGGGCTTTTTTTCGGGATCAGGCTGCCGTTCTTGAGAAGTATTTGATTTTCTGGGGGGGGGTCGCTCCAGGATGAGTGGTGAGTATTTGATTTGTAGGAGGGGTTCCAGCTGCTGGTAGCTGATTCTGCAGAAGTTTGCTACAGCTTAAAGCTGGTGCTAACTTTTTTAGTTAGGATCACAAAGTCCTAATTACTCATTACTAATACCAATGCAGATTTTTTAACCCGTTAGCGATTGGGAGGTGAGCTTTGCGGCACACAATCACCTCAATTGACCTAGCGCTAACTTTCATTTATGTGAGCACTAGTATTAGGGCCATCCATGGTTTCAAATAGATGTTATGAATATATTAAAATTAGAAAAGAATTGCAGTAAAAGGGTTAAATTCTATGGCTTAGCTTTACAAAGAACTAGGTATCATTATATAGATTAATTGGCTCCAGGACTGTCTCCAACTAGGATGTGTATTAGTTGAGTACCAGTTAAGGGACCCACGTCCTATTGACTAGTTGTTCTGCGCACATTAATTATTAGAACAACTTCCTTTCTATACGTAGATTCCAGGAAACCATTAAGTAAAGGGTAAGGTAAAAATCTCTAATACTAATGATCTATAAACATCAGAATTTACCGAATTTTATGGAGTAAATAATTATTGCTATTTTTGTAAACTTTCTGCTGGACAAGTGGTCTTTAATGACAAGTTGTATATTGATTTTATTTAGAGAGGCATACATTGTGATACTCAGCATCTCTAATTAAGTCTCAGTACTTTTATATCATGCACTAAAAAAGATCTTGGTTCACTTCTGAAATGCTATATTCTCCAGTATGATTTCTGTTATTATTAGAAAAACTCCAAGGCGTTAATGTCATGTAGTAGAATTGCACGTGCAATGTTCATTCACTTGACAATTCTGTTTTTAAAAGGCAGAACAATGAAGGGAGAAAACATATGCAAAGGGTGAGGGTGTCTAATATATTCTGACAGGACCCAGGCCCAGTAACAACCTAATAATGGGATATCTGGTATGTTTTTCCCTATTTAGAGCATAGTATGCCTTTTGGATGTGTGTTAGCATCCATTTGTTTAAACTCTGCTCTTTCACATTTATAACGCACACTACTTATACTTGAATTGTACCCATTTTTCAGTGTTTGGTACATTGTGAAATAAAATTCTCACCGACAATTAAATATGTCATGTGATTAGAATAAAAAACTAATAATAAACATACAGGGTTATTCAAAGAGCTCCGAATTGGGGCCGAAAGGTAACCGAACAGTGAAATTCAGCGTACGGTTACCTTTCCTGGCCATTCGGCTATTCAGAGAGAAGGCAGTTCGTCAAATGTTGGTGAATTGCCTGCACATACGGTGCCTGTTCGAGGGCAGTGAAATCCAGTGAGAACCAATGCTTCGTCTATTCAGAGAACACAAAACAGCTGAGAATGGTTGCCGAAATGCCCTGCCATTCGGTGGTTTCATTCGACAGGTTTATTCAGGCGAATCCCATAGGCTTCAATGTTAAAAATATTCCCATTTTAATTCAATATCTAATAAACTGTTGATTATAATATTCTGCAGTAAAGAGTCTCTTTATTTATAGATTTTTTAGGACCTTATAGGCATTTTTCGGGATTTTTATTGCAAATTTTTTTTTCTTTTTTTTTTTAAATAGTTTTTCCTTTTTTCTGTAACTGCCCTTTTTATTATCATTCATTGGATCTTATATGTAAATTCCAGACATTTTAGTTCTGTGGTTTCTTTGCAAACATCGTTTCACTTTTCAAACATTCAAGTGTACTTTTTTTTTTCTTTTACTCCATTCGTCTACGGTGTCAGGTTTTTCCGGCGGCTGCTCTGCGCTCTGATCGGCTCCTGCTCGGGTTTCTCCAGCGTGTTCGGCGGGGTTAATCCAGATGTTTTTGCAGGTTTCGGTGTGCAGTCGCCGGGTTTGCGGTGAGTGTTCGGCAGGTTTGCGGCAGCTTTTCACTGCACTACGACGGCCCTGTGGTGCTTGCTGAATACACCGCAGGGTCGCCGAAATGGATCGCCAAATCGCACCGAATTGAAGAGAACGAAAAGTCACCAAACGTGCGGTGGCTTTTCGATTCTCGTTGAATAACCCTGTTAACATCTTAACATAAGAGCTTAGTTAGGAGATTCTACAGAATTGCATTAATTCCTCTTTGTGCGAGACAGAAAGGTCCAGTTTAGTTTCAAGATCCAATGGAGTGTATGTATCAAGCACCTACTATTGCTTAGAATGTGTTTTGGGCAAAATTATGTTTTTCTATAAAAAAAAAGAGTAAGGCTAATAACCATGTCATATTTATCTTGCTGGGGAAAAATTGCTATTACTTCAGAATTGAACAAACTTATAGGACGTTTAGCCCAGACATAACTGCAAAATCATTCAACCAATCTGATGGTTTAGAACAGGAACTGGGGGAGACTGGTCCCCAGCTTGAGGACCAGACCCAAACCTGTTACAGCATCCGTCCCTTCTCACAGGTCAAGCAGATCTGCAGCAGCTTCCCGTTCTCCACAATCCTCATCCAGAACATGAGTGCTGTATAACCCTTGGTATCTCTCCCTGAACAACAGACATAAACTTCTGCAGGGAACAATAATGATGTTTAATTTGAAATGGGGACCAGCGTATATAGGAAACGGAGAGATCAAATGACACAATCAACACAGCCCACCGTCTACACCACGGGGGATGAAAATCAAAATCAATGAAATAGACAGGGACAGACAGTAGTAGCTATAACTCTAAATTGGATTACTTAACAAACCAAATTCTTAAGACACAAGCAGTTTTAAGACCCCAAATACATATAAAAACATCACCATGTAATGTATAAAAATAAAAATTAAAAAAAGTAAATGCAAAATGTATTTTTTTCTCTCTTCTACGGCAGAGGCAATATATGTTTTTACATATAAAATAATGCCACTACACTTACTTAATTAAGGCAACAGATTCTGCCCCTTCTTTTGATTTTGATTGCAAAGAGAAACTGGTTTTGTCACGGTGGCCCCCGCACCCCGGCGCCTGGCAGCAGCTTCCTCGCTGCTCGCTGGCCAGGCGCCGAATGATATTGCGGTCGCTTCCGCACACGTGGGGAAGCCGGGGGGCGGGGCCTGGCGGGCTGACGCGGACCCGCCGGGTTTAAAGCCCAGGCTCTCAGAAATGCCGGTGCCCTGACGTGGTAGTTACTTCCCGCAGAGCTCTTGTATATTTGGCAAACAACTATTCTGTGTATTGACCCCTTGGCATTGGCAAACGACTATTCTGTGTATTGACCCCTTGGCATTGGCAAACGACTATTCTGTGTATTGACCCCTTGGCATTGGCAAACGACTATTCTGTGTATTGACCCCTTGGCATTGGCAAACGACTATTCTGTGTATTGACCCCTTGGCATTGGCAAACGACTATTCTGTGTATGACCCCTGGCATTGGCGAACGAACCACTCTGTGTATGATCCCTGGCATTGGCGAACGAACCATTCTGTGCATAACCCCTGGTATTGGCATCAACTCTTCTAATTCTGGTATTGAGGTCAGTCTGTGTGGCACCCTAAGCACACATCAGACTACCCCTTGTGTTGTTAGGGTCTTGGGAAGAGCTAATTATTCTAACTTCTTGTGTATCATTCTGTGTCTGTCTAGTCGTGCCGACCACTCTAAGGATCGGAAGGGTAGAGACTGTTCTGTGTCTAGAAACCACTACTCAGATAAAGCAGAGGGATCCGTGACGTCTCTCTTGTACGTGCTCTGTACTGCCATTCTTGTAGTCTGTCTAGTCGTGCCGACCACTCTAAGGATCGGAAGGGTAGAGAGTGTCCTGCGTATAGGGACCACCACTCTAGTATCAGGGGGATCCGTGACATTACGTCAGGGCCATGGATCCCGCAGACCTCTCTAATCAATTGACACGTATTGCAGCCAGACAAGAAGAGCAGGACCATAGAATGGACCAGATTGCTCTTGCCCTGCAAACCCTGCTAAACCGATCCAGTTCTGGTACTGCAAGCCCGCCAGACCCAGTAGTGCCTAGGGTCAGTTCGGCCGCTCTCGAGGGTTGTAGGCTCAGTATGAAAGCACCCGTACGTTATGACGGAACACCGAACTTATGCCGGGGCTTTCTGACCCAACTCGAGATCTTATTCGAAAACAATCCCGGGTCCTGTATGTCTGATAAAGCCAAAGTAGGCTATCTGATTAATCACTTGACCGAAAAAGCTTTATTATGGGCCACGCCCTTGTGGGAGAACAAGAAACCCATCATATATGACTATGAGGGTTTTACCTCCGAGTTAAAGCGTACTTTTGATCCCTCTAGACGGGCTACCAATGCGGGTAGATCCCTGTTTCACATCAAACAAGGTAATAGGAGGGTTTCCGACTATGCCATAGAATTTAAGACTTTGTCTTCTGAGGTACACTGGCCGAACGACGTTTTAACCCTGGCCTTTACCGAAGGTCTGAACGAGGCGTTTATGTTTGAATTGGCTCCCCTAAAATTACCAGAACATCTGGATCATTTGATTGATTTCTGCATCGCCATGGACGATCAAATCAGGGAAAGGAGACACACCAGAGACAGACCCAGAAGGGTCCTACCTCCTTTACCCTTAGTACCCAGGCATACCACTGCATCAGGTAACCTGGAGACCGTTAAGACCGATGTACCGGCCATTGAACCTATGCAGATAGGTAAAACGGGTATTTCAGAGGCAGAGAGAGCTCACCGGAGAGAAAGGGGGCTCTGTTTTTATTGTGCCGGGGCAGATCATTTCCGCCTTCAATGTCCTCAGAGACCCAGGGGTAGCAGGGGTGAGAGTGGCAAATCAGGTCAAAAGACAAGTAATACCCAGGTTATTGGTTCTCTGTATGCCTCCTTTGTGGATGATGAAAAAAAAAAACTCGGATTCTGTTACCCATCTCCCTCACCTGGGAGGGGGTTCACCTCGAGACTGAGGCATTCCTAGACTCTGGAGCCTCAGGTAATTTTATGGATAGATGTTTTGCTGCCAACCACCTCTTACCTCTGGTTCTAAAGGAGAGGCCTCTTATGGTAGAAGCCATAGACGGGAAACCCCTGTCATGTCCCCATATCACACACGACACTATCGATGTGTGCATGACTACAGGAGTTCTGCACTGTGAAACCATACGATTCCAGGTTATCGACTCTCCCTCATGTCCTGTCGTTCTAGGGTTCCCATGGTTGACAGAACATAACCCGGTGATTGACTGGGCCCAGCGAGATATAATGTGTTGGGGTCCTAGTTGCCAGTCAAAGTGCCTGGGCAGGGTTAATGTGATTGGTAGTCTCAACATTGCCACAGCACCTCCTTTGTCCACTGAAGTCCCAGAATGTTATATGGCGCTAAAGGAGGTGTTCTCTAAAACCAGGACTGAGGTCCTACCACCGCATCGTCCTTATGACTGTGCTATAGAGTTACTCCCTGGTACTATGCCTCCTAGAGGACACGTATACCCCTTGTCTCAAAGGGAAAATGACATTATGGAGGAATATATAAGGGAGAATCTAGAGCGAGGATTCATCAGACGATCCTCCTCTCCAGCAGGAGCAGGTTTCTTTTTCGTTTCCAAAAAAGAGGGTGACCTGCGACCTTGCATCGATTATAGAGGTTTAAATAGGATTACCATAAGAAATGCATACCCAATACCTCTTATAACCGAATTGTTCGACCGTTTAAAAGGGGCCCGTATTTATACGAAACTTGATTTACGCGGAGCGTACAACCTGGTCAGGGTTAAGAAGGGGCACGAATGGAAAACGGCTTTTAATACACGTAGCGGGCATTATGAATACCTGGTGATGCCCTTTGGGTTATGCAATGCGCCAGCCGTTTTCCAGGACCTCATAAACGACACCCTAAGGGATTTTCTGCAAACGTTCGTTATAGTATATCTGGACGACATCCTGATATACTCTCCTGATAAGGAGACTCATCACGCCCACGTGAGACAAGTGTTGAAGAGACTATTGAGGGCTGGGTTATATTGTAAGCTAGAGAAATGCTTATTCGACATAGAGACAGTGCACTTCCTTGGGTATATAATAACCCCTGAAGGTTTCCAAATGGATCCTAAAAAACTCTCAGCGATTCTTGACTGGCCTTTACCCCAAGGGCTTAAAGCCATCCAGAGGTTTTTGGGGTTTACTAACTACTACCGGAGGTTCATTAAAAATTTCTCGGCCTTGATAGCTCCCCTCACGGCTATGACTAAAAAGGGGTGGTGAATCAGAAGTGGACACCCCAGGCCAGTCAAGCCTTTGAGGCACTTAAACAGGCTTTCACCACTGCCCCTGTTCTCCGACATCCTGATCCGGCTCTGCCTTTCCAGGTTGAAGTTGACGCCTCCGAGCTAGGTCTTGGTGCAGTCTTGTCCCAAAGGGAGGCACCCGACAAGCCCTTGCATCCATGCGGCTTCTATTCCCGAAAGTTGTCCCCGGCAGAGAGGAACTATGATATCGGAAACAGAGAATTGTTAGCAGTTATTGCAGCCTTGACGGAATGGAGATACTTATTAGAGGGGTCTAGGGACCCCATTGTCATCATAACCGATCATAAGAATCTCACGTACATTGGAGACGCTAAACGGTTGAATGCCAGGCAAGCGAGATGGTCATTGTTTCTTTCCAGCTTTAATTTCGTCCTCACATACAGACCTGGGTCGAGAAACATTAAAGCAGACGCATTGTCAAGACAGTACGAGTCATACGAACATAACATCCAAGATCAACATCCCATTGTACCCCAGGAAAGGATTATAGCACTTACCACGATTAGTGTCTCGTCTCCTCTAATGTTAAGATTGCAGACCGCCCAGGGCACAGCTCCTGGGGGGAGACCTCCTGCGAAACTCTTTGTACCTGAGAACGAAAGGGAAGAGGTATTAAAACTGTATCATGATAACAAAATCTCTGGGCACATGGGGATCACCAAAACAGTGTCTAGTATACGTAAACTCCTTTGGTGGCCCACGGTGCGCCGTGACGTTAAAGATTACATAACCGTGTGTGAAGTGTGCACAAGACATAAAAGTCCCAAAACAGCGCCTATTGGTTTACTCCAGCCTCTGCCAATCCCCGAACGACCATGGTCGCATTTAGCTATGGATTTTATAGTAGAGTTACCTGAGTCTAGAGGGAATACTGTAATACTCACGGTCATAGATCGATTCTCCAAAATGGGTCACTATGTTCCTCTTCGGAAACTTCCTTCGGCAGCCGAACTGGTGCCCATTTTTGTTTCCAATGTGGTCCGCTTACACGGTATTCCTCTTGGGATTGTCTCGGATAGGGGGACCCAATTCGTCTCCAGATTCTGGAAAGGTTTTGCAAGAGTGTGGGGATAGACCTATCCTTCTCTTCGGCCTATCACCCCCAGACCAACGGGGCGGCGGAACGAGCCAACCAAAATATAGAAAAATATCTCAGGTGCTTTATATCCGAACGACAAGATAACTGGTCAGACCTGATACCGTGGGCAGAGTATGCCTTGAACAGTGCAGTAAGCGAAGCCACAGGACGTTCCCCCTTCTTCACTGTTTACGGTTTTGATCCTCCCGTGCTCCCTGCTACGTTTCCTGATACCGCGATTCCTGCTCTGGATGAGCATTTAGTGTCATTGAAAGAAACCTGGGGAAGGGTTAAACGGGCACTGGAGGATAGTAGTGTTACCCAGAAGATCAAAGCCGACAGACACAGGAGGCCGGCACCCGTGTATCAAGTTGGGGACAGGGTTTGGCTTTCTTCACGCAACATTAAGCTTTTAGTACCCTCCATGAAACTGGCACCCAGGTACATAGGCCCCTATAAGGTTCTGCGGCGAATCAATCCGGTCTCCTATGCTCTGGCTCTGCCCTCCCATATCAAGATACACAATGTGTTTCACGTGAGCCTTTTGAAACCACTTTTGTGTAATCGGTACACCAGGGCCCGTGTCCCCCTCCTCCGGTCTCTGTGGAGGGCGAGGAGGAGTTTGAAGTTGAGGCCATTCTGGACGCCAGGGTTTCTAGGGGGGTCCTTCAGTACTTGGTTGACTGGGTGGGCTACGGCCCAGAGGATCGCTCTTGGCTTCCGGCTACTGAGGTTCATGCTCCTCGGTTGGTGAGGGCTTTCTATTTGGCTCATCCCCGCGCCCCTGGGGGTCGTCCAGTGGCCGCCCGTAGAGGGGGGGGGTTCTGTCACGGTGGCCCCCGCACCCCGGCGCCTGGCAGCAGCTTCCTCGCTGCTCGCTGGCCAGGCGCCGAATGATATTGCGGTCGCTTCCGCACACGTGGGGAAGCCGGGGGGCGGGGCCTGGCGGGCTGACGCGGACCCGCCGGGTTTAAAGCCCAGGCTCTCAGAAATGCCGGTGCCCTGACGTGGTAGTTACTTCCCGCAGAGCTCTTGTATATTTGGCAAACAACTATTCTGTGTATTGACCCCTTGGCATTGGCAAACGACTATTCTGTGTATTGACCCCTTGGCATTGGCAAACGACTATTCTGTGTATTGACCCCTTGGCATTGGCAAACGACTATTCTGTGTATTGACCCTTGGCATTGGCAAACGACTATTCTGTGTATTGACCCCTTGGCATTGGCAAACGACTATTCTGTGTATGACCCCTGGCATTGGCGAACGAACCACTCTGTGTATGATCCCTGGCATTGGCGAACGAACCATTCTGTGCATAACCCCTGGTATTGGCATCAACTCTTCTAATTCTGGTATTGAGGTCAGTCTGTGTGGCACCCTAAGCACACATCAGACTACCCCTTGTGTTGTTAGGGTCTTGGGAAGAGCTAATTATTCTAACTTCTTGTGTATCATTCTGTGTCTGTCTAGTCGTGCCGACCACTCTAAGGATCGGAAGGGTAGAGACTGTTCTGTGTCTAGAAACCACTACTCAGATAAAGCAGAGGGATCCGTGACGTCTCTCTTGTACGTGCTCTGTACTGCCATTCTTGTAGTCTGTCTAGTCGTGCCGACCACTCTAAGGATCGGAAGGGTAGAGAGTGTCCTGCGTATAGGGACCACCACTCTAGTATCAGGGGGATCCGTGACAGGTTTTCAGTTTTTTAAACATGTTTTTATTATTTTAGTTTACTCCAAAAAGAAAATTTTAAAAGCCATTTTGACATGTTACATTTTTTTCATTTGGGGCTGGGGGCGCTCCCCATTTCTGTGCCTACAGGCTCAAGAGATGCAAATCCGGCCCTGCTTGAGCTGTTATGCTGTATGGCACGAGTGCTGTGCTTATCATCCCAGTTGTGATCTGACCCCTAGATTTTAGTGTTGTCCGGTTTTTAGAAATTAAATAGTTCTTTTGGGGGAAACGTCAATTTGGTTTAACCCCTTAATGACCGCTGACGTACCATGTACGTCCTGCTGTCACGTCTCGGCCTTGCCCCCTGCTGGTGGTAGCAGGGATTCCTGTTTATTTTTGTTTTCAGCCTGCAGGCTATCTGTTGGGCTTATTGGCCTGCGGTCATGTGACCTGTTCTGCCCTATAAGTACGACCAGGACTCCCCTTGATCCTTGGATCAGGATAGTCTTTCATACCTAGTCCCTGTATGCTGTGTACTTTGATTTGCTGTGTATTGACCTCTGGCTCATGTATTTAGGATCCCTCTCTTGCCTCACCCCTCTAGTATGATATTCCGTGTATGACCTTTTGGCTCTTGTATTTGGATCTCTCTTCTGTCTGTCCCCTGTACTGTACCGTGCTTTGGAATCTGTATGCTTGCATTTAGTGTCTGTCTGGTTTATGTTCTGTTCGTCTTGCAAACCTAGTCTAGTTAGTATTTCGAGACCACCTTTCAAGGATCTCAGTCAGGGTTTAGGGATCTTTCTAGTTTCTGTTAATATCTTGCTTTGTTCCCTGGAACCTGTATACCTGCATTTATTGTCTGTCTGGTTTATGTTTTGTTCGTCTTGCAAACCTAGCCTAGCTAGTATTTCGAGACCACCTTTCAAGGATCTCAGTCAGGGCTTAGGGATCTTTCTAGTTTCTGTTAATATCTTGCTTTGTTCCCTGGAATCTGTATACCTGCATTTATTGTCTGTCTGGTTTATGTTTTATTCATCTTGCACACCTAGCCTAGTTAGAATTTTGAGACCATCTTTCAAGGATCTCAGTCAGGGCTTAGGGATCTTTCTAAGTTCTGTTAATATCTTGGTTTGTTCCCTGGAAGCTGTATACCTGTCCTTAAGGCTTCATCTCTGCAGATTGGGGGTTCCCCCTCACCCTATAGGGGGCTCCCCGTTACATTATCCTGATCCCAAAACAGAAGCTGGCAGGTATGTCTCATATGTATGAAGCTGTATTGAACTTGGTGCTTGCTATGCTAAAAGAGCTGCAGAGGTTAATAGAGGCTCTGAGCCTATCACCTGCTGCAGCTAACGATGCAGCACCACCCTGCACTACTTGCAAACCCATATCGGAGAAGGAAAGACGCAGGTTGTATGGTCTCTGTTTTTATTGTGCAGATCCAAATCACACTATTGAACATTGTGTATTAAAGCCTGTTAAACAATGGCAGGGAAACCATGTATCCAGGTATCGCTATGGAGGTACTGGTGTGTCCTCCATAGGCATCCAGACTGGCAGAATAGCCATCTCAAATCTGTTGAATCATGGGATGCCCTCTTCTCACAGTGAGGTTGCAGTGTCTCCGGTTAGGAATGTTATGCCAGCCATGTCTGTATCTACTGGCACGATGCCAGCCATGTCTGTATCCATTGGCACGATGCCAGCCATGTCTGTATCCACTGGCACGATGCCAGCCATGTCTGTATCCACTGGCACGATGCCAGCCATGTCTGTATCCACTGGCACGATGCCAGCCATGTCTGTATCCACTGGCACGATGCCGGCCATGTCTGTAGCCACTGGCACGCTGCCGGCCATGCCTGTTCCACTGGCAATGAAATGCCAGCCATGTCTGTATCCACTGGCACGATGCCAGCCATGTCTGTATCCACTGGCACGATGCCAGCCATGTCTGTATCTACTGGCACGATGCCAGCTATGACTGTATCTACTGGCACGATGCCAGCCATGTCTGTATCCACTGGCACGATGCCAGCCATGTCTGTATCCACTGGCACAATGCCGGCCATGTCTGTAGCCACTGGCACGCTGCGGCCATGCCTGTTCCCACTGGCAATGAAATGCCAGCCATGTCTGTATCCACTGGCACGATGCCAGCCATGTCTGTATCCACTGGCACGATGCCAGCCATGTCTGTATCTACTGGCACGATGCCAGCTATGTCTGTATCTACTGGCACGATGCCAGCTATGTCTGTATCCACTGGCACGATGCCAGCCATGTCTGTATCCACTGGCACGCTGCCAGTCATGCCTGTTCTCACTGGTAATGAAAAGCCAGCCATGCCTGTTCTCACTGGTAATGAAAAGCCAGCCATGCCTGTTCTCACTGGTAATGAAAAGCCAGCCATGCCTGTTCTCACTGGTAATGAAAAGCCAGCCATGCCTGTTCTCACTGGTAATGAAAAGCCAGCCATGCCTGTTCTCACTGGTAATGAAAAGCCAGCCATGCCTGTTCTCACTGGTAATGAAAAGCCAGCCAGGCCTGTTCTCACTGGTAATGAAAAGCCAGCCATGCCTGTTCTCACTGGTAATGAAAAGCCAGCCATGCCTGTTCTCACTGGTAATGAAAAGCCAGCCATGCCTGTTTTCACTGGTAATGAAAAGCCAGCCATGCCTGTTCTCACTGGTAATGAAAAGCCAGCCATGCCTGTTCTCACTGGTAATGAAAAGCCAGCCATGCCTGTTCTCACTGGTAATGAAAAGCCAGCCATGCCTGTTCTCACTGGTAATGAAAAGCCAGCCATGCCTGTTCTCACTGGTAATGAAAAGCCAGCCAGGCCTGTTCTCACTGGTAATGAAAAACCAGCCATGCCTGTTCTCACTGGTAATGAAAAGCCAGCCATGCCTGTTCTCACTGGTAATGAAAAGCCAGCCATGCCTGTTCTCACTGGTAATGAAAAGCCAGCCATGCCTGTTTTCACTGGTAATGAAAAGCCAGCCATGCCTGTTCTCACTGGTAATGAAAAGCCAGCCATGCCTGTTCTCACTGGTAATGAAAAGCCAGCCATGCCTGTTCTCACTGGTAATGAAAAGCCAGCCATGCCTGTTCTCACTGGTAATGAAAAGCCAGCCATGCCTGTTCTCACTGGTAATGACAAGCCAGCCATGCCTGTTCTCACTGGTAATGAAAAGCCAGCCATGCCTGTTCTCACTGGTAATGAAAAGCCAGCCATGCCTGTTCTCACTGGTAATGAAAAGCCAGCCATGCCTGTTCTCACTGGTAATGAAAAGCCAGCCATGCCTGTTCCCACTGGCAATGAAATGCCAGTCATGTCTGTATCTACTGGCACGAAGCCAGCCATGTCTGTATCCACTGGCACGAAGCCAGCCATGTCTGTATCCACTGGCACGAAGCCAGCCATGTCTGTATCCACTGGCACGAAGCCAGCCATGTCTGTATCCACTGGCACGAAGCCAGCCATGTCTGTATCCACTGGCACGAAGCCAGCCATGTCTGTATCCACTGGCACGAAGCCAGCCATGTCTGTATCCACTGGCACGAAGCCAGCCATGTCTGTATCCACTGGCACGAAGCCAGCCATGTCTGTATCCACTGGCACGAAGCCAGCCATGTCTGTATCCACTGGCACGAAGCCAGCCATGTCTGTATCCACTGGCACGAAGCCAGCCATGTCTGTATCCACTGGCAATGAAAAGCCAGCCATGTCTGCTTCCCCTGGCACGAAGCCAGCCATGTCTGCTTCCCCTGGCACGGAGCCAGCCATGTCTGTTCCCACTGGCAATGAAAAGCCAGCCATGTCTGCTTCCCCTGGCACGAAGCCAGCCATGTCGGGTACTGACAATATGTCATTCATGATGCCTGAGGCTGGTACCTTGCCAGTGGTGTCCGGGACAAGCTGTACGTCAGCAATGACAGCTGTACCCAGGTTAGACGAGACAGCTGTGACCACGTTTTGTTATGAGGCCGATGTGCCTGGATTGGCACATGAGACCACTGTGCCCTTGCCCCACAGTGAGTCCAGTGTTGTCCCCACCATTGTCAAGTCTTGTGAGGTGGTCACAAAGTCTAAGAGTAGACAAGAAAAGGTGATCAACCCTAGCCAATCTGGTTCTGAAACTGCCACACTTTGTTCTGGTTCCATTGATACTACACCCTCTAACTCCGAGGTTGCCTTACTCTGCACAGTAATCAGGGAAATTCAGCAAGCTGGTGGTTTAAAGAATATTGAGATCCCTAAATCACATGGTGTTCCCACGGACATTATACGGACGCCTTCCGGCTTTTGGATGCGTGAGAGGCACTGGGTAGTGCTCCAGAGACACCCTGACATTCTGAAAGGGCTGTTGGAAGACTCTGATTCAGATGACCAACAATATACTCCTCCTGGGGAGAGGTGTAAGACTGTTGTGGCGCCACCTGTACCATGTCCTGGTGATGTCCCATATCCCGAGGGTGTACCAGTCATGCACACACCCTGTACTGTATCAGTCGGGGCCACGTTTCATGGCAAGGTCATTGTCTCTGGGGTAGACAGTAAGTCCACGGTGTCTAGTGGTTCCACTGTGGGTTGTAATATACAATCTCGGGGCACGACTACTGTCACTGGATCTGGCAGTACCTCTAATACCTCTATGTACCATGGTGTGGACGGAACTCCTAGATCACGGTCCAGGAGACGCAAGAGGACTAAACAACCTGGGACTGATGATTCACTCCGTTCAAAGTCCAAGGTACTCATGCCGTCGGATCCTCGGGTACGAGACCCTAGCCCGGTCGCCGAGGGTTGTGTACGGGCCTCTAATGGTGCAGTGATCTGCAGAGAGGACCTGGAGGTTTATGAAAGAGCTTTGCTTGCTCAGGCACATGCTGACTACTCTGAGTCTGAGTGGGATTCCCATGGGTACTGGTGACTGGCCTTGTCCGTTTTCACGCCGTCCATGTTTTCTTTCTTGGGTGCCCAGGAGGTCACCCGTAAGGGGGGGGGTTATGTCACGTCTCGGCCTTGCCCCCTGCTGGTGGTAGCAGGGATTCCTGTTTATTTTTGTTTTCAGCCTGCAGGCTATCTGTTGGGCTTATTGGCCTGCGGTCATGTGACCTGTTCTGCCCTATAAGTACGACCAGGACTCCCCTTGATCCTTGGATCAGGATAGTCTTTCATACCTAGTCCCTGTATGCTGGTGTACTTTGATTTGCTGTGTATTGACCTCTGGCTCATGTATTTAGGATCCCTCTCTTGCCTCACCCCTCTAGTATGATATTCCGTGTATGACCTTTTGGCTCTTGTATTTGGATCTCTCTTCTGTCTGTCCCCTGTACTGTACCGTGCTTTGGAATCTGTATGCTTGCATTTAGTGTCTGTCTGGTTTATGTTCTGTTCGTCTTGCAAACCTAGTCTAGTTAGTATTTCGAGACCACCTTTCAAGGATCTCAGTCAGGGTTTAGGGATCTTTCTAGTTTCTGTTAATATCTTGCTTTGTTCCCTGGAACCTGTATACCTGCATTTATTGTCTGTCTGGTTTATGTTTTGTTCGTCTTGCAAACCTAGCCTAGCTAGTATTTCGAGACCACCTTTCAAGGATCTCAGTCAGGGCTTAGGGATCTTTCTAGTTTCTGTTAATATCTTGCTTTGTTTGTTCCCTGGAATCTGTATACCTGCATTTATTGTCTGTCTGGTTTATGTTTTATTCATCTTGCACACCTAGCCTAGTTAGAATTTTGAGACCATCTTTCAAGGATCTCAGTCAGGGCTTAGGGATCTTTCTAAGTTCTGTTAATATCTTGGTTTGTTCCCTGGAAGCTGTATACCTGTCCTTAAGGCTTCATCTCTGCAGATTGGGGGTTCCCCCTCACCCTATAGGGGGCTCCCCGTTACACCTGCCCACGGGTCTCCATTAGACCCGCAGACGTACATAGTACGTCAGCGGCTCCTAACCTCCCTCCCGCCGATACTTGCCTCCCTCGCTGGCTCCAACGGAGTTCTGGCAGGAGGAAGCCTGCCCCTCTGTTTTAGAGGGGCCGACGCTCATGATGACATCACCATGCTGCGTGGTGACGTCATCTGCAGCACCCCCCAGGCGCCTGCATTAAAATCAAGGAAGGGGAGGGGGGCTCGTTTGGAGCCCCTATCTCCCCAACCATTTAAGCTAGAGCGATGCATGTTGCACTGCTGGAAAGGGGAGAGTCTCCTCTTTTCAGCGGTGTACAGCATTAACTGTTTTGTTGCCGGATCGCGATTCAGCACAAATTTGCGCCAAATCTCGATTCAAACCTGGAGGGGCTGACATCTTGGATGTCAGCCAAGCCTCCAGGTCACCCCTCACCCACTCACATCCTTACCATATGTGTGAGTATGTCAGTGGGCCAGTTAACCCCCTAGCTGACGTGTGGAGATAAGGGGATCCTTTGGCAGCTAGAGGGTCATATTTGACATCATTGGACAAGCCATGGCCTTTCCAATTACACCAAACATGACCAGGTTTGGTGTAAAAATAAAATTTAAAAAAATAAATAATAAAATAATAATAAAACAAAAATAAAAACAAAATTAGTTTTTTTTTTATTTAAATTTTTGGTCTGGGGGGTTTAGTTAAATAGTACCTAGGCTGTCATATAAAAATAATGAGCATAAATTGGTTGGAATGAGCTCAGCGTACATAGGTGAACTGGCTCAGCAGTGAAGGGGTTAAAAAGCAAAAACATGTAAAATTTGGGTATTTCTATTCTCGGGACAAAATTTTGAAACTATTTAGCTAGGGTCTTTTTTGGTGGTTGTAGATTTTGGGGATTAAATTACGAAAAAGTGTGTTTTTACCATTTTTTCATCATATTTCATATTGTTTTTTATAGTAAATTATACGATATGATGGAAATAATGGTATTTTTAGAAAGTCCATTTAATGACGGGAAAAACGGTGTATAATATGTGTGGGTTGAAAAAACGAGTAAGAGGAAAATTTGACCTAAACACTAACAGCGCAGAAACGTAACAGCAGCGGTCAGTAAAGGACGGATTTGTGTAAAACCGCCCAGTCACTAAGGGGTTAATGAATCTCTAACTATACAAACTATAGGAAGATGATGCACCATAGTTCTTCTATTACAAAACAATTTAAAGTGTTTCATACCTACCTACAGGGCATCTCCATCTTGGCGATAGTCAGTATACAGCAATCCGAGGTCCAATTAGATCTGCCAATGTCAGGTGAGATCAGAATAGCAGGCTTATAAGAGAAAGATGGTGGTGCCCAGCAAGTTAAGTATGACAGGTACATGTAAACTTGTGGTAGTTGAAAGTACAGAATTGAGGGATAGTTTTGGGATCACTCACTACTGTACAGATACAATTCATGTGGTTATAATTGCTGAAAATCCCTGTACAGTGCAGATAAAAAAGTTGTTAACCCTTTAACGCCTTCACTGCTGAGCCATTTCACCCCTGTGTACTGAGCTCATTTTGTGCTCATCATGTTTAAACGTGAGGTAAAGTCATGTGCTATTGTAGGACCCAGTCAAATTATATATCCTTTTTTCAGCAGACTTGACAGATTCATAATATATCATTATTATATGTATACGGCATGTCCTGCTATAACAAAATTTTAAAAAAAATTGAATTTCCATTCAAATTTAAATGATTTACAGTGTGTAAAATTATTTTCTTCATATTTTATCATCCAAGCCTTTGTGATTATATATACTATGGGGTACTTTTGTTAAAATAATTAGAAATAGGAACCTGTTACTGTTATGCAATTTAAGTTAAAACTGAAAAAACTAAATTTTTAATTGTGGGAAATAAGAAGGTAAGTTAGTGCAGCATCATTGTTCACATATTAATTAATAAGTAAACAATAGGACTGCAATATAAATAAAAAAAAGACATTTTTATTTTATATTTAATTAATTTTTTCACTAACAACAAGAAAGATTGTCATTTGCACTTACCCCTGTGGCTCACTGCGAATCAAAACACAGGTTTTGATTTACTTAAATAGCCTTTAAAGTTTTAAGCCCACCCACCACTTCACGGCAACCTCTGTTTAGGTGGGTCCTACCTACTGAAACCAAAAGCTGTTTTCTAAGCAACCATATGTCCTCATGCTGCTTCTGAGCCAAGAGACAGACTGTTGGGTTTATAATTATACCCTCACCAGGAACATTTCCACTTTGGGATTAAAAAAGAGAACATGGAAAGGGGCAGCATCAAAAATAACTGGCGTTTGATACAACAAAATATACATATATGCAGAAAAAACTATTTTGAAGACTTCAAAACACTGTTTTGTAGCACAATTAAATTTGTATGATGGTCAGTTTCTGTTCCTTTGGTAATTTCAATTCTATGCACCTCACTTTGTCCATGATCACCGGTGAGAATTTAAAATAAATTAAATTTACAAGTACTAGATGGATTAGGCTTTTGTTTAAAAAAAAAATCGTAGTTAGCATTATTGTTTCATTGATTTTTAGCCTTACATTTGGACCTCCCCTCTTATCCAATAGCACCAACTCTGGGTGTATGCTTTGTATGTAACCTCAGCTGAGTGGATCAAGTCCTCAATGCTTTTTGCAGCATTCAGTGAAGTTAAAGTTAGGGAGCACTTACATGATGATAGATCCACAGGTGATGGGGTGATAGAAAATGAGAGCCTCAGGGGTGCAGGAGGAGGGTGAAGTCTGTCTGCTTGCCTAATATGATTGTAAACCAGTTCAGAATGGTTGTATAATCGGGCAAGACCACAGATATGGAGTGAAGATGCATTTGGTTCGTTACACCTGCAGCAGAGGGTAGCACCAGTTTGAGAAATTAGTAAAAATGTGTACCAGTGGGACAGAATTCTGTCAGCTATTTATTGGGTATGTCTTGCACTGGAACATGTGCGTGTTAGAGTGCAAATCTGTTCCCACTGCTGTTTTGCTCAGGGGGGACTGCAGGTCCTCCTCTTATCCTGTGACATATTGGGAACTGTTATGGTTCGACAATGTAATAAGGAATAAAGTGAATGTCTATACTTGAATTGAATTAGTGAAAGTGATTAAAGAATAATAGGTTGTCAATGCACCTCTGTCAACTTATCACTTCTTACTGTGAGAATATAATATCCTACGCGGACGCGGCGCACTCTGGGCGTCCGTCGTAGCGCTTTTACGTCGAGGCCTAAATGGTGTCTGTTGCCACCTGCGTGGTGCGTGCGCACTTCGGTGCGCACATACTTCGTGTGTTGGTCTCTATTGATCACAAATCAATGCTACCATGGACGTTAAACTGTGCGGCGACATGGACGTGATGACTGCGTTCGTCTGACGCTAGCCAAAAACGTTTGAGTTTTCTACTGATATAAAATAGCTTTTGCGAGGTCTTCTATTTGTTATTAAACAGTCGTAAAATTATAGTTAAATCACTTTTTTCTTCATAGAAAGATAAAAATTCCATTCTGCGAGTTAACACATTATGTGCTGATATGCGCTAGGCTCTAGAATTAAGTCTTGTTGCATGATAGCATGAACTAGTATTCTGCCTGGCGTACATAGTTTTGCATGCTAACACACCATATATAGTAACAATCATTATCCTGGAAGTAAAATAACTTAATTAACCTACAATCAATCACTTTTTTAGTTAATTAGAGTGAAAAGGGACACATCTGGTTAGCACCCTTGACCAGAAAAAATTAGGCCAGTTAAGAAAACATCTGCAGGAAGTTACAACTTTGAAACTTCAAAGTTGACTAATTCAAAGGCATATTCATGCAAACGCAAATAATAGCAGACATTAATAAGATAATATCACTAGTGACATTATGGCCTTTTTTCCCTTGAAAACATAAAATAAGATCTGAAATATTATGGTTTTAAGTTAAGTGATCTTCAGTTTACAAAGTAAAGTAAACCAAGAAGAAAGAATCAACTGACTTGAATGTGTTGGCAACTAGGCAATGCTGACCTTATGTCTAAGCCAAAAGGAGGAAACAGTAGCATAGAATACACGGATAGCTGACTCTTGTGTTGTTCAGGGCAGGAGTAGGACGGTATGTACCAAATGTCACTGAACTTGCTACGCAGAGCGTAAGAAAATAAAAACAGTGCAAATCATGAATGTAAAACTTACCTAAATGCTGAATGCTCTTGCTGCTACCTCGAAAAGACAGTTCTTTAACTATTCTTTGCTTGGAAAGTGCAACCCTGTGAGACCAGGATGTATAGTAGCACCAAACATATATTTAAGCAACCCAAAGATAACAAAGAATGGAATGCTTAAATCATTGGTGCTAATCATTGTGACTTCAAATCTTACACGTTCAATCAAATCAGGGACTTTTAATGATTATAACCCCTAGGGAGTGCAATCATTTTGCATTAAAAAATCATGCAAATTGGGCTTTATATAAGTTTCATTTTGACATTGTGAATTTCTCACATGCCTACCTCAACCCATCACAGGAACGCTCCTGGTACGCCCAGTGGCGGACTTGTGAGTGCATCAATTTTAGATACACTTTGTGAATGATATACCCAAGCCATAAAAATACCTCGTAATGAAAAAAGACACATCTAGGAATAAAACCGCACATTTCAAGGAAAAATACGGCTTCTACAGTACGGGCATTGTAAGTCATGAATTTAAAGTAAAATAGTGTATTTTATAATTCGTATATTGTGAGTTGAGGATCAGCTTTAAAAAATTTTTTCGAGAAAGGATTTTACCAGGAAGGATACATTGAGATTTCTCACGTTTTCAAGTATGTCCTGTGTGGCAAGTCTTGCCCAAGGACACTTACTGGAGAGGTTGCTCGCTGGGATGGAACCCATGACTCTACAGGCTCTCTCCATGCAGAGCAGTGATGTTCCCTCTACTCCACCCAGCCGGATTTTACAGTAGACACATTGCAAGTTACGTGTTTAAAATGTTAAGTCAGATTTTACTGTATGCACATTGTGAGTTACTTTTATGCAAGAAAGAGTGTTTTACTGTAAGAATTATTTTTTTATAAAAAGACTGCTTTATGTAAAACTATTTTTTTACTGCAAAATTACAGATTTGCGGTAGGGACAATGTGAGTTTTGGGTTGACTCTATGGGTGTGCCACAACTAGCAATCTTTCTACTGTAAAATCCACAACTTGCAATGTTCGTACTGTAAAAGCCACTATTGTATAGTCATCTCATAATACGCTAGAAAAGGCCACGGTTTTACAGTAAATGCACAGTGTTTGTACAGTAAGACCCGCAGTTACTTTAAACACATAACTCGCACCCGTGTACATGTATTAACACTTTGACATTTAATTAATTGCTTGCTGTATTTATGTTGAGTGTTTTAATGGGGGATGGACAATTTCTCAGTTTTTTTTTCTTTGAAATCGCACAGGCAGTCATTATGGAGATTATCTAGCTATCTTGCGCGATCTTCAGGACTCATGGCTACATCGGCCAGGCTCTTTTATAGCATTTCACACTCTAATATTAACCCTGCATTTGGCAGGTAATCAAACTGAATAGTGGTTTTGCCACGCTAGTTCACAGTGGTCGAACCCCCTCGGGGATAAATTGACCTTTAGTACATTCTGCCCCACGATTACACTTGTTGTACAGTGTGGCATTTTGCAATTGATAAATGCAAATAATCCTACAACATGAGCATTGTTGAAAAGATGAATATCTGGAACGATGGACTGTACTGTAATGCACACTGGGAGCTAAACCTGTATGCTTTCAGTAGACAAATGTGACACTGCATGTTGAAACTTGTGTTGCTGAAAATAATTCCATCTCTTTGTTAACGAGACATCCACAAACCACTTGACCTTCAGTCTCATGGTATATTATTTCATGGGCATTCATAACATGTGAGACTATCTGTGTGTACCTTTAGCTATATATTTATATATTTTAATATGTGAATATATAGCTAAGACAAAAAATATTCTGTACTATAGATGCAGCAAAGTACACAAAAAGGCAAGAAATACAAGTTTTCTGCACTGCATCTCTTATTGTGTTTTTCTATCTACCCCCATTTATAATATTGTGGGGCCCTGCATTGTTTTATTGTTTCAGTGGAAGATGTGACAGCTCGCTACAGAAGATTAATGTTCCAATATTAAATAAGTTTCAGGCAATGTTTAATGTAATCTTTTTGAGCAAGTCCAGTAAACTTAAGGTGGAAAAATAAAACGGATAAAGTGTTTTTAAGCTGCTAATCTGAGGAGGCTCACTTATAACTATTGCTTTAAATCAGCATATGAACTGAAGAGTGATTTAACTGTAATTTGAAATAACATAGATCTGTGTAATTTCTCAGATTTTGCCCAGAAAAGAATTACCAAATGTAATAACAGTGTCAGCATGTTTTAACATCTGTGACAACTTTATTCTGCTAAGGGGAAGTTAGTTCTGCCGAGAAAGAAGAAAAAAAACTCCCAAGTTAAACAGGGAAACTTATTAGTGTAATGAACAGGTGAGATTTTACTACCGCTAGGTGTTAGTTGAAAAAAGGCAAGGAGAATATTTTCACATTAGTCTGAATGCTCACAATATGTTTTAAAGATATAAAGTGGAATTTTTTAATATGTGTGTGTGTGTATATATATATATATATATATATAATATATATATATATATAGATTAGATAGGCCATGTCAGTCCAGATGCTAAAATCATGAGTATAGCAGTATGTAGTGATACCTTTATTATTGGACTAACGTTGTCTTTCAAATGTAATGTTAGTCCAATAAATATGGTATCACTACGTACTGCTATACTTGTGATTTATATATATAAAAAAAGCCATCTAGTATGTGTGACTGGCCTACACCCTCACCGCCCGTTCGTAATGATGGACTCTGCGTTGTGTTGTATGTTGGTGTGGTGCAGCAAGGACGAGACCGGCAACATGTGACTTTTTTTGGGGAACGGATTTTACTTCAGGCGACTCCTCTGCCTCTGGCGCCGCTTCTCCTCTGAATAAAATAATATACATGTATACAGGAATGAATATATATATCAGGAGACGTTCCACCTCTGCTTCTCAAGCCTCACGTGCTCTGATAAACATCTACAACATTATATGAATAACCATATACATGAATTAACAAAATTATTTACAAATGACAAGACAAATACGCAATAAGACATAAAAATAATAATAAACTGGAACATACCTGAATAAAATAATATACATGTATACAGGAATGAATATATATATCAGGAGACGTTCCACCTGTACAACAAAATATAACATTACGCTATGTACAGAACCCCCCTGATCACAATATACATGAAAAACCTGCACATTCTACCTATATACACTTTTATTCAGGACATCTAATAAAATAAACAGCCTTAAGTTTAGTGGAGCATATAATACAAAAGGATAGTTATAGAACACTATAACAGGGACATGGGCCTAACTGCTGCAACTCAAAAACGAAAGTAAAAAAAGAAGACAAAATACCTGTTTTAACATGGATTCTAATCCAGCTATACTATATACATCTTTGATAAGAGGATTCTATAGGATTTTATAGGGTTTTATAGGGTTTTCTAGCTCTTCCTGCTTTAAGCAGAGAGCCTGTCAAACCTCTTACCTCTGCTTCTCAAGCCTCACGTGCTCTGATAAGCCCGGGAAGGAAGGGAACTGCCTAGATCTAACTAGCAGGGAGTGATGTCATCCCTCATTACCATATTAACCCCCTCATAAAAACGGCTGCTCAAACCAAATATAAAAACTACTCACAACAACCCTTTAAAGAACCTAATGCTCCTGGGACTGGAACATATCTATTTTTGTAAGGAATTAGTGTAATACACATATAATGTTCCTTAAAAACACACACACATATATTTATACAGTACACACCCGTTACATAAGGCATGGCATTGATTGAAAGGTTCTGTGTAAAAACAGAACCAGGATGCAAAAAAAGTGAGACAGATGTCATTTGCATATCTTACCCAGAGTTCCTTTCTGCATATGGTAAATGTAGCACAGGAGCTCTGTGATGCGGTTCTTTGAATTGTTGTGATGTGCAAATGGCTTCTGCAATAATAAACTATATATATATATATATATATATATATATAATATATATATATATATATACATATATAAACACAAAGAAAAAAGCAGGATGCACTTGAGGACTTAGTTGAAAATAAACAAAAATTTTATTCAATGACCATATTAAAAATTCCTGTAAACATGAGCGACGTTTTGGCTCACTCCAAGCTTTTCTCAAGCCAGTAACAGGGAGCTGCTAGTGGGAAAAATGTGAGCTGTTTTCCATTAGCAGCTCCCTTTACCAGCTCTATTACTAGTGATACACTATAGCGCTATATTAGCACCTACAGGGTTATTCAAAGAGATTCGAAAAGTCACTGCACATTCGGTGTCTTTTCGTTCTCTTCAATTCGGTTCCTTTTGCCGATCCCATTTCGGTGACCCTGCGGTGTATTCAGCAAACACCACAGGGTCCCCGAATTGCAGGGAAAGGCTGCCGCAAACCCGACGAAAACTTTACCGCAAAACCCACCAAATGCACGCAGAAAAGCCACAAAATCATCTGGATTAACCTGCCGAAAACCAAGCCCGAGCAGGAGCCGAACACAGCCGAAGCAGCCGAAGCAGCTGAGACCGCAGACGAGGGAGGTGAATAAATTAGCAAAACAGTTTGTGTGAATGATTGAAATGTGAAATGCTGTTTGCAAAGAAACTACTGAGCGAAAATGTCTGAAATTTGCATATGAGGTCCAGGGAATGATAATAAAAAGGGCTGTTACAGAAAAAAGAAGTAAACTTAAAAAAAAAAAAAATCGGACTTTTCAAAAACAAAAAAATTAAGAAAAATGCTTAAAATATCCTAAAAAATCTATAAATAAAGAGATTCTTTACTGCAGAATTTTAAAATGAACGGTTTATTAGATATTGAATTAAAATGGGAATATTTTTAACATTGAAGTCTATGGGATTCTCCTGAATTAACTTGCCGAATTAAACCACCGAATGGCAGGGCATTAGGGGAACCTTTCACTGCTGGTTTGTGTTCTCTGAATAGCCGAAGCAGTGCATTTTCATGGGGATTTCACTGCCCTCGAACAGGCACCGAACAGGCACCGTATTTTCAGGCAATTCGCCAGGATTTGGCGAATTGCCTTCTCTCTGGATAGCCGAATGGCCAGGAAAGGTAACCGAACGCTGATTTTCAGCGTTCGGTTACCTTTCTCAAGCAATTCGGATCTCTTCGAATAACCCTGCTAGACTTGTAATAATGGAGAGCTGCTAGTGCAAATGAAAAATCACTTAACACCAGGAAAGTTTGTGGCGCGTCTGGAATTGGCCGTTATGATTAACAAGTGGGGCTGTTATAATTAATGCCTCAATCATAACAGCTCTACCGGATTAAGCACAATATATGCCCATTTGTAACAAAAACGCAAAGACTTATTACGGTTTTTCTATCGTGCAGTGAGTTTTTGGTGACACTCTATTCTACATTGAAATGATCAAATTAGGATAAAATTTGTACTCCACATACAATAATTTGATGAATGAACACGATTTCCCACATACAATTTTACCTCACATGACTGCTACAAATGTACATCTTCTCCATTTTGTACACCCTTTAAACCCAAATTGTAGTCTGACTGGCAAACAATTTCTCCTTCCTCCACCATTCAGCTAGGATTTAAAAGTGAATCTATTTATCACACGAAATACAGAGCAACCCACTTTAAAATACATTTTAATACATTTTAAAACTCGTGCCTCAGGAAAAAAGACAATGTGGGTTTGGTTATAAAAGATGATCATACATTGCATGATTTTTCGCCAATGCTAGTCCACTCCCACTTGACAGGTTCTAAATTCCAAATGAGATTAACCTACTTACTTGGGACATACATCCTCTTGGGGCTCTCTTCAAGGGTTAACTAAGTCCTGCAGGACCTTTGCTGAGTATACACTTGAATTTTAATTGTTTTAGTATGATGAACATCTTAGCTCTTTTAGTTTAAGAAAAAATAGCAGCATAACATTAATATAAAATATGGGAATGTTAAAAGCAGTTAAACAAAGGATAAGAAATAAGGTTAAATGATATATAAAGTCATATACCAGTATTATCCTAAAAGACAATTTCTGCTTGTCTGCTAAGAAACAGATCCTGTATTAAATAGCACAAGATAATGGACACCATCTAGTTTCTACAACGTTGTGACGGTAATCATTTTACACTTGGGGTACACGGACCTAAAGATGCATTTCAGAGGTGTGGACCTGATTTGTTTTATTGTTTTCCAGTCTTCTCCTACGTTGAAGTCACCCTGTACCTACAATTCTAGGTAAAGGATGTTTGTGTTTTCTGTGCACTATTCGATGATGTCTGCATTCTATTATTTTCCCTTATGTATTTATTGTATAGTGTCATGTTATAAACGCTGTATTGTTTCGCTTATGTGTATCTGAAAGTAAATTATTCCTTTTCGTCTCCATGCTTCCATCCAACCCACCAGGATCTGTCTTAAACCAGATCTCTCTGTCTCTCAGAGTTTCTTTTTTTTATGTAATTTCTGTTTATTCAACCAAAGGAAACAAGATGCATGTTTACATAATGCGTGTAAAAACAAGAACTTTGGCAGTGAAACAGAGGCATAGAAACAGATTGAGACCAGTACTCAGGTCTTAAAGTCGCGGAGTCCATATGGTTGGGTTTATATAGCAGTGTCCAAGGAATCTACTCGGATAGAATAGAAGAAGGACATAGTGAATCAAGAAAGCATTCTATAAAACTAAAACAACATTAAAAACAAGAAATATAACAGTGTGCCATCAAATTGTGGTTGGGACAGGAGTAAAGGGAAATGTAATGAAACGAAGCAGGGACATCCTGTGAGGTAAAGCCACCTCGAGAATAACTACCAAAGCGCGATGCCTCATGTGTCCTCATCCTCCACCACTCTAGCGCCCTCCGCTAGGGAAGGCAAACGGTTAATCCATGGCCACCAGACAGCATAAAAGTGATCAAATTTACCCTGTGCGGTGTAATGCAAGTCTTCAAATCCTCTGATCCTCTCAACCCGCGTCACCCAATCCCTTACAGAAGGCACTACCCTTTGGCGCCAGTACACCGGAATCGATCCCCTAGCCGCCGACAAGAGGATGGCCAATAGGGAATTTTTGAAGGAGTCAGTTGAGTACGGTAGCATGTTTAAAAGGTAGGGTGCAGGTTCAAATGGTAAATCAATGCCTGTAATCCCTGCTATATGGGCTGCCACCTCCCCCCAATAAGAGTGCAGGCGAGGGCAGGACCACCAAATATGTAGGTAGTCCCCTTTGTCACCTAGACAACGCCAACAAGAGGCAGGTTCCGAAGGGGAGATCCGATGTAGTTGTGACGGAGTCATGTACCAGCGTAAAAACAGTTTGCAATTCTGTTCCGTGAGGTTCATGCTATGGGAGGCATAAAACGTGAGGAGGAAGGCTTTGCACCAGTCCTGTGGATCTATATCCCTTCCTAAGTCGCCCTCCCATTTCGCCAATCTTGAGGAGTCCGAACAGTATCCTCCGTCTGTTAAATAAGACTGAATAATGGACACAATAGAGTCAGTTCCCCTGGTCGCCGAGCACAGCGATTCAAAGGGAGTGAGCGTACCTCCTGTAGATGCTTCCCTAAGGTCTGAATTAAAGAAATGACGTAATTGGGTATAACTAAAAGCGTGCGCAAACGTAGGCGTGGTGGGGAAATGAGAACATTAAGGGGCAACAGGGCACCGCTTTCAACAATCTGACTAACAGGAAGGTATGGAGCCCCATTCCCGAGGCCCAGTAGTCCTCCACTTACCCCCGGTGGGAAAAGGGGATTGTGGGTGACCGGAGTCAACGGAGAACCCCCCGCCGTCAAGCCCAACACCACCCCATGTCTCCTCCAAAGTTTCAAGATCGGGGTTAAAATCTGATGATTCGTGAAACCCAGGGCCTGAAGCGGGGCCGTCTGCCAAGGAAGAGAGGCCAGAGGAAATCCTGAGGTCGCCTGCAGTATCTTAATCCATAATCGGTGTGCCGTCGGCTTTGAGAAATGGTAAAGGAGAGAAAACAGAGACGCCAAATAGTAATAGTAAAAATGGGGCATTCCCAAACCCCCTCTTCCCACTGGTCTGGCCAACTCCGTTAACGAGATGCGAGCCCTCTTACCCCTCCAAATATAACGTGTGAGTAGGGCCCGAAGTGAGAGGAAAAATGAACGGGGCAGTAATATTGGGAGGGCTTGGAATAAGTACAAGAATCGGGGCAAAATATTCATTTTAATTACATTCAGACGACCCAGCCATGATATGTGCAGCAAATTCCAAGTCTGTAAATCTGCCGCTACTGAGCGGAGAAGTGGGTCATAGTTGAGGGCGATTAATTGAGCTTGGGTAGTAGCTTGCTTTATCCCCAAGTACGTAAATCCTTCGGGTTTCCATTTAAAACCATAGGTCTCTTGTATAGAGATTAGAGTGCATCTGGGAATCAAAGGTCCCATAAACTCAATTTTGGAGGGGTTAATCTTGTAATCAGCGATGTTAGCAAAATCTGTGAGGACTCGCATCAGGGATGGCAGTGAGTGATCTACGTCAGTCAGGGTAAAGAGCAGATCATCTGCATAGGCCGAGACCTTGTATTCATGTCCAGCCAAACAGAGGCCCTTAATATCCCGGCATCGTCGTATCTCTTGTAGTAGGGGCTCCAAGTATAATAAAAACAATAATGGGGAGAGAGGGCACCCCTGTTGAGTACCGTTTCTGATATCAACCGAATCAGAGAGAGTACCATTAACTCTAATCCGGGCATGCTGGGCATCATAGAGGGTCGCCATCCATTGACACCAGTGTGGGCCAAAGCCCATGGTGTGTAGGACCGAGAAGACAAATTGCCAGTTAACCCTCTCGAACGCCTTCTCGGCATCGACAGAGAGAACCAGCATAGGTGTGGAAGTGGAAGACGCCCCATGAAGCGCCAACAGAGCGCGCAGAGTGTTTTCCCTAGCCTCTCGTCCCGGAACAAAGCCTGCTTGATCCGAATGTATCAAGCCACCCAGGATCGGACGTAAACGAAGGGCCAGGATTTTGGGGAACAATTTCAGGTCTATATTTAAAAGCGAGATGGGTCTGTAATTCTCACAGTCAAGAGGGTCCTTCCCCCGGCTTCGGGATGACCGCTATAGAGGCCGCCATCGTATCTCGGGGTAGTCGAGTCTTGTCATCTACGCTATTAAAAGCTCGTACAAAAAAACGGGGTCAGTATATGTTGAAACGTCTTATAGTATAAGGTGGTAAAACCGTCTGGGCCCGGGCTCTTCCCATGAGGAGTCAGTTTCAGGGCTTGTTTCAGTTCCTCCGCTGTTATTGGAGAGTCTAATAAGGTTCTATGGGTACGGGCCAGGGTAGAGCCCACTGTCTTAGCCAGGAAAGAGTCGATAACCGTTTGAGGCAAAGGGTCAGGGCGAATACTATATAGAGTGGAATAATATTGGTGGAATTCAGAGGCTATATCGCCCGTCGTATACGCCAGGGGCCGCCCCCCTCCTCTTCTCAATTTAGGGATGAAAGTAGTTTGATGTCTGTTCTTAAGGGCGCAGGCCAGCAACTTCTCACATTTATTCCCCTGAGAGTAGTAGATCTGATTAGTAAGAGTAATCGATCGAGAAGCCCGGTCATTTAGAATCTTGTTGAGCTCTGCACGCAGTAAGACCAAGCTCCGAAAAGATTGCGGATCAAGGTCCTCCTTGTGCACCGTCTCAAGATCCCGTATATCGGATATGAGTTGTGTCACCTTAGCGTCATACAGGGTAATTCAAAGAGATTCAAAAAGTCACTGCACGTTCGGTGACTTTTCGTTCTCTTCAGTTCTGTTCCTTTTGCCGATCCCATTTCGGTGACCCTGCGGTGTATTCAGCAAGCACCACAGGGTCCCCGAATTGCAGGGAAAAGCTACCGCAAACCTGACAAAAACTAACCGCAAAACCCACCGAATGCACGCAGAAAAGCCACAAAAACATCTGGATTAACCTGACGAAAACCAAGCCCGAGCAGGAGCTGAACACAGCCGAAGCAGCCGAAGCAGCTGAGACCGCAGACGAGGGAGGTGAATAAATTAGCAAAATAGTTTTTGTGAATCTGTGAAAATGAAACGCTGTTTGCCACGAAACTACTGAGCGAAAATGTCTGAAATTTGCATGTGAGGTCCAGGGAATGATAATAAAAAGGGCTGTTACAGAAAAAATAAGTAAACTTAAGAAAAAAAAAAAATCGGACTTTTAAAAAAAAAATTCAGAAAAATGCTTAAAATATCCTAAAAATTCTATAAATAAAGAGACTCTTTACTGCAGAATTTTATAATGAACGGTTTATTAGATATTGAATTAAAACGGGAATATTTTTAACATTGAAGTCTATGGGATACTCCTGAATTAACTTGCCGAATTAAACCACCGAATGGCAGGGCATTAGGGGAACCTTTCACTGCTGGTTTGTGTTCTCTGAATAGCCGAAGCAGTGCATTTTCATGGGGATTTCACTGCCCTCGAAAAGGCACCGAACAGGCACCGTATGTTCAGGCAATTCGCCAGGATTTGGCGAATTCCCTGCTCTCTGGATAGCCGAATGGCCAGGAAAGGTAACCGAACGCTGATTTTCAGCATTCGGTTACCTTTCTCAAGCAATTCGGATCTCTTTGAATAACCCTGCTAGTCTTTTTTCCGTCTAGCTCCCATCTGCATAAGTACACCTCGAACAACGCACTTGTCTGCCTCCCAAAGCGTCATAGGTTTTATATCAGAGGACTCATTTTCTTCAAAGAATCGGGTCAGCGCCAATTGCAATTCAGACCGGTAGACTACATCTGATAACAATGTCTCATTGAGTCTCCGGTGCGAAGTACCCTTGGTCGACTGCGGGAGGTTCAACTGCATTATGACTGGTGCATGGTCTGACCAAGTGACCGTGCCAATCCAGCATCTACGAATACGATCCAAATAGCGGTGGGGTAAGAAAAAATAATCTAGTCGGGAATATCTCGAAAAAGCATGTGAGTAATAAGTGTAGTCTTTCTCAGACGGGTTGAGAGTCCGCCAGCAATCATAAAAGCGGTCATCTCCCAATAGCTTCTGGAACTGCCGTCTCAAGGATCCAGCCGAGGTCGTAGCCCCCGCCAAACCCTCGGCCGGCAAATCCAGAGATACATTACAGTCCCCACCAATAATCAACATTCCGTCTACAAAAGAGGACAATTTACCCAAAATCTTCCGAAAGGCCCTTGTCTGCAGTCTATTGGGCAAATATATATTAACCAAGGTGACCCTTGTATGTCCGATTGTTCCTTTCACCATGATGTATCGCCCCTGTGGGTCCGTCAACCCATTTCTTGAAAGGGGACATGGCTCCCATTCAAAATACCCACCCCTCTAGCTTTAGTTTCCCCAAAATTGCTAAAGTAGCCCCGGGGATATTTGCGGTTACGAAAAGCCGGGGCACGCCCCTCCTGAAAATGTGTCTCCTGGATAAATATCACATTGCCCCCTAGACGCTGGAACTCTTGTAAGGCACTGCGACGCTTATGGGGAGAGTTAAGATCCCGAACATTATATGTAATCAGACGGAGATCAGCCATTAAAAATTGGGCAACACTCTAATACTCTGATGGAAAGGACCTGTTTTGTGCATGTGTCTCTGGATGATTCAATCCCCTCCACGACTGTGACACACAAGATCAATAACAATAACATGAAAAACAACAAAAACAACAAATCAAAACCTGCAGTATGTACATAATAAAACAGTGTAAACCTCTGTGCTCGGACGTCAACAGAGGGTAAAAACAAAAACGATATAAACCATTCAGGAGACGTGGCCGTGAAACCTAGGAAAAGGAGTCATGTCCATGGGACCCTTCTACTCCACCCGACCATAGTACAGGGTAGAGCAGACTGGTATAATAGAGAAAAAAGAGAAAGCAATAGCAATTTGGGGGACCCACAATCCCAGCATCATCGTACATTCCAGGCGCCTCTGAAGCTAAAGAATCAAAAGGGGGGCAAGCTTCATAAGGAGAGTCAGGAAATGGACTGAGAACATTGGATCAATGGGGCAGTAATATGAGAAAGATAAAGAGGGAAAAAACTCCGAAGACCTCCGGGCCCTAAGTCAGATCTTGCAGTGATCGTTGTGGGCTGGCTGCCAGGAGGCCACAGCCTTGGCGCGGTGACATGGGTGTTCCAGGAGGTTTCGCTTTATGTTTCCTAGCAACCAGGTTCCAGCCGTTGTGGCTGGGATGGTGGAGCCAATGTCGCCGATGATCCATACCAATCCACTACATCCATATCAGGTAAGTCAAAAGTGGACAGTAAGCCCGGTACATCTGCAGGGGAGATTATGGAGTGCGTAGCATTGCCTTTTTGAGCATGCAGCGCCAGGGGAAAACCCCATCTATACCTGATATCACGTTCACGAAGGGCAACCGTAATCAGTTTCAAAATACGCCTGGCCTGTAAGGTAATCCATGACACATCTTGATATAGGGCCACAGAGCATCCGTCCACCTTAATGGTTGCAGTTTTTCGGGCGGCCCGCAGAATCTCCTCCTTCACGACAAAGTCATGCAATCTACATATAATATCACGTGGTTGGTCCGTCAGCGCTCTGCGAGGTTTTAACGCCCTGTGGGCCCTGTCAAATTTGATTTAGGAATCTTCTGGCCTGTCACGGAATGGCCCAACACCCTCAGCCAGGGGCGGTGCATAGTGGCACTCATACCCATGGACACTTAGGTGCTGTGGGACCCACGGAGTTTTAAGTACTTTTTATTTTAGATGTGGATTTGTGTGTGGTGTAATAAAGTGTCCCCGTTGGTATTGTGAAATGTAATTCCCTTTGTCTCCCTCGCCCGCCGCCATTTTCTGATCGCCTCGTGTTCTGATCAGAATACTCGGATCGTAAAATGGCCGAATCGGCAACTCCCCGATTCGTAACGGCCAATACGAATCGGGGCCGGTGCCTCCTGCCAGCGAGGGCCAATGGGACTTGTGTGGGCGGGCAGGGATTCCCATTGTATTCATAATTGTGTAAAGTTGATAAATGTATGTGATGTGAATAATAAACTCAGATTTACCAGTGCATCCAGCCTCGCCTGACGACTTTTATTCTCCGCCGCATTAGATTGTCTGAGTATCCCCCGCGGTCTCAGGATGTGGTGTCTAGCATAAGATCCGAACAGACTTAAGATCCGAACCGAACGCCCCTGTGCCTGCATCCCGCATCAGGAGAGAGGTGAAGCGTATGGCCGACGGACTTAAGAATAATCGACCGAGGTGAGATCCGAACTGAAGGCGCGGACCGCGTACCGCGCTTCGGTATACCAAGTGAGCGGTGATCAGATCCGAAGATTCCCCCGGCCCGTAAGATCCGAAAAGTCCTCCGTTTAAAGATACGAATATTCCTCCGTTTAAAGATACGAATATTCCTCCGTTTAAAGATACGAATATTCCTCCGTTTAAAGATACGAATATTCCTCCACTTAAGATCCGAATATTCCTCCGCGGCAGATCCGATCTCCGTATTCGGCCGGCCGCTCCACAGACGTCCCACACCCACAAGGTCAGTGAACCAGCTGCTCGAGACGCTGAGTACCGTGTTGCTCAGTGGTCGGGCTGGTTCTACGCAGGGGTCCCCTCCACCGCCCGTTAACCCTTCCCAGGGTCACGCCAGGCCGCACGAGACGCCGAGTGCCGCGTCACTCGGTAGTCGGGCCAGCGGTAAGCGCCGGGGGCACGCAGATAGAGCACACCCGCAGGCGGACAACATCCCATTCCGTCATATGGCCTATTAAGTAAACCATTAAAGAGGTGCCGCAGGAGATCAGGTAAATTTTCGGAGCTGTCTTCAGATTCCGGGTATCCTTTAATCCGAATGTTATTGTGCCTGCCCCTGTTGTCGATGTCATCAAGGTGGCGATGTAGAATCGTAAGGTGCTTAGCCTGTTCTGCCACCTGTACATTTAGCCGCTCCACATGTGTGAATAAAGAGTCTCTATCTTCTTCTAAATCAAGTATGCGTCCCCCTAAGTGTTTCAAATCAGATCCCAGGGCCTCAATCCTGCCATTGACATTTCTCTCCATAGCTGAGAGCTGGGTGGTCAGATCATGTTTCGTTGGGAGATTCCTAAGAATGTCTCTCACCTCGAGGTCCGCTGTGGCCACAGGGCTGCCTCTGGGGGATTCGTCTGGAAGCTGCTCGTCCACCGCGTCCACCTCGTGTACATCTGCCGTGGCCGCCATCTTGGATTCTGGCGGTGGAGGCCGCGAGTGCGGGTACCGCTTAAAAATGGCAATAAAGTTGCGGTTTTCGAGGCGGTTTAGTTGCCAGCAGGTTGGGAGGCTTGGGAGGTACGTTTTCGCTGCCCCATCACAGCTTGCAGGCCCCTTGATGAGCTAGAACGGCGCTCGGGAGACGGAGCTCAGCGGTTACACGTCCAGCTCCGTCTGTTGTCAGGCCATGCCCCCCTCTCAGAGTTTCTTACATCAGGATGTGTGGAAGAGGGGAAGCTACTGGGAGGCTATTGAGTATGGAAATGCTGCTGTGTGTTTAATCATTGTATTCTGCACATTCTCCCTCTGTGTGTTTTTCCAACTGTAAACTCTAAAGCCATTCCCAGTTTTGTTTTCACCCTACAAGAAGCTCCAGCTATTGACTGGGTGGGTTTGGGCTAGAATCAATCAGTACTCCACCAAGATACTGATGGCAAGGGGAGCCTTTATGTACGTGGATACCCATCCTGTTAGAAATCTTTCATCTTCACAAAATTTCAGTAAAGGATGAAAGTAATTTGATTTAAATTTGCACAATTCATACTTCTCTTTCATCCTTTACAGAAATATTAGAGAAACTAGAAAGTGTGCATTGTCATGCACTATTTAATACAGGATCTGTTTCTTAGCAGAGAATCAGAAATGGCCTTTCAACGTGTGCCCTAAATGTGACAAAGATAGATAATAAAAATTGTCTAAAATCCTGCTTTAGCCCCTTCGCTGCGGGTGACGTGTTGGGGACATCCTGGGAGCATGCGGAGGAAGTCCCCTACACTTCACGAAAGTTCAGCTGCCCTCTGGGAAATCCCGAGTGCTCTGGGAGAAGTCCCGCGGTGGTCTGACTTACCAGATATCAGGCCTCTCCGTGGGACCCCTCCCCGCGCACAGACGTCATCGCACTGACGTCATCAAATTACACTTCGCTGGAGGAAGGGGAAGTGGGTTCCTTTGAACCCCTCTACCTCCTCATCCATAAGGGGTACAGACACCAGAGAGGCATCGCTGGAAAAGTCATAGTCTGACCTTTCCAACGGTGTCCCTCATAAAAGGTGCTGACCCCCCCAAAAAAGGAAGTAAAAAACACACACACTACATTGAGAGTGCAACAACTTGTGGAATTTGTCATTCTGGTGAAAAACAAAATCCACAAGTTCTTGCGCTCTCAATTTTTATGATAGAATTTGAAGTAACCCCTCGTTTGATTCATCTGGGTGTCTAGTTTCACCTGATATATACTTTATGTTGTCCATTTTAATTCCCTTTTGGACTAGAGACATTTAATTGCAGTTATGCCTTTTTTCAAATAATGGCCAAAAATGCATCTCTAAATGTAGTATGCGCAAGGTGCATATTAGCGCCTCCAACACTGCCTATACTCTATCTGCACAATCAAATTGGAACTATTATTTTATAGGAGGGATATATTTATATGGTTCACAAAAACAAATACTTCAAAAAATAATATGAAATTATACAATTTAATTCTTGACCAATTGTAAATTTATTTATTTTTAATATGTTTTTTAAATAACATTATGAATAGTAAAATAAATTTAAAAAATATGCCAAAAATGCCTCTTTTTTTGTGGAATTTTGTCTAGTTTTAGAAAATATATAGCTTTTCCATTTCATTTTGTTTAGCTAATACAGCAATGAAGACTGATTTTTTTTTCTATAATTAGGGAGACGTTTGCTGCCTTCTTCAGCTTATCCGCAAGAATACAGTGACTAGTTGAGAAATGTATTTCTCCTCAGGGTAGACTTCAGTCTTCCAGGAAAAAGTAAGGGCCACATTACATTCCTAGCGGTAAAACGGGGGTGCTAGGGAGGAAGAACTGCGCTCACACTTTTCCCCCTAGCGCGCCCGTTTTACTCTAGATTACAATGCAGGCGCAAAAAATGCCGTCTGCATTGTTACCGCAATTGTAAACCCCTGGGATGCGTGCGGCAGCGTTAAGTGCAGCCGCGTGCATCCTCTCAATGAAGCAGATGCCGGCGGTCACATGACCAGCCGGATCTCGCCTCGCGAAATCCGGCCGCTCAGCGTAGTGATACGCAGGGGGAGACTGGGGGGACAGTTTTTCCCTCCATTCTTTCCCTGCTCCCGCCGGACTGAGGAGGCGGACAGAGCATCGGTCCTCACCGCGGGAAAGGAGGGGAGTATACGATTCATTTCTTTATTTTTTTGGATAGTGGTAACGGATTCTGCAGAAGCGGAATCCGTTAGCACCAAGTCCTGGCTCTGGTAAACTTTTTGTTAACCGCAGCCAGACGTTAATCAGCGCTAGGACTTTTTAATCCTAACGCTGATTAACACTTTGCGCTCCCCATTTTAAGTATAGGGAGCGCAAAGTACAGTATCCTCGCGCAGAGACGTGCAAGGTACCGAACGCAAACGGGTTACTTAACCCGTTAACGCATATTTCAATCCAAGCGCTAACTACTAGGGCTAATGTTAACGCTCACATTAGCACCAAGTATGTAATGTGGCACTAAGTTTTTAAAAGAAACTGCAAGATTTCAGGAAAAGTAAAGTAAGTGTGGTTTTATAAGCTCAATTTATTTATCTATTTTTTCTACAGTTGTAAAATGCTAAAATATGTACAACATTTTTGGATGTCAATTGGTTAAGGAACAATTCTCTTACCAATCATTTTTATGCTCGCACAAAGTCCCGCTGATCCTACCTTATCTGTTCCTTTTTACCTTTACAAGATTGCCCAATGAAACTTACTTTAAAAAAACTAAAACAAACTCTTGTGTAGTATCACAGGATTTGGAGTGGAGACATTCTGACATTTTACAAATACCACATTAAAATCATGTTTTACATGCTTTGAGCTTCAAATACAAGTGACAGCAGGTTCTTAGTTTTTATCTGTATAGATATGTTCTTTTAATAAAGTTTTTTCTCCCTTTTTCTCTTGGTACCCATGCTTTTTACACTGGCCATCACCTGATTTGGGGACATCTAAAGCATTGTGGAAATATGGGTACTTTGACAGGGCTCCTCCTTTTTAGCCACATCTTCTAGGGCAACAAACAGCAACACTGCAAGTTATTTTTAGCAGATTTAATTTTTCTCACCAGACAGCAACAGTGGTTCACGGCAATAGTGGTTTATGGCAAACACAAAAACCTTTATCTCCTCCAGCTCACACAAAAACCGTGATCTCCTCCAGCTCACACAAAAACCTTGATTTCCTTCAGCTCGCACAAAACCTTGATCTCCTCCGGCTCACACAAAACCTTGATCTCCTCCAGTTCACACAAAAACCTTGATCTCCTCCAGCTCATGCAAAAAACTTGATCTCCTCTAGCTCTCTCCCTTAGCTGGTTACTCCTCTTCCACACCCACATCGGCTTCCCCATTATTAAGGCTAAGAAAGCTTATTGTTAGGCCACACCTGTGAACCACAGTGGTTCACGGCAACAGTGGTTCTTGGCAAACACAAAAACCTTGATCTCCTCCAGTTCACACAAAAACCTTGATCTCCTCGTGCCCACACAAAACCTTGATCTCCTGCAGCTTTCTCCCTTATCTGATTACTCCTCTCCCACACCCTATTCAGCTTCCCCTTTCTAAAGGCTGAGCAAGGTGATTGTTAGGCCACACCTATGATTCAGGCTACTGGGATACTGATCCACCCTTCACTCCATTATCCCAACTCCCCAAATGCTGCCTGCATTGTTACCGCGCGTTAACCCCCGGGATACGTGCGGCAGCGTTAAGCGCAGCTGCGCGCATCCTCTCAATGGAGTCCATAGGACTCCATTGAAGCAGACGCCAGTGGTCACGTGACCAGCCGGATCTCGCCTTGCGAGATCCGGCTGGTCAGCGTAGTGATACGCAGGGGGAGACTGGGGGACTTTTCCCCCCAGTCTTTCCCTGCTCCCGCCGGACTGAGGAGGCAGACAGAGCAGCGGTCCTCACCGTGGGACAGGAGGTGAGTATAAGATTTTTTTTATTTTTCTTTTTGGCTGGTGTTAACGGATTCTGCAGAAGCGGAATCCGTTAACACCAAGTCCTGGCTCTGGTTAACTTTTTAAGTATAGGGAGTGCAAAGTACAGTAACCTCGCGCAGAGAAGCGCAAGGTACCAAACGCAAACGGGTAACTTAACCCATTAGCGTTTGGATTGAAATATGCGTAGACTACTTGGACTAACATTAATGCTCACGCAGGTGAGTGCTAACGTTAGCACCAAGTATGTAATGTGACCCAATGTTTGTGCAATTATCTGTTCAGTCTGATTAGGTCCCCCTAGAAGATGTTGGGATTTTATGAATGTAAATGACCCCTGTTTGACCACATAAATATCTGTGCTTGTTCTCTGATTAAAAGGACCAGTTTTATTCTGACCCTACTTGAAGTCACGTCTCATGGTTTGGGTAGCAGCTACCTTCTGCTCGCTGTGCCAACAAAAGGCCCCAGGTCTACAGCTTCGGCTTATTTCTGGGGGATGCTAGCAAGGCTCTCTATGTGTACCCATCTTTAAGCTGCAGCTAAGGACTGGAGAAAGACATGGGAGACACGAGGAGAACACGGGTGTCCAGCGAGGAAGCAGCCTTTGACAGATGAGAACCTGTCGGGGTACAGAGATCTGTTACAGTTATGATTAGATGTAAGTATATAATATACAAACAAAGTGTATCAGGTACTCACACTGAAGTTGAAGTCAGTAGGTGTCATATCAACTGGACATGCAGATTGTTCTCATCACCATATCACGTCTCTCTTCAGTGTGAGTACCTGATACAGTTTGTATATTATTTTCTTACATCTAATCATACCGATACCCATGTATCTTTGAGGACTATTGAAAATCTCCGGGATCCCTATCACATATGGAAATAGGCCAATGGGTGAGCCTTTAAGATCCCATAGGCGAATATGGCGAGCCCCATCTGGCTCCTAAAAGTGGGAGTGTGACCACGTGAGACCAGTCATTTTTCTGTATGCCACAGAACTTCACCATATATTTGTGTTGAATCCATTATTTTTGAGGTTGTTCCTGTGGATACCTGCCACTCACTAATACTGTGCTACACAGGATATTTCCCATCAGTAGTGTAAGATATACTGCTTCCTTCAGTGTGTCACATGTGTGCTGGGTCATCTGCTTCTTTTTTTCTATTTGCCCTATCTATGCATGCTAGGGGGTCTGCATTTAGGTGATTTTCAGTGACAGTGACTGAATCACTTTGAGTGTGCGCTCCCCATTCCACACTGTTGGCAATTTAACCACTCGGTTGTTATCTTCCGCCTGGACCACTGCAACAACCTCCTGACTGGCCTTCTTATCTCCTGCCTCTCCCCCCTGCAGTCCATCTTAAACACATCAGCCCAGTTTATCCATCTCACCCGTTGCTTTGTCTCTGCCGCTCCTCTTTGTGAATCCCAACACTGGCTCTCCATCCACAGCAGAATCAAATTCAAACTACTCATCCTGGCCTACAAAACCCTCACTAATGCCGCACCTCACTACCTGTCCTCACTAATCACCAAATACACCCCAGCCCGCCCCCTAAGATCCAGCAATGACCTGCTCCTGGTATCATCCATCATGACCTCTTTACATGCAAGACTGCAGGACTTTTCTGGTGCGGCGCTAATGCTATGGAATGCGCTTCCTCACAATATCAGACTGTCCCCAAATCTGGCTTCAATTAAACAGTGCCTAAAGACCCGTCTGTTTAGGGAAGCCTACCACCTAACTCCTTAACAAGACATCCGACCAACCCAAAAACAGTCCTCACCTCTCCCTGCATTTACTCATCACTGCAGTCCCCTCTCCTGTTTCTACTCCCCTCAACCACCAAGATTGTAAATTCCCATGGGAATAGGGCCCTCATGTCCTCCTGTATCTGCTGGCAGGAATACTGGCATGCCTCCTTTATGTATTGTAGTATTGTCCTGACTTTACCCATTACACATTTGTGCAGCGCTGCCGAATGTGTTGGCATTTAATAAATAATAAATAATAATTGTTATGATCATGGATGATTTCTGCCATAAATTATCATATTTTAATATTAACTGATTGACATACCAAAGAAGGACCACTAGGGGCAGTGTGTAGGCTGTTTGCCTATTGTGCCTAGCTGTGATGTCAGAAACCCAGCCTACTTTAGAGAGGTCTTTTCCTATTGGTAGACAGAGATTTGTCTACTGGTGACTCCCACTGGGAATAAAAGGGATGGGTAGCCAAAAGTTAGCTCTCTTTAGCCTGATACCTGAGACTGACCAGACCATGTGAAGTTTTCTGCAGCCCCCAGCCTGGGGCCTAGAGTAAGCATGCTTTCATTTCATTGCTGTATTGTTTAAGTATTGTTGTTTAGTTTAATGTACTGTGCCATGACTGTGTGTATATGTTAGTTTTTCTGTAGTTACTGTAAAGCAAATGATATAAACTGTGAATATAGATTGCCAAGTAAATTGTCATTCATATTGCACCGGTTTCTGTGTGTTTTTCTTATATATATATTCGACCATATTACCCACAAGATATAAATGTTATTGTTGCAACTTAGGGCTTTAATTATTGCTTATTAATTCAATAAATAATGATGGATTTAATGCCCAAAACGAAACAATTGGCGACGAGGATGGGATATGCTTGGATATCTTAAGAAAGACACAAATGTGATTTGATTTGTATTTCTGTAAATATTACAGTAACTTGTGTCTGCATAGGATTGAATGAATGGATGATGCAATGTGCATAGTTTTTCCATTTCTGCCTATGTAACCATATACCTAGTTTTTGATTTGACGTGATGCAGAAAAGTAGTTATATGATTTTTGGTGCAGATGATAAAGATACGTTTTTGTATTCTTTGATTAGCAATGTTTTAAATGAAAAAACATTTTGTGTTTGATTGCCACAGACTGACCATGTGGTAGATAGACCACATGCTGTGGAGTGTTTGCTGAAGGCCTAGCTTCATTTGCATATGTAAAGACTTTTTTACAGTTCATTGCAGAAACTGGTTTTACTGGGTTTTCTTGTCTTGATTACAATGGAATAGGTTTTTGTATTTAACTAGACTCATTCCTTTTAAGGATTTGTGATTAATTAATTTTCTTTCTTTTTGCAGGAAGAAAATGTAAAGTTAAATTAGTTAAAAATATGCATGTTATTGTGCATATGTGTATATACACATGATATAGTGACTTGAGTTAAAAGGGTTGCTTTTAACAGAGGATGTTAAGAGATAATGAGATATATTGTGTACCTTGCTAGCATTTACCTTTGTAAATGGAGACTATCTTTTGCAGCTAAAGATGGGGGAGGAAGCTGTGCTTGCAAGTGGTTTTAGATAAAATACCTGCATAGTGATTGATGCCTAAGCTAACTATGTTGTGAAGTCAACAAGGGAAGTGAATGCATTTAGTGAATAGAGCCCTACAATGATTATTGCATTTGTGTTCTCCCTTTAGAGTAGTGATGCAAACTCTGGTTAAAAAGGGAGGGAATTAATACATGTCCGGATTAAGGTAAAGATGGTAAGACATGCCCATAGCTGTGCAAACATATTGGACCATAACCCTTTAAAAGAGCCGGAAGAGGGAAGCTGTGTGTCGCTCCTCTATAGAATTGAATTGAGGGGTGAAGGCAACAGGTAGACTATGACCCCATTAGTCCCTAAAAGAAAGGGTAGTGGCTACAGTCTTCACCCCGTGATGTAGGAACATATGTGGTTTAATTTAAGGGGTGGTCACCTCGTGATCACATTTGTGGCCTAATTGGAGGGCAGTAGAGTGTCTGCATAGGAGTAGAGTGTCTGCATAGGATTGAATGAATGGATGATGCAATGTGCATAGTTTTTCCATTTCTGCCTAGGTAACCATATATACCTAGCTTTTGAATTGACGTGATGCAGAAAAGTAGTTATAGGATTTTTGGTGCAGATGATAAAGATACGTTTTTGTATTCTTTGATTAGCAATGTTTTAAATGAAAAAACATTTTGTGTTTGATTGCCACAGACTGACCATGTGGTAGATAGACCACATGCTGTGGAGTGTTTGCTGAAGGCCTAGCTTCATTTGCATATGTAAAGACTTTTTTACAGTTCATTGCAGAAACTGGTTTTACTGGGTTTTCTTCTTGTCTTGATTACAATGGAATAGGTTTTTGTATTTAACTAGACTCATTCCTTTTAAGGATTTGTGATTAATTAATTTTCTTTCTTTTTGCAGGAAGAAAATGTAAAGTTAAATTAGTTAAAAATATGCATGTTATTGTGCATATGTGTATATACACATGATATAGTGACTTGAGTTAAAAGGGTTGCTTTTAACAGAGGATGTTAAGAGATAATGAGATATATTGTGTACCTTGCTAGCATTTACCTTTGTAAATGGAGACTATCTTTTGCAGCTAAAGATGGGGGAGGAAGCTGTGCTTGCAAGTGGTTTTAGATAAAATACCTGCATAGTGATTGATGCCTAAGCTAACTATGTTGTGAAGTCAACAAGGGAAGTGAATGCATTTAGTGAATAGAGCCCTACAATGATTATTGCATTTGTGTTCTCCCTTTAGAGTAGTGATGCAAACTCTGGTTAAAAAGGGAGGAATTAATACATGTCCGGATTAAGGTAAAGATGGTAAGACATGCCCATAGCTGTGCAAACATATTGGACCATAACCCTTTAAAAGAGCCGGAAGAGGGAAGCTGTGTGTCGCTCCTCTATAGAATTGAATTGAGGGGTGAAGGCAACAGGTAGACTATGACCCCATTAGTCCCTAAAAGAAAGGGTAGTGGCTACAGTCTTCACCCCGTGATGTAGGAACATATGTGGTTTAATTTAAGGGGTGGTCACCTCGTGATCACATTTGTGGCCTAATTGGAGGGCAGTAGAGTGTCTGCATAGGAGTAGAGTGTCTGCATAGGATTGAATGAATGGATGATGCAAGTGCATAGTTTTTCCATTTCTGCCTAGGTAACCATATATACCTAGCTTTTGAATTGACGTGATGCAGAAAAGTAGTTATAGGATTTTGTGGCAGATGATAAAGATACATTTTGTATTCTTTGATTAGCAATGTTTTAAATGAAAAAACATTTTGTGTTTGCCACTGACCATGTGGTAGATAGACCACATGCTGTGCGAATGTTTGCTGAAGGCCTAGCTTCATTTGCATATGAAAAGACTTTTTTTACAGTTCATTGCAGAAACTGGTTTTCTGGGTTTTCTTGTCTTGATTACAATGGAATAGGTTTTTGTATTTAGCTAGACTCATTCCTTTTTAGGATTTGTGATTAATTAATTTTCTTTCTTTTTGCAGGAAGAAAATGCAAAGTTAAATTAAATAGTTAAAAATATGCATGTTATTGTGCATATGTGTATTGTGGAGAAGCAGGTACTGCGGGCACAGCAACGTGGGTTTTCTAAGCGTTTTTATTTGCAGCAGCAAAGGGGTTTTCCACAAACAGAGAAAATAAACAACAAAAAAAAGAAATCCTATTCCCTATTGGGAGGCTAACTGACAACAGACAAACCTGTCTACTCCTGGGCCCACTAAACGGGTTCCCCCAGTAAAACAAAACACACTTTCCAATATAACAGATTCCTTACTTTTTCACCACAGTCTCCAACTCCTTCCTCCTTCTGTCTCCAACCCCTCAATGAACTGGAAGGAACTGAGACTTCTTATAGGGAAGGGTGGGGCAGCTGTGGTGAATGAGCAATCACTCAGTTAACCCTGAACTGGGAAGGTGGCTACTTCCAGCCTTCTACTCAGGTACCGGCCCTCACATAGCCTGCCCCGAGTGAACCCATCACACATCCCCCTCCCCAGCGCAACACCAGGGTGAGAAGCGACCACAGCGGAGAGCCCATGGGCCCGAGACAGCGCATCGGCGTTGCCGTGGAGAAGGCCCGCCCTGTGCTGCACCACAAACTTGAAGGGCTGCAAGGAGAGGAACCACCGAAGGATCCGGGAATTGCGGTCCCGGTTACTGTGCATCCACCTCAGAGGGGCATGGTCGGTGACCAGGGTAAACTGCCTGCCCAGTAAATAGTACCGTAGCATCTCTGTGGCCCATTTAATCGCTAGACACTCCTTCTCGATCACGGCATAGCGTTGTTCCGGGGCAGCAGTTTCCTGCTCAGGTAAAATACCGGATGCTCCTCACCATCCACATACTGCGAGAGCACAGCCCCCAAACCAACCTCTGAGGCATCCGTCTGCAGGAAGAACTCAGTCCCGAAGTCCGGTGCCACGAGGATGGGCCGGTCACATAACGCAGAGCGCAGATCGCCAAAGGCCTCCTCAGCCTTACCGTCCCATCTCACATATCGGGGCCTTTGCCTTTAATAAGGTCGGTTAGCGGCGCCGCCCTAGTCGCAAAATGGGGTATGAATCGGCGGTAGTAGCCGACAATCCCTAGGAAGGCCCTCACCTGTTTTTTTCTAAGAGGTTGAGGCCAATTCCGTATTGCCTCCACCTTATGGACTTGGGGTTTCACCGATCCCCTCCCAACCACATAGCCCAAGTACTTAGCCTCCGCCAGCCCAATAAAACACTTGGGGGGTTGGCTGTTAGACCGGACCTTCTGAACGTGTCGAGCACAGCCTCAACCTTCGGCAGATGGGACTCCCAATCCGTGCTATGGATGACGACGTCATCCAGGTATGCCGCAGCGTACTGGACGTGAGGCCTGAGCAGCTTGTCCATGAGCCGCTGGAAGGTGGCTGGGGCTCCATGAAGGCCAAAGGGCATAATTCTGTAATGAAATAACCCGTCTGGGGTGGCAAAGGCGGTTTTCTCCCTGGCCCTTCCGGTTAGGGGTATCTGCCAATACCCTTTCGTCAGATCAAGAGTCGAGAGGTATCTGGCCTTTGCCAATCTCTCCACCAGCTCATCCACACGGGGCATGGGATAGGCATCGAACTTGCTGATTTCATTCAACTTCCTGAAGTCGTTACAAAATCTGGTAGAGCCGTCTGGCTTTGGCACCAAAACGATGGGGCTGGACCAATTACTGTGGGATGGCTCAATGACCCCAAGCTCTAGCATTTTCTTGACTTCTAGTCTGACTGCCTCTCTTTTGGCTTCCGGTATCCGGTAGGGTTTCAGTCTGATCGCTACACCGGGTTCGGTCACAATGTCGTGGAACACGTCATGTGTTTACCCGGTACCGGTGAGAACACATCCCTATTCCTCTCGACCATTCGGTTGACTTCCTCTACCTGGCAAGGAGTCAGCTCAGGGGAAATAGCCACCCCCGGCTCTGGGGCCTGAGGACCAGACTGGGCATGGCCGGTCTGGGACACGCAGGCCTCTCTGTCTTGCGATGGCTTCAGGAGATTGACATGGTAGATCTGCTCCTTCTTCCGGCGGTCAGGCTGCCTAATCCTGTAGTTAACAGGGCCTGTCTGTTCCAGGACCTCATATGGTCCTTGCCAATGAGCCAGAAGTTTGCTTTCTGCAGTCGGGACCAGTATCATCACCCTGTCCCCTTGCGAGAACCGTCTTGCGGTGGCCTTCTGGTTATAGATATGGATTGGGTCTCCTGTGCCCTTTCCATATGCTGGCGTACCAGGGGGATAACCCGAGCCATCCGCTCGCGTATGCCTACAACATATTGTATCGGGTTGGTTCCGGTCACTCCCTGCTCCTCCAGGTTTCCCTGAGTATATCCAGCAGACCACGTGGGTGCCTGCCATATAGGAGTTTGAACGGAGAGAAGCGGGTCGAGCTCTGGGGAATCTCACGTATAGCAAACAACAAGTACGGCAATAACATGTCCCAGTCCTTTCCTTCCCTGTTAACAACCTTCCTCAGCATCCCCTTTAGGGTGCGGTTGAACCGCTCGACAAGCCCATCCGTCTGCAGGTGATACACGGAGGTCTTTAGCGCCTGTATCTTTAACAAGTGACACAGCTCTTTCATCAGACGGGAAACAAAAGGAGTACCCTGATCGGTCAGGATCTCTTTCGGGATGCCCACTCGTGCGAATACCTGAACCAACTCTCGGCAATGTTCCTTGCATTTGCTTTGCGCAAGGAACGGCTTCAGGATACCGAGTGGCATAATCCAGGATCACCAATATGTACTGGTGTCCACGTGCGGATTTTTCTAACGGACCCACAATGTCCATTGCGATCCTTTCAAAGGGGACATCAATGACCGGAGGGTATGAGAGGGGCTCTCAAGTGTGGCTTAGGAGATGCCAACTGGCATTCGGGGCATGAGGCACAGTACCGTTTCACCGCCTCATAAACCCCCGGCCAGAAGAACCTGCGCAGGACCCGCTCCTGGGTCTTCTCAACCCCTAAGTGCCCTCCTAGCACATGGGAATGAGCGAAGTCGAGTACCTTTCTGGTCTGAGAGGACGGAACCACCAACTGTTCAATTTCCTGACCTCCCTCCATGATGACCCGGTACAACAGATCACTCTTCAAAATAAAGTACGGATAACTCTTTATTGCCCCTTCCACCGGCACCCCGTTCACCTCAATCACCCTGCTTCTCGCAGTCTGTAACAAAGGATCACTAGCTTGGTCGTTCCCAAAAACAGTGTTCCCGGAAACCCCTCCCCCTGAGTCATTCCCATCAGAGGTAGAGCCCCCAGAGTTAGGAGCCTCATTCACCTCCTCGTATGTGTTACAGGGACCCCCAATTCTGTCTCTGTCACCTGGGTGGCCACCCCCTTTTGAGATCTTTTGGCCGGGGTGTTCACCAGAGCCTCAGCCCGAGCTCTGGTAAAGCCGTGTTTGGCTTCTCGCCTCTCTCTGCGTGTTTTCCGGGGTTTAGGAGGTTTCTGACAAAAAGACGTATCGTGGAATGGGAACACCTCGGTGATGTCGTTAGTACCCTCATCAAGGTCGGCAGTGGCCGTACCAACAGATAACCCCTGCAATATGGTCTGAAAGTCCGGGAAATCCCTCCCTAAGACAAGGGAATAGGGTAAGTTGGGTACCACCACAGCTGGGACAGACCGTACCCTTTCCCCCACAGAGACAGCGACTAACGCCGTGGGATAACAAACGGTACTACCATGTACGCACAACACTCCCACAGTCTTATCTTTCTGTAAATTGGCCCGGCCCACCAGTTTGCCTGACACCAATGTTATGGCACTACCGGAGTCCGCAAGTGCCACTGCCTGTAGTCCGTTCAGCAGGACGGGCACTCAAAAAGTCTGAGTCCCTTCCACCAGGCCAGTCATACATATCAGTCCGCAGAAATTCCGGGGGTCCTCACCCAGCCCACACTGCATGGGCTCGGACGTGTTAGGACACCTGGCTCGAATATGTCCCAGTTCGCCACACTCAAAGCACTGTATCGAGTTCCTTTGGGGCTCATTCCCTCTTCGAAAAGTGTTGCTGTGGTCTGAGTAACGCACTGGTCCCCCAGGTGCTGGCAGGATTGCCGACCCGTTCGACCTAGTTGTGGAGCCGAAGACTTTTTGAGGCTGCTCCTTTCTATGGGTGGGGATGCTCCCCACAACGACCTTTGGCGACCTCCTGGGCGAGTCCTCGAAGTCTTTTGCAGCCAGGTAGCGCTCTACTTGGGCCACCATGTCATCATAGGTACCCGGGTTCCCTTGTCCCACCCATTCACGGAGGCTGCGTGGGAGCCCGCGTAGGAACTTATCCAACACCAGGGTTTCCACTATCTGCGTGGGGCTTTGGTGCTCAGGCTGGAGCCACTTCCGAGCCAAATGCATTAGGTCGAACATCTGCGTCCGGGGTGGTGTCTTCTCCTCATACGTCCAGTTAGAGAAGCGTCGCGCTCTCACAGCTTTTGTCACTCCGAACCGGGCCAGGATTTCAGCCTTTAAGAGTTTATAGTCCGTAGCCTGGACTTCCTCCAGGTCATAGTAGGCCTTTTGGGCCTCTCCAATCAGGAAGGGTGCGATAATCCCCGCCCACTTGTCTGTAGGCCAGGCCCCCGAGTAGCAGTGCGCTCAAAGGCACGGAGGTATGCTTCCACGTCATCCTCAGGCAACATCTTCTGAAGGTAGCAACTAGCTTGAATCCTGGTCTCCTGGCTAGGGGGTGCTTGCGTCGCCAAACCTCGTACCGTTGCTTGAAGCAGTTCGTGGTCAGCTTTCTGGGCCTCCATCACGGCCCCAATCTGTGCCTGTATTAGGCGGTTGCTCTCCTGCTGCGTTGCCGTGGCACATACCAGTGCTTTTAATAAGTCCTCCATTGTAACTGTGGGTTCTGTACCCTTGTTGCTACTGCCAGCGCACAGCAGGTACAAAATCCCACCGCTGCCACCACTTGTGGAGAAGCAGGTACTGCGGGCACAGCAACGTGGGTTTTCTAAGCGTTTTTATTTGCAGCAGCAAAGGGGTTTTCCACAAACAGAGAAAATAAACAACAAAAAAAAGAAATCCTATTCCCTATTGGGAGGCTAACTGACAACAGACAAACCTGTCTACTCCTGGGCCCACTAAACGGGTTCCCCCAGTAAAACAAAACACACTTTCCAATATAACAGATTCCTTACTTTTTCACCACAGTCTCCAACTCCTTCCTCCTTCTGTCTCCAAACCCCTCAATGAACTGGAAGGAACTGAGACTTCTTATAGGGAAGGGTGGGGCAGCTGTGGTGAATGAGCAATCACTCAGTTAACCCTGAACTGGGAAGGTGGCTACTTCCAGCCTTCTACTCAGGTACCGGCCCTCACATAGCCTGCCCCGAGTGAACCCGTCACAGTATATACATGATATAGTGACGTTTGAGATAAAAAAGGTGGCTTTTATCAGAGGATGTTAAGAGATAATGAGATATATTGTGTGTACCTTGCTAGCATTTACCTTGGTAAATGGAGACTATCTTTTGCAGCTAAAGATGGGGGAGGAAGCTGTGCTTGCGAGTGGATTTAGATAATATACCTGCATAGTGATTGATGCCTAAACTAACTATGTTGTTGTGAAGTCAACAAGGGAAGTGAATGCATTTAGTGAATAGAGCCCTAAAATAATTATTGCATTTGTGTTCTCCCCCTCCCCTTAGAGTAGTGATGCAAACTCTGTTTAAAAAGGGAGGGAATTAATACATGTCTGGAAAAAGGTAAAGATGGAAGACATGCCCATAGCTGTGCAAACATATTGGACCATAACCTTTAAAAGAGCCGGAAGATGGAAGCTGTGTGTCGCTCCTCTATAAAGTTGAATTGGGGGGGGGAGCAAAAGGTAGACGATGACCCCATTAGTCCCTAAAAGAAAGGGTAGTGGCTACGGTCTTCACCCCGTGATGTAGGAACATATGTGGTTTAATTTAAGGGGTGGTCACCTCGTGATCACATTTGTGGCCTAATTGGAGAGCACTGGGCAGTAGAGTACATAATTCACTATGCAAGGTAATGACCTAAAACCTAGGGGTGGAGAGACATGCAAAGTTAAGACTGCATGTAAGGCTTTCGAAAGTGCTTGGGACCCCCCTTCTCTCAGCTGGCTATTTCCATGAACTAATTCTGTGTGCTTTATTTTACAGGAAGTGTGTTATATCCCTGGTGGATAAAATGTGTTCGCTATGCACCTCTAGCTGGTGCAGACCATATAATCGCTCCCTCAGTGTTTGGCCAAAGTGCTTTTCAGGACAGCGCAATCCAGGATGGCATGGAGGGCCCTTACATCTGAGGCAAAGAGTGTCACCCCAATGGCTGCACTGACCACATGTGCAGATAATGAGCAGAGAGCAGCTACAAGTTGAATGGTTATAGATTCAAGCGTTAACAGAACATATTATATTGTACATGCCTGTCACGGGATGGCCCAGCACCCTCAGCCAGGGGCGGTGCAGTGACAGTGGGGACATGGACACTTGGGTGTGGTGGCACGCACCCCGTTTACCAGTTTTTATTTAGATATGACATTGTGTGGTGTTAATAAAGTGTTTTCCCGTTGGTTATGGTGTATTGTATTTTCCCCTGTGTTTGCCTTGCTCGCCGCCATTTTCCGATCCTTGTGGCGCAGTTGGAATATCGATTCGGAAAATGGCCGATTCGAACCATCCGGTTCGAATCGTAAAATGGCCGATTCGGACCATCCGGTCCGAATTGGCGACTCCCTGAAGGCTAAGGGCCAATGGGTCCTGGAGGGCGGGCAAGGAGTCCCATTGTATTCTAATTATGATAAGAAGTAATAAAAGCCTGTACTGTAAACAATAAAGGCAGTTCCTGCAGTACATTCAGCTTTGTCTGGTGTGGCTTGATTCTCCGCCGTATTTCGGATCTGAGTGTCCTCCGCGGCCTCAGAGTACGGTGCCCATCCGATCCGAATCGAGCGCGCCGACCCTGCATCAAGCATCGGGGCAGAGGCGCTGCTCAGGAATATTCGATCGGAGAAGTACAGCGATCCGAACCGAACGGCCCCGCCGGGAGCCGCGCATCGACAGTTGCGGTAAGGCCCAAACTTCCCACTGGCCCCACCAGATCCGAAGCACCCTCCCCTACCGATCCGAAGCACCCTCCCCTACCGATCCGAAGCACCCTCCCCTACCGGTCCGAAGCACCCTTCTCTACCGATCCGAAGCACCCTTCTCTACCGATCCGAAGCACCCTCCCCTACCGATCCGAAGCCCTCCAGTTCCGATCCGACCGCCAACCCCTCACTCGAATCACCGCCGCTCAAGATCCGAAGAGACACCCGCCCCCGGATCGGAAACGTTTCCCACCTAAGAACCGAAACGTTTCCCCATAAGATCCGAATCTTCCTCCGCGGCCGCTAGGGCTGATTCCCGCAGGCGTCCCACATTCGCCAGGACAAGGAACCAGTTGCTCGGGACGCTGAGTGCTGTATGGCTCAGTGGTCGGACTGGTTCCAGGCAGGGGTCCCCACCGCCCGCTACCCTACCTTAGGGTCACGCCAGGCCGCACGAGACGCCGAGTGGGCGCCACTCGGTAGTCGGGCCAGCGGTAAGCGACGGGGTCACGCAGATTGAGCACACCCGCAGGCGGAACAACATCTCCATTCCGTCATAATGCCATTTGTAGAGTTAAATGCTGGAAATGACTAGGAAAGGAATTATGAACTGTTTTCTTTCCGTTTAGATATAGCAGATTTTGGAGACAAGAAGATGTTTTTGTTTCTCTTTAAGACTTTTGAAGAAATAATTAATTTTGAGTTTCATATATAGGGCCTTTTTTAATATGTCTGTATTATGATCGGATGCATACACGAGTCTCTTATAAGTCCCGTGAAAGCATCACACAATACTTGCATAACCAAGGTGATTGGATGGGGGAGGGGTATTATCTTTTTGGGTGGGCCTTTAATTGGTTGTCTTGTGAGTGTGATGTATACCCCATCATTGCAAAGTATTGGGAATTAAGCTAAGGGGGGCATATCGTTCACTGTTTGCATGAGAAGGACTGTTGAAATGTGTGTGTCAGTGGAAATGCCCTTGCTGGCTGAAATGATAGAGTTAGAATACCCCAACCGATGTGTGTAAGAATGACTGAGAGGTTCCCCGCCAGCCCTGGTCCAACTCAAAGAAATGACCCTATTCCGGTTATCCCAGACAAGCCGCACTCCTTCAAATCTGCCGTACCCCGCCATTATCTTCTAGGGATTCCGATTCCCATGAATGAAAGGGATGGGGGAGTGACTGGAGTCAAAGTGGAGCGTTTATAAGTGTTGATGGGAGAATGGCGGCGCCCTAGGAGATTCTATCGTTGGAAGGGGACTGGGTGCACAGATGGGGCCCGGTCAAAGTGAAACGACATGTAAAATGTTATGATGTTTTTTGGTTACAGTTCCGTTGACAGTTCCGTCAAGGAGCAGTACCAGGTTATTGTGTTTATCTGTGAATCAGGAGTGTGGTGGATGTATAGAGAGATTGATCTCAGGAGATATGTGTTGGTTTATATCTATCTCCACAGGGTAAAAAGTTTAGACATCTGAACCAAATAGTTATTTGTGATGATTGGCACCCCATGAGCTGTCATTTTGGCCTGTGTAGACGATTGCCTGCGTGTCAAGAACTTTCCAGCATGGAGATTTCATTCACCGATCAGGCTGTGTGTGTTATTGGTCGTGTGTATTTATTGAAGACTTTTCATCAATGTGATTTTACTGCAGCTCAAGAACCAGAAGAAAAGAGGCAGCAGCTTTGGACATTAAGCTCAGCCTTCATTGAAGTTTCACTGCAGCTGAGAGTGATGAGAGTAGGTAAATAACGCAACAAAGAGCAGGAACTTGTGTTACATCAATGTGGGGGAATGAAATAAAGAATGTTAAGTGACCACAAAACACATGAGTGTCCCTGCACCAGTGAACTGTTAAATAATATCCTACACCTCTCTGCGCAAATGATTCCTTCATTAGTTGCTATTCGTCAAAGTTCTCTGAAGAAAAAGAAGAAGAAAGAAAAACTTTCCAGGACTAATGCTCCGAGGCCTACAGCATCCAGCTCCAGTGACTGCCCATGCCATGAATTACAGGTGCTATATAGGGTTGTTGTGTCTAATACTTTATTAAGCTCCACCACAGATCCTCACATAAATACAATAAAGTTGGTTTTGATTTGTTCACTATAATAAAAGATGTGTATGTGCCTATTCTAGGCAAAGGTTTTGAAATTGGTAAGGCACACGCTCAATGGTGTACCTTTGCTGAATTATTAGTTGATAAAGCACTCATATTGTTGGTGGGAGGAATGTGTTTTTTTTCCAAAAATGGGGAGGTTGTTTCATAGATGATTTATGACATAAGTCAAAGGGTGGATTGTTATGATCATGGATGATTTCTGCCATAAATTATCATATTTTAATATTAACTGATTGACATACCAAAGAAGGACCACTAGGGGCAGTGTGTAGGCTGTTTGCCCTTTGTGCCTAGCTGGGATGTCAGAAACCCAGCCTACTTTAGAGAGGTCTTTTCCTATTGGTAGAGAGAGATTTGTCTACTGGTGACTCCCACTGGGAATAAAAGGGATGGGTAGCCAAAAGTTAGCTCTCTTTAGCCTGATACCTGAGACTGACCAGACCATGTGAAGTTTTCTGCAGCCCCCAGCCTGGGGCCTAGAGTAAGCATGCTTTCATTTCATTGCTGTATTGTTTAAGTATTGTTGTTTAGTTTAATGTACTGTGCCATGACTGTGTGTATATGTTAGTTTTTCTGTAGTTATTGTAAAGCAAATGATATAAACTGTGAACATAGATTGCCAAGTAAATTGTCATTCATATTGCACCGGTTTCTGTGTGTTTTTCTTATATATATTCGACCATATTACCCACAAGATATAAATGTTATTGTTGCAACTTAGGGCTTTAATTATTGCTTATTAATTCAATAATTAATGATGGATTTAATGCCCAAAACGAAACAATAATGATAAAAAAAGAAAAGATAACTTAACTAGGAATTGGTCCTTGTAATGGACAGGTAACTAAGCTATAACAGAGAATGGTTAGAATACAAGACAATGCCAGGATGCCAGAGGTACAAATAAACTTGTAAATGATGTCAAGAGAATGAAGAAATCACTGGAGTAGTCACAAACAGAGCCGAGGTTACAACTAACAATATCAAAATAAAAGGGAATTGTCACGGCGGCACCAGGCTTGGGCCATGGTGGGGCCTTTGTTCGGGAAGAAGTTAAGCCCTCCAGGCAGGTTAGATGCTGGCTGCATGGACAGATCACAGCACACCGATATACACATATACAGAGGACAGGATATAACAGGACTGTAACAAGAAGAGCAGGAGAGCACAGAAGAAATCTAAAGGAATCCCTAACACTGGGGTAAGATCCTTAAATGGTCGTCTGCCTATGGAAACCTAACAAAAGAATAACAGAGACAGGAGAACAGGAATGGCAAGGGTTAAACATGACAACCAGCAACAACACATAGGAAGCCCTGAACTGGATAGAGGTCTTTATACTGTCTCCTGGGCTAAGGATAACTATATACACAAAACATGAAACAAGGAACAGATATAGAATGGTCAAGACTGGAGCTAAAGGAACAAGAACCAGGAAGGAACATTAGACTATCAGAGGTTGGTACACAGAATCAAATATACAGAGTACGGGGAGTAACCAGAAGAATAGTCACGAAACACGCCAAGATCATAAACCAGAAAATCCAAGATACTATGCAGGAATACAGCAACACAGGAGCCAGCAACATGAACCCTCAGGGACAGGATACAGGAACTAGAACTCATGCAAGAGCAATGGACCTCTCTGCTGCTTGCATTTAAGTAGTAAACAGGTTGTTGTGTATTGATTATGCTTATACTTCCTGTTTCCTGTTCTGACCTGGAGGCAGTTCTATGATCCAACATGATTCCTCACACAAGCAGCTTGCAGTGTCTTCATTTCTATACATGAATCATGGTGTCAGAAGTAACTAAAATCAGGACTGAGCCTCTTGTCTGGAGCACAGCAGCTTTGGGAAACTACACAGGTTTGTGAACTAAGACTGTTCCTTGTGGATTTTTTTTTCTTTTTTCTATTTGAGAGCTCAGAGGCTTCCTGGCAATATGGCATTTGCTGCGATGAATTGCATACCACCCCCAGAGGAGATGAGAATGAGTGGAGATTGGAGCAGCAACTGGGAATTTTTCAGAGCTGAATTTGAAGATTATTCCCTGGCTACAGGCTTGATTGAGAAATCTGCAGCAGTGCAGGCAGCAACTCTGAGGAGAGTGATGGGCAGTGAATGCAGGCATGTGTATAAACACAATGTGAACCTCACAGCAGAGCAGCAAGAAAATGTTACAGCAATTCTACAAGCCCTGGAAGCTTATTTCAAACCTGCTAAAAACATCATTTCCGAAAGGTATGTATTTGGGTGCTGCAAACAAGAAGAGGGAGAATCTTTTGATAACTTTGTTACACGCCTGAGAGAAAAGGCAGCAACTTGTGAATATGGAGCTCTCAAAGATGAATTAATAAGAGACAAAATGATGTTAGCACCGGATGCACATCTACTGCCAAGTGACACTAAACTAAAGCTATACTCTGGTGAGTTTATGAAATCTCTTGGACTCTTCAGGACTGAATGTGTCTTACGTGGACAGAGACTCAAGCTAGAGTTTGAAATTGTGGAGGCCCACCAAAAGCCACTGTTATCAGGCTCAACCTGTGAGCGTCTAGGGCTGATACATTTCTCCGTCCCTGCAGAGCTCAACGTGATGGACAATCAATCCAAAGGGCCCTTGATAAAACAACGGCTGTTACAAGAATTTAGTGATGTGTTTACTGGGCCAGTAGAATCCGTACCAGGGGAAGTTCATTTCGACCTTGATTTGAGTGTCCCTCCAGTACAATGTGCACCACGCAATGTGCCAGTGGCATTAAAATGGGCAGTCAAGGCGCAGCTTGACCAATATGAGGCCGATGGACACCTAGCTCCAGTGACTGATCCAACTGACTGGATAAGTAACATGGTTATTGTAAAGAAGCCTGATAAGCTAAGAATATGCATAGATCCCAAATTCTTGAATCTGGCACTGAGGAGATCTCACTACATCATGCCAACACTCGAGGATGTTTTGTACAAGCTGCCAAAAGCGTGTCTGTTCACGCTTGTTGATGCCCGGGATACATTTTTACAGTGTAAACTGGATACTGCAAGTAGTTACATGACAACCTTCTAGACTCCTTGGGGCAGGAAAAGATGGCTCAAATTTCCTTTTGGAGTATCAGTTGCACCAGAGGTGTATCAATGTAAACAACATGAACTATTGACTGGACTCAGTGGTGTTGAACCAATAGCTGATGACATCCTTGTGGTTGGCTGTGGGGACACTGATGAGGAAGCAGAGCAAGATCATGATGGCAAACTGCTGGAACTGATGGATCATTGTAGGCAGGTAAAATTAAAACTGATGGATCATTGTAGGCAGGTAAAATTAAGACTTGGCATAAAAAAGCTGCAATTCAAGGTCAAAGAGGTCCGCTTTCACAGACACATCCTATCCTGGGAGGGTTTGAAGGCTGACCCAGACAAACTCAGAGCCATACTGGATATGCCACAGCCGGAAAATGTGAAATCCCTGCAGCGCTTCATTGGGTTTGTTACCTACCTGACAAAATTCCTACCTCACCTCTCAGAGGTCTGCGAGTCATTGAGAAGGCTTCTGGACAAGGATGCTGTTTGGCATTGGCTTCCTAAGCATGATAATGCAGTACAGGACATCAAACGTTTAGTCACAGATACACCTGTCCTGAAGTACTATGACGTTAACTATTCAAAGTGATGCAAGCAAAACTGGACTCGGGTGTTGCCTATTGCAAGCTGGCCAGCCTATCGCTTTTGCTTCAAGAGCACTGACTCTTACTGAACAAAACTACGCTCAAATAGAAAAGGAATGTCTGAGTATAGTGTTTGCCTGCCTGCGCTTTCACCACTACCTCTATTTCCCGCGATGAGATCACGTCGGAAACTGACCATAAGCCTTTGATTTCTATTTTCATGAAACCTCTTTTGTGTGCGCCCAAACGCCTACAGAGCATGTTGCTCACACTACAAAACTATTGCCTAAATGTTGTCTAAAAGCCTGGCCCGGAAATGTATATTAGTGACACTCTTAGCAGAGCTACAGCAGCTGGAGGTGCACCCGACTATGCACAACACACAGTTTGCAATGTTCAACAGGATCTGGATGTCCTGTCACAGATTAATCATTCAGACTATTTGAATGTCACGGACCAACAATTTCTTCAGATAAAACAGCACACTGAAACCGATTAGAGTTTGCAAGCTCTTAAATATGTTGTTCTGGATGGTTGGCCTGATTCCAAGGAAGAGGTGCCATTAACTGCGAGAGAATATTGGACCTTCAGAGATGAAATCGGCATTCAGGATGGCATACTATACAAGGGGTCGAGGGTCATCATTCATAAATCTTTAAGGTCAGAGATGCTGACACGTATTCATGCCAGTCACATTGGTGGAGAAGCATGCTATAGGCAAGCAAGAGATACCCTATACTGGCCCAACATGCAGAATGAGATTAAAGACTTTGTTAGCCATTGCTCGGCATGCAATGAATATGCACAGGCACAACAGAAAGAACCCATGATGTCGCATGTGCTGCCCACCCGGCCTTGGCAAATTGTAAGCATGGTCTTATTGATTTATGCTGGGCAAGATTTTCTACTAATTGTTGATCACTATTCTGACTTTTGGGAGATTGAGCTACTTCCTGACTTGTCTGCTAATACTACAATCAGGCGTTGTAAAGTACAGTTTGCACGTTATGGCCAGCCGGAAAGAGTAATCTCAGATAACGGATCTCAATTCGCATGTGAGCAATTCAGATGGTTCTCTGCAGATTGGAGATTTGAGCACGTTACCTCATCGCCTCGACACCCGCAAGCGAATGGCAAAGCGGAATCGGCCCTCAAGATCATGAAGAATATTTGTAAGAAGGCCAAGTATGATGGTACTGACCCTTGGAAAGCCATTCTACATTGGAGGTACACCCCATCCGAAGGCATGGACAGTAGTCCTGCGCAGCGCTTAATGTCAAGGAGACTGAAAACTTCATTGCCTGTGTCCAACAAATTACTTGAACCTTGTGTGGTTACAGGTGTCCTAGAGAAACTGCGGAGGAGGAAACAGATCGCCAAACTGTCTTATGATGTGTCTGCTAAGGACTTACCTGAACTAAGCATTGGAGAGCCAATCCGTATGAAGCTACTTCCTGGTGACAGGACTGTTCGCTGGAGACTGGGTTCCTGTGTTCAGCGTGTTGCCCCTCGATCATATCTTGCGGATGTAGACTGCAGTCTCTACCACCACAATCGAGTTGCCTTGCAAAGAGCAGAGCGACTCCCCATACAAGCCTATGTGCCTCCTGCACGTGCTCCTCCCGAGGTGCTCAATGCCCCTAGTCCTCCTGGACCACATCCGCAAAGCGGAGAGGATACTACTGTCCTTTCAGAAGGATACATTGAGAATGACTTAATACAGCCACATGTACCATCAAGTACGTCTGTGCCGAACACCCCAGCCAGGAGGGAGGGCGTCTCTGTATCAATGCCTACTGGAGCTGCATGACCTTCCCCAGGCAAAATCTCTGTGGCCTTGCGTAGCGGTCGAGTTTCAAGACCGCCAGATAGACTTAATCTGTAGTGTACCTACCAGTCACACAGCATGCTATGTTTGAGACTGTTCTGGATCTGTTTTAGGTTAATTGTTTACTATGTTTGTATTCAATGTTAAAAAAGGGAGATGTTGTGTATTGAGTATGCTTATACTTCCTGTTTCCTGTTCTGACCTCTGACCTGGAGGCAGTTCTATGATCCAACATGATTCCTCACAGAAACAGCTTGCAGTGTCTTCATTTTTTTACATGAAACACAGGTCTGGGCAATTGGGACATGTGATCCCAGACGTGAACAGCTACAGAGAAACCCAGGAGCAGCACAGGGTGGAATAGCTATCCCAGAGCAGGGAAGAGCTGGCCTGGATCCCTCTCACCACCAGGGAACCTGGCTGGAAGGTGGAAACCTGACAGGAATGCATTGACTGGTAGCAAGAAACAATGACTGTGCAACTTGCATAGGAAACAGGAATCCTTAAACAACCTAATGTAGATCCCGATTGGAGGTAGGCATGGGCATGCATCAAATTGTGGGAAGAACAATGGAGGAATAATGCAGGAATATGACACAAGTCTGCATTTCTGGAATTACCTAGGTTACATCAGAGTGATGTAAGAATGAGCAAACAACAGAATGATGCGAGGTTTGGTAGGGGTCGTAGAAATGTTGCAACTGTGAGTTTTATTTTCCCGGAATGATGCACAGGAGAAATATCTACTAAAGACAACCTCGAGGGAGGCTTTCGGTGATTGCAGTCAGGCATTCCATGCCCGGTCAGGCATGTCTGGTAGCAACCGAAGGCCCGTGGGGTGGTGGACCTTGATTCTAACCCTGATTTCTATCCATAGTGTCACAACAACTACGCGCGCTGCAGTGAAAGACGCAGTGTTAAGCAACTCACTATCTGTCTATCCTAGACCCAGATAATGACTACACAGACAACAATCCCACGTGTGCTTACAGAACCGTTCCGGCAACGTCTCCGTTCGCAACAGGCACGTGGAGCGTGATGAAGTGGTCCCAGGATTGCAATGCCGTACCTGTCTTCTCTCGACCTGGGGTAGCAACTATGTTTCCCACAATCCTTACACCCACTTTCTTACTCTATTCGTTATGCTGCCACCAGTTGTCCCGAACACTATGCGTGCCACACCGAAAGACGCAGGGTTAAGCAATTCACCATCTGTTTATCCTAGACCCAAGTAATGACTACGCGGATAACAATCCTCCGCGTGCGCTTACCCAACCGTCCCCAGCCACTGCAACTCACAATTTAGTAGATACTCGAGCTTAAAACAAAAAAAACAATAATCCAGTCCGTTCGGTTAGCGTGGAGCGAATATCAGTCAGAACACAGAACTTAATAAGTTGTATTTATTATGATAGAAAAAAACACAGTGCATTTGTTACAGAAAAAAATGGATTTGATAAATCAATTACACACAAACAGCAAGAAAATAAAACGGGCAAAAGACAGAGCCTTACTTACACGTCAATAAGCTAATCAGACTGTTGTGACTCTGGGGGCTGGAGATGGAAGCATGGACAGATCATCACATCGAGTGAACCCCCTCTGACCTGTAGCCGCCACATGGCGTGCTCCCAAATATATAAGGTTTCCTGGTCATTCAAAAAAAAACATACATGGTACAGCCCCCTGCACTACATGTCCCAGCATTCCCCTTTCCTGGGCACGCTCAGTGCGCTTCTTCATTAATTCTAATTGCCCAAAGATATCAATCATCTACAAAGACCCCCTCTAGTGATCAAAGGATGTGATTACTTCTTTGAAAGGCATGGCCCCTTGCAGCTTGGTGCCGCGCCATCTTCAGCAAGGACTCCAAAGTGTGAATAGAGGACACAGGACCTTCCCTTTCACCAAATGGGTGATTTCCACCCTGATCCTGTATCAAAGAAATTCCACTTTGCAGCCACCCATTATATCCCTCCCAGGGGAAAACCAGATGACCATTCTAATTACTCTCTAGCACCTATTTAAGACAGCTGTGGAAACTGGGCACTTCCCAGATATGAATATGCCTATGTAGAATAGATATGTATGTACAGGTATATAGATAGATAGACACAGGTAGATACTTATGTACTGTACATATCACGATAGATATACAGATCTAATCTGCCACACATAGCATCTAACCCTAATTTCTATCCCTGGTTTCTAACCCTAGCATCTAACCCTAATTTCTAACTGGCACATACCTCCTAGATACATATATGTCTAATCTCTATATGCAGACAAGCTATCCTACACTGCCGGTCTTTGAAGTGGTCAGTAATTCTACCTATTACAAGATATAAGCAATATCAGAAGTAAACACAAACAGGAATAAACAATAAACACCATGGGTTAATACCACAGATACTTGTGAGCCAGATATCAGGGGTTAATATACCAGAGTGCTCGTGAGCCAGATACAAGGAGTTAATGCCAAAACTGACCGTTAACCAAGAAGCAGGGATCGTATCGCCAGAGGGGATCGTCAGCCAATTGCCAGGGGTCGTATCACCAGAAGGGATCATCAGCCAAGTGCCAGGGGTCGTTATGTCAGAGAAGGTATTCAGACAGGAGCCAAGAGGTTAACAGCCAGGAGATTTGTCAGAGAAGCCAAATCAGTACACATGTCATCAGAAGGATATAGTAAGGAACGCACTGAGAGGAGTGAAAACCACATCGAACCATGGTTCAAGCATCTGATTTTACCCGTTTCCGATTTCTTACTTTTTGAAAATCAGGGTTAGAAATTAGGGATAGACACCAGTTTCAAACCCTAATTTCATAACCTTATTTTCGGTGGTTCGTCCGACAGGTTTGATCAGGTGAAACCTATAGGTTTCAACGAAAAAAAATCCCAGATTTATTAAATATTTATTCAATCAGTTACCTTATTCTTTTCATTTGCAGCAAAAAGTCTTATTTTTCTATGTTTTAGGATTTTTGTAGGCATTTTTGGATAGAACCATGGACAGTAGCCCCGTGAGGATTCTGAGCTATCTATGGTGTTGAAACATACTATTTATTGAATACTATGTTTCAGCACCATAGATAGGGCTATGGAGCTATCCATGGTGCTGAAACATACAGGTTTATTCAAAGAGAATCGAAAAGCCGCCGCATGTTTGGTGACTTTTCGTTCTCTTCAATTCGGTGCGATTTGGCGAGCCCATTTCGGCAACCCTGCGGTGTATTCAGCAAGCACCACAGGGCTGCTGTAATGCAGGGAAAAGTCGCCGCAAACCTGCCGAGAACTCACCGCAAAATGAGGCCTAACGCACACCGAGACCTGCAAAAACATCTGGATTAACCCGCCGAAGAAGCAGGAGAAACCCGAGCAGGAGCCGATCAGAGTGCAGAGCAGTCGCCGGAAAAAACAGACACCGCAGACGAAGGAGGTGAAGAAAAAAAAAAAACAGTACGCTTGAATGTTTTAAAAGTGAAACGCTGTTTACAAACAAACTACTGAACGAAAATGTCTGAAATTTACATATGAGGTCCAATGAATGATAATAAAGAGGGCTGTTACAGAAAAAAGAAAAAACGAATTAAAAAAAACAGGAAAAAAAATGTTTGCAAAAAAATCCCAAAAATGCCGAAAAGGTCCAAAAAAATCTAAAAATAAAGAGACTTTTTACTGCAGAATATTATAATGAACAGTTTTTTAGATATTGAATTAAAACGGGAATATTTTTAACATTGAAGCCTATGGGATTCGCCTGAATAAACCTGCCTAATTAAACCACCGAATGGCAGGGCAATTCGGCAACTTTTCACTGCTGGGTTTTGCTCTCTGAATAGCCAAGGCATTGCTTCTCTATGGGGGATTCACTGCCCTCGAACAGGCACCGTATGTGCAGGCAATTCGCAAACATTTGGCGAATTGCCTGCTCTCTGAATAGCTGAATGGCCAAGAAAGGTAACCGAACGCTGATTTTCAGCATTCGGTTTCCTTTTGGGAGCCATTCGGATCTCTTTGAATAACCCTTATAGTATTCATAGCCGAACGCAGCTGGACTGAACAAAAAATAATACAGTTGCGTTCAGCAAAAAAGAAAAGGCCTCATTACTTAAAAATAAGCTAGGAAACCTAAAATTTTACCAAAATTGTCTAAATAAATCCTAAAAAAAAGAAAGTAAAGAGACTTTTTGCTGCAAGTGAAAAAAAATATGGTTGAATAAATATTTAATAAAAAGAGGGAATATTTTTTACATTGAAACCTATAGGATTATTTTGCACAGCTGGTATTTTCATTTTATTTTAGTAGTAGTAATTCATTTCACATTCCGAAACAATTAATAAAAAATGAAATAACTCATAAAAACAAAATATGATTCAACCCAAAATACGAAATAACTAATAAAAACGAAATGCTCCAAAATACTGGCCGTTTGAAAATACGAATTCCCCCGAAAATACTAAATAACTTATAAAAAAGTAATACGAATCAACCCAAAAACGAAATAACTCATAAAAACAAAAAAACAAAGTTATCGGAAAAACGGAAACTGGCCTTCTGAAATTTCGGATCAGTCCAAAAATACGACCCCCAGTAACAGAACAAAAACAACTAAATGATATATCGGAGCAAAAAAATGATCCAAAATGAAAAAAAAAAACAGCGAATCTGAAGCGAAACAAAAAAAAACCTCCGTGCACAAGTCTAACTGTTATAGCTTCCTCTAGACAATAATTGCAATAACTGCAACTATTCTATACATTCTACACAATTCTAAACATTAAGTATGTTATCTATGCTGTTATAGTGTTCTCTCAAAATGGCCCTTAGTACATACAGTTACTTGCATTTACACCTAAACAACCAAGACATTTTCTTCTTTTATAGTTTTGAAAAACATATAAGCCATACTTCATTATAATAAAGGCACATTGGATGGATTAATATGTATGTATGTGTGTGTGCTTTTTATTCTACAGTATATGTCCGTCAACATTGATAAAAATAGATTATGCTTTATGTTTAAGTTTTATTTTGTTTGGTCATTTCTTGAGAGAAGTCAGATTAATGAATATACATAGAAAGGGTGTAAAATATGGCTACTTCGTTACAATTCACCCAAAGCAAGCATTAGTTAAATATTCCTTTTTATTAATTTGCAGTATCCTGTTACATCAAAAAATCCAAATACATTACAACACTTCTTAATCTTATGTTGCCTAATGTTTTAGAAAAAAATGTCTTTAGTCTCTTACTCTTGGTAAAAAAAAACCCCCTGAACTGACAAGTGTCCTTGCAATAATTATGTGAAATAGAATTACGCGTTCACGTTTATTATTTAATGCAATTTGCTGTGTCGTGCCTGGCTTGCGGATGATTCTTAGGGACTCATTAAGGTAGGAATGCGTGTTATGATTGTACCTATTAAGTGAAAGTAACCCAATACATAATTGCTATGTCAATTTGATAGGATATTTAGTAAAGGTAACCCAAACCATACCAAGAATTGTATTCTGATTATCCGCTAAGATCCACTCGGTACCTCCAGGCTAAAAGTGCAGACTGTGAATGCACAGCTGCTTATGTAGTCTACTGAGATTCAAGCACCTCATTGAGCTCTGTCTGTATTAAAATAGACAATTCATAATGGTAATTTGTAATATAAAACATGTGTTACACAAAGAGATAGATTGGATTAATAAGCATATAAATAATTACAGCTGCATGTTTCATAGAATATCTTTTTTCTCTTTTTTATTTTTTTCCTTCTTTTAGCTTCCACCGGGACATACAATAATTAATATTTTTTGACCACGTTTCCTAGGATAAGAATAAAACTGAAATTGTATTTATACAGTAAAATACTTTATTTAAAACTTACATGCAATCATTTAACAACAATCATGCAACAATGATTTTATAGAACAGTCATTCTAAAAAGTCAATGTTTGAGTTTAGAGAGTATTGTCATACGTATGAACAATTCAAATACAATGTGTATATAGGACATTTTAATATGTATTTGATTGAGTGTCCATGTGCATTCTAGCTATCCAAATGAAGATTTATATAAGTTACAGTTACAAGTATTTATAAAGCGCCAACAAATTCTTTAGCGCTGTCCTTTTTCTTTCACAATATCAATGTGACAACCATTAAAATTATTGATTCCAATTGTGCAGGATATATGTTTTTTAAGTGTCTTTTTCTATAGCTAAAAAAAACACACACTGATCGCATTACTGCCTAAACTATTTAACGTAAAGAATCCCCTGGATGGAGTTCTATCCCGCTTATCTGCAAGCCAACATTTACTTGTGGGGTCCAAGTTGGTTTTGACCCTTGGTTTACAATGATACTTGCATGATATAATAACAATGCATATAAATGTTTTTTTGTGCTTTTTATTACCAACATTTTGTTTGGATCAAAGAATAATTACTTTCTTCCTTTCCTTAACCACTTGGCTGCTAAGGATGCGCTCAGCGCGTCCTGCCAAGTGTCCTCCTGTGCTATGGACGTGCTGAGCATCGTGATCCTCTCCCGGAGCTGGCCGACATCTTGGATGTCGGCCAAGCTTCCGGGAATGCCTCCTGACAATGAACCCCCTATCTCCCGTTCCATGGCAGATAGTGGTTAATGTTGGATTGGCCAGAGCATGGCCTTTCCAACGATACCAAACATGACCATGTAAAAATTAAAGAAAAAAAAGAAAAAGAAAAAGAAAAAAATATTTTTAAAAAGATAATAATAATAAAAAATGAACAATTTTTTTTTGATTTGTTAATGCAGCAATATTGTTCCCATTTCAATTATAATGTGAACAATGATGCTGCACTAATGATTTTTGTATGCGGTGCATGTGTTAAAAATAGCGAAATTTTCCCCCCAAAAAAATGTAACGAGTCCCCATTTCTAATTTTTTTAACAAGCGCACCCCATAGAAAATATAACCGCAAATGCTTGCATGTTAAAATGTGAAAAAAAAAACACTTTACACATTGTAAATTATTGAAAATTTAAATGTTATTGCATTTTTTGTTATAATATACAGACAGGACATGACGTATACATATAATAATGACATATTATGAATCTGCCGAGTCTGCCGGAAAGAACGATATATAATATGTCTAGGTCATATATTAAAATAAGACTTTAAAACGCGGTTAAACATGATGAGAGAAACCAGTAAAAATGAGCTCAGCACAGAGGCGTGAAATGGCTTAATTAATTAAAAGTGTTAATTGTCTTTCTTTTCTTTGTTCCGTTACCTTTTTCTCTGCTGTCTCGTCCTTCCCATAATAGTCTCCCCAACTTATTTTATCACATAATTCTTGTCTAATAGTGCATCAACATGTCATTTGTGGTCCATGACTTTACTGACAAAAGAATAACATTGAATCAACCGATCAACAGTGTGGCCGAGACAGCAGGACACAACTGCACTTTTCTCTGAAGCCTCTAGCAAAGCTACTCAGTAGGCAATTCTATTTGGGTGCTTTAAACCATCAAATATGTCAATTTGATTAGGGGCTTAACACGCGAGAATAATTGATTTTGATATTTGCAGTATTAATCTTGGGAAAATATTCTTCAGCAGTATTTCATTTGATGATATGCATTTGCTTTAACAACAGGACGTCATCCCAAAAAGCCAATATCATCTCATCACAACTTATCAAAACCAAGCTGATTAACAAACATAAATGAAATTGCCTTAAAAATCATTCAATATCTGGGTATAATATAACTTCAACACAGTAAATATGTGTACAGTAGCTAAGTTATGTTCCATATGTTTAATAAAATGGAGTCACTTACATAGTATGTAACGCACACATTAAGGCACACAAATCTTGCACTGCAATGATTTGGTGATAAGCATTCTACAGTAACTTGAGAACAGAGGCAAAGCCAAAAAAGATGAAATCATTCCAAGCAGAAAGAATAAGCTTATCCCGTGACTAAAAAATGTACAGCCAATTCTGGCATTAATCCATCTGTGATTAAAGGTTCCATGAAATGTTTAGAAGTATTAGAAATAAAAGAAGGAGCATTCATCTTGACTACATACTCAAGCCAATCGAAGAGAAATGCTCTCAATACTTATTTCTGACTTGATAGCAGTTGCTGAATCTGTGTATTTCCTATAATGTGCCTAAATGAATACTGCTTCTCATTCTCCTGTATGAAAAAAAAGGCTTGAGTGCACGAGGAAGAAGAGAAAGACATATTTGAAAATGATATTATCCCCATGAAAGTTGGTAGAAATGTTGAGATCGTATCTAATCATACAGAATAGACAGAGGAAGCCTTCAATGAAAAGAATTATACAAAGAAAAATCATGTTCTTATTGGATTACAATATCAAAGGATGTACATATGTTCCACATTCTCTTGTTTCTTTAAATTACAGAACATATCTCTACTTGATTTATCATATAAGGCACAAGTCGACATTAATACCGCCAGATATTTTTTTTCCTGCATAAAAAAAGAATGCCTGAGTTAAAATGGCCATTATGTTATATAATTAAATGCAGGATGCAAAGAACATTTTATACTTATGTATAAAGTCACTGTTTTGAAAGATTATATATATATATATATTATATTTAGAGGTTTTAGGATTGCTTTGATCAGATTTTCACCTAGTTGCTATGAAAATAAATCCAGCAGAGCTGATTACAGTATAATACCACTGTGTCTCTGGCACCATGGAACAAATGCAAAAATTGTGAGATATTTTTCCATTGAGCAAAGATTAGAATTCTTAATATTTACTTTACTTAAGGGTCTATCCACTAGCCAGCCTTGTTCTAGCCAAACAACAGTGAAATGTGGTTGATCATCTATGGAGTATTTTATTCACCTTATATGGGAACAACAGTAAATAGAGAATAGCTGTGGATGAGTTCCTTTACAGAAAATTAATGGTGGTACTGCTGCTCAGCGTTGTTCACTATTGATTTGAAGAGTCTGCATCTGCTGTTATTTAATTTTGCTTCTCTGAATAGCAGAAGTTAAAGGAACACTAAAACATATCCCCCTCCCTTTGTATCAAATACAAATTGTGCAGATGCTGTTGATAGCATCTGCGCAGTTATATTTTTAATACTTAATTTACTAGGTGAAAATAGTTACCTTTTATTCAGCGGCACTGGGCTGCTTCTACTCCACTTCAGGGCTTCCAGAATGCGGAAGAGTAGACATTGATGTTAGACATTGTGTCGTAAAAGCTGGGCTTGTCTCTTGCATGGACCAGGGGTGCTATAGCTTGGCTGCCAGGAGGTGACCCCAGAACATGACTGCAGATGCTGCTGTCTTCCTGTCTGTGCTCTGCATGCTAGGTTCACCTTCCTCACCACTCTACTCACTGAGAGTTACCCCTACCAGCTTCACCCTTATTAGTCCTGAAAGGGACAAGATACCCCCAGACCCAGACACAAATGGTTCCCAAAAATACTGGATAGAATTGGTAATCCCAAACACGAGTCACCAAACAGCCAACACCAGAAAGCTATTAAATAGGGGTTTAATACATAAAAAGACAGTGCACAAAAAGGGATAAAAAGGTACAGACAGATACATAAAATAAAAGGGAAAATAAACACAACAGCTAATCTCACGGTCCCTGCATTTAAGGTTCTGGTTCCAGTGGTCTTGAAATAGGAGGATCAGAAATCAGTCCACATGCACTTAGATGTTATTTCCTGTGGGTCCACATGCTGAACTGACTCACTCAGCAAAGAGTGGTCTCTTTTAACCCCTCACCTCCCCATCCATGAATGCACCCCCCCCCCAGGGACGTCCAGGCCAGGGCAATGTTCACTCTGCTCCAAAATTACTCTGGTGCACATGAACTGTGATGGCCAAACCATTTGGCTAACTTAGGTCTCCATGGTGACTTCTTAGGGAGCCAGGCTACAGGAAATGCCATATTCAAATGAGTGGACACCATATGGTCCAGGCCTTTATGAATTACAACTGGAAAGATATGGGGGGGGCAGGGGAAATTAAACCAACAGGACAGGTTCTGTACCTGTACATAGACACACTGAGATATATAGCTTCCACACACAATTAGGAAGCTTTCCGTCGCAGACAGTTATATGTTTCTTATCTTACAATTGAATCAATTTTAGTTTACAATAGTCCCCAATTTATAGCAGGAATTAATCCAATCATGCACATTACATTCTTCATAGAACAGAACAAAAAAATGTTGCACCAGCCTTCAATGTACGTATATACTTTAAGTGACACTCATGTGAAGATGGGGATATTGACATGTGAATATGAATACACACATACAAATAACACAGAAGTTAAAGGAAACCAGGAACCAGGTTTATTGGAGTGTTGTTATTAAGAGATTTTACAGTTATTCAGAGAGTATGAGTGTATGTTTGTTATTTCTTTATGTCAGTGATATGGAAGCTAAAATTTCCTTTACCATTGCAGTTGATTATTTCTGTTTCCAATGTCTTATTCATCATTTTCAGCATGACAGCAAAGACATCACAGTAACTGCAATTGGGACGGGGAGTGTTCTTAAAGCTATGATCCATGCTACAGTTACTGACGACTGCAATCTCAGCGCTATCCCATAACTCTGCAAATTTTTATTCTACTTCTTCCCAAAACTAGACTTGTGCCTTTTCAAGGATACAATGCAAGCAACGCATTTTCAAAACTGCAAATGTAAGCAGCATTTCACAGAGTACAATGCAGTGTAAAAATAGACTGTTTATTTAAGGCTCGCATTTTTTTCAGGATTCTCAAGAATTTATTTTTAGAGAATGGTAAGTACTTAACATCACATGTTAGAGCAGTTATCCAGAGAAAAATCCTATTTAAACTGCCAATTTAATTCACTTTTCTCTTTACAATTTTCTGAAATACTTGATGAATATTAATATTTAAACTTCAATATTATTTTGAAATGCTTCAAATTAGTTTTGCTCAGAAAAAGTGTATCTAGTCAAATACAAATCTTATTGAGCTAAAAAATTCACAAGATCTCCGAAAGCGCAAAGAAATGTATACATATGCTGTATGGCTATAAACATAGGAGATTTCAATCCCAATTTTCAAAACTTCTTATACATTTATCAACACCCTATATGTATTGGGTAATAGGAATACTTATGTTTTGAAGTGGATCTCCTTTCGTTGTAGTAGGTATGTGCCAGTATACAGATGGGTTCAACTCCTTATACACCAGCCTTATACACCAGCCTCGTTCAGGGGTTTTCAACTTCCTCCTCCCAGCTTTTGTTTTCGGTCAGTGCATTACATTCAATCCAGCATTTCTTTACAAGGCAAGGGAGGACTCAGACCGCTCTGCTGATGTATTTAAAAAAGGAGATTTATTTGAATTAAGACATATAAGAATAAATAAAAGTAGGGTCATTTATAAATAAAGAAAATGCTCAAGTGAGTGACCGGGATACAAGTTTCGCTGATCGCTATGTCAGCTTCATCAGTCCCAAAGAAGTCTCAATGTTTGGATCCAAAATTCCACTTTTTTGAAGTCCACTAAGTGATCGGCAAATCGTCCTTGTGGTTCTGGGTGTGCTTCTTCGGCATCATTCGCTGATTACTGTAGTCCCAAGATGGCACCTGTATTACTTCCGTTGTGACGGCTTCCTTTTCACCACACATGTGTGGATTTACTGTTTGAGTTTTACTTTCATTTTTGTTCTGCCACCCATGTCTCGGCCTCCCCTCCAGCGGTTTAATCAAGTTGCGGGCATTCTCTTTTCTTGTGTCTCAAGTTGGATTCTTCAAATAAAAAATCTTACACAGAGTTTTTATTTTGAGAGACCCATTATCAGTGATGTTCTTTCTTGAATGTGAATTGAAATTTCTTTGCTCCACCCGAAAGAGCTCCTTTAATTTAGCATATGAAAAATGCCCATCTGTTATTCTATACCCAAGATGAGGGGGTAACAAATATATTTGATTATAGCTATTGTATGTTACCAGAGGGAGCAAATATTGAAATGACTACTAGAAATCTGATTGATTTGTAGATTGCATCTAAGACCAAGGGCTTTCATTAATATACATACTTTCTATAGTTAAACCTTTCTGCTTATAATGTGCAGTGCATGCACGTTAAATGACAATCGTTAAAATTTAAAGAATTCCTTGAAATAAAACAGTGACCTTTTGTTAGGATAAACTATACTACACAATATATAAGAGTTGGATGTCCGTCGGGAGTATTAATGCTTTTTGGAGTATTGGAATGGGAAATGGTATTTTCTTTAAAATCAAGCGTTATAAAAATAGTAATAGAGTTCCTATGCAAAGCAGAGATATTGCTGCTTCATTTAATTTATGAAGTGGCAAAGTTCAAACTCTTTATTTAAACCCTCTGTGTGTAGGGTATTGAAATTGAAGATTAATTTCATCTCCTCTTGTCCAAGCTTTTTCTCCATATCTCCACCTCTCTTGGGTAACTGTATCTTCTTTAGTTGTATGTTGTGGACATGTTCTTGCATTCTTTCGGTAAGCACTCGTGTTGTTCGTCACATGTAATTTAGTCCACATGGGCACTTCAGTAGATAAAATACATTGTTTGAGAAACACGTCAGAACCTCTCTTATCTTAAGAGTTTTGTTGCTCTGTTCTACTTCAGTCACAATCCTTTTCTTATTGCCGGTTGATCTGCAACTCAGACAATTGCCACAACCATAAAAACTATTCTTCATTCCAAATTTGTTCCCTTTCTTCTTTGTTTTTTTTCTGATGTTCACTTATAACAAGTTTCATCTTCACATTTTCTACTCCCCTACAGATAAATCTCGGCTTTGGAGGCAGTAGATCTCTCAATATTGGGTCTTGGCATAACACCGGCCAGTACTTCCCTACGATCTTCCTTATCTTCTTGTTTTGCTTGCTGAACATGTATATGAATGGGGGACTGAGATTAGAAATGTGCTCAGTTTCATTATCTTTATATTTGATGAGTGTCTTCCTTTCTATTTGCTGTATGTCCTTTTCCAGTTCTTCTTGGGTGTATCCTTTCTCTTTGAATGCTCTTTTAAGAAGGGAGGATTGCTGCAAATACTCTTCTTCCTCTGTACAGTTCCTCCTAACGCAGAGGAACTGACTTCATGCGACCCTATCTAGCCACCTCGGAAGATGACGACTGTCTTTACTGATAAACTTGTTTGAATCCACCTTTTTCAAGTAGTTCTTGGTTTGAGTTTTCCCTCCCCCATGTAAATATTTAAATCCAGGAATTCCACACTTGTATCGATATATTTAGTTTGTTCCTTGATGTTACTATCATTACTGTTACTGTTTAAGTGGCTTATAAATTCCTTTAGATGTTCCACCTCTCCTTTCCAGCTGAAACAAATATCATCTATATATCGACCATATTTGAATAAATTATGTTCCCAATTGGCAAGCGCTTCCTCCTCCCAGAATGACATGAACAGGTTAGCATAATTTAGGGCAAATTTAGTGCCCATCGCTGTTCCTGTTATCTAGAGATATATTTTGTCTTTAAAACTGAAGACGTTATTACGTAAGAACAGGTCCATTCCTTGCAGTATGAATCCTTTTTGTCCGGTTGATAATTCCCTGCAGTCTCCATATAATATTTTGTAGCCATAATCCCCATCTCATACGGGATGATGCTATATAATGATCGTACATTGCAGGCAATCAACAGATATTCTTCTTTCCATTCAGTATCCTCTAAAACCTGGAGTATATTAATGGTGTCTTTAAGATGTCTTCTTGTTTTACTGACTAAAGACTGTAGCAACTTGTCCACATATTCGGATATTAGGCTGGATACCGAATCTATGCCCGCTACAATAGGTCTTCCTGGTGGGTTCGTTAGGCTTTTGTGGATTTGATTCTCATATACTGATGTTCTTTTTCATTACGGATTTCCAGTTATTTCCCTCTATCTAAATAATCATGAAAGATCTGGGATTTTTTTCTCTGAGGGATTAGAAGGTAGTTTCCTATATGTATTCTCATCATTAAGGATATTTAATGCTTCCGCTTCATACTGTGTTGTCGACATAGTGACCACCCCCCTTTATCTGCCGACTTAATCACCAACTCCGGATCTTCCTCGAGTTGTTTCGTGACGATGCACTCTTTTTTGGTAAAGTTATCTCTTCTTTTATCTAGCTTCAATTTTCCTATATCGTGTAACACCATTTTTTCAAATGTCCTTATTTCGTTTGATAGCATGGATTGTGGATAAAATGTTGTCTTACTTTTAAGATCTGCATGTTGGTAGTCATGAAATGTTTCCCTATTTTCAACTGGGTTTTTCAGGAAATATTTTTCGAGGCAGACATTCTTCTTAAATTTCTGCATGTCAGTATATAGAAGCCAAATCTATCTAGATTCTTCATAGGGGCGAACTCTAAACCTTTCATCAATAGTTTATTTTGTTTTTGCGTGAGTTTCTCATCCGTTAGGGTGTAGATTGCTCTATTTTATTGAACTTTCCTTTTCTTTCTTCTCTTAAATTTTCTTCCAACCCTGCATCCTCTTCTCCTGGCAGTCTTTTTCCTGGCGATCTTCTTTCTATTGGATGGGAGGGCCAGATGGAGTTGGGATTGGTTTTTAAATTAGCTTTCCAAAACCTCTTTCTCTTCCTCTTCCAGCACTCTAAACGTGTTGTGGGTAGCATATTTCCCATAATTTTCATTTGGTCTTTCTTCTTTCTGTTGATAGTGGTGGGGTATTATTTTTCATTGGGTTATTCTCCCAATCCTTGGTTGTTCCTTCGCCTTGGTGTCCTGTGCCATTTTTCAGGTCTCCATTGTGTGTCTTGTGGTGTTTTTGGTTGTGATGATATACTTCCCCCGTGGATGGTATCTTCTGTATAGTCTATCTTCTACCTGATAGATGCTCTCCTGATTCCCTTCATTTTAGGCCTCTTCTGTGAGAATTGGTTATTGTCCTGGATCCTAGATATCCTTCCTGTAGAAGGATTATCTCTGTTTACATAATCCAGTTGCCACACATTCCCATTCCTATAATCATTAAATTCTCATAGGTACTTCCTTTTCTAATTTTCCATGATACTTTTCTCGAGTCTCTCAAGGTCCTTTTCCAATTTTTCCTTGAAGATGCTGATTTCCTCTGCTTTCATGGTCTTTGACAGCTCTTAGGAATTATCCTCTAGGTTACTGTTTAATTCTTTTAAGACCTTCAGTGCTGAGCCATTTCACCTCTGTGCTGAGCTAATTTTTACCGGTTTCGCTCATCACGTTTAAACGTGATTGAAGTCACATTTTATTATACAACCCAGACTAATTATGTATCCTTTTTTTTCGTCAGACTAGACAGATTCATAATATAGCATTACTATATGTATACGTCATGGCTTGCCTCACTATTATAACAACAAATGCAATAAAATTAGAATTTTCAATCGTCTTCAGCGTGCAGTGATTTTTTTCACATTTTATCATCCGAGATTTTGCGGTTTTATATTCTATGGGGTATTCTATGGCATTTTATGGGTTAATGGGTAGTCAGCATGCCACACTGTTTATTAATTTTCTTTTATTTCCCTAAATTTATGGAGTTTTAGAGTTATTATGGAGGTTAGAATATAAAGGGTCTATTCATATTTAGCTCCTTTGCTTTTTGTCACATTTCGAGGAATCAATTTCGCCGAAAATATGGTGAATTCCCTATTTAGCGAATGGTCACCGTAATTTGCGAAAATTGGAGTCGCTGAAGCAGTTATCAGATGTCAGTAAAAGCCACCCAATTGTGGCAAATAAAATATTGAATTTATGTATCAGGTTAGTACAACAAAAAGGTATCATTGCATCACATTACTCTGGGATTATGGAATTTTATTTATATATACTTATTTAGGTTTTTTCAGTGCTATGATTTAGTGGTGAAAATTATTAGTGCCCCCCCAGTTTTGACTGTGGTTCCTTATGTGCCCCCTATATATTTTTCCTAGCGTCACCACTGGCCAGCATACAGATGGGTTCAACTCCTTACACTCCAGCCACATTCAAGGGTTGTCAACTTCTGTCTCCCAGCTTTTGTTTTCGGTCGCTGTGTTATAGCCAGTCCAGCATTCCTGTACCCGAGGCAATTTATTTTTCGAAAATGGTAAATACTTAATAACTGCTCTAACGTGTGATGCTAAGAGACAAAGCATATTTAAACTGCCAATTTAATTAACTTTTTTCTTAACAATTTTCTGAAATACTTGATGAACATTAATATTTAAATTTCAATATTTTTTTGAAATGCTTCAAATTAGTTTTACTTAGAAATAGTGTATCTAGTCAAATACATATCTGATTGAACTTCAGCATCCCACTTGGGCAAAGCTGTTTGCTAGTCATCAAATCGACATACATTTAAGATCCTCTTTTATGGAAATTTTAATAATCAATTGTAAGCATTTCATACATTTGTCCATTCAGTTCTATAATTGTCTCTACTGTATAATCCTTATTTAAGTTTATTCTTTTATGTCTTTCATAGGATATGAAAAATGGCATATAAATAAAGTCATAGAGCTGAATTTAAAGAAGCTACAATATTGACAATTACATTCAAATACAAACCATATTTATTTTCACTTTGAACCTAGATCACAGGACTCCAGCAGTGCAAAAATAGTATATTAATGCTTATAAATATTTAGGAAATGGCAAGGATTAGAACACATGTGTAATTTTGTCAAAGGGTCCTATTGCTAAATAGTTAAAAGAAAAGGTTACAGTAAAAGGTCTTTGGATATTTCAAGTCATTGTTCAATATACTGACAGATTACAATGCAATTTTAGAAATAGTACATTTTTTCAGTAAAATATAATTAAATTTTCCTTGTTTTGAATTGTTTGCAAATGCTAAATATAAAGGTGCACATAGGAATACAGTTGTTATGGGACAAAATAATTTACATTAGAAATCCTAGACAGGGTGATGATTAGGACATATGTTGTACATAGGTTTTAGTTACCCTAAATGCAATTATTTAACAGTACATAGCTTTGTTGTCTTTTATAATAAGACTAAACATTATGCCATATTTTTTTTAACCATGCTTTTGTTTTATTTGTAATTATTTACATTTCTGTTCAAAGAAAGGTGAAACTCAGGAAAATGACTGGAGAAGTGAAAATTCTTGGTCAAAATAGCCAAATCAGCTATTTAGCCTAGATTGTTCTCTTCTGCCAATTCTCCTGAGTTTCACCTTTCTTTGAATAGACCTGTTAATGTATGTGATTTAAGGTTAGGGAAGGATTCTTTCTTTATGTCTCTTCTTAATGGCAAGTAAATGATGTGCTATCCTCACTATAGAACGATATATTTTTGAAAAGTAAAAAAATTCATTAACACAAATCAGTTGATAGGTTCAATTAGTAGTTCAATTGAACTAAATGGATAAAGTGCAATTGCTTTTTAAAAACACAATATTTATGATATTTTACAAATCCACACTATATCATGGCTAATATATATGTTGGTACTCCGAAAATATGTACTACATCCAGTCTGTTGCAAGCATATCCACAAAGGATGAGCACTCTGGGTCTTTTAAAAATAGCATTGAAAGGCAACATTTCAATTCTCTGTATGAAAGCTCTAAATTAAAATAGAAATCATTGTTTGTAGAAGCTTAGGAGTGCTCTTCTGTTTGTGGATATATTTACAACATTTTCGTTTATATTAAATACAACTCAGAAATGACGGTAAGGTTAGCATCTATTCATTAACTGACGATTATGGCCATATTCCCATGGCCACATTAAAATGGAGATGCTAAAGGGGAAACCTGCCCTTGCAGGTTTCCCCATACCGTTCCTGTTTTAGCGTGAGATTGCAGGGCAGTCGCTACTTCAGCAGCCCGCTCTGGGAACCATGTGCTACCCTCAGTGATACGATAGCGCTCCTCGCGGTGCGGCAAATATCACTTCCTGGAGTCTGTAGGACTCCAGTGAGGGTTGCGATGCAGGGCCACGTGCTCTGCGTGATCTCACTCTCACAAGATTGCACAGGCACGTGGCATGATCGTGGAGGGAGACTGAGACTGGGGATGTTTTGGCCAGAATCAAATGCCAAGGACGTCATCCCTGCAGGAGAGATGCGGCAACCCCTGTCGATCGTTTCACCTTGTTAGGCCTCACCAGGTGCTTATAGCTAACACCTCTCTAGGCGCCTTGAGCAAGGGGTCCACGTCTGGATTAACCTGTAGACTAATAGCGAGAGAAAGGGGGGTAGTGAGGGTCCTGAAAACAAACAACGGCATTAGTGGCTTACTCTACGGTGATGCCCGCTCAGGTCTCACAAAGCTTTAGCTCAATAGTGCCGTTACAAGGACAACTGATCCATACAGTGGCGGCTCGTGAGTTATTTAAATGGGGGCTCATAATACATAAATTGTGAAAATGAAATTTACATTCATGACGTACTGTACAGGTTAAAATACCTTTTTTCTGTTTTTCTCTATCACCACTATGTGCCCTTTTTCTCACAAATTGTACAGAAAAGCTTCGGGGACTTCTGGGTGCAGGAGTCACTGAGTTTAAGCAGATGAGCAGTGTGTGGCAAGAGGGAAAAGGGGATGAAAATTACCGAAAATAAGAAATCCAAGTAAAAAACAATGGCAGGATCTGCCCAATTATTTAAGGGCAAATAAAAGACACTATTGTTTTCAGCGTTGTTCCTATAAGTCAAATCAAATCGATTTCATTGCAAATTCAATGTTTCGGTCCACAATCCGCAGACTCTCACCAGACTAATGGGCTGAAACACTGAAAACGCAAGAAAAGTCTATTTGATTAGATTTTACAAGTCCCAGGATGCCGGAGCTCCCTCCAAATAAACTATATACATAAATATATTTTAACATCCCCTCAATGAAATTGAATTATACAGCCGACAGCCTCCACATCAAAATTCATCATCTACACCTAAAGATAAGCAGGAAAGCTCTTAATTTTTTTATTTAAAATTTACTTATATTTTGAGGACATTACAGCAGATATAGATACCAGAGCAATGTACACAAAGCATCAAGATTAAGAAAAGAAGTGGTTGGCTTTATGAAGAAATCATCATATTACAGAATGTCTAACTGTGTGGATGATCTCTAGCTCAATGGCACAAACAAAAGCCAAATATGCCAAATATGCCAGCCCCCATGAGACAGCAAGAGGGGGGAAGTGCTGCCAGCGAGTGTGTGAGCCAGCCTGAAGAATTGTTTGGGGGCCGGAGCAGGGTCCCCCCTCTCCTCTTAGAGTTTAAGCTCTGGAGTAGGGGCCCCTCTCCTCTTAGATTGTAAGCTATGAAGCAGGGTCCCCTCTCTTAGATTGTAAGCTCTGGAGCAGGGTCCCTCTCCTTAGATTGTAAGCTCTGGAGCAGGGTCCCTCTCCTCTTATATTGTAAGCTCTGGAGCAGGGTCCCTTCTCCTCTTAGATTGTAAGCTATGAAGCAGGGTCCTCTCTCTTAGATTGTCAGCTCTGGAGCAGGGTCCCCTCTCCTCTTAGATTGTAAGCTCTGGAGCAGGGTCCCCTCTCTTAGATTGTCAGCTCTGGAGCAGGGTCCCTTCTCCTCTTAGATTGTAAACTCTGGAGCAGGGTCCCCTCTCTTAAATTGTAAACTCTGAAGCAGGGTCCCTCTCCTCTTATATTGTAAGCTCTGGAGCAGGGTCCCCTCTCTTAAATTGTAAACTCTGGAGCAGGGTCCCCTCTCTTAGATTGTCAGCTCTGGAGCAGGGTCCCCTCTCCTCTTAGATTGTAAACTATGAAGCAGTGTCCCCTCTCCTCTTAGATTGTAAGCTCTGAAGCAGTGTCCCCTCTCTTAGATTGTAAGCTCTGGAGCAGGGTCCCTCTCCTCTTATATTGTAAGCTCTGGAGCAGGGTCCCCTCTCTTAGATTGTCATCTCTGGAGCAGGGTCCCCTCTCCTCTTAGATTGTAAGCTCTGGAGCAGGGTCCCTTCTCCTCTTAGATTGTAAACTCTGGAGCAGGGTCCCCTCTCTTAAATTGTAAACTCTGGGGGGCGTGGTTTAGCACGGGATGAAGATGGCCGCTTAAACTTGGAGCTCCCGACCTAACCGCTCATTCAACGCTACTATATCTGCTAACGCGAACCATGGTGAAGGGAAAGAAGAAGCTGGAGGATGCCTCGTTACCAGACACCCCGAGGCCACCATTATCGGGGACTCTCGACCATTTTTTGCGGACCCCGCGAGATAAGGCCGTGGAGCCTGACATGTCGACCCAACCCTCCATAGCGGACTCGGAAGAGTCCTGGCTAGATGGCGACACAAGAACCCGCCGAATTGAGGAGATGGTGGCTGCTTTTCCTACCCGAGATGACATCCAACGCCTGATCGGAGCCGTCTGGGAGGACCTCCGCAAGGATATACACGAGGTACGTGCTGATATGATGGCGGCCATGTCGGACCGCATGGCACACCTGGAGGAGGCCGCGCGGAAACCAACGGCTCCCCACACTCACTCACAAGCTGGGGCCCCGGATCACTTATTCGCTGTAGCAAGAAAAATAGATGATCTAGAAAACAGATCCAGACGACAGAACATAAGAATTAAAGGGGTGGCAGACTCTGTGCAGGATACACGGGGATTCACTGTGAGACTCTTCACTCACATTCTGCGCGGCCCCCGCATCACACTCCAACACGTGGATAGGGCCCACCGAGATCGCGGCCGCTTCAACCGCACACCTCATGACCCTCCTAGAGATGTCCTTTGCCACCTCACGGACTTTACTCTGAAAGAGGAACTATTACACTCGGCACGCTCTTCTCGGACGTGGCTCTTTGAAGGTTCGGAGATATCGCTGTATCAAGATCTATCCCGGTTCACCCTACAAGCTAGGAGAGCGCTTAAGCACATAACATCGGCCCTCAGAGATGCACAAGTCCCTTATCGATGGGGTTTTCCGATGGCCTTAATAGTGATGGTACATAATCGACCGGTTACACTCAGGAACTACAGTGACCTCCCCCACTTCTTGGAGGCTGTGAGCCTTCCCTCACTTCAGATTGAGAATTGGGAACCACTCTTGATGCAGTCTTGGGGCCTTTCGGACGGTGATCCACTACCGCTGCCACAACGCCTGGGCGGACGTCGCCGCACCAGGTTGGAAATGGAATCTAGCATGGCGCCTGACGCACAAAGATCGGAAATTGAGAATGACGCACTATCTGCCTAGTAAATACTTCCCCTGCTCTGTCCCGAGGGGGGGTGGTTTACAGAGCCCAATATTCTGCCTCGGACTTTGACCGACTCAACATAGATCTCTGACCCGACCTTTATTTGATGGCTTCTATACTCGCCTCCTGGCCCTCGGTAGCCTCACGAGGTTTCGCTATGGAGCCACTGTCACACTTGTTTTACCAAACACAGACTGGAAGCACTGAGCACAAGGAGACAAAGCTCAAACACGAACGGACCGCCTTTTTTTTTTTTTTTTTCTTTTCGGTGGATTACCTCTTCTTGAAAATGGACCCCACCAACCCTCTACAATGACCTATGATGATTCGTTTCGTGGACACTCGGACCTGCATTTGGTCATATTTATTATTGACTTGGATCGGTAGACGAAAGCCTTCTCACCAACTGAAAAACCTCGAACGACACATATTACATTGAGCTGCCTGACACATGGCACCCCGACACATCAGAATTGCATGTGGCTCTGACTTATACTTTCTCACTTCGCAAAGGTTTTCCACAGGACAGCTACTACGGTGACGCTTTCATGGGGGTAATGTGGACCCTATACGTAAGCCTCTAACTACCCATCTTGTCTTCCCTAATGTTCTTATAGTGACTGGGATAAAGGGACGGAATGGGGAATTTTGAGCCTGGAACGCCGATTATAGAGGACTTATATATAATATATCTAATTGCTATATACAATGGTTCTAGTTATACACTCTGACTTAATCCACAACACTGTTATAAATAAGAAGCGGGAGGGAGATGGGGAGAGGGAGGGGGAGTTGGAGGGGGGAGGAAGGAAGAGGAAAGGAGAGTGGGTGGAAAAATTAAGGGGGGGGATAAATAAATAAATAAATAAAATATGTATATAAAAAAAAAAGGGAGGAGGGAGGAAAAAGAAAAAAAGGAAGAAAACAAAAAAAGGGAAAAAAAAAAAAGAGGGGAGGGACGGCGGGGGGGAAGAGGAAAGACAAAAGGCAAAGAGAAAGGGAAGAGGAAGGGGGGGAGGGGGAAGGGAAAAAAAAAAAAACATTTTAGACTAAGGAAGTAACACATTGGATGGTATGCTCAGTATTGGCGACAACCTGGCTCATTCATGATGTAGGGGAAACACGCGATAATTGGCTAGATGACGGAAGATATACCTTTCTATATATATGTAGGGAAATGGCAAAAGCGGAAGCTGTCACCACGCAATGATTGGCGTTAATTCTGCGAAAAGGGGATCTGGAGGGTTCTAGAGGAGAGGGGGAAATGGTACACTATATTGATATGTATATATGTATATATATTTGTACCTTTTTTTTTTTTTTCTTTGGGTTGGTGTCGTTCTCTACTCCAATTTTGTACTTACCTGTTTCAGTGATACATAGTGCTTCTCGGATAACAGTTGGAACATGTAATGAGGCCACTGCTCTGTGGGACACCTGAGGGACGATAGATACTACAGAGCCCCTCATTTATTATTAGATTACGTTACTACTAGTACCATTTATACTGTTTTGACTAGATGTTACGCACTACTGTTCTTCCACCATTTGAACTGTTATCCCATGGTTCATCGTATTAAATTCTGCATTCCTATTTTATGTGCGGGAATGGTCGGGACCTCTTTTTTTTTACTGACACAGCTCATATCTTTTCTGGTTTAAGCTTGTTGCCGGCCATTCTTCATTTAACACCCCCCTGAGATTTTGACGTCACTGTTCCAGTGCGGGAGGTGGTGACATCACCTCTCCTCCCTCAGACGTCTTCTGTCTCATTTAACTTTGCTCTATTTTTGCTTTAATTCTCTCTCTTTAATTTCTCGACTACCTTTACCTGCTCCTTTTTCTTCCAAACTTTTCCTCTCCTCCCCTTCTCTAGAACTTGTTTCCCCCCTCCTTTTTTTTTTTCTCCCTCTCCCCTTTTCTCTTTCCCCCCCCTCTTTTTCTCCTCCTCTTCTTTCCTCTCTTCTTCCCATTGAACTTCCCTATTCCCCTTCGGAGGGGCGGCCTGCGATGGATTCCGCGACGTTCTCTACTAGACAGCTCCGGCTGGTCTCTTATAATGCTCGGGGCCTTAACGTCCCTGAGAAACGGTCTCGATTGCTTCGGGACCTCTATGCTCATTGCACTTCTATCGCTTTTCTACAGGAAAAACATTTCCGCGATAGGGATAGCCCGACACTACGAAACAACCGATTCCCGGTAGGATATTTCAGCAATTACACAGAATCCAAATCCAGAGTGGTAGCGATTCTGCTGGCACGAGACGTCCCCTTTATACAGACAGGATTGCTTAGTGATCCTCAGGGGCGCGTTATCTTCCTAAAAGGTACTATAGCAGACACGACTTACACTTTCGCTTCTGTATATATATCTAACACACATCAACATAAATGCTTAGCCTCTATTCTACGCAAACTAGACACGTTTCAGGAAGGAACCCTGATAGTGGCCGGTGATTTCAATGTATCCCTGGACCCTCGAATGGATACCTCTGCTGGATCTTCATCGATTCCTCCTAACATTCTTCAACACCTCAGGCGGTCTCTTCACTCATACCGTCTGGTGGACGTGTGGCGAGCGTATCATGCCGGCGAAAGAGACTATACATTTTTCTCGGGGGTGCATCAAAATTACTCAAGACTTGACCTCTTCTTTCTTCCCCAACATCACATAGACTTGGTAATTGATACCATATAGCTACACAAACCTGGTCGGATCACGCACCAGTGATCATGACCTTCACCTCCCCCCTTTACTGATCACGAGAACGCACTTGGCGTCTTAACACCTCACTGCTGACGGACCCAGTATTCCGCGCCGACCTCGATGAAGCACTTAAACAATACTTTGAAACCAATACTCTACACCGGACGTTTCTCCCTGCACAATTTGGGAGGCCCATAAAGCCACGACAAAGGGACTGCTTATCGCTAAAGCGACGGCCCGGAAAAAAGAGAGACAAACCAAACTCACATCTCTACTGGAAGAAATCAGAACGCTGGAGACATCTCACAAAAATGTCCAGTCGGCGACAGTGTATCAACAGCTTCTGGATAGTAGGAAAAAGCTTAACGATCTCTTACAGGCAGACATTCGATTCTTGGCAATTAAATCTAGGGCTTTTTTCGCTCTTCAGGAAAACAAGCCGGGTAGACTACTGGCCAAACTCTTACACAAACGTCAGGAACAATCTTACGTACCACATATTAAACTTCGTACTAACGTTATGACTACTCGACCCAAGGAGGTATTACAGGAATTCGCACGCTACTACACAGACCTTTATAATGGCAGAGACGAGGCCCCACTCCCGGACTTGATACCCCGCATCACCAACTACCTGAAGGACAACGTTACTCGTCACCTTTCAGAGACCCAGGCGTCCGCTCTAGATGACCCTATCCTCTTGGAAGAGTTTGTGGCGGCTCTTAAACACATCAAGAACAATAAATGCCCCGGCCCAGATGGCTTCCTGGTAGAATATTATAAGGCCTTTCCCCAGACCCTTTCATGCCCCTTACTCTCAATGTTTAACGCAACGAGGAACGGCTCGAAATTTCCTCCTCATACCCTGACTGCTCATATTGTGGTGATTCCTAAACTCGACAAAGACTTGACGGAGTGTAAACATTTTAGGCCCATCTCATTACTGAACTGCGACGTTAAGATATTGGCTAGGATCCTTGCTGACAGACTTAAGACTGTCCTGCCAGCATTGGTAAAAGCTCACCAGGTAGGATTTGTCCCTGGGAGGGAGGCGAGGGATGCGACCACAAGAGTTTTGAACGCTGTTACCCTGACTTCCATTACCAAACAAGGCCTTCTCCTTTTGTCTACAGACGCGGAGAAGGCCTTTGACAGGGTCGGCTGGCCTTTCCTGTTCCAGATGCTGGAATCCTTTGGTCTCCCTACGCACTTCATGACATGGGTGCGCTCGCTCTACGACTCACCCGCGGCGCTGGTCAGTGTAAACGGGGCAATGTCCCCTTCTTTCCCTATTTCTAATGGGACCAGACAGGGCTGCCCCTTATCCCCTCTCCTTTTTGCCCTATTCCTGGAGCCTTTTTTGGAAGCAATCCGCCGAGATGACACAATCCAGGGCATTCGGGGCGCCAAACGAACTCACAAAGTGTCAGCATATGCGGACGACTTACTATTTCTCCTTCCAAACTCTAGAAACTCCATGCCGTGTCTCCTGGACCATATCAGGATCTTTGGAGAGCTGTCAGGCTATAAAATAAATAATGACAAATCTAACATGATGGGCATTCACATGTCTCCACTGGAAGTCTCTCATGCCCGATCCCATTTCCCCTTTCAGTGGTGTGAGTCTTGACTTAAGTACTTAGGTATCTGGATTTCACATACCCCAGATAGCATGTACGGACACAACTATGGACAGTTGCTGCGAAACTTCCGTTCGGACTTATCCTCATGGACTCGCCTTCCCCTCTCGTGGCTGGGCAGAATCAGCATCCTAAAAATGAACGTAATGCCACGCCTCCTATATGTGCTCCAAGCACTGCCCATATCTCTAACGCGCCTGTTTTTTAAGGAATTGGATTCTATCTTCCTTTCCTTTATATGGCCTAAGGGTCGCCCGAGGGTCAAGACCCACCTTTCTTCCGTCACCCACGGCTGGAGGGCGGATTGGCTTTGCCTGACGCAAGGCTTTATTTTTACGCAGCACAATTAACAAGGATCATGGATTGGATGCTCATTGGGTCAGACAAATTATGGTTGGACCTGGAGGAGAGACTTGCAGGCCGACCCTTGTGGACCGCGCCATGGTTGCCCTCACAGCTCTTGAGACCTGATGTACCTCCCTCTGGTTTATACAGGGACACGCTTTTGGTGTGGTGGAGGATCAGGGGCCCCTTCGGTCTGTCACCCTCCTTATCGCCACTTTTACCTCTCCAACACCACCCGGGATTCTGCCCAGGAACGGGTACTAGCCTACATCGTCGATTTACGGACGGGACTAGGCTGTTTCTATTTCAGGTGCTTCAGAATGATGTGGTTACGATACCCGGACCCTCTGACGGGGATGACACTTTATCTTTTGGAGACAGATTTGCTCTTCATCGATTGCGACATTTTGTGAGATCTCTCCCGAGGGGATTTCGCCCCCTGCGTCCACTCACGCCCTTCGAAACCTTCTGTAAACTTGCCTTACCACTCTCTAAGAGCATTTCTACCATATATGCTCTCCTCCAGAAATGTGATACCTCACTACCGCCCTTGTGCGGTCGCTGGGAGACGATCCTAGAACTTGACTTTACACCTGAGATATGGGCTAAGACCTTTTACCTTACCTTGTATGGGTCCCGAGCATTTAAGGTGATCAAGACATCTTACAAACTACTAACGTTTTGGTATTACACTCCCCATCAGACTGCACACTTTTCACTTTCATGTGACTCGATATGCTGGCGCTGCGGGACACAGACCGGCACATATTTACACATTTGGTGGACCTGCGAAAAGATTACCCCTTTTTGGCGGCTGGTAACGGAGGTTGTGATGGAGGTTACGGGACTAGACTTGCCTTTTGCACCAGCAGTGTATCTTCTTCTACACCTGCCTGGAAAACAATGAACGTTGCGCAACTCAGTGGCCCTACACCTCCTCTTGGCTGCGAGACGCCTTATCCCGGCTCACTGGAGATCATTAGAGGTCCCTTCATTTACGGAATGGGTGGACGCAATTGAACAATTAAGGGCAGTGGACAACCTAGCCACCAAACAATCCGACAGACAAGACCCAAATCATCTGCTGAAATGGTTCTACTGGGACGGATTCCGTACTTCATCTGCATTTCGCCGCAGAATCGAACCTACTACTATAATAATCTAGTAATATAAACAGAGATCCCTTGAAGAAGGTCAGTAAACAGACCCGACCGCCCACATGCCTCACACGATCGAGGATGATTACCGTTTGGAATAGGGCGGCGGATGAGAGGCGGACCTCTCTCAATCACGCCTTCGTATTGGAGCTCTGTCGTGGCCCTCCTCCGCGGGTTGCCCCTCCTCCCTCCCTTCCCCCCCTCCCCCCAGCAGAGAGGGGAGGAAGGAGAAAAAAGTGAAGAGAAACTACCGTACCCTCCCCCCCTTTTTTTTTTTTCTCTTTCTTTTCTCCCCTCTCTCCTTCTTTCTTCCCTTCTCTTCTCTCTCCCCTCTTCTCTCCTCTTCCTCTGTCTTCCTTCCTTTGCTTATCTCTCTCCTCACTCTTTTATACTCCCCTCTTACATACACTCTTGTTCTATTCCTACTCTCTATTCGCCTGCTTGTCTCCATTTCCCGGTAAGGAAAACAAAAAAAGGCTTTTACTAAAATATTACAGTGTTAAATATTGTATGTTTATTCGACATGCCGCAAATATACATCTATGTACCGGCCCTTACTTACCAAACTGATTTTAATTTACAATGTATCTACTGGACTACCTTGTATGAATACGGTTGTATGTTACACTTTTCTGCTATTTTTATTTGATCCTTATTCGTTTGTATGTTGTCTGATTCCTGTTTATCACTTCAATAAAAGCCTTAGAATACAAAAAAAAATTGTAAACTCTGAAGCAGGGTCCCTCTCCTCTTATATTGTAAACTCTGGAGCAGGTCCCCTCTCTTAGATTGTAAGCTCTGGAGCAGGGTCCCTTCTCCTCTTAGATTGTAAACTCTGGAGCAGGGTCCCCTCTCAGATTGTAAGATCTGGAGCAGGGTTCTCATCCCCACTGCCCAGGCAAGACCCTGCCTAGAGCACCTGTATACTGCCTATATTGCCCTGGCCTGTACCTCCTGCAAGCTCTGTGAGTTTAACACAGGCCCCCACCAGATTACTATTAATCATTGTGTTCCTCCTCCCCAGACAGATAAACTAGACCTCAGACCAGGGACCTCTCATAAAGAAAGACAATGGCATAATGCTTAATAAAAAATCATCACCTTTTTTCTTGTGTCCAGCATCCCAGCCAGTGGCCATTGCAGCAGCTGCACCTGCACCTCAGCCCTGACTCTCCCAGCCTACAAAGTGAATGGAAGCACGTGGTGGATAGGAGGTGGAGTGGGTAGGTGACACCACACATACAGCCTAGTGAAGAGCAAAGGAACTGCAGCAATGCAGTGAATAAATTATCATAATTTAAGTTCCTTACAGAATGCCTTGTGGTCTGAGGGAGGAAGAGCCTCATCGCACACTGAGAGCTGTGCGATTCATTGTCCTATGGAACATGCATGGAAGACGGATCTTTGCACTTGCAAAGATCAAAAGATCTTGCAGCCTCCCCTATGTTTGCTATGATGCGTGCGATAGGAAAAGTTTTTTTTTTCTTTTTTAATGTTGTTGGCTGTTGCTGAGCCTGGGGGCATCACTTGGACTCCAGGCTCCCCCACCAGACAACACCACCCCCACCCCCAAAAAATAAAATGCAGACAGAAAAGAAGATTTATTTTATTTATTTATTTGTGCTGGTTCATGGGGGTTCAAGTGCTCATGTGCTCCTATGGAGGAGCCTCCACTGGATCCATATGCAAATCAGACTGCAATCACCCATAAAGAGTGGCCAGTACTGAATGAGAAGGATGTCAGCCTAAAGGGGTGTCAGCTATACCCATCTGACAAGGCCCAACAAGACTGAAACGATCGTCGGGGGTTGCTGCATTTTTTGTGGCCACTAGTGCTGTCGCTCGTTCTCAGGACCCTCACAAAACCCTGTTTCCTCACTACAAGTTTACAGTGTAATACAGACATGGACCCCTTGCTCGAGGTGTCTAGAGGGGTGTCAGCGATCCCCTTCTGATGAGACCTAACAATGCCGAAATGATCGTCGGGGTTGTTGCATCTCTCATGCAGGAATGACGTCCTTGGCATTCAGTACTGACCACCCTTTCTGGGTGCAGCAGTCTGATTTGCATATGGAGCAGTTGTCCCTGTAATGGCACAATCGAGCTAAAGCCTTGTGAGACCTGAGCGGGCACCCACCGTAGAGCAGGCCACTAGTGCTGTTGCTCGTTCTCAGGACTCTCACAAACCCTCGTTTCCTCACTTTGTAATACCTTACTTATCCTAACGCTAATTGCTGATTACGCTCCTCATGTTAAGTATAGGGTGTGCAAGGTACAGTAAGTTTGTGCAAGCTAGCACAATCACCAATGCGCAAACTGATTTCTCAGGGTTTAGCGTGAGGAAGGTAATATGGGTGGCATGTTTTAAAGTCACTTATCCTGACATTAATGCTTACTCAACCAAACGCTAGAGTTAGCACTCACAAGGGAATAGTGCCTAATGTTGGGCCTCAACACCTTAAATCGACTTTGGTGGCATACAAATTAAAAACAAAATATTATGATTTTGCTTTTTTTGTATCTTGAGCTGCTTTCATGTCAAGTCAAATTATCTGACAATAAGAGAAATCGTAGTTGCTACCAACCTACAGAAAGTTTTTACATTTTGCAAATTCTTCACTTTATATTTCTTAAATTTTGATTGTGTAGTGTTTGAATATACAGCCAAAAATGAAGTCTCACCTGAAAGCATGTTCAGATTAAAAGTGATCTAACACTTATTTTATTAAATTCAATATATTCACATTATGAAGTAATTTATAAATCAATAAATAAGGGCCTGGTAAATATGAGGAGAATGTCAATATAGCAATTAAGGGATTATTATAGCACAGGGAAGGTTTCGCATTATGATATTAATGAAATTTAAAATAAAAGCTATCTATTAATATTGCAAAGTTAATGATATCATGTCATTCAGAAGAATAAGTAATTAAAAACTCGCAAAAAGAATGCCACTAGTTATTATAGCAATCACAGTGTGTTCAACGATGTAGATTCAATTAGAATTCTTTGTATTGAAATTACTAGCTTGATCTCAAGAGCTTTCTAATTTCATAAATATTGAGGGGCATCAGTATATGGAGAATAGCACACAATTAATATGCATACACAAATCTTTGTTTGATGGTAGCTGGATTTGAATAGTGTTCATTATATATTATTATATTATGAAGACAGAAGATTTATTTTTACTTTTTAGCACGGGTAGTCATTTGTAAATTAATATAACGTACTCTAATTTTCACAAAATATGATTCTAATTTAGGAATAATTGTGAAAATAAACCTCTACGGATTCACTACTATGTAATTTACAAATTTATTTTTTATTAAATTTTACACATTGCATTTTGAAATGAGAATAAACATCCACATAGAATATGTGATAGAATTAGACGTTAAGGAAAGAGAATTTAATTTTGCTCCAAACTTGTTGACACTAATTCATTTCTTTCAATTTGATATAAGCAATAAAAATTAGCTAAAACATGTTCAAGGCCAGAGGTTCCCCTAAGAGGCCAGATTTTAAGGATTACCTTAGGGAAAAACAGACTGAATACTGCAATCACTGAGCGGCAAATTATGTCACGTGTGCTGCGCTACAGATATCTGGCAAATCTGTTAGGGGTACTTGAGGACCAGGGTTGGGAATTTTTGTTCTAGGTCTTAGATGGAGAGCTTGCAAACTTTAGAAATGGAAGATAAAATTTCATAGGCTGATAAACTAAACTTCCTTAATCCCATTAATGTAATAAACTATAACCATACCAGGTTTTGGGTTGTATCACTAAACAATGCAACTTTTAACCCTTTCACTGCCATTATCAAGGATACTCTTTCTTTAAAAGCAGCTGCAGGTACCCCAATGATCAAGTATACTTGGTCTGACCCTATTCTAGAGCAATGCCAAGGCATTTCATTTATTGACAACAAAATATTTTTTTTACAAATGAGCTCCAGAACATGCTTTTAAAACCTCAACACATCAGACATGACAACCGATGTGTTGAAATTGTTTGAAAAGCTCCCATGTCCCCTTTTTCCTTCATGGAAACTTGAAGCTTAAACTATAATATAAATGTAGTAGTGCTTTTTTGGGGAATCTTCTGTCAATTTATAGAAAACTATTTTGCATAAAACCACTGGGCCTCAAAGTGGATTTATAGAAAACCTCTTGATATTGTTATCTAGCATTCAAAGCACCCATGGGATTCATTCTACTCTTCTGCATCTTTTTACACTTCAGATATTAGCATCCTTTATTGGTCGATTCCAGGAAACAAGCCAGTATAAAGAAGAGAGGCCCGAGGGTTTATTTACTGGGCACTGAGCACACTACAGGGATACTTTGTTGGTTACAACAGTAATTACTCAAATAATTAGTATACCTCATTAAATCCTTTTTACGGTCCTATTTAGATGTGTTCATTCTGCTGGAATTTCCACGTTGAAATTGACTGAATGCTATCAAGGGTTAAATAAGAAATGTGTGGAGCTCACAGATAATAATAAAGATTCTTAAAATAACTTTTGTCTTGAAGAAGTGGTAAAGGAAATGGATTCTGACGTTTTGCTTAGTTGCATAAGTAGTAGGTGCACTAGTTTCTGGTAATTTTAAATACTGCTCTATGAGATTCTTAACATCGCAAACGTAACACTCTTCCAGGACATCTATGAATAGATGCTAGAATGAAAATTCTTCTTAGGTAACTGTGACACATGATTTTGAGAGAAATAGATTTGGAAACAGTGTGTTAACAGTAATCTGTAATCCTAATACACTATCTTAAAGGGTTTTTAACTTTTCTTTTACTTTACTTTATTATTGTGTTTTTCTTAGGGATACATAAAGGACAAATCGCAACACTTTTCAACAAACTTTTAAAGAGTACACACAGAACAGTTCTTCACAAATCAGTGTCAAGAATCAAGGACTTTGAGACTAGGTATGATTAACAACATACGTGTAAACGTTACTAGTAGTGTGCGGAGTGAAAAATACATTATGGGAGCGCAACATGGATGAATACAATAGAGTAGCAAAAAAGTACAAGAGCATGTTAGTAAATACATAAAAAAATATGGGTTAAAGGAGGGCATACTGCATGAGAGGCAAATATTCATAAGAAGGGGATAAATGTATAGTTTAAGCTACAATCAATTTAAAATACCTTGATTCCTGAAAACGTTTCCAGTAGAACCAATATTTAGCGATGTTTACAGTAAATTTTAGAGACTTACATGAATCTATTATCAAAAAAAGAAAGTTCAACTATGTGCTGATTTAGGGCCATATTCCCCCGTTTCTAGTAAAATGGAAAAAATCTATGCTAGCCGATATTCTTTACAGTCTCTCTTTTACTGCACCTATTCTATGCCAGATGCGAAATCAAATGGAGGCACAGCCTGATACCAGCAGCGGTGCCACTGGTGGCATCAGCTTCTTTAGTCCATAGGACTCCATGGAGCCCAGACACAAGACCAGCGCAAGCTCAAACTCGCGGGGGCTCAGGAGCTATGGACGAAACACTGGTGGACACTAAGAACTATTTGTTCCCAGTCTCCTGTTGCTCTCAGTATGAGGAAGCAGTTGGATCACATCCCACTCTCCATTGTGAGATGAGAGGTTGGGGATTTTTTTGATATGTTTATTTTAACGTCAAGATGGAACTAGGGCCCTTAGTTTCCTTAAAAATACATTACAAAATGTAAGTTTAATTATGTGCTAAGTAGTTTTATGCTAGACAAGCAGGGTCTGTGGCGGCACCAAAGAGAATACCACGTTTAGGACCTAATACATTGTATTACTATTTATTTTGACCCGGAAAATAGGAATTGTAAACTCAGTCACAATACTTAGAATTATTTTCTTAAAAAATGGTTGTGCATTAAATATATAATAATTCTCTCCGAGGCCATCTGTTATAGTATCTTCTTTTGAGACAATTTTGGAACTGTATTATTAATGCTCGGTGGGTGCCTCGACTTCGCATTTTTTTAAATGCAATGTATAGCTTCCAGATGTGTCAGCATAACTTTACTGTGGAATGCATATTATGTATCTTACATATATTTTGATAGGGATAGATTTTGCATATTTCTCCTTGCTTGTGTGATAGATGATAAACCAGGCTGCATAATCTAATTTCTGGGGAGATAATGGCTTAAATGTGTAGGAGTCATTACCCAATTCACTTCCAATGGTTTATACATTCATTCTATCTTCACAGTTAACATGAGTAATACAGTTATACACTAAGAAGTTGAAATTAGTTCAGACAGGTTTTAAAAACCAGATTATGACAAAAACATAAATACAAATAGTTAAAAACCATTTTAGTACTAGAATAGAGTACTAGAATCAGGAAATCTACAACATTTCTGAAAATTTAACTGAAACACTGCAAACATACATACACAAATAGTATCTGCATACAATCCACAAGGTAGAGGAAGGGAGTATATTTAAAAGGAAACAAAATAGCAAAACAAGAGGACATAGTCTTAGATTAGAGGGGCAAAGGTTTAAAAGTAACATCAGGAAGCATTATTTTACTGAGAGGGTGGTGGATACATGGAACAGTCTTCCAGTTGAAGTGGTAGAGGCCAAAACAGTAATTGAATTTAAGCAAGCATGGGATAGGCATAAGGCTATCCTAAACAAAAGATAAATCCAGGTTAAGTATCCATGTAATTGGGCAGACTAGATGGGCCGAAAGGTTCTTATCTGCCGACATTTTTCTATGTTTCTATATTATACATAAAGGGCTATATTACATTCTTCACACAAAAAGCGTCGCGCAAAGCGAAAATCTTTGCGCCAAGCGTTAAACTTTTGCGTGCGCAAATCACCGCTGGAATTACAATCCTCGCGGCTTTTTTCTTCTGCTGATCAATAGCGCGGAGAAAAAACAGTACGCGCACAAATGCAGGAGCAGTACTGTCTCGTTCAAAAATCTTTGCGCGCAGTTTTTTGCACCCCTTCAGCCAATCAAAATGAAGAAACACACCTGAATTGTGTCTGTCAGAGGCATCGGAGACGGGTTCTGCGTCTATGATGCAAAATGAGCACATATGTTACAGTAATAATACACACACACCTGCCATCATCCATTATATTGTTGCTGCATTCCTTTTTATGGGCCGGGGTTTTTTTTTGGTTCGGCGAGGTTGTTCAGATTTGCCATTAAGACCAGCTTTTAGGAGTTGCTAAAATTATGTGCGCAAAGGCTATGTGGTAATTACCGCGAATAGATTGTAATAACATCCTCGTACTAGCACACATTCGCATTTGCACTCACAATGTTAAGTATAGGATGCGCGCAGTACAGTGAACTCGCGCAGGGTTCGTGCAGGTTCACCCACGGTAGACGATTGTGCGCGGTTGTTGCGCTGACTATGTAATACGGGATTAGGTGCAAACGGTTTTACCCCTCGCATTAATGTTTTTTTGCGCCGGCGCAAACGTTTGCATGAAGATTGTAATTTAGCCCAAAATGTATTACTTGATACAATATATTATAAAGTGTATTGAGTATATTTGTACCAATCATCATAACTATGGCTTTTACTATATCCTCAAACTAATATTTGTAGGGTAGTCTGGGTGTGGAGATCTTTTCTTTTCACCACTCTAGCTGCTAGATTTTAACCATGATGGCCTTGAATTAATTTGGCCCAATAAATGTAATCTGCATTTTTTTCAGCTGCATTTTGGCTATTTTTTTGGGCTTGGGAGATTCAAATTCAGGTTTTCCGGCATTTCAATCCCAGAATCCAGATATAAATTTGTATCTTATATCAACTCTTGCAGCTATACTTCTAATGTCAATATATATAATAAAAAGTAGTACAGAATCATTTAGATAAATGAATGTTATTCTTTTTACAAACAGGAGAATCAATATTAATGTATGCTAAACTGAAAATTATCTTAAAATTTGCTGAAAACCCAACCTTATTTGGATGGGCTTTATGTAGATCAAGAGATAGAACAAAGACAATTTCTCAATGCCCTACAAACAGCCTTCTCAACGTTCTGGAAAATCTCAATGCTAGACCCCATCTGGATCACTTCTCACTGCATGAAAGAACAGCACTCCTTGTAAATGTATTCTTTACCATCATCCTTCTACTGGCCAAAGATAGCCTTAATCTATCGGGTGATAATGAGCCCATGTTAGTCTTCACATTGCACACCTTGTTGAGTTTTCATGCATTCTATGTATGGTAGGAACTATGGTGGAAACCCCAATAGAAAGCGCTTTGAAACTTTAGCTGAGGACTATACAAAGTAACTGATGTGGAAACTAACCACAGCGAACTCCGTAGACAATTCATTAAACCATAAATTCACTTGGTTTTCACCGCACTTGATCCCCTAAATTTGTGAAAATTAAACTACTGTTCTTTCAAAGAAAAAACAGCGGATAGTGAATAAAACCCATAATGCTGTTCTGGCACCTGTTCTACACATTCCTTTTTTTATACTGAAATTGAAGTACGTTTATTTTCTGTGTACGCATAATAATTTCCATTTCCATTGTCATCACTGTCACATGCATTATCTCTGATAACTCTGCATTGATAATCACTATTTTAATTCACTAATTGTCTATGGCCACCTTATATTTGCTAAATAAATATTATTATTCAGTATCCTTATTAAAAAAAATAATCTTATTGTTAGCCCCAGGTGGCTTTCCATAAAACCACTGACAGGACACAGTAGTTTGATAGAAAACCACTTTCCATTACCCAGTCTGTCAAAATGTATGTACCTTCCAAACAATACATTTTTACAGTTGGTGAGCTTATTTGACAGGAAGAGGGCTCTCTTTGCTGGCCAAAAAGCACCAGCACATTTATAATTAAAATGGTGCTGCGACTTTATACTGTCAAAAAAACAGAACTTCAAGCTGCTCAAAACAGTTGCAGCACATTGAGTGACATGTCTGATGAACTGATTCTTGAGGGGTGCATTCTGGACCAAGTTTGCAAATGAATTTTGTTAGCAATAAATGACAATTCTTTGTTTTGCTTTGGAATATGACCAAACCGAGTTACCTTGATCTCAGGCACCTGAAGGTGCTTTGAATGATCATGGTAGTGAAGAGGTTAAACCATATATGAAACCAAGCATACCTGCATGCAACTATTTAAAATTCCTAACCTTTTAAATAATACAATAGGAAATGTAGCAGTACTCTGCAGTGTGTAACTATTTGATAGGAGAATGTTGAATTATTGAGTCCTTGCGCTACCACTTGGAGGCAGCATTAGTTAACATTATAATATACCTAATATGCAATTATGAATTTAGGTGATCTTATGTGATCAAACGTATATTCCAAAACAATAATAATGTCTGTTTAACATCTGCTTACCTGTTATTTTCAGTGGGTATAAAATTCTGCAAGTCACAATCATCAAAAATAATTGAGTTTAATTATTTTTGTTACTGAATTGCTTACATCCCCACACTGTGGGTTTTGGATCAGTAAACAGATGTCAGCTATTGGTTATTGTCCCTGTTCTGGAAGAGCAAAACAGAGTTGCCAATAGTGATGGGTGCAAATGACAGTGGAGAACAGGATTCTGTTTTGGAAGACTGAATGCATAATACAAGTAAAAGACCAACGGGACTGAGATTTTATAGGCACATCATTAGACACAGCAATTTCCAATGTTTCAGTCCCACAGGAATATTAAGACTGTTTCCAAGCACCAAAGACTTAATTCCGTAGTCTTGAAACATGAAACTGACACCAGATTGCACATTTCGACAAAATATTGAGAGCTCTCTTCAGATGTCTGTCTAAAATATAAGATATGTGGTGTTAGCTATTCAAAATCGTGATTCTATGATACTCTTCCAGATTACCCCTGATTTCTTCTGACATTTGTGGACTCTTTGCTGTGCCTTTTTCCTCATTCCCTTTAGAATGCGTAGATTGTGGAAATAAATCAAACCGCATGTTTAAAAATCTATAGGCTCCTACATTTAAATGGTGCTGATATTTTTTTGAGATGCAACTGTATGTGTCTCTGTCCACTGTAAGCTCACTTTCTCGTTGTATTCTGACAGGAAGTGAACCAAGTGTCGCTTTCTGCTGCCACGTCTCATCTAATTTGAGAGACGCTTCTAGTCAGAGTTCCCGATAACAAGATTTCTATAAAAATATAAAAACTGTAGAAAGTGATTTTAGCTCCTTAGACTGTTAAATGTGAAAATCACAGATCCTTAAATTTGATAGTACTGCAACCAACACATCTGGAACCAAAAATAATTCCACAGTTAATATCCCTTAGATCATATTTGTTTCCAATTTTGATGTTTGTTTCAAGCAGTAATGGAACCTTCTTGCTTTGGCTGCATGCTTTTACCTACTTAGATAGTGCCATGTTATTACACATGTTAATGTACATTAACAAGCAGACATACAGGTCTACGGCATAAACCATTTGATGTGTTTAAATCCTCATTCTGTAGTGTGGTACTCTATCCTTGTTACTGTTTACTGGAAGCTTATGTATGCCATATGGACTATATATATAATTTTTGTTTTATTTTGTATTGCAAGCATTTTTTCCATACTTTTCAATTTTTTTAAACCTTTCTCTCATAATGGTATTAAGAAAAAAAAACTACACCCTGTCCCAGGTGATCTACTTCTTTCCCCTGTGCCTACTGTCCTTAGGCCCCCTCCCTTACTACCTGTGTGCTATGTGCATTATGAGTGTTGAATAATGACTGACTCTTAGGGCCAATAGTGACTCTCAGGTCTATTCGCTAAAAGGTGAAACTCAGAAGAATTGGCAGGAGAAGTGAACAATCTAGACCAAATAGCCAATTTGGAAATTGAGACAAATGGGAGAATTTTTCTGGTTTAACTATTTTGACCTAGAATTTTCATTTCTCTTGCCAATTCTCTTGAGTTTCACCTTTATTGAATAGACCTGTATAATGCCTTCACTTTGCTTTTGAATATATACAGGGTTATTCAGAGAGAGGTGAAAACCAGGAGAATGACTGGAGAATTGAAAATTCGAGGTCAAACTAGCCGATTTGGAAAGTGAGATAAGTGGGAGAATTTTTCTGGTTTGGCTATTTTGAACTAGAATTTTCACTTCTCCAGTCATTCTCCTGGTTTTCACCTCTCTCTGAATAACCCTGATAATCTCTCTTGTATTTGGCCTTTGGCCAGACTAGTGGTATACTTTCTGTACAGGTTATAGCCTATTGAAACAAATATAAGAATCTGGATAGTTTCTAAGTTCCTTTTGAGTGTTTCATGCTAGTTTCATGCTAGTGCTGTGGCATGGATAGGTTTAAAAATGCATATCTTAGTATTATGATCTCAAACATTTTTCTAAATCTGCAAGCAATGCAAAAGGAATTTCCAATACTGCAAATAAAATTCATTTTTAAATGGGCTCCAGAACATGTCTAAAAATTTCAATCGGACATGACAGCCAAGGAGAAATTATTTTAAAAGCTGAAATGTCTTTTGCCTTTACTGTAATGCGGAGCTCAAGGTAAATGCAATTTTTTTAACTATTATTTGCCAGCAGAGGGAACTTTCAATCTGTCAAAAAGTGCTAACCTACAGTAAACATATCTAGTGGGACACTTCTTCATATACTTATTGCATTGGAAATGAAAGTTATTTACAATAAAAAAATTGGGTCTTGCCAGTGGTTTTATGGAAAATCAGTTGGTAGTGAACAGCTTAAAAGCATCTGAAACTCAGCTATTTCTTATATATATATATATATATATATATACATATATAGAATTAGGCAATAGAGGATGCACTCACGGTCTTCCAAACAAATATAAAGAATTTATTTTACAAAACTCACATGGACATCAACGTTTCGGCTCGCAGAGCCTTTTTCATCTTGAAAAAGGCTCTGCGAGCCGAAACGTTGATGTCCATGTGAGTTTTGTAAAATAAATTCTTTATATTTGTTTGGAAGACCGTGAGTGCATCCTCTATTGCCTAATTCTATATACTTCAACTGGATTGCACCAGGCAATGAACGGTAATATGGAGAGTGCTGTATGCAGTGGATTTTTATATATATATATGAGAAATAGCTGGTATATATAAACATATACTGATTCTAAGAAAGAAAACAAAAAAATATTAGTTTATTCAAAAAGATAAAAAAGCATTAAAAGGACACAGAAGATTCCTCACCATGCCGGGCAGGAGTCACGAAGAAAAAGAAAGTCAACAGAGACACCCAATTCACAGTCATCGAGAAGGTAAGAAAGGGGTAAACAAATTCTTTTCAGTAAGCCCCCTAGGAGCCAGGGCATCCAGGCGATGAATCCAGTATGATTCTTTTTTTTAGAGTAACTTTGCTCGATCACTCCCCCTAGATAAGAGGGGTACATGGTCCATACCCATCACACGCATTGTAGAGATTGAAAAAATGTCTAGCTACAGCTTGGGGGCTCTCTTTTCCCCACAATGCAGTCCTTTTACTGCTTTTTTATCTTTTTGAACAAAGTAATATTGTTTTGTTTCCTTCCTTAGAATCAGTATATGTTTATATATCGATGTTTGAGAATCTATGCATTGTTACAGCAATCCATTATGAGTAGACTGTTTATTCGATATGGGGAAAGTTTGATTCTGTTGACATGTTGTTATGGTTACTATTTGAGCATGTTGAATTGACCATGTGATTGATTGCTGATTGAACTAAAGTTGTGGGGTGTGTATAAGCTTGTCATTCTGATTTGTATTCTATCCTGATGAAAGCCCCTGTGTAGACTGAAACTTCGAATCAATAAAAAAGGAATTTTTTTTATTACTCAGTCTCCGTGTGGCAGGTTACCTTTTTGAGTATATATATATATATTATACATGAGGAGGGTAGCTCTCAACCTTCAAGCACTCAGTGTGGGCGTGTCTCAAGGTAATGTAATACTGTCATGCCCACGCCTGTCATGCCCACAGTTGCCAGCTGTCAGGATCCATCCCTGCATCATTTCGTGCAAGTGGCAGCTACATGAATGGTGCTGCCCTTCTGCTGAGTATCAGTACTCAAACAGTTAAACACCTGAAACACAAACACCGCACCCCTCTTTCAGATAAAAGGTTCCACACGCCTTCTGCTCCAGGCTCCATTATTGTAGCTCATTCTATGAGAAAGAGAGGTACTTCACCCTGCTCTGAACCCACGTTATACCCTGATCCCTATCCAGATGCCAGTCCCAGTTCTCCCACCTTGCCTTCTGCTTCCTCCATCAACTACTCACATCATCCTGCACTATTCCTCCTGGTCTGGACCTGCTTGTGAACCATTCCTCAGACCCATCTATGCCAGATCAGCTGCACCCCTGCATACTGGACTCAGGCCCCCTGTACCGTCGCTGCCACCCCTGTGGCAGACCCTGACAAATACAACAAACCTGGAAGAGAGCAATCCAGTCAACACACTCATACGACAACAACAGCAGCTTCATACGTTTAAACATTTAAAGATTTTACCAGATTTTATCCCTTCAAAGCTTCAAACCATTCTTACCCCCTTCAGTATCACAACAGTTCTTAACCCATTCAAGATTTACATATGGTGAAATTCCCGGCTGGGTGGAGTAGAGGTAACATCCCTGCTCTATAACCATTGAGTCACAGGTTTGAATCCTGGCAAGAGCACCTCTCCTGGAAGTGTCCTTGGGCAAGACATCTAACGATAAATACTCGCTACCCAGGACATACTTGAAACGAGAGAAATCTCAATGTATCCTTCCTGGTAAAAAACTTTCTCAAAAAAAATATATACAAAAAGAATCACTGGTGCAATTCAGTGTCTAGTGACTAGCCTCTTAAGTGCTATTTATGACCGCAGTCCTGATGGACGTAAGACTGGTGAAAACAACACTAAAAATTTTAATTTTGTTCTTCCGTATCACACAAGCAGAACCATAGTTCTTTTAAGGCCTGCTTTGACTGGTTAAAAATCAAGCACCCAGTATGTGGTTTGTGTATGTGGTTATCGTTTGTGAATAGTTGCAACATCATGATTAGCTGTTTTATTTTTCTATGACAAACACTTTTGAAGAGATGGTAGTTTCAGTGAGAAACCGGCAAATGGTGATAGGAAGGAAAAAAGGAGTCAACTTATCTTTTTGTGATGAAATGCTGAGAAGGTTCCCTGGAGATGGTCCAAGATACTCCACACATAGAAAAGCAAAAAATCATAAGATTTTAACCTGTATTGCCCTTGAAAAAGTCTAGCTGTAGACGAAACGCGTCGGGCTTTGAGCATATTCATGCTATTTTATTCATTTATCCATTTTGGAATTAATAATATTTTCTACTTTGAACCCATCTATCTTTCCTTTTTTTGCCAAAATTTGGCGATCACAATTTCCACTATTCAACTGAATAGAACAACGGGAACCTATTCCAGACGCTGAGATTTCCTATTTTCTTGCCCTAGTTTCAGTGAGACTGGTTTCTTTTTATTTTCTGCTTTTTATTCCTTTAAACAATATTCATGTCACTTACATAGTTTTTCATGTTATTTCTTTTTTTCCAAGTTTCATTTTATGCAGGCAGTTATTTCATCTCAGTTGCTGTTTGGAAATATTAAAGTCAGTAATGCACAGTTAGGGACTTTCCTATAAAATATTTATTAAATTATTTTTTTTTACAGGTGAGAGATTTCTCTCTTGGCACCCTTAATGCATTTACAGTAATTTTATAAAAGTACATCTTCTCTTTAAAATAATAAATTTAACTTGACATGCTTTCCTTATGCCATAAAATATATCCTTTGCAAACATTACATGTATTATTGGCAGAAGTCTATAACTTCTCAAATGGGTATGCAGATGTTAACTTGGCAGATACACACACATATATATACAGTATATATCCAATATGCTTGACAGAAAAGTTAGTAATATGCATTTAAACTTAAACTGATTTTATTGATTCATGATGTAGTATCTTTTTTTCGCAATGTGAAATGCTTTATGAACATTATTATATTGCACTGTAAATGACAGATTAAAATATTTAATGGTATAACATTACTTCCTAAATTGTCATTTCCTAAATATGGCAGTTACATAGTTTATAGCAAGAATTGAAGCGTAATAAAATGTAAAATTTTGTTGATGACATAAAATTCATGGTCTTATAATTTTACTAAATGTGAATATGAAGCCCTCCCTTTACGGTCTAGCTTGAAAGCCAGCTCATAAGTAAAAGTTGATTAAAAAATTATGAGTTTAGAATTGACAATCACTAGTAGATTCCGTTTTAATACTACAGAGCAATCTCATCAGCACAAACACAGGATTCCTATTTGCAGGTAAGCTGTGGGCGAGAATCCTACAGGACTCTGACTCCTTTAATTTATTTGAACACCAGAGACTTTTTGGAATGTGGAAGCAGCCATGTGACATTTCAAAGGTATATTGGATAAGGATAGTGGAAGTAAATGTTGTCAACTTAGTATGTCATTGTGTTGTTGGTTTATTATGCAGACTGGCAAACAAAATTAATTCAGTGGACAGCAAACTATGGGTTCCTCTTGAACAATTTTTTTCATACGTTCCCATGTACTTTTTGTCTTGGAAATACCTTTCTCCAACCAAAACTGTTCCATTTAAGCATGCCACAATCACTACCATGATGTGCCTTTAGGGACACTACTGCCAACATATTGATTTATTGCGTTTTTCTTCTCCAATGCTGCTGTCTCTCATAATACCATATTTCCTCTTGGTGAATCAAGGCTCCTTTCTTTACTGGACTATGATGTACTATAATCATTTATTCTTCAAGAGTACTCATTTTCAACACTACTGTATGTCCTTTCAGCCACTGTACCACAGGTCACTGGACAGTTATCAATATTTACAACTGATCTGTTTCAATAACTTCATGACCTCCTAGTTGTCAACTTCAAACAACCCTTACACCTTTAGAACAATTGTGTCCAGGGCACTCTTTACAACCACATATTATGTCATTTAAGTTACTGGTTATTTTCCTCATTTGTTTTCTGAAGCTAACCTTGATCCATGTTCTAAGGCACTACCTGACAAACTGTCACATCTGTCTTTCAAAAGTGTCCAGATTCAAGAGAATAGTTTTAAGCTGCTTCCACACTGGCATTTAATTAAAGGTATGGTGGAGACATTAAATAAACATTTTATACCGATCATCTGTCATATTAATAACATAACAATTCTCCACCTAAGGCTAGGGTCAGACTGAGGCAGTGCGAACGCGCGTTCTGGCGCACTTAATCACGGCCGTGCTAGCAGCAGATGCCAGGCAATGACGGCCAATATACGAAGTACGGTCGCACAAAAGTCCGGCTGCGCAACGCAAGTGGAAAATGAACGCATTTTTTCGAGAACGTTAAACCACTAGTACTGACGTACAGAGTGCGCTGCGTCCGCTAGCGGCGTGTGTGCGTGAATTGGAGACATCAGACGCTGCTAATGTCCGGCCAACATAACGTCCAGATGCAAGAAGTGTTTTATTGATGATCCGTACAAAATCACGGATGAAACTGCGCATAGTATGACCGCTATTGCGTATTCCGTGAAAAAATACGTCCATTCTTCGAACGCACATTTTCACGGACAACGCGAAAAATGCGTTAGTCTGACCCTAGCCTAACTTCATCACCAGCCTTTATCATGTTACACCTCCTGCACTCCCTGCACCCTCTTCTACTATGTCTTCCTTTTCTTCTGTCTCAGAGGAGGACGTCTCGACACTTCTCATGTCCTCCTGCCCGACTCCCAGTCCACTGAATCCCATCCCCTCTCACTTTATTTGGTCTCTCCTACTGGTTATTGTCTCTCCTTTAACTCAAATATTCAACCTGTTTCCTCTGGTGTCTTCCCCTCTGCATTCAAACGTGCTCTGGTCACCCCCATTCTAAAGAAGCCATCTCTTGACCCTCCCTCCCTTTCAAACTACTGTCTTATCTCCTTGCTCCCCTTTACCTCCAAAATCTTGGAACACCTGGTCTATAAACAGCTCACCGATTTTCTCACTGCCTACTCCCTACTTGACCCACACCAGTCCAGCTTTCGCTCCCAGCACTCTGAGAATGCGCTGACCAAGTTAACCAATAATCTAGTTGCTGATTAAGCCAAAGGTCACTTCTTTCTGATTCTTCTTCTTGATCTTTCCACTGCATTTGACACTGTGGGCAACCCTCTTCTGCTCCTCACACTGCATCAACTTGGCCTCAGCAACACCGCTCTCCTGGTTCTCTTCTTATCTCTTTCATCACTCCTTCAGTGTCTTCTTCTCTGGTGCCTTTTCACCCCCGATTCCACTCTCAGTTGGGGTACAGGCTCAGTTCTGGATCTATACTTCTCTATCTATACCACCTCTCTTGGCTACATCATCTCTTCCTATGGATTCCAATATCACCTATATGCTGATGACACCCAAATCTACCTCTCCTCTCCCGCTCTTACGTCTCTTGTGTTGGACTGTGTTACTGCCTGCCTATCGACTGTCTTTGACTGGATGACTTCCTGTTTCCTAAAGAAAAACTTCTCTAAAACTGAAATTTTAGTCTTCCCTCCATCTAACGCTGACATTCCTGGGCCAATTTCCCTTCAGGTGAATGGTGCTACCATTACTTCTACCTCACGTGCTCATTGCTTCTGTGTCCTCTTCAACTCTGATTTCCCCTTCACTCCTCATATTCAGTCACAAACCAAATCTTGCTTCTTCTACTTAAAATACATTGCACTTGCCTATTTCTTAATCTAGACTTCATAAGAGCTTGGATGAGCAATTTAGTAATCTTCCGCCTTGACTTCTGTAACTACCTTCTTGCGGACCTGAAGGGATCCCAGATTCTCCCTCTGCAGACTCACTGTAATGAAAGCCTGTGCCAGGCTTATACACTGCACATCCCGTACCTCTCACACCTCGCCCCTTTGCCAATCTCTACACTGGCTCCCTGTTTCCTTTAGAATTGAATTAAAATTAATGGTCCTCATTTAAGGCCCTCCATAACCACGCCCCTGCCTACATCTCCTCCCTTATTAGCAAGTAGATCTATCCTGACCGCTTCACTCAGCCAACGATCTATTGTTAGCATCTCCTCATACCCGCATCCCCAACTCTTGCCTTCAGGACTTCTCCCGAGCTTCCCCCTTTTTATGGAACTCCCTCTGCCACAACATTGGACTCCTTCTCTCCAGTCCTTCAAGAAGTCTCTGAAAACACGTGCACCCGCTACTTCCATACCCAGCTATTTACTCTCCCATAGCATATCAGCCCTCTTACAGTGTAAGCTTTCGAGCAGGGTCCTCTCTTCTACTGTTCTGTTTGCTGACCGTGTATGTATTTTTGTCATTGTGTCTCACCCATTGTACAGCGCTACGTAACTTGTTGGTGTTTTATAAATACTTATAACTGTACACTCTCTTCCACTCTCAGTTCCTCTATCAGGTTCCTCATTATTCAATAAATGAATACCATCAAATATTTATTTACAGTGTTTTGGAAACACACAATTACTATTTGTTATTGGATTGGAAGGGTGGAGACCATTGATGCACTGGATGAACTACATATCTCCATTGAATACAAGTATGATGTATGCTATGTTACATGGTGCTGCTGGCTAGATGCCCTAAGAGGACCCACTTTTTCAAAATTTTCTTTTCAATTTCATTTTGTTTCTTGTCAAAGTGACATCCTAAGCATACTCAAATAATTTTGCCTCTTAAGCCTTTTTGTTCAGGATATGGTCAGATGCCCTTTGTAATCTGTAGCTTATCTAGGATACGGTCCTTGCACGCGTTATTCTTTCTGCTGTAAGGGCCCTTACGGCAGTCATAATCTTTAAGATCAAAGATGCGGACCAGCTCCAGCATCTCGTCAAATGCCATGTTGCTGGCCCGCTTCTTCCTGGGTGTCTCTGGGGTGGAAGCAGATGAGGAGGTGTCTGAATGGTACTCTCTGTCTCTTCCTTCAACCATGATAAATAATTTCTATATTTTTTGGCAATTGTCAAAACTCTCTACAAAAATGGCTCAATAAAGTTACGACATCCGGGCGCGCATGCGCGACCCGCGGACGATTCGGATCCGACCCGATTACGAATTATCGTATCGACAGAATTATCGGATCATTGGAAACAAAAAAAACAAGTGATACGCATTTACAAATACAAAATTTACAGAATCATCGATATAACCGATAATAGTTAAATATACGATGTCCAGAATTACCGAAATGGAACCGAAATCACGAATGGAACCGAAATCATGAATAGAGCGAAAATAAATTTCGATTTGACACATTTCAAGTCCATTCGAAAATTCCGAAAATATTTCGTTTCGGCTCGGAAAACTTTTCGGATCTGTCGGTTTCGGGTCCGATCCGATTCGGAAATTCGGCCGAATCCGAAAACCGAATCGGGAAATTTCGTGAAAATTCCGAAATTCAGAAACCCGAAACGCACATCCCTAATAGATATATCCTGAGTATCATTGACCTGAAAATATGTATCCAGAGCAGCACTAACTGCATCTTGAACCCCTGGTTTCAAAAGAAGGAGTGGGTCTAATCTCCACTGTCCCCCCCTTTATGGGTTAAGAGTCTAATCTGCAGGGATAGATCCGCATGATCAGACCACGTTATAGAGCCAATAGAGACCTTTTCAACTATAGGAACACAATCTGGCGATAGCAAGAAATAATCTATCCTAGAATAGGTATGATGGACTAGCGAATAATATGAATAATCTTTAACAGACGGATTTAATACCCGCCAAATATCCACCAGCCCCTGGGAATGAACAAATGCATGGAATTGTCGATCTTGATGGGACACAGTGGGGATTGTATTAGCACGTGTGGGGCCTAAAGAACGATCCAAAGGTGGACACAGGGTCGCATTAAAAAAATCCTCATCCTCATCTCCTCATACCCGCTTCCCTAACTCTTGCTTTCAGGACTTCTCCCGAGCTTCCCCCTTTTTATGGAACTCCCTCTGCCACGACATTGGACTCCTTCTCTCCAGTCCTTCAAGAAGTCTCTGAAAACATGTGCACCCGCTACTTCCATACCCAGCTATTTACTCTCCCATAGCATATCACCCCTCTTACAGTGTAAGCTTCCGAGCAGGGTCCTTTCTTCTACTGTTCTGTTTGCTGACCGTGTATGTATTTTTGTCATTGTGTCTCACCCATTGTACAGCGCTACGTAACTTGTTGGTGTTTTATAAATACTTGTAACTGTACACTCTCTTCCACTCTCAGTTCCTCTATCAGGTTCCTCATTATTCAATAAATGAATACCAGCAAATATTATTTACAGTTTCTTGGAAACACACAATTACTATTTGTTATTGGATTGTAAGGGTGGAGACCATTGATGCACTGGATGAACTATGCTATGTTACATGGTGTGCTGGTTAGATGTCCCAAGAGGACCCACTTTTTCTAAATATTTTCTTTTCAATTTCATTTTGTTTCTTGTCAAAGTGACATCCTAAGCATATTCCTGAGCATACTCAAATAATTTTGCCTCTTAAGCCTTTTTGTTCAGGATATGGTCAGATGCCGTTTGTAATTTATTTCCCAGTCATTTCAAATGTTATGTTTTTACACTCTCTGGATTTTGCAAACATATGATGATTTATTTTACTTTTGTTTTATATTGCTATTGGTGGTGTGCCACTCTATTACTTTTGACTGCTCTTTGCATGGGAATATCCCTTTAGTAGCCTACTTCTTTGTATTTTACATTGTAAAGATAGCCACAAGAGGGCAGTTTATAAATGAAATTCATTGTACTTCAGATACCTTTCCCATGCTTGTCTATTTACAACATACTAATTGAGATTTTCAGCCTGTTATTCTGATTATTTTTTATATATATACTGTATATATAATCCTTTTACATGGATGCAGTTATTAATTGTTTTTTTTCTTATTCGTATAGACTATTGATGGAGAAAGTATTAGGGGGATGTTCACTGACCCACTTACCACCGTGCTTTCATTCAAAAAAGGTGGCTTAACTTCAGCGAACTACAATGGAGCAAGTACAGCCAAACCACAATGTGAATGCATTCATTATTTAGGGAACTACCACTGTTTCCATGAGTCTACAACATAGTTTATGTCGTAGATTTCACGTAATTCCCACTGTTTTTTTCAGTTGAAGTTTCCTAGCATTGTCTCCTACCGCTGTTTTCACCAAAGCATATTCTCCAATATTGCAAACACAGGTGAAAGAATGGTAATTGGAAAATAGCCATAGTTTACACTTCTATGTAAGAATAACATAATTTAGCACTGTTCAGTTATTTGCAGCAACTTTGCCTGCCATGGCTAGATTTTACTTCTGTGTATAGCCAAAGTTCATCCTAGTTCATTCTTACCAGTGGTTATCATTGGTGATTTGTGAGTCACTCCTTACTTCTTACCATTTGTCACTTTCGGTTATTCATATATATTAAACATGTACGCTTAAACACTATAAGAATCGAAATGGAAAAAAGCTTTCTTTGCATGTTTTATAAAAAAGGCAAAATAAACCTGTCACTTTCAGATTCATGTTGCTGCATTTTCTTATTATTTCAAATGTTGTGCACTTCTTTTTCAAAACAATGCTAATTTTTTATTTTGCCTTCCTCTTCTAGGACCACGTTTTAATTATGTATATATCATTTTTAGGCCAGTGTCAGATGAATGCATTATGTGCACCAAAACTGACGTGCCGTTGTCATATTTCGACGGGGCTGGCCACACATTGTAGCGTGCACAAACTGTGAGCGCTACAGCAGACGTGCTGAAAGCCTCCCCGTCAAAACGCTGCGATGCGCATTCGATGAGGCTGCAAAGCACGATCCTCCATAGGAGGATCAAGCCTTGCAGCGCTGAGTGCAGTAACTGTGCTCAGGGAGGTGACCAGACGAGCGTCAGAGTGGAAGGAATGTCCACGCTCACAGACATTCCTTCCACTCTGAAAAACGCTCGTCTGACACTGGCCTTATTGTTATTTAGCATCTCCAGAGGTAGCTAATCTGGAAAAATTCCAAAACAAACACAATTTAAAATACTAGTAATAAAACCATTAATCCACCACCTCCACTCTCAGAGACCCCCTCTGCTACCCAATGCCACTTCCTGCCAGCCACTGAGGAGGAAGTAAATTCCTTATTGTCCTCCTCACATCTCACTACGTGCCCGCTTGACCCCATTCCCTCACATCTGATACCTTCACTCTCCTCCTCCCTTACCCCTGATCTCACACACATCTTCAACCAATCTCTCTACCGGCTACTTCCCATCCACCTTCAAACACGCACAGGCTACCCCTTTACTAAAGAAACCTTCCCTCGATCCCAACTCTCAACCCAATTATCATCCTGTATCCCTGCTTCCATTTGCCTCTAAGCTCCTGGAAAAACTAGTTTTAAACCACCTTTACCTCTTCCTGTCCTCTAATCCCCTACTTGACCCCCTGAAATCAGACTTCTGTCCCCTACACTCCCCCGAAACTATCCTCACCAAAGTCACCAATGACCTCCGAACTGCTAAAAACCATGGTCACTATTCTATTCTCATCCTGCTTGAACTCTCGGCTGCTTTTGCCACTGTCGATCACCCCCTCCTTCTACAGACTCTCAGCTTGCACGGTCTTTGTGACACGGCACTCTCTTGGATTCACTCTTATCTGCCTAACAGGTCTTTCTCTGTATCATTTGCTGGTAACTCCTCCTCTTCAATGTCTTTATCAGTTGGTGTACTTCAAAGCTCTGTCCTTCGTCCTCTGCTCTTCTTTTCTATCTTCACCTCCTCTCTGGGAAAAATTATTAGCAGGTTTGGCTATAATTGCCACCTCTATTCTGATGATTCTCAGATCTACCTCTCTACCCCTCATCTTTTTCCTCCTGTCCTTTCAAAAGTCAGCGACTGTTTATCTGGCATCGCTTTCTGGATGGCCTCTCACCACCTAAAGATAAACATGTCCAAGACTGAGCTCCTACTAATTTCTCCCTCTAATGCCTCCCACCTCCTGGCTTCTCTATCTCCCCATCAAGCCTGGTTCGCTGTCTCAGAGTTACACTTAACTCTACTCCTTCCTTCATCACCCACATTCAATCTCTTTACTCCTCCTGCCGCTATCAATTGAGTAATATTTCCTGAATTCTGCCATTTCTTACCACTGACACCACAAAGCAACTCATCCATACTCTTGTAATCTCCCGACTTGACTATTGTAATAATCTTCTAGTTGGACTCTCTCTCTCCGATCTTGCCCCCCTACAATCCATTCTGAATGCTTCCACCAGGCTCATCCACCTCACTCGCCGCACTATCTCAGCTGCTCCTCTCTGCAAGTCCCTTCACTGGCTCCCCATCCACTGCAGAATTAAATTTAAAATCCTCACCCTGACCTACGAAGCTCTCATTAACTCAGCCCCCTACCTGTCCTCACTAATCACCAACTACACCCAAGCCCACTCACTAAGATCAAACATTGACCTGCACCTAGCTTCTCCCCACATGTCCTCTTTCCATGGTAGACTGCAGGATTTTTCACACGCAGCCCCCATCCTCTGGAACGCTCTCCGTCATATGGTCAGACTTTCTCCCAGTTTCTCCTCCTTCAAAAGCTAAGGGAATTATGTAGGGTAAAGGCGCAATATACAACGTAGTGGTCAGAAGAGATACCAATAAACACGATCGCCAATACACCCACACGTGTCATCCCTAATCAATTACCCCTAATAAAAATTACAAAACAGGGGAGGAGGGGTGTGGCGCTTCCCAGTGTTAGACAAATGGTGAGTTTGCACACATCCAAAAGATCACTTAGCTTGAATCAGTTGTATATTTCAGCAATAAGATCAAATACAACAATAAGAAAAAGACACATAGTGTGATACAGTTTATATGACCAAATATCATGGTTATCTGGATGCACCATTTCTGATTGAGGCCAGGGGGGGGCTATATGAAATCCACCCACGAGTGAATACACTAGTCAGGCTAGGCTCTTTAAAGTGTGAGTTTTGGTCCATCTGTTGGCATAAATTTTCTTATAAACTGTATCTCAAACTGTATAAATGGTTTAATAGATATTGAACAAAAACAGGAATATTTTTAACATTGAAACCTATGGGATTCGCCTGATTAAACCTGCCGAATTAAACCACCGAAAATCAGGGCATTTCACTGACATTTCACTGCTGTTCGGTGTTCTGTGAATAGATCAGCCATTGCTTCTCTATGGGGACTTTCACTGCTGCCAAACAGCACTGTATTTCGCCGGCAATTTGCCAAAATTTGGAGAACTGCCTGCTTTTTGAATAGCCAAATTGCCACGAAAATGCACATTATAGGGAAATTCACTGTTTGGTGTATTTTCGGATCTCTGTGAATAACCCCTTATGTTGTGTCTTACTCACAAACCGCTGAATTTCACCAAAATTCTGGTGACATGCCAGATCTTCAGTATTTCAATTTGACAGGTTTAAAAAGGCGAATCCCATAAGTTTCAATGCAATACATGGAATATATATATATATATTTTTTTGTAGCTTGGATAAGCCGTGGTAGTCCAGATGTCACAATCAGTATAGCAGTATGTAGTGATACCTTCTTTTTTTAAAGACTGTTTATTCTTTTCATTTTTTGCAAAAACTCTTATTTTATTTTCTAGAACAGCTTTTTGTATTTTCTTAGACAACATTTTTGTTTTTCTTATTTTTTAAAACACTTTTTTGTAACAGACTTTATTTTTCTATTGGAAAGGTCCTTTTTCATTATTTGGACACATTTTAATGATTTATACTCTTATTAGTATAAGTACCGGCTGGGTGGAGTAGAGGTAACATCACTGCTCTATATCCGTGGAGAGAGACTGTGGAGACACAGGTTCGATCCCGGCAAGAGCACCTCTCCAGTAAGTGTCCTTGGCAAGACACCCAACGGTACATACTCGCCACTCAGGACATACTTGAAAGTGAGAGAAATCTCAATGTATCCTTCCTGCTAAAATCCTTTCTAAAAAAAATAAGGAGAATTGGAGTCTTTCTTATTTTTATTTTTATTTCAGTTCAGTGGACATGCTAATTAAGCGCAATGCTATGCAATTCAGAGATTATCGGCACAATTTGACAGTTTTTGCCAATGTATGATAATTGCTTTGGCGTTTCCAGTTTTCGCAAAATACTGTGACAATTCAATAAGTAGTGAATTCACCGTATTTTCGGCAAAATCTAATTGCCAAAGTGCAGTGAATTACAGCGAAGAACATTGTGACTAGACCCTTATGACTCAGATTGTCCTTGTTAGCCTCCCTGCGGTACTACTTTCTGGCCTCTAAATGCCTTTCAATGACTACATATCAATATATATATTACTCGTGTGTGGCTATTTGAAGTTTCATTAAAGCTAATAAGCATGTAACCGGTTAAATACTTTCTAAAAAAAAACAGTTATATTTAGAATGTCAGATATGAAACAATGATTCACTCCTAGTTTTACTTGACCTGTAACTGACATTCTCAAAAAGAAGATAAATTGTTATCTTCATAAGGTATATTTCTTTAGCTGCACCAGTCGTTTTGCAGGTATTGTAGTCAAACTATATAAATGTGTGTTTATATTGCTTTTTGCTTTACATTTTTATATGGTTTTCAGCAATACAAACCAAAGGAAGATAAATTAAAGTGCATTATTGATATGTTTTATAACTCTCCCAGTCTCCAATATATACAGCATTTTATAATATCCCTGGCACTCACATGTGAAATGAGGTTGTCTGCCTTGTTGCATTTTAGAATAAAAGATTAGCAAACCATCCGCATCATTCTTTAGACAAAATTTCGAAATTAACTTGTTTTTAGTAGAATTGCATGCCATGTGTCTGTCTTTGCTAGAGTGAAAATCAGTGGGAGATTTTGTAATCCTAGCTGCTTGAATTTTATTTATACATTTTTAAATCCTTACGTTATGGACAAATGAAAACAAATTCCCTCAATTAATTAAAAAAGAGTGAATAGAGGCATTAGTAGGGATAGACACACTGCTTATTGAAGCATGTAATGTCTTATTATTATGATCCTTTAATACTGGGATGCCTTTAAAGAGCATTAACCTATGATAGCTGTCTTTTGACAATGATCCTGGGGCATGAGCCACTCGTTATTTTCCTGATAATTAATTGTCAGTACATGTGTAAAACAAAAGAAACTCTATAGGTTTATATCAAGATTAGTACTGCCTTAAAATATTAATCAGCCTGCTAGAAAACAGAGATATTATTCCATTGAGCATGAGAACATTTTGATATATAATTTATGTAGGTGAATTATTCAGTATTCATGCAAATTAACTTATTTCTGGCTGCTTTTGTGAATGCCATTTTAACCGTTGGCCTTATGTGTACTTCATAACATAAATATTGAAAGAAATATCTATGCTGATATTGTAGCCCAATAGCCCATATGTTAGGAAGGATGCAAAAATTTTTGAAAAAAATTAATATTAAAATTAATATAAAATATTAATATTTAAGAAAACAAATAATTTGATTTGCATAGCGATATAAACCATTCTCTATCATATTCACAAACGGAATTTTAAATAATAGGATCGCAATCATTATATTGCTTTCTGAAGGCAGGCTTTTTGTATAAGCATAAAAATACTTGTGTAAACCGACTTACCACGACTGACCCAGAAATAGTGCTAAAGCTCTCGTACCTGCAGGTATCTTTTTTACCATGCTGAGACAGAAAAGGGGGAACTTTTAAAAAAAAATCTGAACCCAAATCATATTATTTTCACTTCTTGTACATCCATGTGTGTATTTTATTAGAAAATATATTTAATATTCAAAACGTGACAATAACAATAACAAGAGCCGATCTGGCTCCGAAATTGCACCGAATTGTGAATTTTCACATCCGGTGCAATTTCGTGGCCATTCGGCTAATCAAAAATCATGCATATTCAATTTACTATTGGACAAATTGACCGTAATTAGTTTTGCCGGCCCTAGACGGCTGTTTTGTGTTTACGTTTGATTTTGTGCATTATCTGTAAGATATAACTCTTTAAATAAAGAATTGTAAAAAAAAAAAAAGCTAATGAAATATTGGAAAATTGCTTGAGAAATAGGGTGATTTTCGTTAGTGAATTCCCCATAGAGAAGTAATGGTTAATCTATTCCGGGAACACCGAACAGCACCAAAATGTCAGTGAAATGCCCAGATTTTCCGTGATTTCATTCAACAGGTTTAATCAGGCGAATCCCATAGGTTTTAATGTAAAGAAAAATCCCCCCTTTTTTAAATATTTATTCAACCATTTATTATTTTTCACTTGCAGCAAAAATTCTGTTTATTTATAAATTTTTAATGATTTTTTTAGGCATTTTTCTGGATTTTTATCAGCAAAATAGTTTTTCAGATTTTTAAAAAAAAAAAAATTTTTTTTCTCTAACAGACCTTTTAATTATTCATAGAATGTTATATATTATTTCCAGGCATTTTAGAGCAGTAGTTTTGTACAAACACCTTTTAAAAGTTGCAGGTATTTTCTGTTTTTTTTTTACCCGTTTGTCGGCTTGTCTGCTTTTTCTGTCGGCCTGTCGGCGCTCTGTTTGGCGGATTGTCAGCTTTTTTTCGTATCGATTCAGCGGTGTTGCAGTGGATCATCGGATGCATTTGGCGGGTTTTCGGATGCGTTCTGCGGCTTGTTTCGTGCACTTCAGGGACCCTGCAGTGAATGCTGAATTCACCGCAGGGTCGGCGAATCGGACTAGCCAAAGTACGAGGAACTGGAGAGCACCGAAATGTCGGTGACATTTTGGTGCTCTCTGAATAACCCTGTAAGGATCTTAATCCAAAGGTCTTCAAAATATCAGATCTCCTCTGTCTTTTAATCCTAGGAGCATAAAATTGGCGGGTGATGTGTTTTCCACAATAGTGGGATAAGGACCCATGCAGCTGGAATCATATAAAATAGTATTGATTTCTGGAAAGTGGAAAGAGAAGGTGATTTGCAGCTGAAGAAATACATTGAGTGTGAAATCAAGCATGAATCCAATCACTTCCTGATTTATCCCTCGAATAGTGTCTCAGAATTGGATTGTGGGCAGTCTCATTTACGTGTATATGCAGGCAGGGTCCCATCTTCCAACCACAGCAACAGCAAGTGTTGCACCAACAGGTGTACCGAACACATCTCAGCAAAGTCAGGCTGCTCACATTGTAGGAGGAGAAGCACAAAGAGGCCAGCTGAAATTCCACTAAAAAGAGAAGAGACAAATAGCAGCAATGTCATGTGGGTAGGAGGTTGGAGAGAACAAAACAAATAAGGTCGCCAGGTCCATTCTAGAAAAAGGTGGAACCAAACCAGGTGGGGAAAATGAGGCCTGGGGCTACAATCTCTATATAACTAAAGGTGGGGAGGCCAAAGATACCCTGACCTCTCAAATGACAGTATATAATGGGATCTCAAGAACCACCGCCTCTCCTTTCAGCCATTTGCTGGCTTATGCTTTTTAAGAAATGGTGCGTAATCAAACAATGTGCTATCACCTTCACACTTACTGCGAGTGTGGGAAATGAGAAGGTGAATTATTGTTGGACCTTTGTTCACATTATAATTGAAAAATGAATAATGCTGCAGCTTTAGAAAAATAAAATAAAAGTTTTCCATTTTTTGAATTTATTTTTTATAAAAAACATGGGTTATAGCCGATGCATTGCACAATGACCACAGTGGGTGGGGGAAGACCTTCAGCAAAGGCTGATATCCAAGATGTTAGTCAATTGTGAATGAAGCCCTCATTTGGTACTGAGCTGCATGACTCAAACTCCACGCTGATTGAGTCCCCCAAATCCTACAGGGAAACAAGAGGATGCACTTACCAATTTGCCCACAGTGAAGGTGTGTAATAACCCCTTCACTCTTTAACTCTGTACAGTGGCGGAAGTACCAGGGTCGCAGCGTTCGCAGTTGCGACCGGGCCCTGGCATTCCGCCACTGGAGGGGGGCCCAGCGCCGCCGCCAGATTCTGGCAAAAAGCGCCGGAATCTGGGAGCAGCGCCGCCAGCTGTTCCCCTCCCTGCGAGCGGCCCGCTGGCTTGCAGCTTGGCCGCTCGCGTGGGATGGAAACTAGCTGACCAGCGCACAAGATCTCGCGAGAACTCGGCTGCGCTGGTCATGTGGTTTCCGGTGAGCGGCCAGGCTGCATGCTTTCAGCGGCCGCTCACCTCGGAGAGGAACGGCGGCAGCAGAGGAGCTGAGGTGAGCTGGGGGGCCCTATATACCCATAAGAGCTGGGGGCAAATCTATCCATAAGCTGGGGCAATATATCCATGAGCTGGGGCAGTATCCATGAGCTGGGGCAATATATCATGTGCTGGGGCAGTATATCCATGTGCTGGGGCAGTATCCATGTGCTGGGGCAGTATATCCATGTGCTGGGGCAATATATCCATGAGCTGGGGCAGTATCCATGTGCTGGGGCAGTATCCATGTGCTGCGGCAGTATATCCATGTGCTGGGGCAATATATCCATGAGCTGGGGCAGTATCCATGTGCTGGGGCAGTATATCTATGAGCTGGGGCAATATATCCATGTGCTGGGGCAGTATATCCATGAGCTGGGGCAATATATCCATGTGCTGGGGCAGTATATTCATGTGCTGGGGCAGTATATTCATGTGCTGGGGCAATATATCCATGTGCTGGGGCAGTATATTCATGTGCTGGGGCAGTATATCCATGTGCTGGGGCAGTATATTCATGTGCTGGGGCAGTATCCATGAGCTGGGGGCAAATATATCCATGAGCTGGGGCAATATATCCATGAGCTGGGGCAATATATCCATGAGCTGGGGGCAAATATATCCATGAGCTTGGGGCATATATATCCATGAGCTGGGGGCAAATATATCCATGAGCTGGGGCAATATATCCATGAGCTGGGGGCAAATATATCCATGAGTTGGGGGCAAATATATCCATGAGCTGGGGCAATATATCCATGAGCTGGGGCAATATATCCATGAGCGGGGGCAAATATATCCATGAGCTGGGGGCAAAAATATCCATGTGTGAGCTGGGGCAATATATTCATGTGTGGCCTGGGGGCAATATATGTCCGTGTAAGCTGGGGGCAATATATATATCCGTGTCAGCTGGGGGCAATACTATCTTTTTTATATTGCAGGAAAAAAAAAGCAAAAATATAGATCTTTTTTTGGGGGGGTTGGGGGGGCCCTTCATGGATTCTTGCACCGGGGCCCTCAGGTTTCTAGTTACGCCAATGACTCTGTAGCCATCACACAAAAAGCTACACAAACACCCTGACAAACACAGAGTCTAAATGCACTGTAATAATAATGTGTGCATTATTTGACAGGCAGACCTCTACTAGTTTATCCTGTAGCGGAGACTCGGAAGTCTCAGCAATTCAAACAGTTACAGCAAATCAGCTATCATGTCCAATGTACTGTATGTTTAGAGACATAATCTGGAGCCCAAATGCAATTGAAATTTGTTTGCAAAATATGAACTGTATTTGCATTTCTCCAGAATATGTCCAGATATGTCCAGTTGGAAAAAAGTTACCAGCAAAGGCTTAATGATCTTGACATGTATAGCGTGGAAAAAAGACGAGACAGAGTAGATATGATAGAAACATTTAAATACATAAAGGGAATCCACAAGGTAGAGGAAGGGAGTATATTTAAAAGGAAACAAAGTAGCAAAACAAGAGGACATAGTCTTAGATTAGAGGGGCAAAGGTTTAAAAGTAACATCAGGAAGCATTATTTTACTGAGAGGGTGGTGGATACATGGAACAGCCTTCCAGTTAAAGTGGTAGAGGCCAAAACAGTAATTGAATTTAAGCAGGCATGGGATAGACATAAGGCTATCCTAAACAAAAGATAAATCCAGGTAAAGTATCCATGTAATTGGGCAGACTAGATGGGCCGAAAGGTTCTTATCTGCTGACATTTATCTATGTTTCTATGTTTCAGATTAAGTAAACTTGAATTCTTGCACCTGATGTTGCTTTTGAAGAGCGAATTAACTCTATCGTGGTAGGGAAGATGTTAACAGGATTTGAAGAGATGAAACTACCCAAATCCAGGTGTTCAAAGTTTGTCGCATGACTCCCAAAAAGGACTTGAAGCTGCATTTGCCGCTAAAGGTGCTTCAACAGATTACTGAGTTGAGTCTGACTATTTATTCCAATGCGGTATTTCAGTGTTCTCTATTTACAAAATTCCATTAATTTCGAAAATCCATATTTTTATTTATTATGATTGAGTATTGACTGTAGACTTGTCATGGCCCTCGCCGCCTCCATCGTAAGAAGGGTAAATCAAGTGCTGTTCTAACTTGTAATCCACCCAGGCAGCACCTTTCCTGTACTGTCCTTGCTGAACTAAACCCCTGCAGCAATGCTCTGGCTGAATCCACAGGTGTTGCCTAATTGACTCTGATGAGGCCTCCTCAATGGGAGGCCACGCCCTTGCTCCAATGCTTCTGCATGGTGTTTTGCTCAGTGTGCTAGAGACCTGTGTCCTAACAAGAAGCTGATCCTGCTGTCTCATGTCTATCAGACAGTTGCCTTTGTTTAATGGATCTCCTTCTCTCTACCTGCTCATGAACCTTGGCTTCTTTCTGGACCTTGTTTATGGACTATGCCTCTGGATACCACACTAAAGACCCCTTTGTTTCCAAGGACCCCCTGTTGTCTTACTGTGGACTTACAGTATCTCCATTCTATTTACTCTTGTTTACCTGCCCACTAGCCCTGCAACCAGCCTTGGTTCATATTCCGTCTCTCTATGTCCACGTCTCTTCTTTCTTTGCCCCTTTTATCTATAGTCTGTGTTTAGTCTAGCAAGTGTCTTTCCCCTTTCCTGTCTAAGCTATCTGTACTGAGTCTTGTTCTTCAGTTCAACCCCTTCCATGTCTCGTCCAGCTACCTCTATTGTTTAACCCCGTCTCCTTTCTAGCCCCTCTCGAGTTCATTGCTGTGTTCTCCTGAGTATATACTAAACCCTTGTTTACTTCCACCATCCGTGCATTTACTGTGTGTCACTGCAACCCTGAGCTCATACCCTCGATCCCCTATATCGAGCGTTATAATATTTTTGTGGGAAAAAAAAAGTAATTTAAAGAATTATAGCATAAGGCTTCAACATTACAAATTCCAAAAAAAGATCTTAAAACTTTCTGAAGGCACTGTAAGTTATAAAAACTGAGACCACTTCTTTGAGCATGTAGGTTTTAAAGGATATGTCAGCACTGAGGGTTCCCATTTATAAAATAACAGTTGTGTTTTTTTAATGTTATACATCAGTAGGGGTAGAATCTGAAATGTATACAGCGATTTTTTTTTATTATTATTATTTTTTTTATAGGAAACCATTTGGAAATTGCTAATAGGACTCATGAATGATTAAAGTATTTCGGCCCATATTTTTGGAATTCTATCTTCACTTTTGATAGCAAAGGGGAGATGTTTAGTGTATAAAGGGTTAATTTAATCTTGTGCGTCTCATTGCTGTATTCAGGGTCATGGTTTCAATGTAAGTGGGAACTTTATGTATTTTGCCAATGTGTCCAGATGAGCTGCAGAGTAACCATAGCTTCTTTCTGTCATATCGCAGATGCGCGGGTTTAACAGCTACAATGTATTTTCCATTAGATGCCATAAACAACTGTGGAAAGACATGAAAACTATGCCCATTTGCACCATAGACCTATACAATATATGTTGCCAATAACTGTTTAACAGCAGATACCATTTAGTTTAGTATAATTATAAAAAACACTCTATAATAATGTTTTACGTTATCTGGTTTGCGATGCACCAAAGCATTTCAATTGACGGCAGAAATTTTATTCTGTCAAGTAAAACATTTGCCCTATCACTTACAGGTTAAAATGAAACCTTGCTTCCAGTCTACAGTGAACACATAAAAATGAGGTCAGGCTCATCATTGCTTGAGAAGGATTTGCTATAAAGAGCAGTGATGTGACAAGGTTATTTGTAAGCAAAATATAACCTCAGTATTCAAAATGCTGCACTGCAATACAGGGCTTTGTCCTAGTTTAACAATGCATTCAGCGCTCACGATGACTCTAGTTGTTTTTAACCTGAATGCAATACTGCTTTTGAGTCTCTAATAGCCAAGGTTAAGCTCACTTGATTATCTAATCACCTATGTATTTGTTTTAAAGTACATTTTAAAGTGCATTTCTAATTTTATTTTGGTAATAAATTTAAAACACCAAAAAAATGTTAAAATAGAGAAAAGCATAATACTAAATAATTGCAGTTTGTCATTTTTAGTGCTTCAATTTATGAATAAAGAGGCTTTGTAATATACGCAAAAGCTCATTGTTCATGGAAGCGCCAGTTAATGGAATATATAGAAAATTAGCAAAGTATGTTTACTTAACAACTGGCAATTCATAAATTCATTATATCTGGAAAAACAAATCACTGCAATTGCTTTAATAGGATGCCTTTAAAATGTCTAATTTACATTTCTGCCTCCCTTGGCTAAGATATTACTTCATTAAGATTTCCCCTTCTCTAAATTAGAGAAATTTTAATGACTGCTCTTATTTACTGCTTCCATATGTAAGTAGTTATCTTTCGTACAAATGGAAATGAAACCAAAAATTGCAACAAATGAAGCCAAGCCGCTGAGTGCATGAGCTCTTTTAAGGAGAAAGTGCATGTGCCTCATTGAATTAACTTTAACCTATGTGTCTATTGAGCAGATATCCTCTAATGTAAAGCTGTGCCTTTCTCTCTCTCTCCTTTTTTTAAGATCTCATTAAAATTTATTTTGAATTGCAGAGAGCACTTTATCACATTTTTTTTCGTTCAATAACGTCTGTGAATATTAAACACCTGGTAAGTCTTTGTTCCCTTGGGACCTGGTGCTGCTGTGTTCGCCCCTTGACCTGGAGGAGCGTAGTTCAACTATTTGTGATCCACTCCGATTTAAACCGTCAAAGTACTCTGAAGAAAAACACCTGTCTGTGCACACTGACCACAGGTCAACTTCAAGAAATTGGACTCAGAGCTTCCCTGCAGGTGTTTCCTACTTTGTGCCAAAAGAATACATACACTGGATGAAAGAAAGACAAGAGAAAATGTCTGACTAATATTAAGAAAGTAATAATAACCACTGCTTGCTGTAAATTCCAAGAAACAAAGCATTAGAGCAAGGTCTCTAGTCATCTCGTAGGGTTCAGCATCAAGTGGCGTTTAGCTCCACAAATACGTCTGCTTATTCTTATACTATGTCGTTTTATTAACGATGTTACCAAATTCTTGCTGAGTTCTAGGCAGCTGTAATATTGCTGAAAAGAGTCCAGTGAAATAGAGGAAGATAATCATTTTCTTAATGAAATTACAGAGTTTGCTTTGCTTTCTGTTCGAGATAACAAAAAATAAGAACTAAAAGGGAGGCACATTTTTTTGTACAAATGTTTACATTTTATTACTTATTTTTGTAAATATGCCAGAACAATGCGGAGCCCAAAATAAGTAAATGCACAGAAAATAATTTTTATTTATTGGCTAGTTCTATCAAGACAAACATAGCACACTAGGAAAAATAACATCTCATTTTTCCCCCTTTTCTTATTTTAGCTGTCATAAAAGTTAGATGTTGAATACAGTGTTACTCGAAGGTTCACTAGCGAGTGCCATCACATTCAATGTGTTCACAGAGGTAGGAATTTTTAAAAATAGTAATTTTAAAATATTATATTGCGTTACAGATTTTAGGTAAGTTAACAAAGTGAAAGATTAGAATGACTTTTAACCTTTTCACTACCAAGCTCGAGTTAACTCGTTTTTGCTTTACTATACATTGAAAAGCATTCATTTGTATATCACTAGAGTTCAGAATCTATCATTCCAACAATATCAACAAAATCTCAGAACCACCATTTGTGTGCAAAGTTAATATTTTATCCTATATGAAAACGTTAACTTTGCATCTCATGTTTTAAATAAATGGTATATAACAATATAACAATTTTTTCAACAAAACAAAAAATGTTTGCTATTGAAGGAGTTAAGGTTCCAATATTATATCTTTTTTTCAAATTAAATTTACGTCTTTAAATTGGTTTAATAATTTATTGATTAGTCATTAAAACAGTTAACATTATATAATATTCCATTTGGTCTAATTAAAGGATTATTTGACAATATGAATTTTTTCTTAATTTCTATTTATTTTGCCCTTGCACCAATTTAAAACACTACCGGCCACATTACATTCCTGATGTTAAAACGGGGGTGCTAGGGAGAAAAAACTGCGCCCTCAGTTTTCTCCCTACCGCCCCCGTTCTAATGTGGGATTACAATGCAGGCGCTTAAAAAGCTGCCTGCATTGTTACCACGTGCTGCGCCTCGGAATGCTCGCTGCAGCGCTGAGTGCCGCCGCGAGCATCCACTCGATGTCCATAGGACTCCATTGAGCCAGACGCCAGGTCGCGAGATCCGGCCGGTCAGCGTAGTGATACGCAGGGGGAGACTGAGGAACTTTTCCCCCCAGTCTCCCCCTGGTCCTGGACGGAGGAGGCGGTTGGTTGGAGTCGCGGTTCTCGCTGCGGGACAGGAGGTGAGTATACAATTTTATTTTTTTTGGATGGTGTTAACGGATTCTGCAGAAGCGGTATCCGTTAACACCAAGTCCTGGCTGTGGTTAACTTTCTGTTAACTGCAGCCAGACGTTAATCAGCGCTAGTAGATTGTAATACGAACGCTGATTAACACTTTGTGCTCCCCATGTTAAGTATAGGGAGCGCAAAGTACAGTAACCTTGTGCTGAAAAGCGCAAGGTACCAAACACAAACGGGTTACTTAACCCGTTAGCGTTTGGATTGTAATATGCGGTAGCCACCACGGCAAACATTAATGCTCACGCAGGTGAGCGTTAATGTTAGCACTTAGATTGTAATGTGGCCCTATTGGTCCTCTTAGATTGGGAGCTCTCTAGCAGGGCCCTCCCTCCTATTTTTATTTTTGTTTAACTTGCATGTATATTTGTTCCTCTGTCTCACCCACAGTAAAGCACTACGTAGCTTGTTGGCACTTTATAAATACTAATAGCTGTAATTGCACTATTCCATAGTTCAGGGCTCAAAATTTCCACTACTAGCATTTGGCGAGTGGAAATTAAGTGAGGGCGAGTGAAATGCACACGCAGGCAGCACAATAAATTATTTCATGCTGCATATTCCAGTGGTGCCACCGTGCAGCCCCCCCTTCCCCAGGCTGCACAGTGGCAGGGATCAGCTGCCTAATCTGACCAAGCTCCTCTCTGTCACTGGCAGTGGGGTGGAGACTGAGGAGCTTCCCTGCCTCCTCGCTCTGCTCACAATGGGGTCTGATGACTGGGTATACATTTATCTAGGATCTGATGTCTGAGTATTAATGTTGTTTTTGTAACTTTATTCTAAATAAAACCTTTAATTTCATAAGATAATTTAAGTGGGCATGTTTAGGGCAGAGTTAAGGGCTGGGTAGGGGTTTGGTGGAGTAACTGGTGGTGAGTAACTCTTATTGCCTGGTTAGTAGCTTGGGATTTGAAATTTTGAGCCCTGCCATAGTTGATGCTAATGCAGTGTCTCGATATGTAGTCATTAGCATTAGTGTCAGGATAGAAAGTCACCCAGCATGCAGACAAAACACAGTTAAGCAAAAAAAAAAAATGAATCTGACAGGCTGGTCCTTTAGAATGGCCAGTACTAAGCTCAATACAGTATATGGGGAGCAAAATCTGTTTTTAGCGTCTCCACAAGTGAAGTATTCCAAGAGGCTGGTGCAATTTACCAGGACACAAAATAAAACATTTTAACACCTCTTAAAAGCTGGTGTTAAATGATTCTGCAAATGCAAAATCATTTAACACTCTCCAAAACCCCCCTGAAAAGCTCATACTCGCCTCTCATCCCGCTGCAAAAAGGAAGGCCCGATCAGCAGCTTCTTGCCAGGAGCAGAGTGAGACTGGAAACAAATAATTCTTAGTCTCGCTCCACAATCACTCCACAGTGCTGCGAGAGCGAACTCGCAGCTCGGAAGCACAAGCCTCCACTAATACACCAATACTCGCAGTGGTGCAGAAGCGCTACTGTGGGTGTCAGGAAGCTTAGTGTTGTGTTCCAGTTGAGGTGCTGAGATAGCACATTACCCAGAATATGACATTAACATGGAGAAGGTAAGGGAAAATCTGCAAGCATAGTTAGTATCCACTATGGAATATAGCCCTATGTTTTTTAAAAACTAAAAGATCGTTTTTGTTTCCTCAATCTGCAATTTTCATCGTTAAAGTGGTGACTACATGCATGTGTGAATAAGATAATACTCATTGAAGAAGGAATATAATTGCAAACCTATGCTTAAAATGGCCTTTATTCCTTAACATTGTGTTTAAAGTCTGTTAGAGAAAAACAACGATCAGAACTCATATTAGCAAATTAGGTTTTTAAAAGGATTAAAAGTTGTAACAAGGTCCAAAATTAGTAAACTTGGAGGGAGGGATTGAACATTATATTAAGTAACCTCCTCACTTCTTCCTAGTTGAACAATGGAACAACTAAAATACAATTGTATTCACCCTTCTAGAAGCAAATGGAAGTCATCACTTTACATCAAGCAGTGGGTATGATTTCTGCCAGGACTCATAACACTGTTCTATTGTTGATGTGCCTCAGTCAGGGTCACTTAGCAGTAGGAATGTCAACTTGTCAAGTGCTTTTAAAACTGTAACACTAGAGACATATAGCACCAATTTCTTGAGACGCCAGAGGACCGGATTCCCCAAATGTGCTTACTTTATACAGTAACAAAATGTGATTGGAAGGCACTGTCCAGAGCCACTGGAAAAATACTGAGGACATTTTCAAATATCTATCTCCAGAGAGAAACTATTTATACAACATTTAGTTTTATTATTTTTGTTAGAACATAACTTTAAGCTTTTCACATCAAATTGTTCACACTTTGCTTTTGAGCTGTTTATTAACTTCATCTTTATTTGTAAACTAACAAGTAAAGAACAAAATTGGAAATCTATTTTTGTAATGATTGTTTAAATTGGCGAAAAAATGTTTTGACTGTTTTCACTGTACCTGAATGTATTTTAAAAGACACTTGAGGCACCTGAACAAGTTTATTGCATTATAGTGGTCACAGTAGTCTGTCTCCTGGCAATGATGCCAATTATTTTAAAGACTAACTCCTATTGCCCTGGTTTCCAGTGGTTAGTAAAAAAAAAAACAAGGGCCTGTGGTCAGATAATCCTTTTATACAATTCCCTACAATAAAACCTCAATGAAAATCCCACAACAGCCACACACATGTTGAGCACCATAATCTCGGTTTCCCATTTGATGAACTCAATTAATTACTCTCACCCTAGTAAATAGAAGATAATGCCAAATTCACATCAGTTCTTGGGTGCTATTCATGTATTCCGATGCATGAAAATATCAGGATGTTAGTGCTTTCTGTTTGTATAACCAGTTTAATAGTTTAAGTTGAGCTTCGTTGGTTATGCATTTAAATATCTTCAAAGTTTCTACAGAGTAAGATTAGAGACCAGGAACTTGCCTGGAAATTTGTAAATATTCCCTAATTTCAAGAAAGGAAGATACCATTACACATTAGTGTATCGTATTAATTTTCAAATATACGCATCATCTAATAGTATCTAAGTATTTTGATGCTTTAAAACAAAGTGGTTAATCTAATTTGCACCTTTAACCCCTTCAGTACTGAGCCATTTCACTCTGTGTGCTGATCTCATTTTGACCATTTTATGCTCATCCTTTTTTAAACGCTATTTGAAGTCATATAGTACTTAGTATATCCCCCTCCTTCTCCCTTAAACCCTCCTCCTACATTGTAAATTCTTTAACAATCTGGGCACTTTTACCAAATCTCAATCTCTCTTTCCTCCAAGCGTACACAGACAGAACCACATTTATTCACTTTGATGTCCCTCCCATCCACCCTCTCGATCCACCCCCCACCCTCCCGATCCACCCCCCTAGCCAGGCCCTTTCTCTAATTTCAGGTCTCCTTTTCAGCTGTTTCCTCTTCTCTCTATAATTACTCTTATTAAGCTCAAGCTTCTGGTCCTTCTTATGCAAGTCCTGCTATATTCTGTCTGGTCACCAGCTTTACCTTCCCTCTACTCTCATTTGTTTTACATACCCCCATCCCTTAGATTATAAACTCATTTGATGCCTGGCTGAGCACTTGGTTAAAGTGCTGTATTACCTGGCAATTATTCTATAGGCAGTATTGTCTCATTTATTATGTATGTCTCATGTTTGTGCTCTGCCATTGCAAACCGTTACGGAATATGCTGTATAAATTATGTAACTGTACCCTACTGTACAAATTCAATGTTTTCGAACCCAGGACATACTTGAAAATAAGAGAAATTTCAATGTATCTTTCCAGTTAAAATACTTTAGAAATAAATAATATTTTATTTTAGGAACCAAACGTACTATATATCCTTGTTTTCAGCAGACTTGGCAAATTCAAAATATATAATTTCTATATGTATACCTCATGTCCCATCAGAATGCCATAACAATGCCTAAAGAATGTAAATTTCCATTCAGATTTCAGTCATTTACAGCTTATAAAATATTTGTTTTCACACTTTATTATTCAAATTTTTGTGGTTATATATTCTATGGGGAACTCTTGTTAACAAAAATTAGAAAGGGAAACCTGTTACTGCATTTTTCTAGAAAATACGCAATTTTAACTAAAACTAGAAATTTTTAAAAAATTTAATTTTTGCTTGTATTTTGGAGGATTGTGTTTTATGAATAATATGACTATCAGGGTTATTCAGAGAGCGTGAAAAGCAGGAGAATGACTGGAGAATGAAAAATTCTAGGTCAAAATAGCCAAACCAGAAAATTCGCCCTTTCATCTCACTTTCCAAATCGGCTATTTTGACCTAGAATTTTTCATTCTCCAGTCATTCTCCTGCTTTTCACGCTCTCTGAATAACCCTGAATGTATAGAAGTGGGACCTTGGTCCTGGCATGGGAAATGACAAGGGGAATAATGATAGTGGTATTGCACATTTTATACGTGGCAAATGGACAATGCCATTGCTTTCTAACAAATAAATGAAAAAAATTATCTTTTTGTGGGAGGAGTTTGTTTTTTCATTGCGTTTTACATGGTCATGTGTAGTATCATTAGAAAGGCCAGACTCTAACCTGTCCAATGACTCCTAAGATGACATTGTGGGGTGTAAAGAATGGAAATACAGTGGTTCAAAGCAGCCCTGCTCTCCTCACAGTGGTGCTGCAGCTTGTGTATTAGATGAACCAATGCATGATAACACTTTACACCATCACCTCTACATTTGGTCCTGGCGTGGGAAAAGAGAAGGTGAGTTAGCACCGTGGCATTGTTTCTTTTAGAAGTAAAAGCACATAATGCCATAGTCTTAGAAATTAGAAAAAAAAGTAAATTTTGCATTAAATTTTTTTCTTTTTTCCATTTTTACACATTACGCAGTCATATTTGGTATCATTGGAAAGTCTAGATTCTGACCTTTTCAATTGTTCACTTTATATTTGAAAAGTGAACAATAGTACTGCATTATAAAAAAAAAAGAGGAATTTTTTATTTATTTATTTTTACAAAAAATGTGGTCATGTTTGTTTGGCATCATTAGAAGGGTCTTGCATACCTTGATGTTCTGCCTGCTATGATTCCAGAGATACAGGGGTTCAATTGTCATGCACAGGCATAGTTCTTGCGCTGTGCCAGATTTATATGCAAAATTTGTGGGGGGTTTTCCTGCAGGTATTTATGATTCTTATTTCATAATCTGCTCTCCTCCATGGATTGGGGAATGGAAACATAAACCAAATAGGGTGGGGGTTTGGTGGGTGTTTGGATAGGCAAAGTGACAGCACTCCCCAGTACAATTGGTATTTCGCAAGGATTTTTTTTGAAGGAACATATCAGAACAAGGGACTTCAAAACCCTAGTTACCCATGGAAGAGCTATCTGTGTAAGTTAGGCTTCTGTGTTTGTTTAAGTCCCATTTTATTTCAAGAACTGTATTTGCACGTTTTATTATATTTTGCAGACATGTGCACGGCCAAAATTTCCTCCAAAATCCTCTCGTTTCCTTTTGGATCAGTTCGTCCCGTTCTTTTTTAAATTTAATTTTCGTTTTTATGTGTTATTTCATTTTACAGGTTGATTTGTATTTCGTTTTTAAAAGTTATTTTGCATTTTAGTGCGAATTTTATTTTTGGACGCCTGGTATTTCATAATTCGTTTTTTTGAGTTATTTCTTATTTTGGGTTGATTTGTATTTCGTTTTTATGAGTTATTTTTTATTTTGGGTTGATTTCGGAATGTGAAACAGATAAATAATTAGTACTACTAAAAAAAAAAAAAAAGACCAGCCGTACAAAATAATTCCATTGGTCTCAAAGTAAAAAATATTCCCTGTTCTTATTAAACATTTATTCAACCATTTATTTTCTCACTTGCAGCAAAAAGTCTCTCTGTTAATTTTTTTAGGCATTTTTTTGGTTAAATTTTATGTTTCCTAATTTATTTTAAAGCATTGAGGCTTGTTTTCCCATAGGTTTCAATGTAAAAAATATTCCCCGTTTTTATTAAATATTTATTCAACCGTTTATTTTTTCACTTGCAGCAAAACGTTTCTTTTTTTAGGTATGATTTTTTTAGCATTTTTCTGGTGTTTTTTGGTTAAATTTTATGGGTCCCCCTACGCAACCTGATGTCATTGCACATTTTCCTAAGGAAAATCCCCTGGTGGAGATAGGGAGTTCCTTTGAACCCCCATATCTCCTGAACGGTGGCAGCCAGGGGTCATGGTGGGATAGTTTGAAAGGCTAGAGCATGGCCTTTTCGAATTATAGCAAATATGACCATGATTAAAGTAAAGAAAAAATAATAATAAAAATAATAATAATAAAAAATAAAATAAAAACCTTTTTTTTGTGTTATTTTTATTAATGCAGCAATATTGTTCCCATCACAATTATAATGTGAACAATGATGCTGCACTAATGATTTTTTTCTATGGGGTGCGTTTGCTAAAAATCACTTAATATCCCCCCCCTCAAAAATGTAACAAGTCCCGATTTCTAATTTTTTTAACAAGCGCACCCCATAGAAAATAGAACTGCAAAGGCTCGGATGATAAAATGTGAAAAAAAACACTTTACACGCTGTAGATGATTAAAAATTCATATTTTATTGCATTTTTTGTTATTACATACAGGCGTATACATGACGTATACATATAAAAATGATATGTTATGAATCTGCCAAGTCTGCCGGAAAGAACGATATATGTGTCATATAATAAAACGTGGCTTCAAATCACGTTTAAACATGATGTTCAAAAGCAGTAAAAATGAGCTCAGCACACAAAAGTGAAATGGCTCAGCAGTGAAGGGGTTAAGCAGCATAGATAGCTCCGGAGTAGGGATGGACTGCCGGTTCAATTCGCACATGAGTTCGAATCAAACATCGGCCGTTTGAAAGTTTGGCGCACTTCGAACTTTTTGCGATGCTCGCCAAAAGTTCGACCGTTAGTGAAACGCTGTTTGCAAAAAAACTACTGAACGAAAATGTCTGGAATTTACACATAACATCCAATGAATGAATGATAATAAAAAAGATTGTTACAGAAAAATGAAAAAACGATTTAAAAAAAAATACGGAAACACTTTTTTGCAATTTTTTTTTCCTAAAAATGCTTAAAAGATCCTAAAAAAATCTAAAAATAAAGAGACTCTTTACTGCAGAATATAATAATAAACGGTTTATTAGGTATTGTTTTAAAACGGGAATATTTTTAACATTGAAGCCTATGGGATTCTCTTGAATAAACCTGCCAAATGAAACCACTGAACAGCAGGGCTCTCTGAATAGACAAAGTATTGCTTCTCTATGGGGATGTCACTGCCCTCGAACAGGCACTAGCTGGGACCTAAGGCCCAATATTTGGGTGCACTGAGCCGTGTACCGGATGCATATCGGGCAGCCATCAGAAATGATGGGGCCCCTTACTGAACCTCACGATCCGGCCCCCCGTAATCTTCTTCGACCCGTAACAGCTTTTTTGCCCCTTCCAAAACAAAAAAGGACATAACACAGTTCCACAGCAATAAAACTCACAGTAATGTGTGCTGTGTACGAGCGTATCTGTCGCGTCTGGGGCTCAAAGTGGGCCCCGGCACTCGGCGGCGCCATCGACAAGGAGTTGTGCCGGCTTCCGGAGCTCGCAGGGCTTTTCAGGACAGGAGACAGGACACTGCATGTTGATGCGCACTCGACGGGTTTAAATACAGACAGCGCGATCTGGCTCATCGCCCTGTCGTGGAGTTTGCTTCCATCAGTGCTGAGGGTCTCCTGGCTATTCACTACTTGGTGGATTTTTCAGTCTCCGTTGTTAACTGGCTTGTATGAGAACCACCCCTGTGTACCAGTCCTTGGCTATTCCTTGACCACTCTAACTCTGATTGATTTTTGGCTTATATGATAGATACCCCTTGTGTACTGTTTTGGCTATCCCTGACCACTCTAACACTGATCGATTTGGGCTTGTGTTAGAATGCATCCTTGTATACCGTCTGGCCTATTTCAGGTATACCCTGTCCTGTGTGTTGGTCAAACATTTCCCACTCCTTGTTGGTCAAACATTTCACACTCATTGTTGGTCAAACATTTCCCACTCCTTGTTGGTCAAACATTTCCCACCTCATTGTTGGTCAAACATTTCCCATGGCTTCAAATTGGCGTTTAAACATGAGCAAAAGTGTTAAAAATTAGCTTAGCGCACATCGGTGAAATGGCTCAGCACTCAGCAAAGTGAAAGGGTTAAAAACTGTTTTTGTTTACTTTTTTCCATTGTTTCCTGTCCCCCAGGGTAGTACACTGACCCCCATACACCTTTTATGGCCAATATCTTGCATATATGCCCTCTTGGAGGGCACTTTAATTTTCGGAAGTTCGACCCCCATTGATTTGCATTACGATCGAGTTCGAATTTGAACTTTTCGGCCATTAAGGTGTTCGAGTTCGAACCAAACACGGGTGTGTTCGGCCCATCCCTACTCCGGAGCCCCATGGAGCTGCTCTCCATGGTGATGAAAGCTAGTCAGTACCAAGGACAGCAGCTATTCTTGGTGATGAAACCTTTTCAGTACCAAGGACAGCAACCCAGCAGGACTACGGAGCCCCACTGAGCTGCTATCCATGGTGCTGAATAGATTTCAGCACCAAGAATAGCTGCTGTCCATGGTTCTGAATAGGTTTCAGGACCATAGACAGCGCCCGAAGAACGCAGCCAGACTGAAGGGAAAAAAACGCTGCGTTGGCAAAGAAAAAAAGCCACTTTTTAAAATAGATTAGGAATCAAAAAATTTGACAATAAAAATGCCTAAAAAAATCCTGAAAAATAAATAAATAAGGAGACTTTTTGCTACAAGTGAAAAGAATAAATGGTTGAATAAATATTTAACAAAAACGGGGAATGTTTTTCACATTGAAACCGATGGGATTTGCCTGTTTTTTTTATATTCTTTTTTTATTTTGGAAAAAAGTCAGCATAACATCATACTGTAATATAGTGGATGGCCTCGCAGGGCCAAACAATAAAACATTACAAGCAAGAATGGCCACGCAGGGCCAAGACGAGTCGTCAGAGAAACATCAAGTGAGAACAAGCAGGAAAGTTGTCTAAGGGTAGCGTTATGTTAGCAAAGAACATCCCCGAGTGGGGGGTCTCATCAAAGTAGAAAAACTCTGCATGTGAGTGGGAGTAAAAAAAATGGGGGGGTGGCAAAAGCCTGAACTGTGCCATCCCTGGCGGAGTCCCAGTCGGCCAAAGACCATGGAAGAGGGCCATGGGGGGGGTAAATGACACCAGGCCCAGGCACCTGGGTGCCAAGCCGGGCACCAGGCCACAGTTGTGCCCTTCAGGGTATCCCGGAGAAGCCAAAAGAACAAAAATAGGGGGTACTACAGAGGGAGGGGGGACAAAGCAAAACAGAGAAGAAATTGTTTTTAAAAAAAATTTAAAAGTAAAGTCTCAGTGTGTGGTCAAACATGAAGTTCGAGAAAAATGTCATCTGGAAAAGAAGAAAATCAGCAAATCTCAGACAGTGTGGGGGGAACATAAAAAGGGGAAAAACAAACAAAAATAACATCACACAGACTGCATCTCTGAACAGCATCAGATGCTGGGCAGGAAGGAAGATGCAAAGCCAGGAAGGCAAGTCTGCGAGAAACAAGTCCACCTCTGGCCCACAGATGTCGCATGGTATCAGGCAGGCTGCTAGTCTGCAAGCCCCAATGAATGTCCCAACGGTCTCTACCCAGGACCCAGGCCAGCACTGCCTCCACTCAGTGCCTAGGCCCTCAGTCCCACTCGGTACCACCAAGAGCAGCCTCGGGGCCTCAGATTCCAGCATCAGCCTCCTGGCCGGGACGCCAACCTCTCCATAGCTCCCTGTAACAGCCGGTATACAGGCCTCAATGTGTGCCTGGCCGATGCAGGCTTGACCTCGGCCAGTCTCAGGTTTTCCTCCTCCTGGTAGCTCCACAGAGCGCTATGCACGATGACGCCAGTCATCAGGGGGAGGTCGCGGAAGCTTGGCCGACATCCAGGATGTCAGTCAGCTCCAGGACAGGATCACGATTCTGCACTTTTCGGCGCCGAATCGTGATCCGGCACCAAGGGGTTAGCCAGGCACGGTTTGGAAGGGCAGGCTGTGCCCTTCCAAACCGTGCCTGGCTTTGATCGGTGGCCCCCAGAGATCGGGAGGGAGAGAGGTCCGAAGGACCTCCTCCTCCCTTTCAGGCACCTCCTCCGCCCTCAGAGGGGGGCGCCTGAAATAGATGTCATTGCACCACCGCAATGACATCTATCTTCCCCCTGGGGTCCTGGAGTGCCGGGCTTACATCCAAGATGTCAGCCCACACCGGGGGGCCAGCAATCGGCCGGAATCCCGGCTGATTGCTGCCTCTTGTGCTAGGACGCATTCAGCGCATCCATAGCACAGGAGGTACACTTGGCAGGAGCTCGTCCTTAGCAGACAAGTGGTTAATCTATTCAGTGCACACCGAACACTGTCTCTGGCTAGTCCACTACCAGGACCTTAATGTGCTTCTTCTTGAGCTACTCCTTTGTTGCCTTGGCCGTGAGTTTTGAGTCATTGTCATGTTGGAAAACCCATCCACGACCCATTTTTAATGCCCTGGCTGAGGGAAGGAGGTTCTCACCCAAGATTTGATGGTACATGGCTTGGTCCAGCTTCCCTTCGATGCATTGAAGACAGCTGTCCTGTCCCCTTAGCAGCAAAACACCCCCAAAGCATAATGTTTCCACCTCCATGTTTGACGGTGGGGATGGTAATCTTAGAGTCATAGACAGCATTCCTCTTCCTCCAAACATGGTTAATTAAGTTGATGCCAAAAGCTCAATTTTGGTCTCATCTGACCAAAGCACTTTCACCCTGTTCTCCTTTGAATCATACAGATGTTCATTGGCAATCTTCAGACAGACCTGTACATGTGCTTACTTGAGCAAGGGGGACCTTGCGGGCGCTGCAGGATTTCAGTCCTACACGGCATAGTGTGTTACCAATTGTTTTCTTGGTGACTATGGTCCCAGCTGCCTTGAGATCATTGAAAAAGATACTCTTGCATAGTTCTGGGCTGATTCCACACTGTTCTCATGGTCATTAAAACTCCACATAGGTGAGACCTTGCATGGACGTCGGAACAAGCCTCATAGTGTAAAAGACTTAACATGACCCGCCTAACACGACTGCAACACTTCCTCCATGCCCTGGAGACAGTACATAAGGCCGACCCTACCACTGCCAGCTATGAACGCTTGCAGGAGGTTAGACTTAATTTAAATAAGCTTCTGGTGGAAGACGTTAGTAGGGCCCTTATTTGGTCATGGCGCATGTTCTATGAGAAGTGCACTAAAATTGACACCCTCTTGTCCCGTACACTTCTCCCCCAGGGTAAGGCCACTCAGATAACGTTCCTGCGAGATGGGAAGGGGACTCTTCACCATACTCTGAAATGCATCGAGGAAATCTTTACTGACTGATATGGTAAACTATACAGCCATACTCCTTCCCATTCCCCAGATAATGAGACCTTAAGGGCTATACAGGAGTATTTATCTTCTTTACCTCTTCCGACTCTCTCAGACTCAGACTGGTATGCTGGGTGGGGATGAGGTCAGACCCCTCGTTACTGTTGTCACTGGACATGGAAAAATGTTTGATCGCATTGAATAGGGGCTACTTATTTACTCTATTAGACCACTTGGGTTTTCGGACCTCCATGCTCAATATGACCTGCTGTCTGTATAACTCCCCGACCACGCAGGTCATTGTCCCTGGTGCACCAGCCGCATCCTTTCGCATCTTCAATGGCACAAGACAGGGATGCCCCCTGTCACCCATTCCCTTTGCCCTCACTTTAGAACCGTTCCTCAGGCAGGTCAATTACAGCAGCGGAATACATGGCATAGAGATAACCTCTTCTACGCCCTCCGATGAGTCTCTGTATTCAGCAAATTGTGTACCATTGTATCACAAAATTTGAGCAGAGCTGGGATGCTGTACCAGAGAATATATATCTTGGCTTGGTAGAGTGCATAGTGTCAAGATCAATATATTGCCTCGGCTCTTATACCTGTTCCAGAGTCTCCCAGTTTCGCTAGAAGCAAGTGACCTAGACGGCTTCCTATCTGCCCTTGATAGGTTTATTTGGCAGAGTAAAAGGCACAGAGTGGCTCGAAAAGTGCTTGTCCTTCCCAAAATGGGAGCTGGACTGGAACTGCCTAACTTGAGAACTTATTATACAGTGGCCCAACTGGCACAGATTGTGGTGGTACCAGGGCCGTCTTTAATATTGACTGGACCCTGGGCAACCATGTTCTTGGGCCCCCCCATAGGAATTTTACTCTCCATCCCATCCTTAAAAAAAAAAAAACACACACAGATTACATTTTATGAAACAAGCGTATTTATTTGTTTTATATTTTTTTTTTACAATTACACATCCTAAATACACACTGTGAGAAAAACACAATATCTCTGTGTGTACACAAATCATGCACAATATATATATATATATATATATGTACTATTGTGTATATACATCCTTTGTGCAATGTACACATTCTATATACTGTACATGTACACATAATATATACAGACTTGCATCATATACACATTTCCACATTATATATATACACTTACGCATAATATACACTTGATATTTACATCACACACATTTCCACACCATATATACACACATAATCTACACATCACACACATCATATATGCACAATTTACACTAACACACATTATATATACATAATCTACACATCACACAGACACACACACATATACATAATCTACACATCACACAGACACACACACATATACATAATCTACACATCACACAGACACACACATATACATAATCTACACATCACACAGACACACACACATATACATAATCTACACATCACACAGACACACACATATACATAATCTACACATCACACACACATATATATACATAATCTACACATCACACACATCATATGTGCACAATTTACACTAACACACATTATATATACATAAACTACACACAGACACACACATATATACATAATCTACACATCACACACATACACATATATATATACATAATCTACACATCACACACACATCATATATGCACAATTTACACTAACACACATTATATATACATAAACTACACATCACACAGACACACATATATACATAATCTACACATCACACACACACACATATATATATACATAATCTACACATCACACAGACACACATATATACATAATCTACACATCACACACACACATATATATACATAATTTACACATCACACATATATACATAATTTACACAACACACACACACCATCTATATACAAATTAACATGTGACACAGACAAGCTGGAGGGGTGGGGGAACAGGGGGTCTTGTAAGCAGAGCCCTGCTTCTTACTTCATGCTGCTGTAGTCTCTCAGACAGGCTGGCAGGGCAGAGCACTGACTACTTCCTGAATCCAGGATCTTCTTGCGGGGGAACTGCATGTTGAAGAGAAGGGGGAGGAGCCAAACGCAGCTCCCAAGATGCATCCCTCTCTCGTGAGGCCTCACCTCCTCGCTGTGGTCACTTGTCACCATCACCACGGAGGGGAGGCATCCTGTGACACCACGATTTTTGCGGGCTCAAGAGCAGCTGCTTTGGGCCCCATAACACTGACTGGGCCCAGGGCAGCTGCCCCTTTTGCCCTGCGCTAAAGACGGCCCTGGGTGGTACATGCTTTTTGGGGCTCCAGAGGCTAGGTAGACTTTGAGAATGACATTGTTAACCCGTATTGCCTATGCTCCTGGATGCCACCTAAATACAGAGTCCCCTGGATTTTTGCAACACCAGTCACACGCCACTCTTTGCATTTGTGAGACAAAGTTTCCAAACGCTATGATCTGATGAGACAGCCCTCCCTGCTTCAGCCGGTACTGTGTAATGGAACTTTCGCTCCGGGAACTTCAACTGAGGCCTTTGGTTTTATTTCCAATTGCCAAGTGGAGCGTACAGTGGCAAGAAAAAGTATATGAACCCTTGGGATTATGTGGAGTTTTGCATGAATTGGTCATAAAATGTGCTCTGATCTTCATCTAAGTCACAACAATTTGAAAAACACAGTCTGCTTAAAATAATACAACACAAACATTATATGTTTTCATGTGTTTATTGAACATAACATGTGAACATTCACAGTGCAGGGTGGAAAAAGTATGTGAACCCCTAGCCTAATGACTTCTCCAAGAGCTAATTGGAGCCAGGAGTGAGCCAACCTTGAGTAAAATCAGTGTGATATTATTGGATGTGTTGCTGAAAGCTGTCCTGCCTTTTGAAAACACACACCAGTTTTGGGTTTACTGGTTTCAAGGAGCACTGCCTGATGTGAATCATGCCTCGCAGAAAAGAGCTCTCAGAAGACCTACGATCAAGAATTGTTGACTTACTTTTGTAACCCTTTCCAGCTTCATGTATCTCCAAAAGTCTTGATGTTCATGTGTCCATCGTAAGACAGACTGTCTACAAATGGAGAAAGTTCAGCACTGTTGCTACTCTCCCTAGGCATGGTCATCCTGTAAAGATGACTGCAAGAGCACAGCGCAGAATGCTTAAAGGGGTAAATAAGAATCCTAGAGTGTCAGCTAAAGACTTACAGAAATCTCTGGCACATGCTAACATTTTTGTTGACACATCTACAATAAGGAAAACATTAAACAAGAATGGAGTACATGGGAGGACACCACGGAGGAAGCCATTGCTGTCCAAAAAGAATATTGCAGCACGTTTGAAGTTTGCAAAAGAGCACCTGGATGTTCCACAGCACTACTGGCAAAATATTCTGTGGACAGATGAAACCAAAATTGAGTTGTTTGGAAAAAACACACAACACTATGTGTGGAGAAAAAAAGGCACAGCACACCAACATCAAAACCTCATCCCCACTGTAAAACATGGCGGAGGGAGCATCATGGTTTGGGGCTGCTATGCTGCCTCAGGGCCTGGACGGATTGTTGTCATTGATGGAAAAATGAATTCCAGAGTTTATCAAGACATTTTGCAGGAAAACGTAAGACCATCTGTCCGCCAACTGAAGCTCCACAGAGGATGGGTGATGCAACAGGACAATGACGCAAAGCATACAAGTAATTCAACAAAAGAATGGCTTCAACAAAACAAAATACGCCTCTGGAGTGGCCCAGTCAGAGTCCTGACCACAACCCGATTGAAATGCTGTGGCATGACCTTAAGAGAGCGATTCACACCAGACATCCCAAGAATATTGCTACACTGAAACAGTTTTGTGAAGAGGAGTGGTCCAAATTTACTCCAGATCGTTGTGCAGGTCTGATCTGCAACTACAGGAAATGTTTGGTTGAGGTTATTGCTGCCAAAGGAGGGTCAACCAGTTATTAAGTCCAAAGGTTCACATACTTTTTCCACCCTGCACTGTGAATGTTTACATGTTCTGTTCAATAAAAACATGAAAACATATAATGTTTGTGTTGTATTATTTTAAGCAGACTTTGTTTTTCAAATAGTTGTGACTTAGATGAAGATCAGAGCACATTTTATGACCAATTCATGAAAAACTCAACGTAATCCCAAAGGGTTCACATACTTTTTCTTGCCACTGTATACACCAATGGTAGAAGGATGGCATCTTGCTTCCATTCTCCTTTCTTTCGGAACGGTCCGCCCTGACATCGAAGGACTTTTTTAGATATATGCAGTGTCGACATTTTTTACTTTCTTCTGAGATTCGAAAAGGCTACTGGACCTCTCACGTTCTTTGGAGGATTGTGTCAGAAAGGCTCTTATCCCAGTGGTCTGATATCCCTCCTGGTATTCTGTCTTCCCGAGAACTCTGGTTCTGACCCGGTCCCCTATATGAGTGTGTGGGAGAGGGAGATTTTTGCAGACTTTTCAATTGAAATAACAAGCCTGTAATCAGATACAGTCCTTTTCTATGTGAGTCATCCAAATGAACACCTGTGCTGCATTCCTTTAAACAGGCTGTTGATTTTGGGCTTGGACCTGTTTGTCTTTTTTTGGAGTCAGCACCTGGGTTGAGCAGTAGCTAATATTTTGCGATGCGCGTCCCTCTGGTATTTAGCGTAAGCGGCAAGTGATTTGTTACCAAAGCACTAAAGATCTCTAGCGCTCCCCATGTTAAGTATAGGACGCACAAAGTACAGTAAGCTCACACAATAAAGTCAGCACAAAAAATGCTATCGCGGATGCGCTAACCAATTTTTCATGGGTTTAGCGAGTGGCAGTAGCTAACATTAGCTCAGACCAGGAGATAGTGCCCTGTTAGAGATTATTGACTTCTTTAATAGGTCAGGGATATATTAATTATGACGTATATTTTTCTTATCGTAGATATATATATATTTTTGACAGTGCCTCCAATACCAGTGGTATAAATTGGTATTTAACCCCTAAAGTAGGGATTAATAACCAATCAATGAATATACGTCTTAACAAATATATGGCGCGTTATCCCGAGTTCTTTTGATGCTATCTAGATATTTTTAAACACAATAAAATCAATAAAGATGATATGAGACTGCGTAACGGTAAAACAATTCAAACCAAAATTTATTTACACGTCAAGTTTCATACAATCGTATGTTATCAACGGATTAGTAAAATACAATTTACAAGTGATTATAGATCGTGATTAGTAGCGATACTGCGACACGCAATAATCTAATGGACAGATATTTTAGGTTTATAGACCGCACCACAGATATACATGCCTCAATTCTTAAACACCAAGCTCTATTCTATTCACTTAAACCTTTCCCATTATAAACCAATCCTCCACCTGGCTAAGATAAACACTCAGTTACTGGGCATCACCTGCAGCACAATTTATTATTGTGGGGGCCTATTCACTAAATGCAACTTCCTTCAGGGAGATACATAACACACTCGATAGGGATACTATCTCTTCCACAGATCAATCACAGCACTTCATTCGATATACGTTAACCCAACGCTTCTTAATGACTACAGTGCATGCATTCATTCGAAAGGGCTGCAAGATGGATATGGAAGGAGTTATGCTAGGTTACGAATGGGGCGGACAGTACTTGACATATAAAAGCTATTTCACGGTCCCAGCGTATCTCACTATAGGTATATAATTGATTTTTAGATGTCCACAAACAGTATTCTCGGAATATAAATAATTTCACTAAATTATGGCTCAAGTATGCAGCCAGTAATAGTTTCTCCCTTAGCAGTCTTCTGCAGGGGACTGGAAGGTGGAATTTACTATTCTGATTATTAGGCTCAAACAGCAAAATAATTCATTTATATTCCTTTAGTTTGTGATGGACATCTAAAATCAGGACTATGCAATTAGGAAATAGATATCATATTATTCAGGCATACTTTACCATCTGGTTAGTGAAGATAGAGTGGTGGAAGATTAGGGTGTGGTCGGTCTTAAAGGGGCGGCCGATGATAATTGCCTTTCTTCCCTCCAAGCGTCCCTCAGGTCTCTCCCCAAGCTTTTCTCAGTGTGTGTTCCTTCTGCTCTGGAGTGTCCCCTCTATATAGTGGTCTTCCGCCCAGTTTTAGATCTAGCCCATCACTATGTGGCCTCATTTGATTGGAGGATATATATATTCATCAACTCCAGGGGTCTGTCCAGGTGTTATATTACCTGGCCAGCAGATGGCGCTCTCAGATCATCCATCAACCTTCTGCAGGAATTAATTTATGTGTTTGGCCAATCTTTTACTGGTTTGGGGTCTTTTATTCCTATATCCCGGACTCCATAGATTTTATTAACAAATCAAAATTTATTTCTATTGTGGCATCGCCAGCATACTTCGCCACGGCGTGTGTGCATCTCATCCCCCTTTACTTATATCCACAGGGATGTGTATGTGAGGGGACATACATTCATGGTATCGTTTTTAACATTCACACGTTACCCGACTTAATCGGCTTCATGCGGGTTAGTACACCAGACATTTGTAATAATCAACTGAATGTGGTAGGGCCTCTGTTTTTATAAGATGCTAAAATTATCAGTTCTAACTAATAAATATTCTCATACCATATAGTACATATTGCCGAATAGCATAGCATTACAAGCTGGTTTACCCAAGCCATTTAACCTTCTTTGGGTTTTTTTTCTTTATTGGGCAACCCATTGTTCCATGTTTACGTGGTCTTTCAGAGTTTCGATGTGACGAAATAAACACAATACTGAGATTTCTATCTTAGTTGTCCTTGTGTTCCCTTACTTTTAAACCATTTGATCTAACATCTGTTTGTTTCTCACAACCAGAATTAATTAAGGACAATGGATGTTTGCTGATAGATAACGAGTCTTGCTTGTTACATTGTCTTTAGAACGCATATTCTTGTTATATATTAACGACGCAGACAAGTTGTTTGTGTGACGCAATTCCTGGCCCCAAATTTAAACATTCCTGCGTTATAGAAATTTCATATCTAAAAAGGTCTGACAGCCCTAAGTATATGGGATACATTGTGACTTTGAAGAGTCTTCTCGCACCACGGACAACTCCCATCATGCCCATAACAACCCTTAGAGAATCTAGGCAACTGTTTCCCAAAGATTAAAAATAAATCTATAAAACGAATTTCTGTAAATTTTGTACATTAACCCTTTCACTGCTGAACACGTGTGGGGCACGTCCTCATTGATGCACGTTACATGCTGAGGACGTGCCCCACACGTCATCAGCTGTGCGGGACCCCCGGCAGAGATACTCACCTCTCTGTCCGGGGTCCCGTGGCGTTCTGACTTCAGCGTCCTCAGTCGCTGAAGTCAAGCTCCTCCCGGCGTAAATGATGTCATTGCGCCAAGCGCGATGACGTCATTTCCAGGCGACCCCCCGGCAATGCCGGGAGATAGCCTGGAAGGGAGGGGGGGATCTGTTCGGATCCCTCTCCCTCCCGATCGGAAAGGAGCAGCGCTGAAAGCCAGGCACCGCTTAAAAGGGGAGAGTCTCCCCTTTTAAGCGGTGCCTGGCTTTAACCCCTCAAGTGCCGGGTTGCACTTCAGTGCCTTGCGGCGCTGAAGTGCAGCCTAGCTCCGGTGGGGGCCGCCATCTTGGATGGCGGCTCCACCCCGGGTCTCCCCTCGCTGCCTGATGTCATCATGCATAGCGTGATGACGTCAGATAGCCGGGGAACCCCTAGCTGCCAGGGGATTTCCCAAGGAAATCCCCTGGAGATAGGGGGTTCTTGTGAACCCCGATATCTCCAGAACCGTGGAGCTAGGGGGTCATGGAGGGTGTCATTTGAAAGGCGTGAGCATGGCCTTTCGAATGATACCCAACATGACTAGGTACAAAGTAAACAAAATAATAAAAAAAATTAGAATAAAAATAATAAATAAATAAAAAATAAAAAAAAATTAAGTTTTTTTTGTGTGTTGTTTTTATTAATGCAGCAATATTGTTCACATTTCAATTATAATGTGAACAATGATGCTGCACTAATGATTTTTTTCTATTTGGTGCGTTTGCTAAAAATCACGTAAATCCCCTCACAAAATGTAACAAGTCCCCATTTCAAATTTTTGTACAAGCGCACCCCATAGAAAACTTAACCGCAAACGCTCATGTGTTAAAATGTGAAAAAAAACACTTTACACACTGCAGATGATTAAAAATTAAATTTTTATTGTATTTTTTGTTATAATATACAGACAGGACATGACGGATACATATAAAAAAATGATATATTATGAATCTGCGGAGTCTGCCGGAAAGAACGATATATAATATGTCTGGGTCATTTATTAAAATGTGGCTTCAAATCGCGTTTAAACATGATGAGCGAAAGCGGTAAAAATGAGCTCAGCACACAGCGGTGAAATGCCTCAGCAGTGAAGGGGTTAAATATGTGTATTTTCTATATTAAGCAGTTATGTTTGTTTTGCTGCATACAGGGTAGAGTGGAACTGTAAATAATGTATTTTAAATATATTTCATGTTATTACGTAATCTGTGTGAATTATTGTGAAGAACAATACACTTCCTTTATAATAAAATGCATAAAGTTCACTGAAAGGTTGTTGAGTAAGAATGAAAGAACCAAATCCTGCTGAGCTGTAATGTGCAAAACATAAGCTCTACTCATAAGAAAACAAGAAAATCACTGATAACATTTGCTAAAGGAAGGTGTACTATTTAATATACTCCTGGGGAACTACGTTGGTTTTACAGGCCTCTTAACAGTATATTTAATGCTGTTCAATAAAATTTTGTAATAGACCCATTGGGCATATTACTTAACAAGCGTATTTCTAGCGTGACTTTCAGGGGGTCGAAAGAGCTAAATGACATGAATACCTCTTGTCGGTAAGCCACTTAATTCCTTGTCAAAAGCACTTTGTAAGTCCTCCGTATAGTGTGATAGGGTGTAGTTTGAAAAGTACTTGTCATTGAAGGAACATTTTACTACATTTTCATGAAAAAGCTAACAAACATAGCTACAAGAGTATACGTTTAGTTTTTGGAAAATATGAAAAACATATTTTAAAAAATAATACGTTATATGCAAAATTCAAAAGCAACACAATTGATACTGATTTTATTGTACTTAGAAAAATATAGCGAAAGTCCAAATTTTATCTGGCACATGCAGGAGCATAGACCAAATGGTATTCATACACTTTGGGTGATATAGGGAGGTTTAGAGTGACAACATAAATGATGTAACTCATAAGTGAAACTAGATGCAAAAACTAGTAATCTCTCCACATACAGGCCCCTATTACACTCTTCGCACAAAAAATGTTTAATATGTTTAATACATATCGCTAAAATAACGATATAATATCTCATTTAAAGACTAATTTTTAGTGTTTGTGCCAAAACTCTGTGTATGATAATATTATGCAAAAACTATTTATATAAAGTGTATAGTGCATCCTCAGTAAGTCCTGGGATTTTGTTCCAAAACTCTGTGTATGATAATATTATGTTGAAACTATTTATATAAAGTATATAGTGCATCCTCAGTAAATCCTGGGATTTTGTTCCTTCCCACAATCTATAACATTATCTGCCTATTTAAGTATCGCTACAAGTGCTTGTGCAAATAATTAAAAAAGGGAACTGTGCTGATTGTACAAAGTTATACTCCTACTAAAAGTGCCATATTAAGTGATTGATCACTATTTATTAAATACTTAATGAAAAATTATTCAATGAATTATTCGTTGTGGGTGCTATTTATGAACATAAGTGCAGTAGAGTGCAAAAGGAGGCCAATATTACTACATTAGTAAATATCATTTAGAACACTATTGTTAAAACATTTGTGTTCAAGATGTTAAGTTAAAAATTAGTCTTTAAATATGATATTATATCGTTATTTTAGCGATATGTATTAAACACATCAGCACTTTATGGAGTTTTTGCACAAATGACTAGAATGTCAACCCATAAATTTTAGATTGTTTATTCGACGCCAACACAGGCTAAATGGACCTACATAAAAACATCTTTTGATGGGCAATGCAATAATTTTAGCTGTATTAATGCTAGGTGAGTTTTACTAGAATTATCCATAGGAACAGATATTTAGCTTTGTTTCTGTATGGGTTCACGAATATAAAATATGCCTATATGGCACCATGTCTCCTCTATTAAATAGAGTTGGGGAAGGTCTGATTGTATTTTTATTGTATTTTTAATGTTTCTATAACGATTGCTTTTATTTGGTCTCGATTTTGCCTGAGGATAACCGATAGTGCCCTTACATCGGCCCAAAGGAAATCGGAAGTCAGTTGATCAATGCGTCTGGAGATTCGGCAAGATCAACCAAGTGGAACGCATGTCACTTCCGGGACCTCTCTTGATACGCAAAATGGAACGCATAACACGATAGAGCGCATGCGCAAGATGGCGATTTCCGTCTCATGCGGTTCAAAACAGTGGATTTACGCTAATTGTTGGATTCGGAACATGTGGGGACTTTTTTGGATTGAACTATTTAAGAAACAAATGATAACCAGCCTGTAAACCAGCTGAAGAAGCCAGCACGTCTGGCGAAACGTGTTCTGGTCTCCTGGCTGAGCCAGTATTTTATTTATGTTTAAATAAATTATTTTAATTTTTAAAAAAAAGTGTCCCCCTGGTGTTCCGGATTTAAAGAGGTGTTTGGGCTTCACCGTACATAAGTCCTGAGGCGTACAAACCAAGAGCTTGGTCTATAGCTCCTACAAATGTGAGTTGAACAACTATAGTATATTTATGCCAACTGAATTTTAGAAGATCTATACAAGGAGGTTGTTTTATCTTTCTTCCATGTCCACTGTGCATGAGGTACACTCCATCCATTAAGGTGTGGGTCGCCTTAAGGAACGGAGAAGCAAAAAACACCCGAAAGCCCTGATCCACTTAGAGCCAGTGTCTGGGCAGTGTAGAATGTGTAACTGTACTGTGCTGTATTTTTTTTTTGGTGCAGGTTCATTTCGCTTCGGCCAGAACGTTCAGATTCTAAGTTAACACCAGGTTTTCAAAGACATTACAATACTTCGCGCAAATGTAGTTCGTACGATGTTGCGCGAAGATCGTAATACCATTCGCTCCAACCCATTCGCGCTGACAATGGTAATTATGGGATGCGCGAACGCACTTGCGCTCGCGCTGGATTCGCGCAGGGTCATTCGTGGTAGACGATAACGTGCATCGTTTGCGCGAACGTCGTAATACGACGTTCCGCGCAAATGGTTTTGTCCTCTCGCAAAAGCGCATTTGTGCACAAGCAAATGCGCTGCGCGAAGAGTGTAATAGGGGCCATAACATGTTAGCAGTTTTACTGACAAAATGGCAAAAAGTGATGGATATACACAAATCTGACATCATAGAGCTTGAGAAAGGCTGCCAGGACAGCTGAAATGGTACTAAATAGACTGGTCATTTTTTATTTATTTTGCCATTTTTGTTTTCTTTTAGATATCACATAAGAACACACAAAACACATATTATATATGTAATATATGTAACACACAACTTATATATATTTATACAGTATATAGACACACATATGCACACAAATACATACATATCTATACACACCCATATACAGTATATATATATATATATCTATACACACACACACACCCACACACATATACACTGAGTGGCCAGATTATTATGACCACCTGACTTTTTTAGGGAAATTAGCTATAATTTCGCGCTGTAGTTGCTAGAGGGCCAGATCATTATAAATAGGGAAGCAGGTTGTTTACCACGACAGTAGAAGTGATTTTTTTCTAAAGATATGGGTAAACAACGCGATTTAACAGCCTTCGAGCATTGGATGATTGTTGGCGCTCGGAGCCATGGAGCGAGTATCAGCAAAACAGCAGAATCCATTAAATGTTCAGGAGCAGCTCTTGTTAAAGTGTTTAAAGACTGGCCTGTCAGCCGAAAATCTGGGTCTGAACGGGCGAATTGTGGCCGTCAGCGGCTAGTCAATGTTAGGGCAGAACGGAAAGTGGCAAGACTGGTACAAGATAACAGAAGGGCAACAGTGCATCAAATTACTGCAGATCTTAATCAGGGATCCTCTCAAATGATCTCTGAACGCACTGTTTGCCGTACACTGCATCGTATGGGATATGGAAGCCGAAGGTGTGTTTGAACACCTTTGCTGTCTGCAGTTAACAAGATAAAACGTCTCCAATTCGCACAGAAACACAAGGATTGGACAGTCGAGCATTGGAAAAAGTCATGTGGTCTGATGAGTCACGTTTGCAGTTGCATCATGCAGATGGCAGAGTGAGAATTTGGCGGAAACAGCATGTAAGCATGCACCCCACATGTATGAGTACAACCCTTCAAGCTGGTGGAGTAGTGTTATGGTTTGGGTCCCTTAAAATTGTGTGGAACAACGTCTCAATAGCACAACATACCAAAGCATCGTTTTTGATCAAGTCCATCCTATCATGTTGATGGCGTATCCCAATGGAGATGGCTTCTTCCAACAAGACAATGCGCCCTCATGCCACGGTGCTCCTATTGTGCAGGAGTGGTTTCAAGAACATGAGGGAGAATTTACCTTGCTTAGGTGGCCCCCACAATCACCAGATCTCAATCCAATTGAGCGTTTGTGGGACGAAGTTCAAAGAGCCATCAGGCAGCTGGTTCCACAACCATCAAATCTCACATAACTGGACAGTGCTATTCATCAGGCTTCAGATTCCTTGCATCACCTTTCAACATCTCATGGACACAATGCCAAGAAGAATTGCCGTAGTATTGAAAGCAAAAGGTGGCCCAACGTAGCCCTGATGGGGTGGTCATAATAATCTGGCCACTCAGTATATATATATATATATATATATATATACATATACACATACATACATACATACATACAAAACACCAGGAAAAAGAACTCCATATCAATGACCACCTTCTTCCACAATTTTCTGCAAGAAAAAAACACATTTCGAAAGTTCAAAAAATCCTGACTGAGGTAAAATGATGGGGATTCAGTTCACAAAGTATGATCATAATTTGCTTAAGCCTGTCACAGTTGCCAATGTACCCCATCGTTGACAGGTCCTTTCTAAGTTGACTATATCTGCATTTATAGGAGCAACTCACCCTGGAGCTCCCCGGGAGTCACTGGCCTTTACAGGCTGTCACGGTGGGACACACCCGTGAACAGGGAGGGGTGCATACCCATGAGAGTTGTCAGCTCTCTATGGGCAGTATTGCAATGTTGGTGCTACCTTAACCAGAGCTGTTGTAAACTTAAAACCTCCATAGGCTGTAATGGCTCTGGGAAGTTTACAACAGCTCTGGTTAAGTTAGCACCAACTATGTAATATGGCACTATATGTATAATACAAACCACAGGGGGTTTGCACTCATCCCCCTGTGGTTTGTATATATACAGACATACGCACACACACATTCATACACATACATATATCTTTAGAGAATTATCAAAACATTCTTGTATTTATTTAGAGAATGGAAAAAATTTCAACATTGCAGTTACTGATGAACTTTCATTAGGATGTCCTGATGAACGCTTTGTGTGTGAAGTGGCTATGCGATCAAACATTACTACCATGCCTTATGAATGCAATGAATGCATGTTTACAAAGAACTAGTGAAAATGATTGTTATGTGATATAAAATATCAGCATTATTATTATTATTATTAATCTTTGTGTAAATTGTTGTATTGTTTAGCTCCAGATAAAATGGTTACTGTTTGCTATATTTAGAAAATGAAAATAAATAAATAAATAAAGTTCCCTATATACGAAATATACCAGGCTTGCTTTCTTTTTGATTTAGGATAAACAGAGCAACAAGATTTAGATAAATGAGCATGCAATGTTGCTGCAGGACATTTGTTTTATTATTATTACAGTCAATTATGCAGTGATATCATTAGCATGGGGTGTAAAACCACTTTGTATTTTTCAGCTACATTAGCAGGAATTCCTCCATTACATTAGGGCATAATCTTAATGTAGCCAATTATTGCAATAGATTGGTTAATTAATGTATTTGTTTTAAAGGCTATTTTTCGCTACCATTATTATTTTTTGATGCAAAAAGAATTCTCTTGCAGTGGAAAATGTTGGATGCACAGTCCTTCTTTTAGGCTAGGGCACACATGTTACATTTATTACTTACAAACTGTAAATAATTCCAAAGTGTTCGTTTTCATATTCTTTATAAAGCAACAAATAAAAATTGAAAAAACTATAGAGAGGGGTCCTAGAATGTCAAAAGAAGCATCAATTAGCTGAGTAGGTCTGCCATTCTGTGGTGCGCCTGTGAATGCAATAAATTACTCTGGCAGTGTCTCTTCAAAAAGCCTTATGTAACACATGAGCCAAAACTGACATATAGTTAAAGGGGCACTAAAGAGTTTAACAGGGATGGGAAGGGTTAAGGAAACAGTGAGGTTAATCACTAATACATCCTGTGACCTCTGCATCCCCCATCATATTTTAACTCTTTAGTTTTCTTTAAAATATCACCTGAATCCAGTGCGGGTGACCTCAGTAGGACTTGACATGCTTTCAAAGGTCACGTGTCACATGTCACGTGGCTGTAGGGGGAGCTAGACACTTCAGCCAGTCCAGTGGGTCTCAATGCCTAAAGGCATTGAGAATCACTGGATGGGGATGGTTTCAATATGTCATGAAGCCTTTTAACCTGACCTGTTGGCAAACTAAACCTCTGCATTCAGAGGGCCGAGTTAGCCCTCCGAGCAGCTCTCAGGTAGGTCAGAGGTAGAAGGGAGCTCACAGAAGTGTAAACACTCAGATAACATTGAGTGGTCATACTATGTGCAGTGTCACTTTAAGCATTATGAATAATAATGCAACATGAGTGTATATATACACATTGTATTTGTATATACGAATGTAATTTGCATATTCTGCTCCCTGCATAGTTTGACATATTTCTTATTACTGCAATGTTCATAAAACGTATGGTTATTTTATAATGACACTGCCAAATCACACCCTCTTAGTTATAAAATTATTTAGCCACTATCAATTAGTTATTTTCCAAGTGAACCATTTTAATTAATTTGCTTAAATGTAACGGCCCCATTTTTCTGCTTCTATGTTGCAGAGGATGATGTTATCCACCGACTCCTCTGGCTGTATGCAACAGGAATAAGTTCCAGTGTCTTTGCACTGAGTCTGTCTGACCTCCCTCGCTTGCATAAGCTCACGTAGGGCAGCATAAGTTACCTATGAACTCCAGGTAATGATGCCAGTGATAGTGGCCAGCAACAGCATGATGCAGAGTTGTTGGTCTCCGTAGCTCGCTTCTGTTATAATATAGCAGCACACTAGTACAAGAGCCACTATTAGGGAGCTACTAAAGGGCAAAGGCCTATGCTGCTTATTTTCTTAGGGGCTGTGCTAGCTGAGCCAGAATGGTGCCTCTGCGTTCATGAAAATTGATACTAATACTGTATTCATTTGGTTAAGATTAGGTAAGAAAACAAATTGCATATTTGACTGTTCCACATAGACGTTGGGCCCTATTACATTCTTCACGCAAAAACGGACGCGCAACGCGTGAATTTGTGTGCCCAGCGGTAAACGTTAACGCGCGTAAATCAATGCTGGAATTACGATCCTTGCGCATTAACGCAAGCAATAACGCGCATTAAACGGACGCGCACATACACATGCGCAGCAACGTTGCGCGCAGAAATCAGTGTGCGGACTGTTTTTTTAACGCGAATCAGCCAATTAGAATTAAGAACCACAATTGTCTCACGTTAAGGTTTTTCGCCTGTCAAAGTCAATCTGTGCATATATGCTGCATCAATAAAAAATGCACACACAACTTCTCAAATTTATTGGTTTGGTATGAGTAGAATGTGTAACTATACTTTGCTGCATTTTTTTTTTGGCTGGTGTATTTGGTTTCGGCCAGGTTGATAGAATTTGCCATAAACACCAGCTTTCAGGAGTTGCTAAAATTAAGCAAGCAAAGGCTGTGCGTTACAAACTGCACATAGATTGTAATACCATCCGCATACCAGCGTACAAACACATTTGCGCTCACAATGTTAAGTATAAGACGAACGAAGTACAGTAAGCTCACGCAGCGTTCGCGCAGGTTCACCCGCGGTAGACGTATATGAACGTTTGTTGCTCTGACATTGTAATACGACGTTCAGCACAAAGGGTTTTGCCCCTTGCGTTAATGCGTTTTTGTGCGGGCACAAACGTATGCGTAGAGATTGTAATAGGGCCAGTTGTGTCTATTCTTATTGTTCCTGTTTTTGTAATAAACCTGCGCACTAACCTGCTACCTGAATCTTTTGTCAAGACCATGTCCAAAAGAAACATGACAATAGATGGATGTACCTATTCTCATGGAGTTATATCTACAGTGGCAAGAAAAAGTATGTGAACCCTTTGGGATTACGTGGAGTTTTGCATGAATTGGTCATAAAATGTGCTCTGATCTTCATCTAAGTCACAACAATTTGAAAAACAGTATGCTTAAAATAATACAACACAAACATAATATGTTTTCATGTGTTTATTGAACATAACATGTAAACATTCACAGTGCAGGGTGGAAAAAGTATGTGAACCCCTAGCCTAATGACTTCTCCAAGAGCTAATTGGAGCCAGGAGTGAGCCAACCTTGAGTCCAATCAGTGTGATATTATTGGATGTGTTGCTGAAAGCTGTCCTGCCCTTTAAAAATACACACCAGTTTTGGGTTTACTGGTTTCAAGAAGCACTGCCGGATGTGAACCATGCCTTGCAAAAAAAAGCTCTCAGAAGACCTACAATCAAGAATTGTTAACTTGCATGAAGTTGGAAAGGGTTACAAAAGTAGCTCCAAAAGCCTTGATGTTCATGTGTCCACGGTAAAACAGACTGTCTACAAATGGAGAAAGTTCAGCACTGTTGCTAATCTCCCTAGGCATGGTCGTCCTGTAAAGATGACTGCAAGAGCACAGCGCAGAATGCTTAATGAGGTAAAGAAGAATCCTAGAGTGTCAGCTAAAGACTTACAGAAATCTCTGGCACATGCTAACATTTTTGTTGACACATCTACAATAAGGAAAACATTAAACAAGAATGGAGTACATGGGAGAACACCACGGAGGAAGCCATTGCTGTCCAAAAAGAATATTGCAGCACGTTTGAAGTTTGCAAAAGAGCACCTGGATGTTCCACAGCACTACTGGCAAAATATTCTGTGGACAGATGAAACCAAAATTGAGTTGTTTGGAAAAAACACACAACACTATGTGTGGAGAAAAAAAGGCACAGCACACTAACATCAGAACCTCATCCCCACTGTAAAACATGGCGGAGGGAGCATCATGGTTTGGGACTGCTTTGCTGCTTCAGGGCCTGGACGGATTGTTGTCATTGATGGAAAAATTAATTCCAGAGTTTATCAAGACATTTTGCAGGAAAACGTAAGACCATCGGTCTGCCAACCGAAGCTCCGCAGAGGATGGGTGATGCAACAGGACAATGACCCAAAGCATACAAGTAATTCAACAAAAGAATGGCTTCAACAAAACAAAATACGCCTTCTGGAGTGGCCCATTCAGAGTCCTGACCTCATCCCAATTGAAATGCTGTGGCATGACCTTAAGAGAGCGATTCACACCAGACATCCCAAGAATATTGCTACTGTAGCGCTCAATCCCGGAGGAGCCGCTGAATTTAACCTCGGGTCAGTCTCCCCGCACTAGGGAATAAATATACACCAGCACTGTTGTGGATTTTATAAGTTATATAGTTTACTGGTCTCAAATAAACTGGCATATATAAAGCAAACACGGTATATATATATATTTACAGGAATTCGGAATGCGAGAAACGCGCAGCAGTAAAAAGGAAATTTTAACCCCATCGTTGCCGGAGTGTAAGTCCCGTACAGGTTGTGTCCCAAGAAGGTGTGCGTGTATGTGTGTGTTGGTACCCGGGTACTAGATTCGACTGGCCAGTGAATGGATTCAGTGTATCTTCGACTAGTCACGTTGGGGCCCTGTAGATTTAAGCAAACTGCAGCGTGCTTTGTTAACTTTACTGTGGCCTGGAAGGCCTCTCACCCATCTGCCAGACAATCTGCTCCGCTCGATTTGGCTGGGACTCTGTGCCACCGGATCCGCTGTTCTTGCTTGTCCGTCTTTGCAACAAGATTTTCAGCTTACCGCCTGCACTCCCATTGGATCATCGCGGTCTCCTAACTCGGGGTCCAATCTGCAGCTCTGTGTCTGTGCAAACCTCTCAGCGGTGGATTACAAGGTCTCTGGCAAGTCACTGAAACCGATCTCCAGCGTCCGCAAGGCAGCACCTGCTCTCCAGCCTGGTCACAATCGTTCCTTGTCTCACGTGCGTCTTGCTCTGTTCACCCCTCGGCGTGCACTGCTCTCCTCCGAATGAGGCTGCGGATGTCTCTCGGTTCCCCCCACCCACTTCCTGTCTCTGCCCCAAAGCATGCTGGAAAATGTAGTCCCAATGTGTCCAGTATAGTTTACATTGCACTTGTCTCCCCCTGGTGGCCAAAAATGGGTAATTACAGCAACAGAACTAAAACAGCGCCCCACTCTCCCCCTCCTAGAACTCTTGGGTCTCTCCAAGGAGGTGTAACAGTTACATTACATCAGTCAATATATACAGGCTCAGCAGCAAACATACAATGGGTTAGGTATACGTCCTCAAGTTTACTCATGCTTCTGGCTACCTCATTTAACATAGCAGACACTTCAGGCAACCTTCGCACTGTGGTGACAACCTCTTCAGGCGGAAATACTACAGGTACGGGTTCGGTTCTTTCGTCCACAACTGGAACAGACATCTCTTCAGAGTATGATCTTTCCAGTGAAGGCATAGAACTATAATCATAGGATGCATTTTCAGGAACTACAGGAATTTCAGAAGTTTCAGGAATTTCCAGTTGGAATTCAGGAGCCTCAGGCCTCAGGTTACTTTCCCACCGTTCGGGAACTGGAATGACCTCTTCAGGCTCTGGTGAGCGCACCCAGTCCAGACAAAAGCTTTCTTCCTCACTATCCCCTTCACTTTCTTCAACAACCCATGTCTGCTGAGACCGAGTAACGGGAGTCAAACGTGGAGCAGGCGGGTTCGGCAGAGAAAGTTCGTCCCCAACTGGTATCCTTACAGCCTCTCTCAAAGGTAGCAGGTGATTCCGGTGCCAGTTTTTAAGAGGCCCAGCCTTTCCATCCGGTCGAATTTGATAAACTGGCAGACCCGGCAGTTGCTTGCAGACAATGTATACTTGAGAACTCCATCTATCCGCCAACTTATGCCTGGCAGAAGCACCCAAGATCTTCAACAAAACCCTATCACCGGATTGTAGATCCTGTATCCGAACTTTCAAGTCGTAGTTTCGCTTATTCCTTTGTTCCCTGTTCCCAAAGGTCAAACGGGCCTGTTCAAACGCAGAGGCCAAATTCTTCCGAAGTCTATCCACATAATTTCTATGAGAGGCTACAGACGTCTGATCTAGAGACGTCCCAAACGCCAAATCAACCGGCAGTCGAGCTTCCCTTCCGAACATAAGATGGTACGGTGAGTATCCAGTAGCGTCACTCTCCGTACTGTTGTATGCATGTACTAACGTAGCTATGTGACGACTCCAGCTCTGCTTCTTTCTGTTTGATAATGTCCCCAACATATTTCGCAGCGTGCGATTGAACCTTTCTGGTTGAGCATCACCTTGGGGTGATATGGTGTAGTTCGGGTCCTCTGAATTCCCAGCAGTTCCAGTAATTGCCCAACAAGCCAGCTCTCAAAGTCTGTACCCTGATCCGAGTGTATTCTCCTTGGTAGGCCTTAGTGAACAAAAAATGTTTCCATTAAAACCTTCGCCACCGTAGGAGCACGTTGGTCTTTCGTAGAAAAAGCTTAGGCATAACGTGTGAAATGATCAGACACTACTAAAATATTTCCCTGCCCACTAGCATCCGGCTCTAAGCACAGGAAATCAATGCACACCAAATCCATGGGACCTTGACTTTGTAGGTGGCTCATTGGAGCAGTTCGGGTTGGTAGGGTCTTCCTTTGGATACTCCTCAGACATGAGTGGCAGTAACTTTCAACTTCAGATCTCATGCAGGGCCAATAGAATCTGTCTCGCACCAGCTTAAAAGTTCTCTCTGCACCTAAATGTCCATGTTCATCGTGTAACGACCGCAGCACATCCTCTCTGTGTTTGGTGGGAAGGAACAACTGTTGGGTCTCTTCAGCATTGTTTGAGGGGCCCCTTCAGTAGACCACCCCATCCAACATCTTCAACCGTTCCCACTCTTTGTATACCAATCTGGCCCCTTCTGGGGAATTTTTCAGAAGAATTTCCCCTTGGTTCACGTTTAGGGCCTTCATGGTTAATGCAATCAAAGGGTCTCCAGCCTGATCAGCTCTCAGGTCCTGTTTCGAAAAAGTAGGCAAACTTTCATCCCTCAGCTGCGTAGGATTACAATAGAACTCTGGAACAGCCGCAGCCATAACTCCTATGGCTTCTGCTTCAATCCCTCCCTTGACCCGGCGCTCTGCTCCTTGACATAAAGCTTGCACCCCATCTGGAGTTAACTGAGTCCATCCTGTAGTGTAAGGTCTTCTCGATAAAGCATCGGCATCTCGATTATTCACTTCAGGGCGATACTTCAGGCTGAAACGAAACCCTGACAGAGCGGCCAACCACTGATGTCCCGTTGCATCCAGCTTCGCAGTAATCAGGACGTAGGTAAGAGGATTGTTATCAGTTTTTATCACAAATTCGGCTCCATACAGATAATCCTTCAGCTTGTCTACTACCGCCCACATCAAGGCTAGGAACTCCAACTTGTGGGTAGGATAGTTCTTTTCTGAAGGCGTAAGACTCCGGCTCACATAGGCTACAGGCCTCAACAATCCACCATATTCTTGGTATAGGACTCCCCCTAGACCTTCTCTGCTGGCATCCACATGCAATTCGTACGGCTTATGAGGATCAGCGTAAGCCAAGACAGGAGCTCGAGTTAGACTCTCTTTCAGCTTCATGAAAGCACCTTCGCATTGACTAGTCCATTCTCCTTGGATAGATTCTCAAGCCTTCCTTGGCCCTGGAGCCGACGAATTTCGGTCAGAGGCCTTGTGGCCTTCTTCTGCGTCTTCCTTCTGTAGGAGCTTGTTCAGTGGTTGAGCTATCTTGGCAAATCCTCCTACAAATCTTCGGTAATAGGAGCAGAACCCCAAGAAAGATCTAAGTTCAGTAACATTTCGGGGTCTAGGCCAGGAAGCTACGGTTTCCAACTTTCGAGGATCCTTCGAAACGCCTTCTGCTGAAACAACATGTCCCAGATACGTAACGGAAGGTAAACAGAATTGACACTTCTCCAGAGACAGTTTCAACCCCTCTTCATGGAGCCGCTTGAAGACCTTCTCCAACCGTTGCTCATGTTCTTCCAAACTCTTTCCGAACACAATTATATCATCCAGATACACTAACACTTCGATCAGGTTCATGTCCCCGACTGTCTTCTCCATTAACCGTTGGAACGTGGCTGGAGCCCCGTAAGGCCTTGAGGCATTCTGTTGAACTCAAAGAACCCCAGTGGACAGATGAACGCAGTCTTCTCTTTGTCTTCAGGATGCATTGGTATCTGGTGATACCCACTTCGCAGGTCTAGTACACTAAACCATTTTGCTCCAGACAAACACTGTAAGGCATCTTCTATCCGAGGAGTGGCATATTGATCTGGGATGGTTCTCCGATTTAGTGTGCAATAGTCTATACATAGACGGACAGAACCATTCTTCTTCCGAACCATCACTATTGGAGATGCATAAGGGCTCCTGGACTCCTGAATCACCTTAGTTCTTTGCAGTTCGTTCAGCTGTTCTCTTAGGTCATCCAAGTCTCCCAATGGAATTCGTCTTGACCTTTCTCGAAACGGCTTATCTTCCTGTAGTCGAATGCGATGCTCAGTACTCTTAGCTAGGCCCACGTCGAACTCATCCTTTGAGAACAAGTCCCTGCACTTTAGGACCTGGGACTGAAGACGTTTCTTCCATTCAGGCGAGATGGGAGCATCCTTGGGATAGAACCTGTCAGCTGGAATCTCTTTATTCACTCCCCCTCCTAAATCAGTAGGAGAGAGAGGCGTAGCGGACGCTACTTGCCCGATAGGCATTCGTGCTTTCAGAATCACTGGAGAATCGGACACATTACATACACTGACTGAGACTCTTCCTCATGTTCATTTCAAAGCTTTTGTGGAGATTATTTCAGGGATTACTTCTACTCCGGCTTCACTCCCATGATTGAAATCAGTTTCCAGTACCACATAGGGACCTGGTTGCGATCCGTTCAACTTGACTGAAGCCCGGAAACTCGCCACTTCTCCTGATTGCAGAACCTTTTCTGTTCCTCCCAATCTCCACAGGCGCCCCACTTCGGCAGGTGCCTTCTGTTCTTCGACCATTCGCTGATAGACTGGACGTAACATCGGGTGTACTCCCCTGGTGGAACCTTCTTCCAGTACTATAGGAGTCAGGAGACGTCGCACCAGATCAGTATTCGTCCCCACTATCATAAAACTTCTGTTGGCCCCTGAAGGCCGAGGACACACAATGGCCAAGGCATCACAACCTCCAGACTGTCCGATGACTTCGGATCCGATCTCTAACTTCACCTGTAGATATCCGTCATAGGGAAGTTTCTCAGTTCCGATACCCCAGATTTCAAGGTCCTTTAACTTCTGTAGAGGTATGTGTTTCAAGTGCTTCTCATAGAAGTCTCGGTAGATCAATGTCACTTGAGCCCCTGAGTCCAACAGAACTTTGGTATAGACTCCCTCTACTTGGATTGGAACGATGGGAGAAGGACCTATCAGCTGGTCAGGAAACTTTGTCGTAGTAGCAGGAAGTTTAGACCCCGTTTGCTGAACCCTGGCCTTCTTCTTGGCCCGTGTAGGTTTTGGGTGTGCATTGCTTCCCCATGACGTAGGACCGGATGCTAAGGGAGTGACTCTTTCAGTCCTGGTAGGCTCAGCAGTTGGCAAAACTCTGGGCCCTCTCGGCCTTTCAGTCCTGGCTTGATTTCTGGAGCGGTTTTTAACCATTGGGCACCTAGTTTTCTCCTGCACTTGGGCCCTCTGGCGTTTCCCGCCGGTGAGGTAGATAGCAGCCCTTCCAAGGCTTTTAGGAACTCTTCTACCCTATTTCCTTCAGGTTTTTGGCTTTTGCATTGCGCTCGGAAATGACCCATTTCCCCACAACTGAAACATCTCTTCTTTGACGACGGAGACGCACTTGCTTGTGGTGATTCGGTTGAAGGACCCTGGCCAGATGCCACAGCAACTCCAGTTGTTCGCATATCAGTAAGGAACTTCTGCATATCGGTCTGTGTCTCTGCCACCTTCAAAAGTACTCGGCACAGGTCCGTATGTGCCTGTTGCAATTCAGCTTGAGCTTCTTGCACTTTCTTAACAGTTTTGTGGATTTCACTATATGTAGGAATAATTTGCTCTTTTGCAGCATTCTCTGTGGATCTAGGAACAACCAGATGCTCCTGTTCATCCACTTCAGATCCATAGATGCCTAACGAATCATCTTCCGCTTGCAAACATTCGTTATGCCTCACGGGTTGTGCGTAAGCTCTTTCTCCTTTCCTAAAGGATTTTTCTTCAAGTAGAGCCTCTTCCTCTCTGACAGCTCAGATCAGTTCCAGGTATTTCAATTCTCGGTTACCTTCTCTGGTTCTCAGCTGTAGCATCACAGGATCTAGAGGTTGAGTGCCCCTCAGGATCTGTTGCATTCAGATTTTATCTAGTTCGGCCGGTTCAGCCCCTTTCTTAAGAAGTATCTGGTGCAGAATCTTATCTAGGTGCCTCATATATTCAGTCATCTTCTCACCTTTCTGCTGGTAAGTATGTTCATACTGGTACACGAGCTCCGCAGCCTTTTCCGTTCGCCCAAAGACTTCCTGTAGTACGTTTAGGTAATCTGAAGCGGTGCAGTCTTGTTTACTCAATTTTAGATTTCTGACAGCCTCTGACGCAGGTCCCTTTAAGCTCTCAGTAATTCTTTGCTTCTTCTGTGCTTCGGGGACGTCCCACTCATCCAGAGCCTGCATCGCCTGTTCTACCCATTCTTTGAAGGTTTCTTCTCCCGCCGGAGTTGGCACGTTTCCTGTAAAATTTCTCAACCGTCGATAACCAAAGTTAGTGTGCGGAGGGCTTGTTCTTTGACATTTAGCCAGCAAATCTCCAATAGCCACTATAAATTCAGGCCCGATCATGGCCAGCGGACTAAGCGTGGGAACACTCGCGGGATCGCCACGTGGCTCACTTGGCTCACTTGGCTGAATCAGTTGAACTTCCACCTCATCGGTCAGCTTCACGCTCGCGCCCTGAAAACACACTGGAACACCCTTTCTCCACTCAAAAAGAACATACGTGTGAGAGGTATCTGGGTTCGCTTTAATGTCCAGGATTAACCCCCGATGATCTGGTGTCAGCTCGGCCATGGCCCGGCGAATCTGATCTTCGGCCCAAGTGTCTGCAGGAATATCCATGACTATGCATAATTCTATCTGACTACTTTGCTCCTCACACCATTTGGCAGCAGTGTCTGGATCCACATTTAACCCTTTAAATGCGTTTTTTCCAGAGACTGGATCCCGGAAACGAGCCCCCACGTGTAGCGCTCACTCCCGGAGGAGCCGCTGAATTTAACCTCGGGTCAGTCTCCCGGCACTAGGGAATAAATATACACTAGCACTGTTGTGAATTTTATAAGTTATATAGTTTACTGGTCTCAAATAAAATGGCATATATAAAGCAAACACAGTATATATATATATTTACAGGAATTCGTAATGCGAGAAACGCGCAGCGGTAAAAAGGAAATTGTAACCCCTTTGTTGCCGGAGTGTAAGTCCCGTACAGGTTGTGTCCCAAGAAGGTGTACGTGTATGTGTGTGTTGGTACCCGGGTACTAGATTCGACTGACTAGTGAATGGATTCAGTGTATCTTCGACTAGTCACGTTGGGGCCCTGTAGATTTAAGCAAACTGCAGCATGCTTTGTTAACTTTACTGTGGCCTGGAAGGCCTCTCACCCATCCGCCAGACAATCTGATCCGCTCGATTTGGCTGGGACTCTGTGCCACCGGATCCGCTGTTCTTGCTTGTCCGTCTTTGCAACAAGATTTTCAGCTTACCGCCTGCACTCCCATTGGATCATCGTGGTCTCCTAACTCGGGGTCCAATCTGCAGCTCTGTGTCTGTGCAAACCTCTCAGCGGTGGATTACTAGGTCTCTGGCAAGTCACTGAAACCGATCTCCAGCGTCCGCAAGGCAGCACCTGCTCTCCGGCCTGGTCACAATCGTTCCCTGTCTCACGTGCGTCTTGCTCTGTTCACCTTTCGGTGCACACTGCTCTCCTCTGCACGAGGCTGCGGATGTCTGTCGGTACTCCCCACCCACTTCCTGTCTCTGCCCCAAAGCATGCTGGAAAACGTAGTCCCAATGTGTCCAGTATAGTTTACATTGCGCTTGTCTCTCCCTGGTGGCCAAAAATGGGTAATTACAGCAACAGAACTAAAACAGCGCTACACTACACTGAAACAGTTTTGTGAAGAGGAGTGGTCCAAAAATACTCCAGATCCTTGTGCAGGTCTGATCTGCAACTACAGGAAATGTTTGGTTGAGGTTATTGCTGCCAGAGGAGGGTCAACCAGTTATTAAGTCCAAAGGTTCACATACTTTTTCCACCCTGCCCTGTGAATGTTTACATGTTCTGTTCAATAAAGACATGGAAACATATAATGTTTGTGTTGTATTATTTTAAGCAGACTGTGTTTTTCAAATTGTTGTGACTTAGATGAAGATCAGAGCACATTTTATGACCAATTCATGCAAAACTCCACGTAATCCCAAAGGGTTCACATACTTTTTCTTGCCACTGTATGCCTGAAGCCAATAACTGTAGAAGTTACAGGAAGAAAGCACGGCTACAACGGTAGGGGACTTGGTGATTGCCTGGGTGCTCCTCCAGAGATTTTGCAGTCCCATATCCAAATATACAAAAAATGGTGCGTCCCGTCTATTTTGTATACTTGATGCCAATAACTCAACAGAATACAATAATTTTGCCAAGCTGGGCATGATACAGGCCATGTATTTAAGGGTGCAAGAAAGAAACAAAATTCTGGAAAAGGCTTTTGGAGTAAAAGAAAAATATAAGAAAAAAGATGTTGGCGTTAGTGAGGATATACTCCTACAACTTAAATATTCTCAAGAATTGGCAATTGCCAGTAAAGTAAAATACTGTATATTAATAATGTGTATATACTGTGTATATATATATATATATATATCATTCAAATCACATTCCACTAGGATAAAATCAGCTGAAATTGCTAAATTGAACATTCTGGGAATTTGTTTTCTAGGATAGCAGCCCCCTGAAACATTAAGGAAGCGGGGCGTGACTGCTGGCCTGGGGCAATCAGCCCAGGTGAGTGGAAGGTGATTGGTGCTGTTTGAAGCCAGGTTAAATAGCTTTGGGCTATATAATTACAGCAGGTGCTTGCCTGGCTCAGTGGTGCACGTGGCTGCAAGAAGGAGGCTTGTTGGAGAGCTGTCCCATTCGCTTTACTTTCTGTATCTGTGGGAGACGAGAAGGAGAAAACCGGAGTTATGGCTGTTTCTGGTTCGGGAGAGGTGGCTGAGATGCTGGCGTGTCTACGGGCTTATGCTGAGGATTCTGGCGTTTCCCTGGATTCCTTGCTGCATTCTACTTCAGCACCGGACTTGGTGAGAAGCAGTTCCCTGTCTCGTGTCTATGAACGGCGGGGGCTCCTTTGCGCCTCCGGCGGATGGCCGGTGTTCCCCTGTTTCTACTGGCTCCGTTGTGCCTGGTACGCTGCCGAGCAGACGTCCAGCTGCCGCTCGGCGGGCGCTGCGTTCAGCTACTGCCCCTGCTCCTGCGATTCTTCGTGGTCAGGGTGACCGCGGGGCCGGGAGATCTCGCATGTGTCTGTTCAGAGTGTGGCTGTATCTCAGCCTGCAGTTGTTGCTCATGGAGCTGGCTCCGCCCCGGCACTCGCGTCAGAGCAGTGGGTCACGTGGGTGCAGGGTTGCCAGTATCCAAGATTACGGCTGTGGACTCTCTGTTGCCGGTTTGTCTCCTGTGGGTTTCCCTAGGGATTTGGTGGCTTCAGGGGTATTACCCCCTGCTGAGGAGCGGGTTATTGGTGTGCAGGTTCCTTTTCAGGTGGTTCCCGGGGTGGCTCCATCTTGCTCCAGCGTCCACATTCCGCCTTTAAATCGGGAATCACTTCCTCTGGCTGTTCCTGGATCTGGGGATGTTGACACCATGCCAGGGATCGCTCATCGGGACCGTCCTGCTCCGGTTTACGGTCGCTTGGAAAATGCTCAGCTGCTGCAGGGCCCTGTGGATTCATCTCTTTTGCTGGCTACACGTGAGTCTGATCTTCTCACTACTACGCATGGCGGCGGGGTTGCGCAGGAGGGGTCCGGTGCACATGGAGGGTGTGGTGCAGAGGTTATTTCACTCTTGGCTTCAGTGCTTCGCCAGTGGAAGGACGCGTCAGGACTGGAGTCTCGAGTAGGGATGAGCCGAACACCCCCAGGTTCGGTTCGCATTCGAACTCGAACTTTTCAAATGTTCGAACTCGAACACGCACTCAGTACAAGTCAATGGGACTCAAAGTTCAGTTTTTTAGAGTGCCCTCCAAGAGGGCATATATGCTAGATATTTGCCATAAAAGGTGTATGGGGGTCCGTGTAGTGCCCTGGGGGACAGGAAACAAGGACAAAAAGTTTTAAAAAAAATGTTTTTAAAGGGACAGTGAGTTTTCCATGAAATAAGGGTTAAAAATAAAAACGAAAAATTCCTTCAAATATCGTGCCTAGGAGGTCCCCATAACCTGCCCGTGAAGTGGCAGATTTCTAGGATGTATAGAAACATTTAAAAACAAAAAAATGACGTTTCAAATGATGGTAAATGCTTTTCCTTTAATCTATTCATAAACAACTGCTTGGGGCAGCAGCCTGTATGAAAAGACATTTTACAACACGCAGAAAAAGTTTAGTGATCTTTTGGCTGAATTAAGGTGAAATTTATGCAGGCTTTGGATGAAAGTAACAATAGCTGCTTTAAAATTGGGCCTTTAGCGTGGGCAACAGTGCCGTCACACTGTAACCCCTCTGTGGTATTGTGGAAGAGTGCAGGGGTGGACCATGCGGTCCTATATTAAAAAGATATGAATCTGGTAAAGGCATCAGTGCATCCAAATATTGTGCCTTTGGTGCCAGTCCAGCAAGTGCCATCATACAGTAACCCCTCTGTGGTATTGTGGAAGAGTGCAGGGGTGGACCATGCGGTCCTATATTAAAAAGATATGAATCTGGTAATGGCGTCAGTGTAACCAAATATTTTGCCTTTAGTGGCAGCAAGTGCCTACACTGTAACTCCTTTGTGGTATTGTGTAGGAGTTCAGTGGTGGAGGTTTTGTGAATGCAGAAGAAATCCCTGATCTATTCCGTTACGTCAGCATCAGGGGATTGATAGCTGCTGATCCAGGACTGATTAATTTTTATAAATGTCAGCCGGTCTACAGAGTCGGTGGACAGACGCACTCTTTTGTCTGTGACAAAACCTCCAGCGGCACTGAACGTCCTTTCAGAAAGCACGCTGGTTGAAGGGCAACCTAGTAGCTGCATAGCATATTGGCTAAGTTTTGGCCAGTGATCCAATCTCAACACCCAGTAAGGCAGTGGATCATCTGCTGGAAAGGTATCCAGGTCTGCCCTTGCCCCTAGGTAGTCCTGCACCATATGGTGAAGACGCTGGCAATGGGTGCCTACATTTGACGTCCCTGGACGTCGTGGACTAAAAAAATTTAAAAAGGCATCAGTCAAGCGGCCCCGGCATTCACCACTATTCCTCCGATCATCCGCAGCCTCAGAAGCACCTGTGTCATCACTTGGTAACCTACCAGTGCCTGGAAAGATGTTACACAAGTGTCGCTTTAGAGCGTCCTCAAGTTTTTTCATCCTGTGCTCCCTCTGTGCGGGCAGGATGAGCTCTGCAACTTTACCCTTGTATCGTGGATCAAAAAGGGTTGCCAACGAGTAATGATCCCTCTCCTTGATAGCACGAATCCTGGGGTCCTTTAGCAGGCTTTGCAGGATAAGGGAGCCCATGCAGCATAGGTTGGAGGTGGCATTAGCTTCCGAGTCTTCCTGGTCAATGAGGAGGGTGACCCCATTGTGAACTTCCTTCTCCCAGCCACGTACTAGTCCTTGTGTTTCTGGGCACACAAATCCCTCCCTTGAGGAATCCCCACCATCAATGCCCCCACTACTTAAATATTCCTCCTCCTCCTCCTCATCCTCCTCCTGTCTTAAATGAGGAGGACCCACTGGAATGCTGTCTGCGGAAAGACGGTGGCCTTCAGAGCTAGGGAAGGCCTCCTCTTCCTCCCGCTGCTCTGCCTCTAGAACCACATCTATAATTCCCCGCAGATTGTGCTCCAGCAGGAACAATAAAGGAATTGTGTCACTGATGCATGCACTGTCCCTGCTCACCATCCTCGTTGCCTCCTCAAATGGTGACAGTACAGTGCATGCATCCTTGATCATGAGCCACTGTGGGGGGGAAAGAAAACCAAGTTGACCTGAACCTGTCCTTGTGCCATACTCACACAGGTACTCGTTGATGGCCCTCTGCTGCTTGGGCAGACGCTGCAGCATTGCTAATGTTGAGTTCCACCTGGTGGGTCACAGATCAGACGGTTTGTGGGAAGGTGGAATTCTCTTTGAATTTCTGCCAGGCAAACACTTGCTGGGAATGACCGTCTAAAGTGGCTGCAGACTTTTCTGGCCTGGCTGAGAAGCTCTGCCAGCCCTGGGTATCTGGTTAGGAAACGCTGTACCACCATATTTAGGACGTGTGCTAGGCATGGTACATACGTCAACTTACCCAGGCGTAGGGCGGAGAGAAGGTTGCTGCCATTATCACAGACGACCATTCCCAGCTGAAGCTGGCATGGTGTTAACCATCTCTGCACCTGCCCCTGCAGAGCTGACAGAATTTCTGGCCCGGTGTGGCTCCTGTCCCCTAAACAAACCAGCTCAAGCACAGTATGGCATCTTTTTGCTTGAGCCATTGTGTAGCCCCTGTCAGGTGTCAGTTTAACTGCCACTTCGCCAGAGACACAGAAAGAGGAGGACGAGGAAGAGGGAGTGGTGGTGGTAGAGCAGAGAGACCTCATACAAGCAGCTTTCTGGAGGCGTGGTTGATGAACAAGCTCCAACACAGAACCCCATCTTGGATCCCTCCCAGCTGCAATCAGAGTTACCCAGTGTGCCGTGAAGGAAATGTAACGGCCTTGTCCATGCTTGCTGGACCACGTGTCTAAAGTCACATGCACCTTGCTGCTGACTGCCTTTCCCAATGACTCAATAACATTGTCTTCTACGTACTGGTATAGTGCTGGAATGGCCTTCCGTGAAAAGTAATGGCATTTTGGAACATGCCACTGTGGTACAGCACATTCAGCAAATTCACGGAAGGGAGCAGAGTCCACCAGGTGGAAAGGCAGCAGCTGCAATGCGAGTAATTTTGCTAAACTGGCATTTAGATGCTGTGCTTGGGGATAGTTGGGACTATATTTTGCAGCAGCTGGGGCAACGTAATCTGACTTCGTAAATCTTCAGCAGATGGGATGCTGTCACACTGTGAGGAAGGACCTGGTACATCCATTACTGTAGCATCATCCCTGTCAGTGGAGGTTGTAGGCAATGACATGGCAGGACATACAGTGGGGGTAGAGACAGATGAGGAGGACCTACGCAAAGTTTTGCCCCAACGGCCTCAAGCACGTGGTACCCAAGCGTCTGGTGTCTTTCCCACGCTTGAGCCTCATCTGACGTAGATTACAAATAGCAATGGTGGGGTCTGCTGCACATTTCTTAAAGAACTCCCAGACAGCATAGTTCATGGATGTGTGCTTTGAGACAACAGCGCTCTGCACCTGAGCAGCTCTGACATCTGCTGCCTTGGACTGGTTAGTGCTACGGTTGGTCATAGAGGATGTTGTGCCTCGTGTTTGTTCTTACCTCCCCTCCTCCTCCTCACTTGACTCCTCTGTTCGATCAGTCACCCAGGTGGAGTCAGTGACCTCATCATCATTGTCATCACCCCCTATCTCCTCGTCACTGGAGCCAACTTGGCAGTATGCTGCAGCTGCTGGGACAACATGAGTGCCAGTTTTTTGTGTGTCATCACTGGCACCCCCTTCCTCTAAGTTGATTATACTCCCTTCCTCAACCTCAGAGACTGAATCAGAGCACTGTACTTGCTGCGCATCCTCAAGCAGCATGTCACTGTCATTGTAGTCAAACAATTCAGCTGACTCCTCTGTGTATGATAGCGAGGCTACGGCAGGAGTAGCTGTGGACATGGAGGCTGCATTAGATGCTCTGGCAGCGGAGGTGGACTGTAAAGCACTACAAGCCTGGCTGGCAGAGGACTCTGAGGATGAGGATGGCCTGGTTAGCCAATCCACCAAGTCCTCTGTATGTTGCTGTTGCTTAAGACTAGGCTTGTGCACCGATTTTTTTTTCGGTTCGATTCGGTTCGATTTTTCGGATTTTTAAACTTTTCGATTCGGCTCGTTTCGACCGATTTCTGTTTCGATTCGGTTCGGCTCGATTGGTTTTTCGTGTACTTTTTTTTCGGAATATCGACCATTTTTCGTATTTTCGTGTCACTTAGCTCGTTTTTTGTATCGACTTTTCGTAAGTTTGGAAATTTTCATTTTTTCGGAAAGTCTGTTCTCCTCGTTTCAAAGCAATGAAATTTCGATTTGACACATATCAAGTCCATTCGAAAATTCCGAAAATATTTCGTTTCGGCTCGGAAAACTTTTCGGATCTGCCATTTTCGGATCTAAAAATTTTCGGAAATTCGGCCGCATCCGAAAACACGAATCGGGAAATTTCGTGAAAATTCCAAAATTCCGAAACCCGAAACGCACATCCCTACTTAAGACAGCCAGCACCAGTTAGAAAGGACAAGTGTGCCCCTGCAGAGGATGCACCACGTCCACGACAACCAGAGGCACAGCCTCCCGAAGCAGAGGCTGCTTGCCCTCTTATCCGTGTCTGGGAGCGTCTGCCTGTCCTTTTTGGTCTTTCTGACATGGTGAGTAGGGATGAGCTGTTCGGGTTCGGACGGTTCGGGGTTCGACCCGAACTTAGCCTGTTCGAGCAGATCGCGAACACCAAACATTTCCGGGTGTTCGCCGCATGTTCGACCACAATGGACCACTATGCATTTTCCCACTGCCTGAAGCTCCTAATTGGCTACAGCCTTGCACCTGACCACAGGTCTGGTGCAAGACTGGTTCAACACTATGCCAATCACCGCTCAGAGTCCTGATTGGGCAAATTTTGCCCAATCATGGGCTCACAGAGCTAAGTCCCGCAGCACACTATATAATGTTTCCACGCAGCGCTTCTGCATGCATTTCAGAGGAGATTTCAAAGGAGATAGTTGTATGTGTTGTAACTGCCGGTCTGCCACGCTACTGGGGGGTCTGGGGGGTCTCATTTCGACCAAATATCAGGGAATTTAGGTGATGTGTGTCTTGTCACTGTGCCAGCAAGTTTTTTTGGGTTTACAACTTTATTTAAAACATTTGTGTATTGAGGTGATTTTCTGGGTCTTGTCACACTGTGCCAGCAAGTCTTTTTGGGTCTCATATATACCAAATATCATGGAATTTAGGTGATGTGTGTCTTGTCACTGTGCCAGCAAGTTTTTTGGGGGTTTACAACTTTATTTAAAACATTTGTGAATTAAGGTGATCTTCTGGGTCTTGTTACCACTGTGCCAGCAAGTTTTTTTGGGTGTCATTTTTACCAAATATCAGGGAATTTAGGTGATGTGTGTCTTGTCACTGTGCCAGCAATTTTTTTGGGGTTTATAACTTTCTTTAAAACATTTGTGAATTGAGGTGATCTTCTGGGTCTCGTCACACAGCCAGCAATTCTTTTTGGGGCTCACTAATTTCTTTAAAACACTTGGGAATTAAGGTGATCTTCTGTGTCTCATCACACAGCCAGCAATTTGTTTGGGGGTTCACTAATTTTTAAAAACACTTGTGAATTAAGGTGATCTGTGTCTCTTCATACAAAAAGTACCACTCTGTATTTTGGGGCTCACTAATTTCTTTAAAACACTTGGGAATTAAGGTGATCTGTGTCTCGTCATACAAAAAGTACCACGCTGTATTTTGGAGCTCACTAATTTCTTTAAAACACTTGTGAATTAAGTTGATCTGTGTCTCGTCACACAAACGGTACCACGCTGTATTTTGGGGCTTACTAATTTATTTAAAACATTTGTGAATTGAGGTGATCTTCTGTGTCTCGTCACACAGCCAGCAATTATTTTTGGGGCTCACTAATTTCTTTAAAACACTTGTGAATTAAGGTGATCTGTGTCTCGTCATACAAACAGTACCATGCTGTATTTTGGGGCTCACTAATTTCTTTAAAACACTTGGGAATTAAGGTGATCTGTGTCTCGTCATACAAACAGTACCACGCTGTATTTTGGGGCTCACTAATTTCTTTAAAACACTTGGGAATTAAGGTGATCTGTGTCTCGTCATACAAAAAGTACCACGCTGTATTTTGGGGCTCACTAATTTCTTTAAAACACCTTGGAATTAAGGTGATCTGTGTCTCGTCATACAAAAAGTACCACGCAGTATTTTGGGGCTCACTAATTTCTTTAAAACACTTGGGAATTTAGGTGATCTGTGTCTCGTCATACAAACAGTACCACGCTGTATTTTGGGGCTCACTAATTTATTTAAAACATTTGTGAATTAAGGTGACCTGTCTCTTGTCACTGGCTGCCAGCTATCAGTGTGTCTCACTGAGTTATACTAGATTTATTTAAATCTTTATACCAGAGTTGAATCAGAGTTCTGTATATATTAATCTATATATCACTCACCATGTCTGAAAGAACAAAAAGGACAGGCAGACGCTCCCAGCCACAGATAAGAGGGCAAGCAGCCCCTGTGTCAGGAGGCTGTGTCTCTGGTCGTGGTGGACGTGGTGCATCCTCTGCAGGGGCACGCTTGTCCTTTCTAACTGGTGCTGGCCATCTTAAGCAGCAGCAACATACATACTCTACCAGCCAGGCTTCTAGTGCTTTACAGTCCACCTCAGCTGCCAAAGCATCTAATGCAGCCTCCATGTCCACAGCTACTACTGCCGTAGCCTCGCTATCACACACGGAGTCAGCTGAATTGTTTGACTACAATGAGAGTGACATGCTGCTTGAGGATGCGCAGCAAGTACAGTGCTCTGATTCAATCTCTGAGGTTGAGGAAGGGAGTATAATCAACCTAGAGGAAGGGGGTGCCAGTGATGACACACAAATAACTGGCGCTCATGTTTCCCCAGCAGCTGCAGCATGCTGCCAAATTGGCTCCAGTGACGATGAGATAGGGGGTGATTATGATGACAATGATGATGAGGTCACTGACTCAACCTGGGTCCCTGATCGAACAGAGGAATCAAGTGAGGAGGAGGAGGGGAGGAGGAGGGGAAGGAGGCACAGCAAACACGAGGCACAACATCCTCTATGACCAACGTAGCACTAGCCAGTCCAAGGCATCAGATGTCAGAGCTGCTCAGGTGCAGAGCGCTGTTGTCTCAAAGCACACACGCAGGAACTCTGCTGTCTGGGAGTTCTTTAAGAAATGTGCAGCAGACCGCACCGTTGCTATTTGTAATCTATGTCAGATGAGGTGAAGTGTGCAAATGACACCAGATTGCTTGAGTACCACGTGCTTGAGGCGACATATGACCACCTGCCACACATCCCTTTTGGCACAAAACTTTGCGTAGGTCCTCCTCCTCCTCCTCATCTGTCTCTACCCCCACTGTATGTCTCTGCCATGTCATAGCCTACAACCTCCACTGACAGGGATGATGCAACAGTAATGGATGTACCAGCTCCTTCACAATGTGACAGTATCCCCATCAGCTGAAGATTTACGCAGTCAGATTACGTTGCCGCAGCTGCTGCAGCGTAAGAAAAAATATAGTCCCAACCATCCCCAAGCACAGCGTCTAAATGTCAGCTTAGCAAAACTACTCGCATTGCAGCTGCTGCCTTTCCAGCTGGTGGACTCTGCTCCCTTCCGTGAATTTGCTGAATGCGCTGTACCATAGTGGCAGGTTCTAAAACGCCATTACTTTTCACGCAAGGCCATTCCAGCACTATACCAGCACTATACCAGCACTATAGCAGCACGTGGAAGACAATGTTATCCAGTCTTTGGGAAAGGCAGTCAGCAGCAAGGTGCATGTCACTTTAGACACGTGGTCCAGCAAGCATGGATAGGGTCGTTACATTCCCTTCACGGCACACTGGGTAACTCTGATTGCAGTTGGGAGGGATCCAAGACGGGGCTCTGTGCTGGAGCTTGTTCATCAACCACGCCTCCAGAAAGCTTCTTGTATGAGGTCTGTCTGCTCCACCACCACCACCTCTTCCTCCTCCTCCTTCTCTGTCTCTGGCGAAGTGGCAGTTAAACCGACGCCTGACAGGGTCTACGCAATAGCTCAAGCAAAAAGATGCCATACTGTGCTTGAGCTGGTTTGTTTAGGGGACAGGAGCCACACCGGGTCAGAAATTTTGTCAGCTCTGCAGGGGCAGGTGCAGAGATGGTTAATACCACGCCAGCTTGAGCTGGGAATGATCGTCTGCGATAATGGCAGCAACCTTCTCTCTGCCCTACGCAAGGGTAAATTGACGCATGTACCATGCCTAGCACACGTCCTAAATCTGGTGGTACGGCGTTTCCTAACCAAGTACCCAGGGCTGCCAGAGCTTCTCATCCAGGCCAGAAAAGTCTGCAGCCACTTCAGACGGTCATTCCCAGCAAGTGTTCGCCTGGCAGAAATTCAAAGAGAATTCCACCTTCCCACAAACCGTCTGATCTGTGACATGCCCACCAGGTGGAACTCGACATTAGCAATGCTGCAGCGTCTGCACAAGCAGCAGAGGGCCATCAACGAGTACCTGTGTGAGTATGGCACAAGGACAGGTTCAGGTCAACTTGGTTTTCTTTCCCCCCCGCAGTGACTGATGATCAAGGATGCATGCACTATACTGTCACCATTTGAGGAGGCAATGAGGATGGTGAGCAGGGACAGTGCATGCATCAGTGACACAATTCCTTTATTGTTCCTGCTGGAGCACAATCTGCGGGAAATTATACAGGTGGCTCTAGAGGCAGAGCAGCGGGAGGAAGAGGAGGCCTTCCCTAGCTCTCAAGGCCCCAGTCTTTCCGCAGACAGCATTCCAGCGGGTCCTACTCAGATCAGACAGGAGGAGGATGAGGAGGAGGAGACTATTAAGTAGTGGGGGCATTGATGGTGGGGATTCCTCAAGGCAGGGTTTTGTGTGCACAGAAACAGAAGGGCTTGTGCGTGGCTGGGAGGAGGAAGTGCACGATACGGTCATCCTCATTGACCAGGAAGACTCGGCAGCTAATGCCACCTCCAACCTACGCTGCATGGGCTCCCTAATGATGCAAAGCCTGCTAAAGGACCCCAGGATTCGTGCTATCAAGGAGAGGGATCATTACTGGTTGGCAACCCTTCTTGATCCACGATACAAGGGGAAAGTTGCAGAGCTCATCCTGCCCGCACAGAGGGAGCACAGGATGACAAAACTTGAGGACGCTTTAAAGCGAAACTTGTGTAACACCTTTCCAAGCACTGTTAGATTACCAAGTGCTGACACACGGTGCAGTCTGAGGCTGCAGGTGATCAGAGGAATAGCGGTGAAGGCCAGGGCCGCTTGACTGATGCATTTCTACATTTTTTTAGTCCTCGACGCCCAGGGACGTCAAATGTAGGCACCCTTTGCCAGCATCTTCACCATATGGTGCAGGACTACCTAGGGGCAAGGGCACACCTGGATACCTTTCCAGCAGATGATCCACTGGTTTACTGGGTGTTGAGATTGGAGCACTGGCCAGAATTTAGCCAATATGCTATGCAGCTACTAGGTTGCCCTTCATCTAGCGTGCTTTCCGAAAGGACGTTCAGTGCCGCTGGAGGTTTTGTCACAGACAAAAGAGTGCGTCTGTCCACCGACTCTGTAGACCGGCTGACATTTATAAAAATGAATCAGTCCTGGATCAGCAGCTATCAATCCCCTGATGCTGAAGTAATGGAATAGATAGGGGATGTCCTCTTCTGCATTCACAAAAACTCCAGCACTGAACTCTTCCACAATACCACAAAAGGGTTACGGTGTGAAGGCACTTGCTGCCATGAAAGGCACAATATCTGGCTGCACTGACGCCCATTAAAAAAAAAAAAAACTTTTAAATATAGGACCACATGGTCCACCCCTGCACTCTTCCACAATACTACAGAGGGGTTACTGTATGATGATACTTGATACTTGCTGGCCTGGCACCAAAGGCACAATATCTGGGTGCACTGACGCTTTAACCAGATGCATATCTTTTCAATATAGGACCGCATGGTCCACCCCTGCACTCTTCCACAATACCACAGAGGGGTTACTGTATGATGATACTTGCTGGCCTGGCACCAAAGGCACAATATCTGGGTGCACTGACACCCATTACCAGATCAAAAACTTTTCAATAAAGGACCACATGGTCCACCCCTGCACTCTTCCACAATACCACAGAGGGGTTACTGTATGATGATACTTGATGGCCTGGCACCAAAGGCAGAATATCTGGGTGCACTGACGCCTTAACCAGATGCATATATTTTCAATATAGGACCACATGGTCCACCCCTGCACTCTTCCACAATACCACAGAGGGGTTACTGTATGATGAAACTTGCTGGCCTGGCACCAAAGGCACAATATCTGGGTGCACTGACGCCCATTACCAGATCAAAAACTTTTCAATAAAGGACCACATGGTCCACCCCTGCACTCTTCCACAATGCCACAGAGGGGTTACTGTATGATGATACTTGATGGCCTGGCACCAAAGGCAGAATATCTGGGTGCACTGACGCCTTAACCAGATGCATATATTTTCAATATAGGACCACATGGTCCACCCCTGCACTCTTCCACAATACCACAGAGGGGTTACTGTATGATGATACTTGCTGGCCTGGCACCAAAGGCACAATATCTGGGTGCAATGACGCCCATTAACAGATCAAAAACTTTTCAATAAAGGACATAGAAACATAGAAACATAGAAAAATGTCGGCAGATAAGAACCTTTCGGCCCATCTAGTCTGCCCAATTACATGGATACTTTACCTGGATTTATCTTTTGTTTAGGATAGCCTTATGCCTATCCCATGCTTGCTTAAATTCAATTACTGTTTTGGCCTCTACCACTTCTACTGGAAGGCTGATCCATGTATCCACCACCCTCTCAGTAAAATAATGCTTCCAGATGTTACTTTTAAACCTTTGCCCCTCTAATCTAAGACTATGTCCTCTTGTTTTGCTATGGATAGTACTTGCATGCCTGGCACTAAAGGCACAATATCTGGGTGCACTGCCATTGACGCCTGTATCAGATTCATATCCTCAGAGGGGTTACGGTGTGATGGCACTGTTGCCGACGCTAAAAGCCCAATTTTAAAGCACCTGTTGTTACTTTCATCCAAAGCCTGCATAAGTTTCACAATAATTTAGCCCAAAAAAACACTAAACTTTTTCTGCGCGTCCTAAAATGTCTTTTCATACAGGCTGCCGCCCCAAGCAGTTGTTTATGGATAGATTAAAGTTAAAGCATTTACCGTCATATGAAACGTCATTTATTTGTTTGTAAGTGTTTCTATACATCCTAGAAATCCGCCACTTCACGGGCAGGTTATGGGGACCTCCTAGGCACGATATTTGAAGGAATTTTTCATTTTTATTTTTAACCCTTATTTCATGGAAAACTCACTGTCCCTTTAAAAACGTTTTTTTTTAAAACTTTTTGTCCTTGTTTCCTGTCCCCCAGGGCACTACCCGGACCCCCATACATCTTTTATGGCAAATATGTAGCATATATGCCCTCTTGGAGGGCACTCTAAAAAACTGAATTTTCAGCCCCATTGACTTGCATGGGGGTTCGGGTTCGGTCCCGAACAAATGGGAAGTTCGGGTTCGGGCTCGAACCGAACTCGGGGAGTGTTCGGCTCATCCCTAATGGTGAGTGATATATAGATTAAATATATACAGAACTCTGATTCAACTCTGGTATAAAGATTAAAGATTTCCAGAACTCTGGTATAACTCAGTGACACACCCTGATAGCTGGCAGCCAGTGATTACCTCACAGATTACCTCAATTCCCAAATATTTTGTAGAAATTACTGACCCCCCAAAATTCAGTATGGCAGTGACAAGACACAGATTACCTCAATTCCCAAATATTTTGTAGAAATTACTGACCCCCAAAATAGTTGCTGGGAGTGAGAACACACAGATTAGAACAATTCACAGATATTTTGTAGACATTACTAACCCCCAAAATACTGGGTGTCAGTGAGAACACACAGATTAGAACAATTCCCAGATATTTTGTAGAAATTACTGACCCCCAAAATACTGGGTGTCAGTGAGAACACACAGATTAGAACAATTCCCAGATATTTTGTAGAAATGAGACGCCCCCAGTAGCTGGTGGCAGACTGGCAGTGAGAACACACTAACACAGGAACAATCTCCTCTCAAATCTGCTCTCAAACGCATGCTGAAGTGCTGTGTAAAGCCTTATATAGTGTGCTGCGGGATTTAGCTCTGTGAGCCCATGATTGGGCAAAATTTGCCCAATCAGGACTCTGAGCCGTGATTGGCATAGTCTTGAACCTGTCTTGCACCTGACCTGTGGTCAGGTGCAAGGCTGTAGCCAATTACAAGCTTCAGGCCAGTGGAAAAGTGCATTGTGGTCCATTGTGGCACATTGTGGGCAGAAATGTTCGTAGTTCGCGAACATGCTAACAGGTGATGTTCGAATCGAACTCCGAACCGATCGAACCGAACAGCTCATCCCTAGTCTCGAGCGCAGTCAGCAAGGTCGGCTGCCTCTCCAGGAGTGGCTGTTGGGGTTACGGTGGCTGCGGATGCACCGGTTGGGCATAGTCTGGTGGGGCGCTCCCAGTTCTGGCATGTCCTCTCGAGTAACTGTTTCACAGCCGGTGGCGGCCTGCGACTTGTCGCCTTTGGGTATGCACCTTTCCGTTGCCATCAAGGAAAAGATTTTAAAAGGTACATATGTGGATGTGCTTTCTTTGATATCGATCGATAAGGAGACTATGGATCGCCCTAAGCGAGTGGAGGTGGTAGTGGATGGGGAAAAAGACAAAGATAAGGTTTTGCCTCCCACATTTGGGATTTGGCTGCAAGAATTTTTGGTGTTTGGTGCCATCCTTTGTGAACGATTTCCCGACCGCAGCGTTGCTTTGTTTGCTTACCTGGATCTTATTTGGGGTGCTTACAAAATTTATGGGGGGCAATGTTGGTATCCCTATGATCAACAATTCCGGCAAAAAATGGCATTACGTCCTGCTATGCGATTTGACCAACAAGATGCCAATTTGTGGTTGTTACTCATGACACCTGCTCGTCCGGTCTTGTCGCCCTTTCCTGGGTCCGTTGGCGTGCCATCCCCCAGTACAGCAGCGGTTTTAAGGAGGGGATTATGTTGGTTGTATAATGAGTCCCATTGCCGATGAGCCAGCTCTTGTAGGTTTTGGCACGAATGCTCCTAATGTGGGGGGTGCACCCAGCATTCAGATGTCTGCGCCGGAGTAGGGGGAAATTGGGACGGGGTGTGGTTCGCGGAGACTCCAATCTCGGTTTTCACTCCAGTGAACGTTACGAAAATGCTCCCGTGGCTAGAGCGTTACCACAATAGAAAGGCGGCATGTCTCTTTCGAGACGGGTTTTCTTTTGGTTTCCGTATTCCTTTTGTTCCTTCCGAATTTCCTGTTTTTTCTGCTAATTTGGTTTCTGCTCGGCAACATGAGGAGGTTCTTGCAGCAAAATTGGATCAAGAGGTGCAGTTGGGGCGTATGGCAGGTCCTTTTGTCGCACTCCCCTTTTCGAATTTGCAGGCGTCCCCGTTGGGTCTTGTGCCTAAAAAGGAACCAGGCAAATTTCGAATGATACACCATCTGTCGTATCATGCAGGCTCTTCCGTGAATGATGGCATTAGTCCGTTCGACGGCAGGGTGCATTATTCTTCATTTGACAAGGCCCTGGCATTGGTACGGGAGGCGGGGACAGGTTGTTTGTTGGCTAAGGCTGACGTGGAATCGGTGTTTCGCCTTTTGTCCATACACCCTGAGTGCTATCACCTGTCAGGGTGTTCTTTTCGGAAACTCTATTATTTTGATAGGTGTTTACCAATGGGGTGTTTGATTTCCTGTTTTTATTTTGAGGTTTTTGCAACATTTTTAGAGTGGGTGGTTTGTAGTAAGGCGGGTGGTTTGTCTGTTGTGCACTATTTGGATGATTTTCTTTTTGTGGGTCCGGCTGATTCGTGGGTTTGTTGGGTATTTTTTCAGAGGTAGCTTTTGACTTTGGGGTTCCGTTGGGTAGGGACAAAACGAAGGGGCCTTGTTGCTGTCTTTCTTTCCTTGGCATCGAGATCGATACTAATGAATGGGTGTTTTGGCTGCCCCAGGTGAAGATTGATGCCTTGGGATTACTTTTGACACGGGCCCTGTCTGCTCCCAAACTTCGCCTTCGGGAGCTTCAGGCTCTCCTTGGTCATCTAGCTTTCGCATGACGTATTATGCCCATGGGTCGAGTTTTTTCTCGACGTCTGGCATTGGCGTCTGTGGGGGTTAGGGACTCTCATCATTTTATCCGTCTGCGGCAATCTTTGAAGGATGATCTTAGGGTTTGGCAGACATTTTTGGGACGCTATAATAGGTGTACTTATTGGCAGGAGGTGGAGGTTGATAACTCATCCTTGGATTTGTTTACAGATGCTGCTGGGGCTTTTGGTTTCGGGGCTTACTTCCAGGGGCGCTGGTGTGGTGAGGCTTGGCCTCCGTCGTGGCAGGGTTCGGATTTATTGGCCATTTTAACATTCCTGGAATTGTTTCCTATTGCTACGGCACTGGAATTATGGGGGGATCGTTTGGCACATAGGTGGGTGGTCTTTTGGTCTGATAATCTCAGTGTCGTTCATGTGGTGAACCGCTGTTCCACTAGCTCACTGCCGGTCCTGTCGTTGTTACATTTGGTTCTTGCGCTGCCTTGATTATAATATTTTGTTTAAAGCGGTCATGTGCTAGGTGTCTCTAAAGTAATTGCGGATTCTCTTTCACGCTTTCAGTGGCACCGTTTCTGGCAGGTCGCACTGGAGGCGGATCGGACAGGGACTCCATTTCCTCGATGGTTATGGACCCTGGCTTCCATGGAATAATTTGTCATTTGCTGCGTTCTTTAGCGGAGACCACATGGAACGCTTATTTTCAGGTGTGGAGTGCATGGGAGGTGGTGGCCCGATCGGGTGCTGGTTGGCAGTTGGCTGTTGACCTTCGTCAGGCTTTTTGGCGTTTCTTGGAGGTATTGGCGAGGGAGGGTCGGTCTGCGGCATTTGCGTCCAAGTCATTGTCGGCACTTTCGCTTTTATGTCAGTTCTTGGGGTGGGACGATTTTTCAAGGAATATTTTGTTACGTCGGGTGGTAGCAGGATGGCGGAGGGTGTCGGTTTCTGACCGTCGTAGGCCAGTTTCTATGACTCTTTTGCGTGATTTATTGTGTACTTTACCTGTTATTCGCTTTGACGATTTTGAGGTCCTTTTGTTCCGGGTGTTTTTTCTTTTTGTTTTTTTGGTACATTACAGATTGGTGAGTTGGTGTCCAGGAGTGTTGGCTCTCCTTCTGGGCTCCTGGCTGGTCATGTGGTGGTGGGTGAGAGCAGTGATCGTTTGGGTATTCCGCGTTCCAAAACTGATCAGGTGGGTAGAGGTCAATTTATTAATTTACAGAGCATTGGGGGTTTGTGTTGTCCGTTCGCGTTGGCGGAGGCATATTTAAAACGGCGCCCTTTGGGCTGTGCCCCCCCTTTTTTGGTTCACGCTGACGGCAGTCCTCTGACCCGTTTCCAGTTTGATACAGTTTTTCATTGTTGTGTTTCTCATTTAGGTTTGGATCCAGCAGACTATGCGCCGCATTCGTTTCGGATTGGGGCAGCTACAGAAGCGGTGGAGGTCGATGGTCTTTGGGTCGGTATCAGTTGTATGTTCGTCCACATTTATTGTAATTTCTTTTTCAGGTTCGCCGACATCCGTGTGGATTATATGCCATTCATACATCTTCTGGGCCGCCCAGCGTGCTGAATGTCGCGTTATCGGCAGGAATCTGGGACTTCCACTGGACATAGCTCGGGTTCAATGGTTGGGGATAAAAGGTTTGCGGTGGGCCAACGTATATAGGGAGTGTTGTTTGTTATCACGTAAGGTTTCGGAATCTGTTATTTAGGTAATTCATGCGGGTGGTAACGGTATGGGTCCGGTTTTTGGACTTGACTCATTTGATAAAGCAGGATTTGGCCCGATGTTTTGCACTTTTTCAGGATGTTTTGGTTGTTTGGTCCGAGATCGTATCGAGGCCAGTCTGGGGTACGTTTGCTGCCCCTAAGGCCTTGGAGCGGGCTCGGAGGCGCATTAACAGGGAGGTGTCGCATTTTCTCCATAATTTAGAGGGATTTCGATTTGGCATAGGGAGTTGGAGGGGGACAACCATCTGTTGATGCGTCCTTATGGTGTCCATCTTTCTGATATCGGATTGGACATATTTTTGGAGGGTTTGCATGATGGGGTTGATTCGGCGCTGGCTGCGGGGGGCGCAGGGGTAACCAGTGATAGTGTTGCCCTTTTGCATTGGCGGTATCCCTGGCCAGCAAAGGAGGAATTGGGGTTAAGCCATTGTGGTTAAGCCGCCAAACTGGTGGGCGTTGGGAGAGACGTGCTCGGGTCCTGAAGGAAAAGGAACGAGTAACGAGCTCTGGTTTTAATGTACAACTGCCTACTGCTGGTTATTGCAGACGGGCCAGATTTATTATGGTTTGCTGGTACAGGGTTACATTTATGATTTAATGTAAATAAAGCTGTGGCCTATACCCTATTTTCCCATTACATTGTGTCAGTGTGTTTATTGGGGGGTATGGGTGATTGGGGATCCAGGTCTAAGCAGTCACGTCACCTTTTCGGCTGTTGAAAACACCTCACCTACAATATTGTTCTATTAAGGACCACTAAACAAAACCTGCACATTCTATAAATACAGTGTCAGTGCCAAGGGAGACCTCAGGGCTGGTGAAATGGTAAGTAATAAAATAGACCCCTTTTATAGCTGAGCCAGAAATAGGGATACCCGAAAGAACAAATGCAGCATAAGTTGCGCATGATAGATACATACAGTTTGTGCAGCCGCAAAATGTTTAACCTTTTGGCTGTGGACAATACAATGAGCGTGTCCTTTGCTTTCCTCTTGAATCGGCTCAGCGCCAATCGTGGACTACTCTCGCAGGGCTTTGACATCTTGGATGTCAGGCCTTCCTGCGGGACCTCCCTCCATCCACTGACATCATCGCACATGGGCGTCCCCACTGCCAAGCTGGGAATTCCCTCTAGAGTAATTACAGGGTCCTTTGAAACCCCGTTTCTCTGGAACTGTAAAATGTAGGTGGACATGTGAGGTATCGTTGGAAAGGCCAGAGCATGGCCTTTCTAGTGATATATAAAAAAAATCATCAGGTTTATGCCAGCAAAATAAAAACAAATACATATAAATATTTCTTCTTTTTTTCTCAGTTCTAAGGCATTGACATTATTTGCTTTTACTTATAAAGCAAATACTGCCAATGCACTTACTCACCTTCTCATTTCCCATGACGGGATCAAATGTGCAGGTGATGGTGCAATGCGTTATTTTTCCTTGGTTCATTTGGTTCAAAACAGTAGACTCCACACCACTGCGTGGAAAGCGGGGGTCCTTCAGACCCCTGTATCTCCAATTTTTACAACCAACAAAGACAAGTAACGTGTCATTGGACAGGTCAGAGTTTGACCTTTCAAATGATACCAAACATTAGAAAGGAAAAAAATCAAAAAAAAAAACAACAAAAAACTAAAATAATTTTATTTATTAATTTATTTTGTTCCAAAGCAATGACTTAAACCGTTTGTCATGTATAAAATTAGCAATACGACTGCCATTACTCACCTCATTTCTCTTGCAAGTAGTTAGTTCAGTGATTTATACATAGTCATATTATTCATAAAACACAATCCTCCAAAATGTAAATGAAAATTAAATTTTTTTCAGTTTTGGTTAAATTTACGTATTTTCTCAGAAAAATGTAGTAACAGATTCCCATTTATAGTTTTTTTTTTTAACATGCATACTCCATACAATATATAACCTCAAAGGTTTGGATAATAAAATGTGAAAAAAAATTGTTTACATGCTGTAAATGATTGAAATCAAAATGGAAATTTACATTTATTTTGTTTTAGCATTCTGACGGCACTTGACATATACACATAATAATGATATATTTTGAATCTCCTGAGTGAGCTGAAAACAGGATGTACAGTTTGTCTGGGTTCTATAATAAAACATGACTTCAAAACGTTGTGAAGGTGTTAAAGGGTCACTCTTGGCACTATAACAAGGACATCTTATTATAATGCTTATAGTGCAAAGGCACTTGCACTGCAGTCATTGTACTATTTCGTCTTTCATGAAATAGGGTTTCAAAGCTGTTATGTTATGACTAAATCCAGAAACCTGTCAATCAGATTCAGGGAATTACATTTCCTGGATCTCATAATAAAAAAGACCAAAAGTTCATGGTATAATTGAGCAATACTCATAAGTATTACAAGGTTAATGTATTGCAGTTCTAAGCTTTATTATTTAATTGTGTGTGTGCGACTGTTGCAAATATATATTATTAATTAATTTATGTCCCTTCTGAAATGTCTTGTCGTTGCAATGTCAATGACATGTTGCAGACAGACTTTCTTGTTCTCCTCCTCTGCATAAAAATATGAGTTCAGCAAAAACAGGTCTGGCAACCAGATCTATGACTTATGTGTCAGTGGTAAGGATACGTGTGTGTCAACTGTAGCAGCATAAAAATTGATGTGTGTAATAGTGTGTTTTTTGTTTACTTTTCCTCCATGTCCTCAACGTTTCTCTGCGACAAGTGTGCGATTAGATATGATGAGGAATGCAGGGCGATATCACAGTGAAATAAACGTGCAAAAACTCTTTTTTATATAAAAAAGTAGAATTACACTTTTTATGATATTGTCTTAATAGTGCTTTGAAAGCAATCAAGCATGTATTTTACCTAAAGTGTACCTTAAACTACCATACCATGTGTACACAATTTTCCATTGAATTCCAATGAAAAATGAAAATTTCATACAAAACCCCATCTGCATACCTTTTAATGCAAGATTAGTCTGTTCCCTGGGGTGAAACAAACTACTCAAAAATCTAACTCCCATTATCTATGTATTGCTGTAAAGAAGCTACAAGGAACAGCCCGCACCCAAACTGTAACAAAAAGTTCAGCAAACCTTACTGCTATTTTACAACAGCCAGGGAGAGGGTAGAATTCATGAAGCACTCTGGGTTCAGTCACAAATACGATTCAGGGGGTTATGCTGAAAATCCCTGTAAGTACAGATACAAGGCGCTACTGTATTTTTCATAAGCATTATGCCAACCTAAAGCTATTATTTTTACACTTTATTTGTATTTATGGAAGCTGCATTGATAATCTCATTATGATTACTACAAATGCCCATAAGCAAGATATCTGACCATTTTATTAACCTAGCTATTTAGGTGACCTCAACCCCTAATTAGGTACAGGTACAAACATTTCCAAAGGATAAAGGTCCTGAGGTATTTTTGTTTTGGTGCTTTTTCTTTTGGGTGTATTCTAATAATGCAGATCACATTTGAAATTGTGGCCCCTCCATCTAGAGTTTGGAATCTGTCATCCAAGAAATATTTCTGCAAAGAATAAAATAATACGTGAAGCTAAATTGCTATTTTCCTTACATTTAATGTTAACTGCATATCCCATGTTTCAAATAAATGTTAGAATATTTTAAAAAAAAATGTAAAAAGTTCTTGATAGTGAAAGGGTTAAAAATGTAAACATTTAAAATTTTATAAGTATTATTATTTTTTGTAACAGTGGAGTACCTGTGATATACATATAAGAACTATGTATAAATGCACATAAGACAATGATTTCATGGAAAACCAGTAACTTAACCACCAGCAAAATTAATCTGCTGTGCACCGTCATTTCAAATGGTATATCTTTTTGTGACTGAAAAGCAACCAAGAAAAATGGACAGGGAATCAAAATCATATAATGATTTCAAGGGTATTTAAATGGATATATTATAGCTAAAATATAACAGGAAATATCCTATTCTTAACACTAACGTTAGCGCTCTGCTGTGTGAGCGTTCCCGCTAGGTTAAGTGGCCCTAGTGCAGGCCGCTTATATTACAATTCGAATGCTAACGGTTTAAAAACCCATTAGAGATTGCACATTCTAGCGCAAGCTTACTGTACTTTGAGCTCCCTATGCTTAACATAAGAAGAGCAAAGAGTTAATTAGCATTAGGATTACAAAGTCCTAATGCTAATTACCGCCCCGTTGCAGTTAACTGAAAAGTTACCCACAGCTAGAAGCTGGCGCTGATTCCGCTTCTGTGGAATCATTTAGCAGCAGCTTAAAATCCCCCAAAAATTACATAATCACCTCTCATCCCTCGGCGAGAACGGTGGCCTGATCCACCTCTTCTGGCTGCTGGGAGCAGAGTGAGACTGGGGAAAAAAGTCCCCAGTCTCCCTCTGTGATCACTCAGTGGACCAGCAGGATCTCACGAGAGGCTGACTCCTTTGAAGTGAAACCTCCTGTTTTATGAACCCCGCCTGTCAAACCGACGTCATCTCCAGACATGTAGCTGTTATTAATTAATGTTATTATTGACCTATGGTCATTTTGTATGAGAATTGCGGGTGCAAATCTTATTGTGTTTTTTATTTTCTATAATTAATTGTTAAGTTTTAAATGTGTAGTTTTCTTCATAGGCCTTTGGGCTTTATTTTTTAGAAATTCAAATCGCATTCAAACATAATAAGCACGAAACTGTCAAAATTAGCTCAGCACACAGAGGTGAAATGGCTCAGTGGTGAACAGGTAAAAAATAAATAAAACACGTAAACAGTGGGTATTTCTAAACTCAGAACAAAATTTAGAAACTATTTAGCCCGGGGTCTTTTTTGGGGGTTTGTAGATTTGGGGGTCAAAGTTTTTTTCATTTTTTTTCACATTTCATATTTTTTTTATAGTAAATTATGCGATATGATGGAAATAATGGTGTCTTCAGAAAGTCCATTTAATGGCAAGAAAAACGGTATATAATATGTGTGGGTTCCTCAAATGAGTAAGAGGAAAATTAGAGCTAAACACAAGCATGGCAGAAATGTAAAAACAGCAGTGGGTACTTTCGGACAGACAATGGTAAAACTGCCTGGTCACTATGGGGTTAAAAAAGCATTTTTGTTATACAATTAAGATATAATGAATCTAGTTTCCAGTGCAAATTATTGTTGTTTTTATCTTTTATATATAAACACACAAGTGATCAGAACTACATTTTATTTGCTATACTGGTAGTTTGCATTTAGAATGAATAAAAAATGATCTACACTATTTTGATATAATATGTATTTTTTAAAACCGCATAACTTTTATATTAAATAAATGCATTTGGCATTGTCATTTTTTTTTTATTATAGTTGAGGTGCTATATTTTTGGTTTTTTTCTTTATACATATAAATATTTGCAGCCAGAGAGGGCTTGACATATCTCTCTAATCAGCAATCTACGGGTTATTAATAACAAACTGATTTAATCAGGATCGAGGAAAAAAAAAACTTTCCAGGGAATCAATTACCAGAATACAATATCAAATACACAAAAGGTTAAACTGAGCAGCAGGCATCTGAAAACTAATGACATGATTGTTGTGATAGGTGTTTGCTTTTTCCCGAAGTGGCAACATTATAATTCATTCAGCTGTGAATGAGTGGGGACAATTACAGCAGTCAATGTGCGCCACGTGCTCCCCATAGCATTAAGAAGACAGCATGCACATTGGCCTGAAAATTGAGACTGCTCTGAGATGAATGTGATCCTGATTACCTCGGCAAGGCCACCTGCTGCTTTAGTGGCTGCCTTCTTTTGTGTGTCTGTGTTAAGCAGTTTCCATTTGTAGCGCCTCAGGGGACTGCAACCTTAAAACTGAGGCAAACTGACACTAATCTGGTAGAGCACAGCCTTAACAATCAGGTATATGCTAGTTAGTTGGTCAGTTCACAAATGGCATCTTTTCCAGTATTTGATTCAGTTATGGTAGCTTACTGTCACAAAATATAGTACTGTTTACAAAATATGGTATTTAACTGTCTAGGAAACCATGTATAGATATTTTCGACTTAGATCAGTGCTTCATTACACCCAAAATATAATGACATTGAATTTAGATTGATCCAATAATAGAGATATTTTTTTTTAAGAACATATGTCTAATTTATTCAAATATGATATATTTAAAAAATCAATCCTTATATATGAATAGGGTGCCAAACTGTTGAAACAATCTAACTATGATTCATTACTGATGGGTCAAAAAACAACAATTTTGCGTAAAGTTTAATTAAGTAAAAATAAAAATCTGAACATCTCTAGAATGTTACCCTTGGTTGTCGACCCTGTTGAAAAAGGCATATGAGCATATGTTATATAACATATAAAAGAGGTATTGTTGAATAAGTGACAAGTGGGAAAGCCATGACAGCAGATAAATCGGTGGATAGCTGCAACTCTCACCACTTGATATCTAAGATAACTTGCAGACTCATCAAGTATCTTACCTGATCATGTTATCTTCCCTTTATCTACAGAGAAAGGATGCAGCATCTACTTTGAATTCTGTTGTTAGGATAAAGAAATGCACAGACAGTGGCACAGATAATACCTGCTAACAGGTGGCAAACTGAGCCACGAAGATTCTGCCTTTGCCAAGATCTTGTTGTCAACTCTTTTCTAGCAATGTATACTGATAAAATTGTCCAGAAACCAAGAGATGTTATTGGAATATTTTGGTTTAACCTCTTGGTTGCCGATGAGGTGTGGGGGAGGTCCCAGTGTTTCCCTGTCTCATGCAGAGGACGTCCCCCCACACGTCATTACTTACCCACAGCCTCAGGGGAGACCATCCCACAGTGGTCTGAGTCCCTGGAAGTCAAACCACAACTTGGGACCTCCCCCCACCCACTGATGTCATTGCACATGGGTGCAATGACATCAGAAATGGACTTCCCACCAGCTGGGTAAAGAATTACCTATAGAGGAGATATTTATATATCATTTGGACCCAGGTATTTCCTGAAACATAATAGATAGAGGGTCATGAATTGTAATGTTTTAAATGCCAGAACATGATCAGCTTATGTGTAAAAATAAATAAATAAATAAAGTAAAATATAATTTTTTTTATACTGCAGCACTATTGTTCACTTTCAATTATAAAGTGAACAATGATGCTGCACTAACTCACCTTCTCATTTCCCACAAAGCCAGAAAGTGTGGAGGTGATGGCACAATACACTATTACACATTCACGGTTATTCAAAGAGATTCGAAAAGTCACCGCACGTTCAGTGACTTTTCGTTCTCTTCAATTCGGTTTGTTTTGCCGATCCCATTTCGGTGACCCTGCGGTGTATTCAGCAAGCACCACAGGGTCCCCGAATTGCAGGGAAAAGCTGCTGCAAACCCGACGAAAACTCACCGCAAAACCAAGTGAATGCACGCCGAAAACCCTCAAAAACATCTGGATTAACCCGCCGAAAACCACAAAAAAACCCGAACAGGAGCCGATCGCGGCCTTCGACACAGCAGAAGAGGCAGTGAATAAATTAGCAAAACAGTTTGTATGAATGTGTGAAAGTGAAACGCTGTTTGCAAAGAAACTACTGAGCGAAAATGTCTGAAATTTACATATGAGGTCCAGGGAATGATTATAAAGAGGGCTGTTACAGAAAAATGAAAAAACTTTAAAAAAAAATGCTTAACCCTTTCGCTGCTGAGGCTTTTCACACCTCTGTGCTGAGGTCATTTTTACCGGTTTTGCTCATCATGTTTAAACGTGTTTTGAAGGCTTATTTTAGTATATGACCCAGACATATTATATATCGTTCTTTCCGTCAGACTCGGTAGATTCATAATATGTCATTATTATATGTATACGTTATGTCATGTCTGTATATTATAACAAAAAAATGCAATAAAATATGTATTTTAAATAATTTACAACGTGTAAAGTGTTTTTTTTCACATTTTAACATGCGAGCAATTGCAGTTATATTTTGTATGGGGTGCGCTTGTTAAAAAAATTAGAGATGGGGTCTCATTACATTTTTTTTTGGGGAAAATTACACGATTTTTAACAAACGCACCGCATACAAAAATCGTTAGTGCAGCATCATTGTTCACATTATAATTGAAATGGGAACAATATTGCTGCATTAACGAACCAAAAAAAAGAAAAAAAAATGGTTTTTTTTTTTATAATTTTTTTAAAATATATTTTATTTTTATTTTTAATTTTTATTTTTTTTAAAAAACTTTTTTCACTTTCGTGTTTGGTAACTTTGGAACGGCCATGCTCTGGCCGATCCAACCATACCAAAATTTAACCCCTAGCTGCCACGGATCGGGAGATAGGGAGTTCATTGGAACTCCCTATCTCCACCGTTGGTGGCAGTTAGGGGTTAACTCTAGGACTGGCGTCATCGTGCTATGCACGATGACGCCAGTCCTCAGGGGGAGTTCCCGGAGACTTGGCCGACATCCAAGATTTCGGCCAGCTCCGGGAAAGGATCACGAACCGGCGCTTTTCAGCGCCGATTCGCGATCCAGCTCCCCAGGGGTTAATGCCAGGCACCATTTGGAAGGGCAGGCTGTGCCCTTCTAAATGGTGCCTGGGTTAACCCCCGCAACGCCGCCGATCGGGAGGGAGAGAGGTCCGAAGGACCTCCCCCCCTCCCTTTCAGGCGCCTCCTCCGCACATGCGGGGGGGCGCCTGAATTAGGTGTCATCGCGCTGCCGCGATGACACCTAATTTCATCGGTGGCGGTTCCGGATGCTGGGCTGACATCGAGGATGTCAGCCCGCACCGGGGGGCCAGCGATCGGCCGGAACTCGGCCGAACGCTGACCCCAAAGGGAGGACGCGCTCAGTGCGTCCTCCGCACACCAGCAGCCATGCGGAGGACGCGCTGAGCGCGTCCTCCGCATCGAAGTGGTTAAAATATACTAAAAAATCTATAAATAAAGAGACTCTTTACTGCAGAATTTTATAAAGAACAGTTTATTAGATATTGAATTAAAACGGGAATATTTTTAACATTGAAGCCTATGGGATTCTCCTGAATAAATTTGCCGAATTAAACCACCGAATGGCAGGGCATTTCGGGAACCTTTCACTGCTGGTTTGTGTTCTCTGAATATCCGAAGCAGTGCTTTTCATGGGGTTTTCACTGCCCTTGAACAGGCAATGAACAGGCACCGTATGTTCAGGCAATTCGCTAGGATTTGGCGAATTGCCTGCTCTCTGGATAGCCGAATGGCCAGGAAAGGTAACCGAACGCTGATTTTCAGCATTCGGTTACCTTTCTCAAGCAATTCGGAGCTCTTTGAATAACCCTGATTGCTTCATCGAATACACTGCTGCAAGGACCACCAGGGTTCTTTGATCCCTGAGTCTCTAATTTTTACACCGCACAAGGTCAGATGAGGTGTCATTGGAAACATCAGAATCGGGCCTTTCCAACCATACAAAATATGACCATGTAATGTGTAAAAAATAGAAAAATGAAGAAAAAAATTAAGATGCAAAATTTTATCTTTTTCTCATTTCTAAAGGCAGCGGCATTATGTGCTTTTACATATAAAGTAAACAATGCGCTACACTTACTCACCTTCTCATTTCCTACACCATCATGTGGAGGTGATAGCACAATCAGATCTATTCAAAGAAAGGTGAAACTCAGGAGAATGACTGGAGAAGGGAAAATTCTAGGTCAAAATAGCCAAACCAGAAAAATTCTCCCATTTATCTCACTTTCTAAATTGGCTGTTTGGTCTAGATTGTCCTCTTCTCCTGCCAGTACTCCTGGTTTTCCCCTTTCTCTGAATAACACTGAATGTGTTTAGTACGCATTGATTCATCTAATATGCAAGCTGCTGCCGCACAGCTGCGAGGAGAATGTTTTTTTTTCTGTATCTTCATTATTCTATAAACCCCACAAAGTAATTTTAGATGTCATTGGACAGGTCTGAGTCTGGCCTTTCTAATGATACCAAACATGACCATGTAAAAAAAAAAGCAAACAAAACACAAACAATTAAAAAATATTATTTTTCCATTTATTTATTTTTTGGTTCCAATGGTATTGTCCATTTGTCATATATAAAATTAGCAATACCACTGCCATTAATCATCATCTCATTTCCCATGCCGGGAGCAAGGTCAGTTTTTTATTTCTAGTCATGTTTTTCATAAAACACAATCCTCCAAAACACAAGCAAATAAATTCATTTTTTCAGTTTTACTTAAAATTTTGTATTATGAATCTGCTGAGTCTGCTGACCTGTATATGATAACCCCTTATACTTTTCCCGTATGAGGACTGAATGGAAAATATATCATTTATGCTTTATGGGTTTAAGCTTATCACAAATAGGGCATTTGTAAAGGGTGGAAATATTGTAGGGACAGATTGATCATTTGGGAGTAGGCATATTTATTCAATAGTCAGTTTTAGGGGCTAACCACTTGCATCTCCATAATATATCAGCTTATTTATAATATTTCAGCGATTCCATTTTGCCAAAAGTATGGTGAATTCACTATTTAGGGAATGGTCAGCGTAATTTCCCAAAATTGGAGTCGCTGAAGCAGTTACTGGATGTCATAAAAAAAACACAAAGTTAGCATCTGCAAATTCCACCGAACTGCAAAAAAAAGGAAGACTCCTATTCTCCTAATAGGAATATAAATAAATAAAATGTCGGAAAAAATTGTCTAAATAATGAAAAAGTACTTTAAAGAATAGTAAAAAAGTCTATTACAAAATAAAAGAAAAACATATTTTTATATATAAGAAAGCCAAAAATGTTAGCTAAAAAATACAAAAAAATACTAACAAATGTTCTAAAAAATTAAAAGTTTTTTTGCAAAAAATGAAAAGAATAAACAGTCTTTTAAAAAAATAAATAAATAAAAAGATTTTACATTTATACATTGAATCCCGTGGGATTCGCCTGTTTAAACCTGTCGGACTGAAACACCTAAAATCAGGGCATTTTGCTGGAATTTCAATGCAATTCGGCGTTCTGTGAATCAAAGACACAATAGTCTTCTATGGGGCAATTTCATTGCTGCCGAACGGTGCTGAATTTTTATTTTTTATTTTTGAGAAAGTATTTTACCAGGAAGGATACATTGAGAATTCTCTCGTTTGCAGGTATGTCCTGGGTGGCAAGCACGTAACATTAGGTGTCTTGCCCAAGGACACTTACTGGAGAGGTGCTCTTGCCGGGATCGAACCCATGTCTCCACAGGCTCTCTCCACTCAGAGCAGTGATGTTACCTCTACTCCACCCAGCCGGGAATTGCACAGTATTTGGCGAATTGAGAGCTTAGTGAACAGACAAATTGGCCCAAAATTGCACCATATGGTGAAAATTACCGTCCGGTGAAATTCGGTGCCAATTTGAATAACCTCTTATGTATTGTAAATCCTTTTGTTACTGTAAAGCGCTGTGTAGAATGTTGGCACTGTATAAATTATGATAATATTAATGTACATGACATTGGAAACGTTCAACACTTCATAGGCAACCAGGTATCCTCTATCTTCAGAATAAAGATTTTGTTATACAAAGACACATACAGGGTTATTAAAAGAGAATCGAAAAGTTACCGCACGTTCGGTGACTTTTCGTTTTCTTCAATTCGGTGTGATTTGGCGATCCCATTTTGGCGACCCTGCGGTGTATTCAGCAAGCACCAAAGGGCCGTCATAGTGAAAAAAAAAAAAATCACTTGAATGTTTGAAAAGTGAAACGCTGTTTGCAAAGAAACTACAGAACGAAAATGTCTGGAATTTACATAAAAGATCCAATGAATGATAATAAAAAGGACTGTTACAGAAAAAAGAACAAATGTATATACCGCAGGGTCACCGAAATAGAATCACTGAATTACACAAAATTGAAGAGAATGAAAAGTCACTGAATGTGCGGTGACTTTTCGATTCTCTTTGAATAACCCTGTGTAAAACCAATCCCTCAAGACAAAACCAGGGTGTTGCATTTCCTGTGTCCATCTGGCATGGATGAAAAACTGCCACTGATGTTTGCTAATGCTAGTATGCAGAAAAGGGTACATCACATCATGTTGTAGTCTCCTTTGGACCTCTTCTTGGATGTTCCCAGAAGGCATCTTTATGAACACTTGTGTCTGTCTTTTTTCGAGACCGGTGAAGGAATTAATAAACAAGAAAGAAATACTAATGCCTAAACTTGCATTGGCAGACAAAGCCTAACAAACAGCTTGTTATACTTTCAGGGTTATTCAAAGAGATCCGAATTGGGGCCGAAAGGTAACCGAACAGTGAAATTCAACGTATGGTTACCTTTCCTGGCCATTCGGCTATTCAGAGAGCAGGCAGTTCACCAAATGTTGGCAAATTGCCAGCACATACGATGCCTGTTCGTTGCCTGTTCGAGGGCACTGAAATCCCCATAGAGAAGCAATGCTTCGTCTATTCAGAGAACAAAAACAGCTGAGAAAGGTTGCCGAATTGCCCTGCCATTCGGTGGTTTCATTCGACAGGTTTATTCAGGCGAATCCCATAGGCTTCAATGTTAAAAATATTCCCGTTTTAAATCAATATCTAATAAACTGTTTATTATTTTATTCTGCAGTAAAATGTCTCTTTATTTATAGATTTTTTAGGATCTTTTAGGCATTTTTTGGGATTTTTTTGTGAAATAGTTTTTTCCGTTTTTTTTTTAAATTGTTTTTTCTTTTTTCTGTAACAGCCCTTTTTATTATCATTCATTGGATCTTATATGTAAATTTCAGACATTTCATTCTGTAGTTTCTTTGTTAACAGCTTTTCACTTTTCAAACATTCAAACGTACTATTTTTTTTTTCACTCCATTCGTCTGCGGTTTCGGCTTTTTCCAGCAGCTGCTCTGCACTGTGATCGGCTCCTGCTCGGGTTTCTCCGGTGTGTTCAGCGGGGTTAATTCAGAAGTTTTTCCGGGTTTCGGTGTGCCTTTGGCGGGTTTTGCGGGAGTGTTCGTCAGGTTTGCGTCGGCTTTTCCCTGCACTACGACTGCCCTGTGGTGCTTGCTGAATACACCGCAGGGTCGCTGAAATGGGATCGCCAAATCGCACCGAATTGAAGAGAACGAAAAGTCACCGAACGTGCGGTGACTTTTTGATTCTCTTTGAATAACCCCGTATGTTGTTCTATGGAGTAAATCATAATCAAAGAATGAGATTAAAAAAAGGCCAATGTACTAACATCTGAATTGCTCTGCTTTTTAGATGCTCTTTTTTTCCCTAAACATTGGAACCTTGGATTGCATGTGATTTCTGACTCACTGTATTTCCCCCCTTCTTTCATCATTCCCAGTGTGTATTTTAGTTGGATTTGGAAATGCTATTCAGGAGCAAGAGAATAATGCCCTCAGAAGAGTGGGAGAAAATTATATTAATTAAACTTCTCATTTATGTTCGTTTGGAGGAGCTCTTATTTAAAAATTGCCTATAATTTAGCTGGAGCTGCTCATATCATTTCATTTCATGCAATCTTGATGAGACACATGTCAATTGGAAAATACTGTAGTTAATCCTTTTAATGCTACACAATCATGACAATGCAAACTGTGAGAAAAAATATGTTTTAAGTGGTCTTCTGTTGTACCTTAATTAATTAACAATATTGATCTTGCAGTGTTAAAAGGCCATTGTTGAGTGTTAATAAATCCAGTCTGGTAAAATAAGTAGTTTAGCAATATTAAACTGTTTACTTATTTTTACTTACAAGGAATGGAAAAAAATAGAATATTTTGCATAATTGCATAATTGAACACTGCTTGAGTAACCATTTAATTGCCGTAATGAATGGATTTGAGGATTGTTTTCTGTTTGCTTCATAGAGGATGGGATTCAAAAATTATCTAGAATTAGATTGGTGCAATGTGTCCATTATTGACACAAAGCACTGCAGCACAAACTAGGTATCTTCCAGTGGGACATTGCAGTCTGGAAAGCTGGACTCTGCTCAGCCTCGGTTCCCGGATCACGTAACAATGCAGCGAATTCCATGTGCAGCAAACTTATGTCAGTAAGAAAGCCCCCAACCCCTCTACACCTTCCCTAAAATGTTAACTAAGGAGTTAATTTGGAGAGTGGGTGGGCTGCAGAAAGAGCCTATCTGGCCCCAAAATTGCACCGTATAGGAAATTTCCCCGTACAGTGCAATTTTGTGGCTATCCGGCTATTCAGAGAGCAGACGGTTGGCCAAATTTTGGCGAATTGCCAGAGGTGAAATACAGTGCTGTTTGGCAGCAGTGAAATACCCATAGAGAAGCAATGGTTAACCTATTCAGAGAAGAACACTGAACAGCAGAGAAATGTCAGTGAAATGCCCTGATGTTCAGTGGTTTAATTCGGCAGGTTTAATCAGGCGAATCTCATAGGTTTCAATGTTAAAAATATTAGTGGGTCATCGGCTGCTTGCGGGAGCATTTGGCTGCTGTCCAGTGGGTTGGCGGTGGCGGGTGGCGGGTTTGTGGCGGCAGTCTGGTAGGTTGGCGGCAGCGTTTGGTGGCCAATTCACTGCACATCGTGGACCTGACGTGCATGCTGGGTCAGCGAATCAGACTCGCCGAAGAGCGGAGAAGTGCAGTGAATCAGAGAGCACCGAAATGTCGATGACATTTCGGTGCTCTCTGAATAACCCTTGTAGTTATATTTTCTAGCTAAAATGAATTACATTTAAATAAAACCCCCAGTGTATAGCATACTTACCAGCAAGCAGTCAGAAACACCAGGAAGGTCCTTCCAGGCCAGTGTCTGGATGTTGTATGGGCCTCATACGTTTAGAAGTAATTAAGCAGGAATGCTATCCAGTAGCATTACTTGTTAAATATTTCTATCGGCCAATGAGAGTGCTTTTATGGAGATCCTCTCAATGGCTAATGTGTAGCTAAATTGACCAATCATACTGTTCTGTAGTAGGATCTTCTCTGGTCAGTTGTGCACACATGGCCACACTATGTCGAACCAGTCAGAGCAGATGTGAAACTTGTCCTTTAGTATTTGGAGTCCATTAATGCTTTTAATCTAGCGATTGTGGAATGACTAAAATAGATAACACAAAAAATTGTTTCTTTATTAACTAGTGTCAAAAACAGTAGTTATCTCCCTCTTTACATAATCTCTAATCAGGAAATGAAAAGTATATCCTACATAAATGAAGTGTTTTCCAGTCAGTATAAATCATATCTACTACGAGTAGATTATTTTACGTTATAAGAGCCGACAGCCTGGGATGTGTAGCTGCAAGCAATAATAAACACATGGTGATGGAGATAACAATTTTACTCAATAAGCACAAAAAAGTTTAAAAAAGATACAAAGGAATCAATGCATATAAATGAACTTAGTTTGTCCTAATCATTTTATCAAATTTATTTATTTGGACACACACATTATTCATGCCGCAACTAGTTTCGTCCATGCTATGTGGCTCAGATGCAAATAATCGCAGAATGAACTGCATTTGCCCAAAAGCATAAGTAGTCCTCAGCAGGCAAACACTCAATGGTGTGGTGTTAGGTGGCAACAGGCCAATGATTAATGGCCAGCCGCTACTTTAAAAAAAATAAGGAAATAAATTCATATGGGGTCATAACGGCTAAACTCACTTAACCTAGCATTAACATTCACATATCTGAGCACTAAAGTTAGTGTTAAGAGTGTAATGTGGACCATAGTTTTTAAGAGTTTACTTGAAGGATTGATGATTAAAGGAGGGTCTGATAGGGAGAGGTAGGATGATCCATAGCCCATTGCTGCCATGGTGAGGTTTTGTAGATATTAGTTAGTGGACCGTGAGCAAACAGAGGACAAATGAAGGCCACCAGCAGTCCAAACACCAGCACAAGCTGATCAACCCCACATAAGTTGAATTTTACCATATCAAAATGTTTGAATGTTTGTCAACAGTGTCAGATCACAACTTATGACTCTTGAGTCATAATGTTTTTGACAGTTGCTTACAGGATACATGCTTCATACATTACACACAGGGAAAGTAATCTGAATACCAAAGGGGGTTTGATTCATTTTCTTTCCATGCATACTTTTGGATAGCTTTCAATTTACATTTAATTGTTTATAGATGGATAATATCTTCTTCAAAGGGTTAATGTATAAAATCAGAAGTCTCTGAATGAAAAACATAAATGTGATCCAACAGATTCCCTTTGAACTATTTTAAACACTATATTAAACAAAGCATTCTTTGAAGCTGTTCCATGTATTTTCTTTTTAATATTTCTTTTTTGTAACCTTTTTTCGTGCTACTTGAAGCAAATACCATACCATTTTATGAACTAAGTCCCTATATTCTAGTGATTATGTCTGGAACATTGATGAATTATAATAGGTAGTATATTTGCTAAGTGGTGGTTTCTTGTGACATCACTTGTATTTTATGAAACTCCGTGTTCTAGATCTAGAGAGTATATAGACCTTTTCACATGCCTGTGGAAGTTTTCCATCTGCAAAGATCACAGTGTAGAACTGAGGAGAATTTAAGAAACACATAGCTAAGAGCATCATATGCTTAGCAATATTGTGAATCTATTGTACAATTACATTAAGTGTTTAAAAGATATATTTACAGTGTTTAAACACGGGTAAAGGAACTCAAGAACATGTATTGGACTTGACTACAAAATAAGTGACAGTTTCTCTATAGTGATTTGAGTCAAAATAAAGTGATTTCAGACATTCAAACAACATTACAAGCGTAGGATTCATTGGATGAACATTGGTAGATGTGACGATGATTCAGCCAGCCAAGAAATATTGCCACCGCCTTGAATGCTCATCCAATAAAGGCTGCACTTCTACCACTGTTAGAGTGTCCAGATTCCCTTTCTGTTGACACAAATCAGTATTGGAATCGGGCAACCAGGATTCTGATGGAGCGCCCTGATGTTAGGTAGATAAATCTATGGAAGTTGTGAGTTGCCTTCTTGTCTTTGTGTATAAACTTCTATAGAACTTGCATCAATGATGATTGAACATCTCCTTTAAGTGTCTTAAGGATCTCAGGATACTATTATCAGAGCATTGTACGCCTTAATGCTGCACAATGTGAACTTATAAAATTAGGGGTTTGTATCACAAATGTGGCAGAGCCCAAACTGATGCAGACAGACAGCAGCAGACAGCAGGCTTGGGTAAAGACAATGGGCAGTATTACATACTGTTCAGCTAAAATGGGGACACTAAAGCTGAAAACCTCGCTTGCAGATTTCTCCTTAGTGTCCCCAGATGCTGATTCAGCAGCCTCACCCATAATGCAGCGCTAACACACCGCTCCCAGTATCCCCTTCTGGAGTCCATAGGACTCCATGGAGGCTTGTGCGGCGGAGTCAGCTGACCTGCAGGATCTCGCCTCTCACGTGATCCCGCAGGTCTGAGAAGTGAACGCATTGGGAGACAGTGCTCACTCTGCTCTCAGCAGCCAGAAATGGCAGATAGGGCCACCATTCGCACCGTGGTATGACAGTTGAGTACTTAATTTTTGGAGGGATTTTAAGCTGCAGTTAACTGATTCCGCAAAAGCACAATCAGTTAGCGCCAGTTTCTAGCTGTTGTTAACCTTTCAGTTAACCGTGGCGGGGCATAATTAGGACTTTGCAATCCTAATGCTAATTACTCTTTGCGCTCCCCATGTTAAGCATAGGGAGCGCAAAGTACAGAAAGCTCGCCCCTTAACCTAACGTTAACGCTCACATACGTACTTGAGCACTAACCTTAGCATTAAGATTATAATGTTGCCCAAGGGGTTTATTTACAATGGGCACAGGTTCACAGGAGGAGCAAGGCACAGGAACATAGGTAAACATGAACACCTTTAAAAGGATACACCAAAACAAGCTACAAGGTCCCAGCTGCATAGAGTAGATGTAACATCACTGTCCTATAACTGTGGAGATACAGGTTCAAATCCCAACAAGAGCACCTCTCCAGTAAGTGTCCTTGGGCAAGACACCTAACAGGACATACTCGCCACCCAGGACATACTTTAAAACGAGGAATACCTCAATGTATCCTTCCTGGTAAAATACTTTCTCAAAACAAAACACCAGTGCAATGCTGAAGCACTGCAGCAGGGGTGTGAATTCCCTTTATAGCAAGCATGGGCTTGGCCCATGTGTGGATCCATACCCAGTGTGGATCTACAGAGTCTGCTGCAGGAAAGGTGCTGCCCATTTCATGTCAAAACCAAGGTAATGCAGGCCCGCGTCTTCCTCCACACTGCTGTTTTAAGGTTATGACACAAAACAAATCTGAAATAAGGCATTTACAAGTATTTACTTGCATAAAATCAATACATTAAAACTGAATATCATGACTGTACAAGCTAAATAATGCTTTTGGTGGAGAGAGGGTTTTTACTTGAACATGATCACTGTTTAGAGTCTTCTTTGATAACTACATCTAATGATGAGTCTTTTAGAACTACATAATTTTAGAACTGCAAATCCCAATTAAAATATTATGCCAATTTTATTTTCTCTGCTCCTTCAATTTTACTATAGGTAGAGATAATGTGTACTTCTTAAAATAAGTTTTCAAGGACGGTGACTTTTAGTTTTTCTTTAGCTCATCATCTGCAGTGAGCCCATTGAAATCTCTGGTTTAGAGAGGTTCTCTAATTTGAACTTGTGGTTTTCTTCTAAATAAAGACAGTTTTTAGAGTGCATCTGCATCATAACAGATGTGTGGCAAAATTGTATTATAATTTACCTCGTAAGTAACCCATATTGAAAACCTGATTCACTTTCTCACTCATAAATTTGCCTATTAAATACAAATTTTCTGTGACCCTCTTCACTTTTTTTTTTATACTGTTCCTTAAATGGCTCTTTGATTTGACGACTGTTATTTTTAAATAGTTACAGTTATTTATATAGCGGCAACAGATTCTGCAGTGCTTTACAATGGGGAAGCACAGACATAAGACATATAGGGTTATTCAGAGAAAGGTGAAACTCATGAGAATTGTCAGGAGAAGAGAACAATCTAGACCAAATAGCCGATTTGGAAAGTGAGATAAACGGGAACATTTTTCTAGTTTGGCTATTTTGACCTAGAATTTTCACTTTTCCAGTCATTCTCCTGAGTTTCACCTTCCTTTGAATAGACCTGATAATAATGATACATGAGGAAGAGATGACCCTGCCCATAGGATAACAGTCCTACTAATACAACACTTTATACTAAACACTTTACACACTTTGTACTCATCATTAATCTTTGTTTACATAATGTTTAAAAATTTGAAAACATCTATACACAACTAATGTCACAGTTTAAACATTTAACCCATATTTATTGCCCCTGCTAACCCTGAAATTCCCTCTTGGGTACCTTAGAATTTCTTTTAAAATCAACCTAATTTTCAGAAACGCGGTCTCCGCGGTATCTGCTGTATTGATTGTACTGCTGCTGATGTGGACTGCCACTGATGTGGACTGCCACTGATGTGGACTGCCACAATCCTTGATGAGGACTGCCTCTGATGTGGACTGCCACAGTCCTTGATGAGGACTGCCACTTGATTGTTCAGACATTGAATACAATCGAAGTGATTTGCATTGGCAACAATACACAGAGTTGAAACTCTGTTCTGTGCGAATTGGTTGAAAGCCTTCCTGCTGGATGAAAGCCTCTGCTTTGGAAGGCTGTCATAGCACACAGAGACACCTGATAGGGGGAGGAGGCTGGTACACTCAACTCATCAAAAACTCAGTGAAATAGTCCCGGTGACTAAGGGGTCTCTTTAATTATATTTATTCTTATTTATATCATGGTGTATTGCCCTTTCATTGTGTACTCTTCTTTTTCAATACATACATTTTGAATTTCTATATTTCCCACTCACATTTATTTTGACCAAGGTCTCGTCAAAAGCTGTAACATTAAGTATTCTTCAACTAAATAAATATGTTGTCTAGGGCAAAAACCCTGACAAGGGTTTGATTCATATTATTACAGGAAATAGATATTTCTGTGCTAGCATTTTTAATGATACACGCGTTTGGTGGTCCAGTGCACATCTCAGTTTTCTTTTTGTCATTACTTTTAGCACACCTCAAGCTACTTAAAATCTATATTAAGAGTCACCAGCATAATGAAACCACAGAATTAAAATCGAATGTAACTGCTTTTTGTGAAGCGTCTCTTCCTAATCAAATGTGTGCTGTGACTTGAAATGATGCAAACGATGTATCGGCTTTTCACATAGAAACAAATCAGAATAACAAAACTTTGAAGTATAAATAGTTTCTATTCTATTATGTTAGTTTCTTTCCTATCATCCTTATTCAATTCATTTTTTTTAACTGACAGTCAATAAATAGTGCTGGCCTACAGAACAAAAAAGGTTTGTTCCTTGAAAACAACCTATAAAATAAATAAAAGGAGGAATAGTAAGAAAAAAGAAAGAAAGGAAAGGAAAAAAAACACAACATAATCTGTACACCATCTGTTGCCTAGTGCAATTCACAGAAACAAGGGGTTTTCTGACATTAAACTCTAAAAGCGAAGACGTAGATCATTTTTGCCCTCTGTTTTTTTTCCCGTCTCATTATAAAAATTTATTCCCCGTCTTTGTTGTCAGTGGAGTCCCCATTCTAATTGTTTCTTGCATGCGCTGTAAATCTGTTCTCCGATCAGTTAATGGTGTGCAACAGAAAGCCGAGACACGGCAATTTCCTTTGGTTACCAATACATCTGTTAGATCACAGTGCTGAAATGATGCTAAACATGTTTGTGCTCTATTTGCTATCACAAAGGTATGTGCCTTTTATTTAGCTTAAACAAATTTTTAATATTCAGACCATACCTTTTGCATGAAGTAATTTCCCCCTAGATATAATTGTCATGGTAATGTGCAGAGTCTAACTGGCAGTGGCACCACTGGCTGCTTGCCACAAGTAAGCCTCTGACTCAAAGACTTTAATTCTGTCATGCCTCATCTGGTTTTATGTACTCTTTTGTAGTCAGTTCACAGATTTATTGTGGCGCGTTGATAGACATGTACAGTGTCACTTATTTATTTATTTTTGTATTAAAGCTTCTGCACCCATGATGTCCTCAGTATTGTTAAAAAAATGGTAGGCTTATCCAAAAAAACAAAACCCGGATCTCTCTCTTATCAAAATCAAATGCTGATAAATTTTTTTTAAATGACTGAACACCATCAATACCAACATGTGGTTTTTGTAATATGACCCAATTTTGATTCTATAAAACTTGTTAATTTTGTGTTTGCTAATAAAGTTCTGGTTGCTTAAAACAATATTTTAAAACTAACACCATGATAATAAAAAATGCATATACTGTATGTGTCATGGTTAAGATATATACAGTATAGTGCCGGCTGGGTGGAGTAGAGGTAAAATCACTGCTCTATAACCATGGAGAGAGACTGTGGAGACACAGGTTTGATCCCAGCAAGAGCACCTCTCCAGTAAGTGTCCTTGGACAAGACACCTAACGGTACATACTCGCCACCCAGGACATACTTGAAAACGAGAGAAATCTCAATGTATCCTTCCTGGTAAAATCCTTTCTCAAAAAAAAACAACCACATTGACATCAGCTGGATTCATTAATCGTTGATTTTTCAGAAATGCCCAAGCTGCAATATACTGTGGGTGTCTAAGAAGATAGCTAAATTCACCAATGGAGCCACTGAACGGCTTCAAAGTGGTGAGGCTCGGCAGTAAGAAAAAACCCTTTGCTGAAATCAGGCAAACTTCAGTGGCTGCCGAGAGGTCTCCATCACTCGCCGCCATAACAACCATGTAATGCCCATCGGTGGACCTGCGAGTGTTGCAATCATGCTTCTGCAATAGTGAGCGAAACACCCGGGCAAAAAATAAATGGATGTGAGAAAGCCATCAGTTGGATTTTATTGTAGAACAGTTCACTACTGTATCTATCCTATAAAACAATAAGGGCTGGCGTGTCCGTCGCCAAAACCCTACTGCGCATGCGTGCGCAACCTGCGGCGGTTGGCTGCGCGTGCATCCAACGGCCGTGGCACGCGCACAGCCGGCGTGCGAGAGGGACAAAGCAAATCCGATCCATTGGAGAGGCGCACAGCACAGCGCCTCTCCAATGGATCAGATTTGTTTTCTGCATCTCCTCCTTGCCGGCCTCCATCTCCTCCTTGCCGGCCTCCATCTCCTCCTTGCCGGACTCCATCTCCTCCGCGCCCGGCCTGCATCTCCTCTGCGCCCGGCCTGCATCTCCTCCGTGCCCGGCCTGCCATATTACCAGTCTGCCATGTCTGCCATGCACAATACCAGTCTGCCATGCATAATACCAGTCTGCCATGCAAAATACCATTCTGCCATGCACAATACCAGTCTGCCATGCATATTACCAGTCTGCCATGCACAATACCAGTCTGCCATGCACAATACCAGTTCCCAGCCATATTACCAGTCTGCCATGCATAATACCAGTCTGCCATGCATATTACCAGTCTGCCATGCACAATACCAGTCTGCCATGCACAATACCAGTTCCCAGCCATATTACCAGTCTACCATGCACAATACCAGTTTGCCATGCACAATACCAGTCTGCTATGCATATTACCAGTCTGCCATGCACAATACCAGTCTGCCATGCACAATACCAGTCTGCCATGCATATTACCAGTCTGCCATGCACAATACCAGTCTGCCATGCATATTACCAGTCTGCCATGCACAATACCAGTTCCCACCATATTACCAGTCTACCATGCACAATACCAGTTTGCCATGCACAATACCAGTCTGCTATGCATATTACCAGTCTGCCATGCATGCACAATACCAGTCTGCCATGCACAATACCAGTCTGCATGCATATTACCAGTCTGCCATGCACAATACCAGTCTGCCATGCATATTACCAGTCTGCCATGCACAATACCAGTTCCCAGCCATATTACCAGTCTACCATGCACAATACCAGTTTGCCATGCACAATACCAGTCTGCTATGCATATTACCAGTCTGCCATGCACAATACCAGTCTGCCATGCACAATACCAGTCTGCCATGCATATTACCAGTCTGCCATGCACAATACCAGTCTGCCATGCATATTACCAGTCTGCCATGCACAATACCAGTTCCCAGCCATATTACCAGTCTGCCATGCACAAAACCAGTCTGCCAGCCATAAAACCAGTCTGCCAGCCATATTACCAGTCTGCCAGCCATATTACCAGTCTGCTAGCCATATTACCAGTTCGGCAGCCATATTACCAGTCCGGCAGCCATATTACCAGTCTGCCATGCACAATACCAGTTCGCCAGCCATATTACCAGTCTGCCATGCACAATACCAGTCTGCCAGCCATATTACCAGTCTGCCAGCCATATTACCAGTCTGCCAGACATATTACCAGTTCGACAGCCATATTACCAGTCTGCCATGCACAATACCAGTCTGCCAGCCATATTACCAGTTCGCCAGCCATATTAACAGTTTGCCAGCCATATTACCAGTCTGCCAGCCATATTACCAGTCTGCCATGCACAATGCCAGTCTGCCATGGACAATGCCAGTCTGCCATGCACATTGCCAGTCTGCCAGCCATAATGCCAGTCTGCCAGCCATAATACCAGTGTCTCATAATACCAGTGTGCCTAAATACCAGCCTGCCATGCCATGCATACCACGTGCCATTAAATAGATGCATAATGTATACGCTACAAAAAAAATGCCCGCCCAAGCCCAACACAATCTAAGGGGCCCCATGAGCTTACAATCTAAGGGGCCACATGAGCTTACAATCTAAGGGGCCACATGATTTTACAATCTAAGGGGTCCCACGAGTTTACAATCTGAGGGGTCACACGAGTTTACAATCTGAGGGTCCGGTTCCCGTGAGCTTACAATCTAAGAGGGAAGAGGAACCTACTCTAATATATAAATTCCTTTGTAATGCGCTGTCAGCTGTGTGCGCACCCATCACAGCTGCTCAGTCGGCCCTCCTGTTGCGGATGGGATGACGATGGACGCGTTACAAATGTATTTATATAGAGAGATACTCTTGGATAGGACATTGGAAAGAAACTATGTGGACTTGAATTCTGACCTGGCGACAACAACAATAGACTGCCCTCTGGGCAGGCTTTCCACCTAGTTATTATAATATTTAAATTGGAGAGACCCACCAGTAGTATTTATACAATATAGTACAACAGTTCATTATTTATCTTTTGATAGATTTTAGAGTTTTATCATATAAACAAAGATATCAGCAATTATAATATAAACTTTGTTGTGAACAAGAATAGAAATCCTACTGCAGCTGGGAGAATGAAGGTTGTCATATGCAGGATGGAACATCCACTGATTCAAAAGCGTCACAAAAAAGTGTCTCCATGGAGAACCTTGCACAGGAGAAGGAGGGTAGAAAGAAGAAAAGGGGATAGGGAGATGGGGGTGGGTGTGCCACATGGGGAAAGGGGGAAGTGGCCACATGGTAGGGTCACTGCAGGGCCAAGCTTCGCATGCAGAGCCATGGTGTCTGCACGTACGGCACCTTTCACTATTTTTATGTTGGAAACCGGTATTACAATATTTACACTGTATAATTATATTGACTTGTACATTTATTAAAAAATACTGCTGCAAGTTTTTTGCTTAACTCGCAGCCAGCTTTTTTCTAGCTGTTGCACCTATTAGCAATCATCTTATGTGATGGCAAAATGCAATATCTTGGGGTCTATTACATTCTTCATGTGAAAATGCATGCAGGACGTGTGAATTTTTGCACGCAGCGTAAACATTAACGTGCGTAAAACAACGCTGGTATTACAATCCTCGCGCATTTTTTCATCTGTCAATAAATAACACGCGTAAAACGGACGCACAAAAACGTGCGCGCAGCTACGTTGCACGCACAAATCAGTGTGCGGACTGTTTTTTCACGCGACTCAGCCAATCAGAATTAAGAACCACAATTGTCTCCTGTTAAGTTTTTGCACCTACCAAAGTCAATCTGCGCATATATGCTGCATCAATAAAAAAAACATGCACAACTTCTCAATTTTATTGTTTGGGTATACGTAGAATGTGTAACTATACTTTGCTGTATTGTTTTTTTCAGGCTGGTGTATTTGGGTTAGGCCAGGACGTTCAGATTTGCCGTTACCACCAGCTTTTCAAAGACGTTAAAATTATGTGCGCGAACGCTGTGATTTAAATTTTGTGCGCAGATTGTAATACCATCCGCATACCAGCGCATAAACGCATTTGCGCTCACAATGTTAAGTATAGGACGCGCACAGAACATTACGCTCGCGCTGGGTTCGCGCAGGTTCACCCGCGGTAGACGTTAACGTTCATTTTTTGTGCGGACATTGTAATACGACGTTCAGCGCAAAGGGTTTTGCCCATCGCGTTAATGCGTTTTTGCGCACGCGTTAACGTTTGGGTGCAGAATGTAATAGAGCCCCTAGTGTTTAAGGAGAGCTTCCTCCCAGATTGGACAAGTCAACTACCATCATGGCCATGGCGACCTGTAGTGAATCCAGCCCAAAGAAATGGACTACAAAAATGGTGGAAGGTTATGGAAAGAAAATAATGTGTGTCACGGAACCCCGTGCTCAGAGCAGGGGCAGACTGACCCGTCGGGCTCTCGGGCACTGCCCGAGGGCCCGCGGGTCAGTGGGGCCCAGTTTTTGAATGTAGGCAGTGCCATTTTCCCTCTTAATGTGACAGCCGGTCGGCTCAGGGCCCTCCCAAACCGCTGCTGTGGCAGCGCTGCAGCATGCCTGCCTCAGTCCCACATTCTGAGCGTGGCATGCTGCACTGGCGCCGCCCCCTCACGTGATGTGCGCACTCCACTCAGTGGCAGAATGGGGACAAACGCAGGAGAGGTCCGGCGGAGCCAGTCAGCGACCAGAGGCAGAGCGGCGGCCTGTGACTATTTTTTCAATACTGCATGGTGAGGGGGGGGGTTAGAACTGATGCGGGGGTGATGAACTGAAGCGGGGAGAGAGGGGGTGAACTGATGCAGGGGGGAGAGAGGGGGTGATGAACTGATGCGGTGGGAGAGGGGGTGATGAACTGACGCAGGGGGGAGAGGGGGTGATGAACTGACGCAGGGGGGAGAGGGGGTGATGAACTGATGTGGGGGGAGAGAGGGGGTGATGAACTGATGCGGGGGAGAGAGGGGTGATGAACTGATGCAGGGGAGGAGAGAGGGGGTGGTGAACTGATGCGGGGGAGAGAGAGGGGTGATGAACTGATGCAGGGCGGGGAGAGAGGGGTGATGAACTGATGCAGGGGGAGAGGGGGTGATGAACTGATGCAGATGGAGAGAGGGGTGATGAACTGATGCGGGAATAGGGGGTGATGAACTGATGTAGGGGGGAGAGAGGGGGTGATGAACTGATGGGGGAGAGAGGGGGTGATGAACTGAAGCAGGGGGAGAGGGGGTGATAAACTGAGGCGGGGGGAGAGAGGGGGTGATGAACTGATGAGGGGGGAGAGAGGGGGTGAACTGATGCAGGGGTGGAGAGGGGGGATGAACTGATGCGGGGGAGAGAGGGGGTGAACTGATGCAGGGGGAGAGGGGGTGATGAACTGATGCAGGGGAAGAGGGGGTGATGAACTGATGCAGGGGGAGAGAGGGGGTGATGAACTGATGCAGGGGGGAGAGAGGGGGTGATGAACTAATGGGGAGAGGGGGTGATGAACTGATGCAGGGGAGAGAGGGGGTGATGAACTGATGCGGGGGGTAGAGAGGGGGTGATGAACTGATGCAGGGGGGAGAGAGGGGGTGATGAACTGATGCAGGGGGGAGAGAGGGGGTTATGAACTAATGCGGGGAAGAGGGGGTGATGAACTGATGCGGAGGCAGAGGGGGTGAACTGATGCAGGGGGGAGAGAGGGGTGATGAACTGATGTGGGGAGAGAGGGAGTGATGAACTGATGCGGGGGAGAGGGGGTGATGAACTGATGCGGGGGGTGATGAATTGATGCAGGGGTGATAATTGATGCAGGGGGAGAGAGAATGTGAAGGAATTGATACAGGGGTGATGAATTGATACGGGGGAGTGTGATGAATTGATGGGGAGGAGAGTGATGAATTGATACGGGGGTGATGAATTTATAATTGATATGGTGAGCGGGGGGTGATGAAGAACATGGCAATATCCTTTGGGGGTGATGAATTGGTGTGCTGGGGGGTTGAATAAATAAATTACATTACTGTGAGGTTTATTGCTGTGGATTCTGTGATACGCTCATACACACTGCACATTGCTGTTGAGCTCTGTGATGTAGTGCAGTGTGTTTGAGTGAGTTTTATTGCTGTGGATCTCTGGTTACGTTCATACGCAGCGCACATTACTGTAAGGTTTTTGTGCTGTGGTGCTGTTACGCTCATACACACCGGACATTACAGTGAGGTTATTGCTGCGGGGCTCCGTTACGCTGATACACACTTCACACTACAGTGAGTTTTATTGCTGTGGAGCTCTGTGATACGCTCATACACACTGCACATTACTGTGAGTTTTATTGCTGTGGAGCTCTGGGATATGCTCATACACACTGCACATTACTGTGAGTTTTATTGCTGTGGAGCTCTGTGATATGCTCATACACACCGCACATTACTGTGAGTTTTATTGCTGTGGTGCTCTGTGATACGCTCATACACACTGCACATTTCTGTGAGTTTTATTGCTGTGGTGCTCTGTGATACGCTCATACACACCGCACATTACTGTGAGTTTTATTGCTGTGGAGCTCTGTGATACGCTCATACACACCTCACATTACTGTGAGTTTTATTGCTGTGGAGCTCTTTGATACGCTCATACACACTGCACAGTGCTGTGAGTTCTATTGCTGTGGTGCTAGATTACTCATGAGCTAGTGAATGTAGTAAAAGAAATGGTATAGAAATAGATGCTAGTATAACACAAATGTGGGCGGAGCTTAATGTGGGTGTGGTTTATGGTGGGTGTGGCACAAGGGGCCCCATGATTTCCTATTGCCCGGGGGACCCATGAGTTGTCACTCCGCCCCTGGCTCAGAGACTGTGGACTGTACTAAAACCTTGCTCCTCTGCTATTCCCCCTCATTTAAGCTATTGGTCTGTTTATGTTTTAATGTTGAAAGTGGTGGTTTGTGACTTTTCCCCATCAGCACATAATCCAAATGTTTTAGGCCTGTCCCTCATGTTCCCTGTGTTCCCTGACACCAGGGGAAGCCTGGTTTTGAAACTCCAGCCAATTCCATCCAGTGGCCGGGTTTGAAACCCCAACCAAACCCATTGCAGGGCCACACAGCATTCACTTTAATAGAAACATCTGCAGAAACGTTAAACCCTGTGCCCCAAAAACCCTTTGGGGTTAGGGCCCGCCTCATGGGATCTGCAGTTGTGGTGATTTTCAGGGGGGGCTCCATCGGGAACCCATGTTTGAGAGCCTTTCTTCGCCCAAGGGGCTCACACAGCAGCAGCCATGCGGCATCACCTGGGGTAACTGCTACACGCTGCCGCTCTGGCCCCTGCCTGCGGATCTTGCCACTTTTTGGACTGTGAAACTCTAGGGGCCCGAGCTATCAAACGGTTACCCGAATTTCCGCTGCACCACTGAAATGCCCCCAAGGACCCTTGCTTTGTAAGGCTGCAGTTACAGTTATTTATAAGGCGCCACTAAGCTCCATAGTGCTGTACAATGGGAGAGACAGAATAACCAATATACATGAAAATATAAACAATAACATATCAAACCCTAGAAATTTTTGGAAAATCATAAGTAACATACAATCACCCCCTGTCCACTCCCAACCGGCTGCTGTCAAAGTAAACGACTAAACCCTACAACACCCCCTAGATGTAGCGAATGCCTTAAATGATTATTTTGTTGGATGCACCACCACCCTGATTGCTAAGCTAGCAAATGACACACATTCTGAAAGTCAGCACGCAGGTCAGGCACCTCCAACTGTGCAAAGACCCTGTATCAGAGAGAAATTCAGTTTTAGACCAGTACCTGTCAATGTCATTACTAAACTTCTCCGAAATCAAAAGATGAAATACCAGTCTGGACCTTATCAAATCCCAGCAATGCTGCTGAAAATCAGTGCACCGGCAATTGCAAAACCTGTTGCAACCATAGTCAATGAATCATTGGCGACTGGATACATACCCAAACTCTGGAAGACTGCAAGGGTGGTACCCATAAAAGTGTAGACAAGACTTTGGTATCCAACTACCGACCGATATCATTGCTCCCTATAATGCCAAAAATTATGGAATAATGTGTCTACACTCAATTACGTGATTATTATCAGTATTGGAACTATTTAACCCCAGATCAATCAGGCTTTCATCCAAAACATTCAACTACAACTGCCCTTTTAAAAGTTTGTAATGATATCCAAGCTGGCATGGAACAAGGAAACCTAACTGGAGCCATCTTCCTTGATTTTGCCAAGGCCTTTGAAACAGTAGACCATGGCATCCTATTACAAAAACTTAAAAACTCTGGTATTGGTGATCGCACGTTAACCTGGTTTCAATCATATGTATCTGATTGGTCGCAATATGTGTCCATTTCTGGCAGCTCCTCCCTCCCCCTCCCACTCACATGCGGTGTACCCCAAGGCTCGATACTTGGCCCACTGCTATTCACAATATTCATAAATGATCTGCCCAACGTCTGCAAAGCCTCAACTGTACACATGTACGCAGACGACACTGTAATCTATACCAGCAAACCAAATCTCCCGCAGCTGGAGGCCGTGCTGCAAGAACAATTCACAGAGGTAGAAAAGTGGATCAAGGATAACAAACTAAATACTTGCAAAACTGTTATGATGCTGTTTGGTACAGCACCTAAACTACACAAATTGCAATCGCCCCATCTAGGTGTCAGTACAAAATCAAAATTACATGTTGACCACAGTCACTTCTCTCAAATATCTAGGTATGTGGTTAGACCCAAATCTATCCTTTGGCCCCCACATCGAAAAACTCTCATCTAAACTTTACCCCAAACTAGGCGCCCTCTACAGAAACAAATCCTGCTGAGCCCCGCGGTAAGAAAGCAGATTGTACAGCAAATGCTTATGCCAGCTTTTGAATATGGAGATGTAGTGTATGCAGCTGCCCCACATTCGCACCTCCAGAAATGTACTACATTGTATAACTCATTCTGCAGCTTTGTGCTACCGTGTAACTACATGACCCACCATTGTGACATGTTAAAAGAGCTAAACTGCCCGTCGCTGGAATCTAGACGCACTCTTCACCTTTCCAACCTGATGTTTAAGAGCTTTTCTGAGAAGCTGCCACCCTACCTGAATAGGCTGCTTCTCCCAGCAGTTTCGTTTGTACCTGTATCCAATTTAGACAAATTCGAGTGGACAAAAGACATACATCTATTTGTACGAAAATTAGCTCTGTATAAAGTGCATAAGATTAAGGAAGAACAAAGGCTAAAGTATTTGGGTCTTGAACTCACAGACCTTCCCTGTTTAAAAATTCTGACAGAGTTATTGGAGGAACAGGAACACAATCATGATTGTCTTACAAATTTACGTGTAAAGAGCCGTTTTACTCCTAACCTTAAGGAGTTTGGGAATCTTGAAATGTTTTGTGATCTAGTATGTGCCGAAATAGATCGTCTGAGTGAACCAGATATAATTGCATCAGTGAGCAATAATCTTACCTTCGTGGAAAGAAAAGCCTTAAAAGTACTTGAAACCGAGAAGTCATTGATAATTAAACAGTCAGATAAAGGTGGTAATGTTGTGCTGATGTCTACCGATTTTTATGAAAAGATGGTGTATAAAATTCTCGACGATACTGACACATATATTAGACTTTCTAAGGACCCCACTATTCAGTTCGCCCTCGAGTTAAAAGATCAATTTTTTTCTGCTTTTGAGCAGACTCTCATCACAAAGTCCGAATAGGAATTTCTCATTCTGTCCTCATCTACCATTGCTACTTTCTACGGCATCCCAAAAATTAACAAAAGCATTAGCGAACCACCTGGCCACCCAATAGTATCTGGCAATGATAGCCTTACCCAGAATCCCAGTATTTTTTTAGATAACATATTGAGGAAATATGTAGTGAAGTTACCCTCTGATCTGAGAGACACCAAACAGGCACTACAGATTTTAAAAGGAAAAAACATCAATCGTGATATCTTACTATGCAGCCTAGATGTCGAGTCGTTATATTCATGTATTCCACACCATCTTGGACTCGATCATATTAGGCTATTCCTTGAAAGGGATGACTCATTGAGCGGCCCACATACTGACTTTTTGGTGAATCTGACTAATTTCGTTTTGACTCATAACTACTTTTTGTTTAAAGGCCAGTACTTTCACCAACTGAGAGGCATGGCAATGGGTTCGTCGATGGCTCCATCGTATGCCAATTTGTATTTAGGAATATGGGAGGAAAATTGTAAGACCAATGATATATTAAAACCCTATATCAACAAAATTGATTTGTGGTTAACATACATCGATGACGTGCTATTATTCTGGAAGAGAACTGAAGACGAATATTTATAATTCGTTTCTCTTCTTAATGATAACGATTATAATCTCAAATTTACTTATGAGGTTCAGCAAAATAGCATTTCCTTTTTGGATATAAAAATTTCTAAAACCAATGTTGGTACATTGTCGACAACTCTGTTCAAAAAGGAAACAGCAACAAATAATTTGTTGCATTGGCAGAGCTTCCATCCTTCCACTCTAAAAAGAGGCATCCCGGTGGGTCAGTATTTGAGACTGAGGTGAATCTGTTCCTCGGATGCTGAATTTATGATTAAAGTAAAAGACTTGAGAAGTGACTTTCGAGAAAAAGGCTATCCAAACAGACATCTAACGAAGGCATTTCAACGGGCCATGTTGATGTCCCGTGATAGCCTATTGTCAGACTCTAAACCGAAAAACAAAAATCTGATAAAATGCATTGGGACTTATGATAGAGGGTGGAATCAGATCCATTCCATCCTTGATAGATTCTGGCCTCTATTGACTATGGATCCTCATTTATCGGATAAGCTAACAGCTAGACGAATTAGAAATCTGAGAGATAGATTGGTCCACAGTCATCACAATACTACTATAAATAAAAGACCATCTACGTGGCTATCTGAGAATCTGCCTGGCACATACCAATGTGGTCATTGCGTCGCTTGCAAACATATCTTAAAAAATTCCAAAAAAGTCATAGACTCACGAAAAATATATGACTATGAAATCAAGACATTCTTTAACTGTAATTCCTCTGGCCTAGTGTATCTGGCCACCTGTGAATGTGGCAAAATGTATGTGGGCAAAACATTACGTCCTTTTAAGAGAAGGATTATGGAACATATACATCCTATCAAACGAACCCAAGAGACTCCCATCTCTCGTCATGTAGCACAATGTCATGGTAACAACGCTATGGTTTTGAAATTTTTTGTGGATTAGAACTCGTTATTCCATCACCTAGAAAAGGAGATTTAGATCGTAAGCTCCGGCAGAAGGAATGCCGCTGGATCTACAAACTTCATACATTATCTCCGTCAGGTTTAAACAAGGGTTTTTCGTACACTCCATTTTTATAAATCATGTAATAGTTTATACTGATGAGCGAAGGTTTAAGTATTGAGTAGCTTCCGATAATGGCACATTGTACATTCTATTTTCAACGTAATCCCAATTTGCCCAATTGACTATGGTCAGTGGTCGGCTTAATATAGGGTACTCTTGATACTATTATGTACATAGACAACTAATCATATCGGGTGAGGGATCCAATGGCTCAAAAACCTGATTTAAAACAATTGATGTCACATTGCATCAATGATAGACACTCCCAGATACTGAATTTAAAAACATACACAATGCCTTATCATACCGCAATGCCTTATCATACCACAATAGTATAATTTTTAAGGCATGTCAGGATAAAACCAGCCAGAACCTTCTTTTATGCTATCTTTTTGTGGGCCAACTATATGTACATATATATATTGCATATTAGCTGGTCATAAATCATGTTACAACCACTATTTAATGACCAGCCTATATCATGGTGTCATTAACCTTTATTGAGGAGACACACCATTGTAGGATACTGTGACCAACTACTAAGGATCTATAGCATTGACCAATGGACATATTAATTCCTCGTGCGGTGATATTTTATTTAGATGATCTTATGAATTCTGTATTTCAGCTTTTTGACAGTTAAGGGGAAGGTCCAGATTATCCTATTCATGATTGATATAGCTAGAGACCGAATTGCGGTAATATGTAAAAAATCCGTCAACTAAAGGTCTTTTTAGGCAGTATAACCATTGGTTGTTTTGGTTGCCGTTTCTTTCTTCTACCAGTATGAGCGTGGCCAGCCGCTGACGAATTCACGTTAATGCTCATTCATAGGTCAGACATCGTTGGCACGGGGACACGTGGTTATCCATACATGCGATTGGTCCTAAGTTATCACGTTGGTCCAATTACAAGGCTCTCTTGAAAGGAGGGACACGTGATCATCCTGCTGGAACTGATTGGCTAATTCCTAGACTAGACATGGAATAAAAAAGAAGGAGGTACATACAGCGGTACCAACTGCTTTTTTGCTCCAGATGAAGCCGACGTGCAGCCCGCGAAACATATGTCGAGCTAATGTACAACTTTGATTTTAAGTTGTGAGTGTGGTGTTGCATTTGTAGGGTTAGGACAGAATCTTTGAGCATGAGCTCAATTAACTTAGGGCTAGTTTTGGCGTGCCTATGGTGGATGGTTTCTCGCTGATTGCAATTTTCCGGCGTAATTACTCCCTTGACTGTGAGAATTCACCAAGCAGGGGCGATACTATCATTGCGATTTCTATTTAAACCATTTTTTGCACAGCCTCATTATACTAGTTATGTTTCCAATATACCCTATTATGCCTGTTGTTTGTGTATGTTTATAAGTTCAGTATCTGGGAGTGTCTATCATTGATGCAATAAAGGTAATAATCTTTTTTTTTCTGCCACTCCTCGATTATCAGTTGACAGTCTCATTTGAGTTTATAAGCTGGTTTATTGTTTTGTATAATTCTCCCAGCAGTTCCCTCATCCTATAACCTCCGATCCAGGACCTGCAACTTACTTGCAATACCACAATACAAAAAGACAGTGGCTAGATCCTCATTTTCCTACCAGGCACCACAATTATGGAATAACCTCCCAGACGCCATCAAATCTTCCCCCAGTCTAAAGTCACTTAAGAGCTCCCTATTAACATACCTCAATACAGACTGCACAAGTAAACGTGTAACATAGTGACTAGAAACATAGAAACATAGAAAAATGTCGGCAGATAAGAACCTTCCGGCCCATCTAGTCTGCCCAATTACATGGATACTTTACCTGGATTTATCTTTTGTTTAGGATAGCATTATGCCTATCCCATTCTTGCTTAAATTCAATTACTGTTTTGGCCTCTACCACTTCAACTGGAAGACTGTTCCATGTATCCACCACCCTCTCAGTAAAATAATGCTTTCTGATGTTACTTTTAAACCTTTGCCCCTCTAATCTAAGACTATGTCCTCTTGTTTTGCTACTTTGTTTCCTTTTAAATATATCCCTTCCTCTACCTGTGGATTCCCTTTACGTATTTAAATGTTTCTATCATATCTCCTCGTCTCGTCTTTTTTCCAAGCTTTTTTTGTACATGTTAAGATCATTAAGCTTTCCTGGTAACTTTTCTCCTTCAAGCCGTACACCATTTTAGTAGCCCTTCTCTGAACTCTCTCTAAGATGTCTATATCCTTCTGGAGATACGGTCTCCAGTACTGCACACAGTACTCCAAGTGAGGTCTAACCAGTGCTCTGTACAGTGACATGAGCACTTCCCTTTTCCTACTGCTAATACCTCTCCCTACACAACCAAGCATTCTGCTAGCATTTACTGCTGCTCTATTACATTGACTACTTACCCTTAGATCCTCTGAAATAATAACCCCTAAATCCCTTTCCTCAGATGTTGAGGTTAGGACTGTATCAAATATTCTATATTCAGCCCTTGGGTTTTTACGTCCCAGGTGCATTATCTTGCACTTATCCACATTAAAACTCAATTGCCACAGCTCCGACCATTTTTTTAGTTTACCTAAATCATTTGTCATTTGGCTGATCCCTCCAGGAACGTCAACCCTGTTGCAAATCTTTGTGTCATCAGCAAAAAGACATACTTTTCCATTAATACCTTCTGCAATATCACTAATAAAAATATTAAATAGAATGTGTCCAAGTACTGACCCCTGAGGTACCCCACTGGTAACAAGACCTTGCGCGGAATAAACTCCATTTACCACACCCTCTGTTGCCTGTCACTCAGCCACTGCCTAATCCATTCAACAATATTGGAATCCAAGCTCAAAGATTGCAATTTATTGATAAGCCTTCTATGCGGAACAGTATCAAAAGCCTTACTGAAATCTAAATAAGCAATGTCTACTGTACCACCTGTGTCTATTATTTTTGTTACCCAATCAAAAAAATCAATAAGATTAGTTTGGCATGATCTCCCTGAGGTAAACCCATGTTGTTTCTGATCCTGTAATCTATGTGTTTTTACATGTTCAACAATCCTTTCCTTTAACATGGTTTCCACTAATTTCCCCACTACTGACATAAAACTAACTGGCCTATAGTTCCCAGATTCCTCCCTACTACCCTTCTTGTGAATGGGCACAACATTTGCTAATTTCCAGTCGTCTGGGACGACTCCCGTTTGCAAGGATTGGTTAAATAAATCTGTTAACGGTTTTGCTATTACATCACTGAGCTCTTTTAATAATTTAGGGTGGATCCCATCAGGCCCCATTGACTTATTTGTCTTTACTTTAGACAGCTGCTGTAGAACCTCCTCCTCTGTAAACTGATATGTAAATGTCTCGTTAGTGTTTCCTCCTAACTGAGGTCCCTTTCCTTCCTTTTCTTCTGCAAAGACTGAACAAAAATATTCATTGAGGCAGTCAGCGAGACTTTTATCCTCTTCTACATACTTTCCTTCCTTTGTTTTTAATCTAACTAATCCTTGTTTTACTTTTCTTTTCTCGTTTATGTATCTAAAAAATGTTTTGTCCCCCTTTTTTACTGACTGAGCTATTTTCTCTTCTGCGTGTGCTTTGGAAGCCCTTATAAATTGCTTTGCCTCTTTCTGCCTAATCTTATAGGTTTGCCTATCTTCTTCACTCTGAGTTGTTTTATAATTATTGAATGCTGTCTTTTTGTTCTTCACTATTTTGGCCACTTCTGCAGAGTACCACAGTGGTTTCTTCCCTTTTTTGTTTTTGCTAACAAGTCGAATGCAATTGCCTGTGGCCTTCAATAATGCTTCCTTTAAATAATCCCATTTCTCCTGGACTCCCTTTAAACTCCTCCAGTCTGATAATGACTCCTTCACACAAAATCTCATTTTAGAAAAATCTGTTTTTTTAAAGTCTAAAACTTTTGTTTTTGTGTGGTGCGGCTCCATCCCTGTTCTTATATTAAACCATACTGACTGGTGATCACTAGATCCCAAATTTTCACCTACAACAATGTCCGATACCAAACCTCCATTTGTGAGTATTAAATCCAATATGGCCTCTTTACGGGTCGGCTCCTCAACTACTTGTGTTAGAGATAATCCCAGTAGGGAGTTTAGAATATTTGTACTCCTGGTGCATCCAGCTGTTTTGGTTTTCCAGTTCACATCAGGAAGATTAAAATCCCCCATGATAATAACTTCCCCCTTCATTGCCATTTTGGCTATTTCCTCAACCAGCAGATTATCTAGCTCTTCTACTTGTCCAGGGGGTCTATAGATCACACCTACACGAGCTACTGTATGATTGCCAAATGTTAGCGTAACCCAAACTGACTCTATGTTCACCTCGCTCACTTTTATTTGGTTCGTTTTTATGTTGTTTTTCACATACAGGGCCACTCCTCCTCCTTTCCTACCTTCTCTGTCTTTTCTATATAAAGAGTACCCCGGTATTGTTATGTCCCAGTTATTTTTCTCACTGAACCATGTCTCAGTAACCGCAACTAAATCTAATTTTTCAGCTGCCATCATTGCCTCCAGTTCATTGATTTTATTGACTAAACTGCGAGCATTTATAGACACGACTCTGAGCTTGTCATTTTTTTCCCCGCATGTTGCTTGCACCCTCCGATTTAGTTTTGGGGGACAATCAGGCAGATTGTTTTTTACCCTTTTGTCCCCCCTCCTAGTTTAAATATTTCTTTGCGAAACCTTTGAACTTCTCACTGAGAACATATGTTCCCCTATGAGTAAGATGCAAACCATCTTTTTATACAGTTCCTTTCTGCTCCAATTAGAGCTATCATGGGACACAAAGCCAAATCCTTGCTCTCTACACCATTCCCGAAGCCACAAATTAAATTCCCTATTGCGCATCTGCCTATCCTGAATGTTATGCACAGGCAAAACTTCAGAGAATGACACAGTGGACGCAATCTGCTGTATTTCACCTCCAAGAACACAAAAATCTTCCTTAATCTCAGAAACCTCATTGCTAGCCAAATCATTTGTCCCTAGATGGACTAGAACATCCACTTCCCCTTGCTGCTTTGCTTGTTTGACAATATTGAGAATACGTCTCTTGTCTCTACGAGCAGTAGCCCCAGGAAGACATCTCACCAAACCACTACTCTCCAGCTCAACACCTCTTATGATAGAATCACCCAGCAACAATTGCCTTCTATCATGTCCCACCTTTTCCTTATTGTTCTTGGTTGCAGTCCTGCATACCTTAGGCATAGGGGATGGTGGTTCCTCAACTATGGTGTCTGAGCCTGCTACCGTCTCACCACTACACTCTGAAAGTGCCTCAAAAGAATTAAGAAGAGCCACAGACTGTGGGACATGCCTTCTATCCACAACTCTAAGTCTACCAGATCCCACAGTAGTCCATCTGCCGCTCCTAGGAGGCCTCTGTGGCAGTGGCTTTGAAACAGTCATAGCCATAGCCTGAGTTTGTCTAACAGATAATTTACAAATCTCAGACTTCAAACAGGCAATTTCCTGCTGCAATAAAGAGAGCTGCCTACATATCAGGCACACTCCAAACCTCCAAAAATTGGATCTAAAAACAAATGCATGACAGCTCTTACACTGGACCAAGCCTAACATTATAAAAGAATGGATTTAAACCAACAAATCTTACCTTTTTGTAGGTTTTCTACCTCCTGTCTAACCTCAGACTACCTCCAGAGTATCTCCAGGATATCTCTAAGTGCTCACTTTGAAGGCTTCACTTAGAAGGCTTCCCAAGATCAATTAGACCAAGCTAGTATTCCACAAGCTTTATATAGTCACCTAAGAACACCTCCCCCAGCAAGGCGTCTACAAGTTTAACCACCCTAGCAAATAGCACCCAATTGATTCCAATTGTATGCTAATCAGTAAGAGGAATGAGTCACCAGCCTAACCTAATTTACACACCAGACCTAACTTAAAACCTTAAAATGAATAGAAAAGATCTGTTTGAAACAAAAATCAAAACCACTCACCAGGATATCTCTAAGTGCTCACTTTGAAGGCTTCACTTAGAAGGCTTCCCAAGCTCAATTAGACCAAGCTAATATTCCACAAGCTTTATATAGTCACCTAAGAACACCTCCCCCAGCAAGGCGTGGACAAGTTTAACCACCCTAGCAAATAGCACCCAATTGATTCCAATTGTATGCTAATCAATAAGAGGAATGAGTCACCAGCCTAACCTAATTTACACACCAGACCTAACTTAAAACCTTAAGATGAATAGAAAAGATCTGTTTGAAACAAAAATCAAAATCACTCACCAGGATATCTCTAAGTGCTCACTTTGAAGGCTTCACTTAGAAGGCTTCCCAAGCTCAACTATATACAGAATGCACCTGTAAACATGTAACATAGTGAATATATTTATTTTCTGTTAATCTGTATATTTGTGCTATTTTTTTAATATCTTGCATTTTATTACTTTGTATTTCTGTAACAACTGTAACAATTTAATGTTGTTGAACCCAGGACATACATGAAAACGAGAGAAATCTCAAGGTATCCTTCCTGGTAAAATCCGTTATAAATAAATAAACATACAAGATAAACACATAGAACAGTAGGAGAGAGGACCCTGCTCAAGAGCTTACAATATGAGAGGACCTGATGGAGACCATGTGAAACTGCAGTGCTGGGATGTCTGGGTGGGCTGGGATGTTAACTGTTGCTTTCTGATTCTGTACCAAATAAAAAGAGGCCTGCTTAAATGGCCAGTGAGTCTGCTTAACCCAATATGAACAGTGTCATCTGCTTTATTGGGAGAATTTAAGAACTGACATTGATTCAGCGCTGCTTGCTGAGGGGAGAATCCAGGAACTAGCGAAGGAAAATGAGTCACACTTGCCGAGGGAAAATATTTGACCTGAGCTCGCATAACAATGTGTAGCCAAATATTTGTAGAAAATAGATATGATTTACCATAGCACAGACAAAATAGCACTAGATACAATTTCATAATTTAAGATGTGGCTGTTGTAATCTCGCAATGTGGTTTTCATATGGTGATTCCAGCACTGAATTTGTTTTGATAATAGGAACCCCTTTCTGAATTTCACTTCTTTGTCAACTATTTACATGACAAAAATCTATTAATTTTTACTTCTAAGCTTACATATGTCTATGATATACCACACCACTGTTTTACAGAAGAGTGTCTTGAAGGACTCATTTACAGACCATATGAAACCATTGCTGTAGCCTAAGCCGGAGAATGTCGTAACCAGGGACCAGTTTCCAGTATTAGTTGTCAGAGAGTGGAGAATCTACTCTTCCAGAAAAGCAAACAATCCAAAATTAAAGTAACAATGCTATTAATAATTATATCGCTGCAGTATATCATCAATCACATTTTGAATCCCAGTTCAAAAATGTTGTAATTCTCTAATAAAGCAGCTGTTCAATACGCAGTGCTCTCCCAAGAACGGATCTGCAGTGTAAGCCTTTCTACAGGGTTATTTATTACCAGTGAAATTTTGGCCGTCTTTCGTTCCCTGCACTTCATGGACTCAAATTCCCCGACCCTGTGGTGAATTCAGCATTCACTATAGGGTCTCCGAAGTGCAGGGAAAATCCGTCTAACACATCTGAAAAAACACTGCAAAACCGCTGGATCAAACGGAAAAACTGCCGCAAAACTGCCAAAAACATCAAATCTGATCAGATAAGCTACCGGAAAGACATTGGATTGATCCGATGAGCCACTGCGAAACCATCAAACACAGCTGAAAAACAGCAGCAATCCGGGGTTCGGTGTAATTTCGGAGCCAATTTGGCTCTCTTTGAATAACCCCAATAGTCGTGTATGTCCATACGTTTCATGACAGATATAGAAAGAAATATCACTCTACACCACACTCATTACACCTTGCTGAAATCTTGTCACAGGTAAGTAGCACAGGACTCCAAGGGCAGAGATATCTGAGCAAGGAACAAGTGGGCAATTAGGTAACATGCTCGATACATAGGTCAATGGACAAGGGCGGCCGGCAGGCAGCAGTTAGGACTAGCAGAGATCAACAAAGGGAAAGACAGGATACAAACACACTAGAATTACAGAAGAAAACACAACAAAACCAGTAAGGGATTAAGGGCAAGTTTTTTTTTCTATAGGTAAGTACTTATCAAGCACACTCCATTTGTCATTAGTTGATTATGATGCACTAAGAATGAGCTTGCATTTGTCTCTTTAAGAGTAGACCTGGTGTGCGTGCATAAACACACCTCTCCTGCATTGTGGGAGGCAGTGGAGAGCCAATATAGGACACGCTGCAGGACTCGGGTTTGCCGAACAGCTGGTACACGCCACTGGACCCGAGCTTGCCATGATGCTGGGGCCTGCTGCAGCAACCAGGGAGACAGCCGAGCAAAAGTGAGATGCTGAGCTCGGGTGAGACCCTGAATCTGATTCGGGACCAGGAGGCCCTGCCGGGAGCCTAGACCAGGCCACACCACACACCACCAAGGAGCTCGGTCACATGAGCCTCAGGGGTCTGGTGATTGTGACAAATAGTCCCCAGTCTCCCACTGCGGTGCTGTGTGATCTCGGAGAGCGAGGTCATGCAGAGCTTGTAGCTTGGCAGCGCAACCCTCCATGGAGTCCTATGGACTCCAGGAGATGACACGTGTGACAGCGCGGAAGTGTTATTGCAAGTATCCCAGCGGTTAGTGCTGCATTCCGGGGCGAGATGCTGACATAGCGCCTGCCCCGGAATCTCATGCTAAAAGGGGGATGCTTCTAGGAAAGCTTTGTAATCTAGCCCAGAATCAATTATAGACAGGATAGTTACACAGAGACTTCATTATTCAGTAACAAAAGGGTTAAAGCACAAACGTAGTCAAAAAGGAATAGCCAAGGTCAGTTCACGGGGTATAACAGCATAACAGGGGTTAAGGCACAGAGAATAGTTAGGAGAACTAGCTGAGGTCAATATACAGAATCCACACAGGATCAGGATGGAAAGGTTAAAGCAAGGGACAGAAAAAGCAAAAAAATACAAAGGCTAGGGCAACACAGAACCAAAAAATATAAACCAGAGGGCAAGGCAAGGACAACAAGGAACCAAATAAACAGAAAACGATGGCAAGGAAGAAGTAAACAGAAGGAACACAAATTAAGGGCAACATTTAAGCAAATAAACAGAACAAATACGCAAGCAAATCAGAGGAATTACCCGTCAGCAGGATCCACAGAGAAACATACAGTAAATGACCCTAATGAAAGAGCAAAAGCACCAAGGGAGAAACATCCTTAAATAAGGAGTTGGTTGACTGCTATGACAGGTGGATACTGAGGAGAACTGACGGTTACAAGAAAGTCCTGGACTTGATACAGGAATGGCAGGGCAAGAACAAAGAGTCGACACAAATGGGCTCCAAAATAGGGCTCAGGGCTGGAATAGTGACAGTCACGGTGTGGGAAATGAGAAGGTGCATTATGGCAGTGATCTTGTTTCTTTTATTAGTGCAAAGCTTACAATGGCACTACGTCAAAGCAAGCAAAAAATAAAAAGAAGGGGTTTATTCTTTAATATGTTATGTTTTTACATTTCGCATAGTCATGTTTGGTATCATTGCATAGGTCAGACAAAGAGGTAACTTTAGGATTTACAGAAGTGAAGATACAGGGAACCAAAGTAATCCTCCTCCAATTCTAAATTATAATGTATACAGTATATAGAAACAATAATGATCATGTTAAGAGCTGTGGCATGTTTTAATCCAAAAACACCTTTTAATTGATATTTATCACTTGGTTCCCAGTTAAAATTTTCTTATGGAAACCTGATCGGTACGTCATTCCACACAGCTTCTCCACTCCATGTAATAGGCAGTGGAAGCAGAGAAAGAATGGCTTTGTGATTTACAGCAACAGCCGTGAATACATATTACAACCATCATTTATTGCTGTAGTATTTCTAATGAAGATAATGGAGCTAAGTAAAATATCTGAAACAAAGCAATCAGTATAATTTTCCGTTAATTCACGAGCCAGAACAACCAGTTCTGATTCTAATATTTGATGTTTGTCACAAAACCAAACTTTAATTTTTAACCTATTACCATAGATCAATTCTGCCTTCATTATCATTCCTTTATGAATATAAATGGAAGCATTTCGAAGATTAACATAAATGGGAGAAATGAGACCGTCGGAAACAAGTTCACCCTTTATTTTAATTACAAGCCTACATCAACCGTTATTTGCATAACCTTTGTTTTAAATTAGCTTATGAGAACATAGCATTTAAACAGTAAAAGCCACAAATGGAAGCCATTTGTGACTTCCATAATTCCGGTATAATTATTATTCCTTTAGAATTCTAAATCCATCTTTACTTTGCTTATTAGATACTTTAAAATAGTTTGATAGATTATCTTATGTTCTTATGTGGACTATTTCTGTCTTGCGTGTCATATATCGATATTTAAAATCAGATTTCAGTGCTTATTCCTTGTATGGATACCCACAGCTTTTATCAAGCAAAAAAATAATAATGGTAAAGAAGATAAAACCCCTACGTTTTAATCACCAGTCAATAACAATGATACACTAATCTAGAGGTAGACAAAAGAACCAAAAAAAATTCAACTGAATTTAACATTTAAACACAAAAGGTGTGATCAGTGATTCATTTATGTGAATTGGTTATTACTTTTACCAAGGTAATCATTTTCTCCAGTCCCTCAACAATCCATACAGCCACTTCTTTAACAACAATATCCGTTAGTAGGAAAGAAACGAATGATTAAAATCGTTATTTATTCAATTTGCTAAGATAAATGTAGTTCTGATACACAGCAAGCTTTGTCTGTGAAATAATTCTAAGGATGCTACTCCAAAGATATATATTTTCTATGACAAAAAAAACGAGTGTCCATAAAGTTTCTTTACAATCTAAAAAATTTATTACAAAGGTAAATGAAAAGACAGATAAGTGAAAATTATTACAAAATGAGACGTACATATTTAAGTTTTTTTTGCCTCATTTAATACACCTCTATATGGGCACCATTAGTTGTACGAAGCACATCAAGACGGTACTCGATTTCTTGCTATGTTTGCTGTAGCATACCCTCGTCAATGGTGGCAATGGCATCAGTGATCCTCTGCTTTAGATTAGTGATGTGCCGTACCTTTGTTTGATACACGATATCTTTAACAGAACCCAATAGAAAGATGTCGAAGGGAGAGATATCTGTTGAACGAGGTGACCAGGAATTGGGCCACCCCTTCCAATCCACCGGTCTGGAAATGTTTCATTTAGGAACCCACAAACATGCAGTCCCCAATGTGGTGGTGCACCATCTTGCTGGAAAATGATGGTTGAAGGTCATGTAGTTGTGGTGACACGTATTGAGTCACAAGATCAAGCTAAACATTTGCAGTAATTGATGTCTCGCCGAAGAAAAACGGACCAATGTTTTGATTGCACATGATCTCACACCACACATTCATCTAAAGCAGAGGATCACTGATGCCATTGCCACCATTGATATGGGTATGCTACAGCAAACATGGCAAGAAATTGAGTACAATCTTGATGTGCTTCGTGCAACTAATGGTGTCCATATAGGGGTATATTAAATGTGGCAAAAAAAACTTAAATATATACATCTCATTTTGTAATAATTTTCACTTATCTGTCTTTTCATTTGCCTTTGTCATAAATTTTTGAATTTGTAAAGAGACTTTATGGACACCCTGTATGTTTTATTTTTGACTCAGTCACTTATTTTTTTAAAGTGACACTCTAGGCCCCATGACCATTCAATTAAAATTGAATGATCACAGTGACCTGAGTGTCCTTCACCCTCTCTCTGCCTGCTTGATTCAGCTTTCCAAAAAGAGGGATTTCTCTGATCTGCTTCCCTGGGCAGAAGGCCTGGAACGTACAACAGTACTTTCTCAAAGAGCCCATCACTCTCAATACATGGAGAGAGTGATCATACTCTTTAGTCATTGGGCACTTTGTGGAATGTTTATTACATGTTATCAAACTGATTATATTTAACCTTAAGAGTATCAATGTGTCCTGTGCTATAGTTAAAAAAACTGCACTTTAATAACAAGCCAAACATTAAATATAGATTGATTGCTGGCTCTTCAGGTGTGTCAGTTTCATTGAGTGTCTCTTTTTGTTTTAGCTATAGTTAGCTTTCTGCTTTTAGCATTTTTAGATTTTGATAAGAGATCCAGGTCTGCTGTTTACCTACTACTTTTCGAATTGTTTAACTGGTACACCATCTGACATGTGATTCTCTTGGAGTATTTTGTGCAGAGGAAAAGTTAGCCTGGAGGCAAATCTTGTAACTCTCAAAACTGTAAAGACAGAATGATGACAAATTGTATAAATATGTGCAAATTGTCCAAATAATATACTGTGTCTATGCGTGGAGAATACTAAGAAGCCTAACACGCCACTTTTTTCGATAACTGTGTCTGCTGTAAATAAAGCTGAGGAAACATGTTTCCATACAACTAAACTAGTTGGGTTATTTTCCAGTAACATGTGGGCTCTCTTATCAAGTACGATTACATTGCTGTTTTGCAGAGAAACAGCACAATGCTAATAGTGAACTAAACCTGGAAATACATACAAATGTAAGGTAAACTACTGCTAAAAGGAAAACATGCAATTTGATGTCATCTAACAAATTATAGCAGTGCCATAAAGTTCTGGCCTTCCTAGCACATCGACGTTTTGGTTATACTTTCTGTGGTTGAAATACAAATGTAATTATAGATTGTATTATTTATTATTGGTGGCATTTTCATATTAGTGTTCCTTGTTTTAATATTGAAAATTGGTAACATAATTTTGCCCATGATTATATTTGATATGCTCTTATTACTGAATTTACAAAGCATTGTATATGAAAGTATTAAATAGTAATATTTTCAAATTAAAACTGTCAGTTTCCCTTCTTCTAAACTGTGATGGGATTCCATTTTTCATGTGCCAAATGGCTCTTTTGAAGGTGAATGAGTAACAACCACTGTTGAAATGCAAATGGTTAAAACATTCAGGGCTTTTCCGAGAGAGGTGAAAACCTTGATAATTGCCAGGAGAATGAACAATCTAGACCAAATAGCCAATTTGGAAAGTGAGATAAATGGGAGAATGTTTATGGTGTGGCTATTTTGACCTAGAATTTTAAATTCTCCAGTCATTCTCAAGGTTTTCACCTCTTTCTGAATAGCCCTGGTAGACTTCCTTCAGTTCTTTGCAAAAGACAGATATACTGTATTCAGCTGTTTTGCATCATATAGAGAGATACTCTATCAGCTTGCTTTAAGTCATCATAAAAAATAGATAAAAACATATATATTTGTACACTCTTCTTAGATTATGAGCAGCATTCCAGGTTGAGTGGTACTGATTACACGAGACATGGTAATTACTGGGGGTACTCTTGCAATTGTTACTACGCCACTTGCTACGATGAGTGATACCTTGCATTACTGCTCATAATATATATTTTGTAAAGGAACTGTAAAAGTGGCACTAGCGCTTGAGTAACAAGCGATTGCAAAGAGCTCCTTGCTCTTTGTGTTATAGCAAGAAAGGGCAAAAAACATGTCCGCCATGAACCAGGTGTAAAGTGATTACCCTAGAGCAAAATCACAGTAAACAATAGCCCCTCTAATTTGCCAGACTCCCCCTAGATTCTTCTGCCAATCTACCATCTTCTAATGATGTAACAGGAAGGAAACAAGGACAAATAGTTACTCTATCAGGTCTATTCAAAGAAAGGTGAAACTCAGGAGAATGACTGGAGAAGTGAAAATTCTGGGTCAAAATAGCCAAACCAGAAAAATTCTCCCTGGGTTATTCAAAGAGAATCGAAAAGTCACTGCACGTTCGGTGACTCTCCATTCTCTTCAATTCGGTGCAATTCGGCGTTCCTTTTTCAGCAACCCTGCAGTGTATTCAAGCACCACAGGGCCGTCGTAGTGCAGGGAAAAGCTGCCACAAACCCGACGAACACTCCCCGCAAAACCCTGCGAACGCTCACCGAAACCTGTGAAAACATCTGGATTAACCCTGCCGAACACGCCGGAGAAACCCAGCTAGCTGCCAATCACAGCACAGAGCAGCCGCCGAAAAAACCCAACACACAGACGAAAATTGCCAAAAAATCCCGAAGAATGCCTAACAGATCCTAAAGAATCTATAAATAAAGAAACTTTTTACAGCAGAATATAATATTAAACGGTTTATTAGATATTGAATTAAAACTGGAATATTTTTAACATTGAAACCTATGCGAATTGCATGCATAAATCTGTCAAACGAAACCACCCAACAGCAGGGCATTTCGGCAAGTTTTCCCCGCTGTTTTGTACTTCTCTGAATAGACGAAGCATTGCTTCTCTATGGGGATTTCACTGCAGAAAAAAAGGAGAAAAATATTATTTTATTTATACATAAATCTAAACCTGGCTATATTTGTTATCACTGGAAAGGCCGTCATCTGGTGCACATTACAGTGAGCCTTACTGCTCTTGAGCTGTGATACACTACAACAGTATCTCAAGTGCTTGTTAGTGAGTTTTATTGCTGCTGTGGAGCTTTGTGATACGCTCATACACAACCGCACATTACTGTGGGCTTTTTTGCTCTGGAGCTCTGTGATTTGCTCATACACACCACACATTACTGTAAGTTTTACTGCTGTGAAGCTCTATGATACACTCACTCATAAAAGCGCACATTACTTTGTGTTTTATTGCAGTGCTCTGTGTTATGCTCATATACACCACACATTACTGTGAGTTTTATTTCTGCGGAGCTCAGTGTTAAGCTTGTACACACAGCACATTACTGTGAGTTTTATTGCTGTGGAGTCTGTGATACGCTCATACGCACTGCATATTACTGTGAGTGTTATTGCTGTGTGTTCTGTGATACGCTCATACACAGCACACATTATTGTGACTATTATTGCTGTGGATTGTGTGCGATACATTCATACACACTGCACATTACTGTGAATTTTATTGCTATGGACCTCTATGGTATACTCACACAAACTGCACATTACTGTAAATTACACTGATGTGGAGTAAGTCTCCCCAGCAGATCTGTCCTGTTTCTCTAGTGAATGAACCCTGACAACCTCACAAACACTGTTTAACCCGTACACTGACACCTCCCATCAAATCCATACACAATGACACTGCCCCTACATACTGTCCCTGTCCCCCACTGAAATCACAAACTGCCCCTGCCCCCCACTGAACCCACACATACTTACCATGCCTCCCACTAAAGCCACACACACTGGCCCTACCCCCCACTGGACCCACACACACTGACACTGTTATCCTGTTCTCACACATGACCTCCCTTTACAAAGACAATGTTGCTGGTTGTGGAGACACCCTCTCCTTGTCCTGCAGCTCTTAGCTTTGTGACCGGTAAAGGGAGGGGGAAACTCCCCTCTCTGCTGCTTCTCCCTGCCAGTTATGACAGAGGAAAATAGGAAATCCCTCTCTGCTTCATTCTCCCAGTGCTGGGCTTGTGACTAGGACGAGGAAAAGAACTCTCTGCTTCTCCCAGCACAGGGCTTGTGACAGTGAAGTGGAGGGGGAAACATTCTTCTTCTTCCAGCACTGGGGTTGTAACAGGGGGAAGCCCTATTTGCTTCTTCCGGAGCAGGGCTTGTGAGAGGGGGTGGGACCTCACTACTGCATCTCTCTGTGCTGGGGTTGTGACAGGGAGGGTGCATAGCTGGGCAAAATTACCTGTTCCATGAGCCAATGAGAGTAGCTTGTATGCTGGAAGGACATTCTGCACAAATGTCCTTAAGGCAATGTAATGGTTGGAGGGCAGGACCCTCTAATAGAGAGACACACAGAGCATGTGGCAAATGCCCCCAGGCAGGACAGATGGCAAAAATATATATATATATATATATATGTATATTAGATAAACCATATTAATCCAGATGCCAAAATCACCAGAGTATAGCAGTACATAGTGATAGGTATATTTATTTATTTGCAAAGTATTTTACCAGGAAGGATACATTGAGATTTCTCTCATTTTAGATATATGACATGCATGTTCCTGATAACCTCTAATATTACCCAGTCGTGGAAAAAAATCTAGAGATACCACTCCCCTCCCAGGGGGATAACAAAAAGTACTTAGATTTTTCAGCAAATCGTTATTTTTTACTTTTAATTATTTTCCCCAAAAACTGGTGGGGCGCTGCCACTGCAAACCGCATGGACGAGCCTCCACTTATATGTTGAGTTAACATTAATTACTCCTACTTAATATCTGTCTTTCCAATAGTTTTTCCATCTTAGGTACTTACTGTCCAATTCTGGCATCTGGCCAAGTTGTATATTTGTCAAGTGATTTGCACATACATTGATGGTGTTTGCTTCATGTTGTGTTATCATTTTTAAACATTTGTCATATGTAAAGATTGACTTTGGATGGAAGAGCAACAAACCCTACCTCGATTTTGTTTATGTGACGTTTCAATTTTTGGTTAAGGTATTATTTTGATATGATAGAATGTGTATTTGACATAGTTTGCATTACACCCCTCGTTAAACAACTTTCCTCTTTCAACATGTATCACTTGATGGTTTTGCTAATTAGGAAGGAGAAATGCATGCACACTAAGCGGCTTTTGTGTCCTCATTACACGCAATTTATCCTTTCAGACCTAGACATACAAGATATGCACTTAAAATGTCTCTGTAAATCAGTGAATTTTTCTTTGGAGAGTACTGTAATCGTGCTGTGTTATAAAAAGAATGACACAATCAAAACCGCATTAAACAAATGTAGCAAGTGTTTAGGGTTCAAGTGTTCATCTCGTTGGCTAATTAAGCAACTTATCCTTTTAGTAAATATTGCATTTGTAAAAGGAAATTTATGATGTCTAAAAGTGATAGATAGAGTTAGCCATGGGATTTTGTTGTGATAGCACTGTAGTATATACTTCTAACAGACATACCTGTACTGTTAACTATACACAATCTTCCTGGGATTCTGCAATATTAAAAATGACCAATGAACAGTAAATTTAAGGCAGTTAAATCTTTCACAAGTCACTGTCAAGAAAAAATTTTTTCTAATGAACAATTAAGCATCCAGGATTTGAAAATATATTTTCTTTGTAATATGTTTGACAGCATCACTCACTTATGTATGAAACTACAATTTATAAATTTTAAAATTTGTTTTTAAGTAAGATAATTTACTTTTTTTTGTTTGCCAATTACAACTGTGGGCTCCATTATGTATTTGAGTTGCACATTTCAACATTGTCTCATCTATGCATGGAAGGAAATGCAATTTGATTTAAGAGAATTATCCATTATTTATTTTACAAATAGATGAGCTGATGCTGATTAGTTCAACAAGGCAAACTTAGCTGATATGCGCTTGTCAGTGGCAGCTCAGCATTTAGAGAACGAAGCTTTATATTTTCCTAAATGCCTGGCTAACATGTCCTACTTTCAGATTTACATGAGCTTCTCAACAGTACCTTTATAAAGCTCTATTTTAGGACTGAGATGGCATTTTCTTCTATATAAGCAATATTCAAATTATTTTGTAAATTAAGACTCCACTACTGCTCTTCATCTTTTCGTGAGTGGACTATCATGCAAGCAATAAATATAAGAACTGAAAGTATTCTGAAATCTCAAAAAAAATTCTTGAGGCTTTATTCCATAATATTTTCAAAATGAGCTCAAAATATTTCTTTAAACTTATAGGGCAGTATTACAAAGCTGGTGCTAACTTAACCAGAGCAGTTTGTTAAACAAAATAATAATCATATCAATATTCCTATTTATAGTTACCAAAGCATGCATCCCAGAAAACTTCTGTTATGTCTCTCATATAACCAGGAAAGACGCAATCAACGCTACACTATAGTGGAGATAATTGAAGTCAATCACACAGAATATGGTGCTTCAAATATATCTGGTGTGTCTTTGTTCAGCCAGGTCTTTTATTGAAACTCGGACACATTTATAACCAATGAGATTGTTCCAACAACAGACATAGTTCATCTCTGCCCCACAGCATGGATGTGATGTAACAGCCAGTCATGAAACAGATCACATCAGTGTTAAAATGGTGCGGATACATTTGCCACGTCTGAAATGGGTAAACTTAAACACATCTGGTTTACATTTTAACTTTTGGAGTAACATACTAAAAGGGCAAAGGGAGAAACATAGCCCATCTGTATTAAAACACGCTTTTCAAACTAAATGGGGCATATAAACTAAGGTATGTATTTGAATTACAATATTTATATATTCATACAGGAAATTAAAAGCTATTATTTTTCACTGTTGTAAACTTAACAGCTCCATAGACTATAATGGGTCTGGGAAGTTTACAACAGCTCTGGTTAAGTAAGCACCAGCTTTGTAATACTGGCCATAGAGTTTTGTCAGAATAACAACCAACAATATAACATAAAATATTAAAAGAGCAGCATATGCACACCCAGATGCCACCTCACACATCCATGTAATGTAGACAGAGCTAAGACTAGTAAAAACCCCTGTAACCATTATAAATTATTTTCTAACGCTACCCCAAAATAGAAATTACCAAACAAAGTGCTCATTTTGACCGTTTTGTGCTCATCATGTTTAAACATGTTTTGAAGTCATGTTTTTTTATAAGACGTAGACAAATTATATATCATTATTTTAAGCAGAACCAGAAGATTCAAAATATATCATTATTATGTGTATATATATCATGACCCGTCAGAATGATATAACAAAAAATTTAAAATAAATGTAAATTTTCTTACAAATTTCAATCATTTACAGCATGTAAAATAATTTTTTTCACATTTTATCATCGAAACCTTGGCGGCTATCTATTCTATTATCTATAAAAAAAAATTGAAATGGGAAACTGTTAGATATGTGCATTTCGTTTCATTCTGAATCGCAATTCGGCCAAAATTATACTGATTCGTAATTCAAAAGCACTTCCAAAATAGCAAATTGATTTCATCCAAAACGGAACCAAACAGTATAATACGAATTGATTTTGGTTTCACGATTCGATTCATTATACTGTTTCACAGTTTCACGGACACAGGGGGTTATTCAGAGAGATTCGAAAAGTCACCGTACAATCGGTGACCTTTCTTTCCATGCACTTCAGGGCGATTCGGCGATTCAATTTCGGGACCCTGCGTTGTATTCAGCAAGCACCGCAGGGCCTCCTGTAGTGCAGGGAAAACTCTCCGCAAACCCGCAGAACACTCACCAAACACTCGCCGAACACTCACCGTAAACCCGCAGAAACCGACGAGCCGCCTATCACAGCGCAGAATAGCCGCTGGAAAAACCCAACAGGCAGACGAAAGTGGTAGGGAGAAAAAAACAGTTTGCGTGAAAGATTAAAAATTTAAATGCTGTTTCCAAAAAAACTACTGAACGAAAATGTCTGGAATTTTCATATAAGATCCAATGAATGATAATAAAAAGGTCTGTTAAGGATAATTGAATAAACTATTTTAAAAAAATTGCCGAAAAAATCCCGAAAAATGCCTAAAAGATCCTACAAAATCTAGAAATAAAGAGACTTTTTACAGCAGAATAAAATAATAAATGGTTTATTAGATATTGAATTAAAAGCTGAAAATTTTTAACATTGAAGCCTATGGGATTCGCCTGAATAAACCTGTCGAATGAAACCACCGAACAGCAGGGCATTTTGGCAACTTTTCCCTGCTGTTTGGTGTCTCTGAATAGACAAACCATTGCTTCTCTATGGGGGATTTCACTGCCCTCGAACAGGCACCGTACGTGCAGGCAGTTCGCCTGAATTTGGCGAACTGCCTGCTCTCTGAATAGTCAAATGGCCTCGAAATGTCACCATTCGCTGAAATTCAGTGTCCAGTTACATTTCGGCCACATTTCGGAGCTCTCTGAATAACCCCCTAAGACTTAGCATCATGTCCCTGTCCATTGGCTGTGGTGCTGAATCTGTTGTATTCAGCAGCACCACAGGCCATGGACAGCACCATGGTGCCGTTTGGTGGTATTTGGCGACAGTGAAATTCCCCATAGAGAAGTAATGGTTAATCTATTCAGAGAATGCTGAACAGTACTGAAATATCAGTGAAATGCCCTGATTTTCAGTGGTTCGTTCAACAGGTTTAAACAGCCGAATCCCAATAGGTTTCAAAGTAAAAACCTATTTCAGCACCAAGGACAGAGAGATTTTTTTTCGTCGTAGCCCTGCAGTGCTGCTGTCATTGGTGCTGAAGCATATTTTAGCACCAAGGACAGGGGGATTTTTTGCTCCAGAGCCCTGCGGTGCTGCTGTCCTTGGTGCTCAAACATATCTTTTAATCCTACATTTTTTTTAACCCTAATCTATCATTTATTAAGTCACCATTGCGAAAAACGAATCAAAACAAAATAATGGATCAAAATGAAACAAAGTACTAATCTACAGAAATAACAAATTGATCTGAAATACGAATCACAGTAACAGTGGTAGAGGCCAAAACAGTAATTGAATTTAAGCAGGCATGGGATAGGCATAAGGCTATCCTACACAAAAGATAAATCCAGGTAAAGTATCCATGTAATTGGGCAGACTAGATGGGCCGAAAGGTTCTTATCTGCCGACATTTTTCTATGTTTCTATAATGAATGCACCGAAATGGATTAAAAAAAATGTAACAAAATGATCCAAACCTAAAGAAATTCTTTCATTGTGCACATGTCTAGAAACTGTTACTGTATTTTTCTGAGAAAATACGTGATCGTAACTAAAACTGAGAAAACAAAATTTTTCACTAGTATTTTGGTGCATTGTGTTTCATGAATAATATGACTATCAGGGTTATTCATAGAAAGGTGAAACTCTGGTGAAACGTTTGGAGAAGTGAAAATTCTAGGTCAAAATAGCTGATTTGGAAAGTGAGATGAAAGGGAGAATTTTTCTGGTTTGGCTATTTTGACCTAGAATTTTCACTTCTCCAAACATTCTCCAGAGTTTCACCTTTCTCTGAATAACCCTGAATGTATAAAACACGGACCTTGTTCCCAGTGTGGGAAATGAGAACGTGAGTAATGGCAGTGGTATTGCTCATTTAAGGCTAGGGTCAGACGAACGCATTTTTATGTTGTCTGTGAAAAAGTGCGTTCGAACGAATGGACGTATTTTTTCACAGAATACGTGATAGTGGTCATACTACGCGCATTTTCGTCCGTGATTTTTACGGATCATCAATAAAACACTTTTTGCATCTGGACGTTATGTTGGCCGGACGTGGCAGCGTCTGACGTCTCCTAATCACGCAAACACGCCTCTAGCGGACGCAGCGCACTCTGTACGTCAGTACCTGCGGTTTCACGTTCTCGAAAAAATGCGTTCATTTTCCACTTGCGTTGCGCAGCCGGACTTTTCTGCGACCGTACTTCGTATATTGGCCGTCATTGCCTGGCATCTGCTGCTAGTGCGGCCGTGATTAAGTGCGCCAGAACGCGCGTTCGCACTGCCTCAGTCTGACCCTAGTCTTAGGCTAGGGTCAAACGAACGCATTTTTCGCATCGTCCGTTAGAAAGTGCGTCCGAATGCATTGATGTATTTTTTCACAGAAGACGTGAAAGCGGTCATACGATGCACATTTTCGTGCGTAATTTTTTACGGATCTTCAATAAAACGAGAAATATGAGTTTCCAAATCAATTTGGATGTTATGTAGACCGTACATTAGCAGCGTCTGACGTCTCCTAATCACGCATACACGCCGCTATGTGGGCGCAGCACACTCTGTACGTCAGTACTAGCGGTTCTACGTTCTCGAAAAAATGCATTAGTTTGCCGCTTGTGTTGCGCGGCTGAACTTTTGTGCAGCTGTACTTCGTTTATTGGCCGTCATTGGACATCATTTGCTGCTACTACAGCCGTAATAAAGTGCGGCTGCACGCGCGTTCGTACTGCGTTCGTCTGACCCCAGCCTTATACGTGACAAATGAACAATGTCATTGCTTTGGAGCAAAATATAACTAAATAAATAAATCAATAAATAATAATACAAAAAAACATAACTTTTTTTTATTATTATTTTTTTTTTTACGTGGTCATGTTTGGTATCATTAGAAAGGCCAGACCTGTCATTTGACACCTAATATGACTTTGTGGGGTGTAAAGGATGGAAATACATACAGGGTTATTCAGAGAGAAGTGAAAACCAGGAGAATGACTGGAGAAGTGAAAATTCGAGGTCAAAATAGCTAAACCAGAAAAATTCTCCCATTTATCTCACTTTCCAAATCAGCTATTTGGTCTAGTTTGTTCATTCTCCTGGCAATTCTCCTGGTTTTCACCTCTTTGAATAACCCATATAGTCCCCCTGCTCTGCGTGCAGTGATGTGGTGTCTTGTGTTTTAGATGGACCAATGTGTAATAACGCTTTGCTCCATCACCTCCACATTTGCTCCCAGCGTCGGAAATGAGAAGGGGAATTAGTTCACCACCTAGAAATGAGAAAAAAATTAAATTAAATTAAATTGACACTGTGCAGTGTAAAGATCAGAGACTCAGGGATTTAAAGCTCCCCCGGTGTTCATCGCAGCAATGCGATGGTTTAGATTTTCGATCAACCAATGTGTAATAATGCATTGTGCCATTTCCTCCGCACTTGCTGGCATTGTGGGAAATGAGAAGGTGAGTAAGTGCAGAATTATTGTTCACGTGATTATTGAAAAGTGCACACTAGTACTGCATTATAAAAAAAAAGGAAAATTTTATTTTTACAAATAACCTTGTCATGCTTGGTAGGATTGGAAAGGCCATGCTCTGGCCTTTCCAATGATAAGGCATGACCCTTTGCATGCTATGGTTCAGGAGATACGGGGGTCCAAATGACCCCTGTATCTCCACCATCGGGACTTCCCTGCCCAGCCAGGTGGGAAGTCCCTTTCTGATGTCATTGCGCCCATGCGCAATGATGTCAGTGGGAAGTGGGATGTACCAGAGGAAGGGATACAAGATCTTGGATGTCAGCCCCCTCTGGGAGAAGTCCGCAATCGGGACAATGGGACTGCGACGACGCACTGAGAGTGTCCTCTGCAACCTAGTGGGAAAGCAGAAGGTGCACTTAGGCTAGGGTCAGACGAAAGCATTTTTCCCCGCGAACGTGAAAAAGTGCGTCCGAACGCATTGACGTATTTTTTCACGGAATGCGCAAAAACGGTCAGACGACGCGCATTTTCGGGCCTGATTTTGTACGGATCGTCAATAAAACTCTTTTTGCGTCTGGATGTTATGTAGGCTGGACATTAGCAGCGTCTGACATCTCCTAATCACGCAAACACGCCGCTATGCCGCAGCTGCGCACTCTGTACGTCAGTACTAGCGGTTCAGCGTTCTCAGAAAAATGCGTTCAAATTCCACTTGCGTTGCACGGCCGGACTTTTGTGCGGCCGTACATCGTATATTGGCCGTCATTGCCTGTCATCTGCTGCTAGTGCGGCCGTAATTATGTGCGCCAGAACGCACGTTAAAAGTGCGCTGGTCTGACCCCAGCCTCAGCGCATTGTCCAGTCAAGTGGTTAAAGAAACACTCCATTAAAAAATCCCCCAAACTTTTTTAGGCCCAGGTGATGCTGGTGTAGGTGGAGGAAACTCCTACACTTCATTTCACCAGATTGGGGCTGGAGAGAGGAGGGGGATACTCCACACATCCTTACCACTTTAAAATGCTAATGTGGTCAGGATGAGAAGAGTGTCACTTTAAAGAGCCACTGATACCAAAAATGATGTGTCCTTATTGGGTTTATTTTATGTTGCTGATATATTACATGTGCTTTGTTTTTCTCTTCTATATTTAGTTAAGAAAATATTTTACTCTATATGTGTCACTGGGGGCACCCATTTTGTGATCTTTTGTACTGTAAACTGCCCCAGCACAGTATTTTTCCATCACTTGCTCCTCACTCTGTGGCATTGGCCATAGAATGGAGTCTATGAGTCAATCCCTGACTCAAATCATTATATTTTGTGAGATGTATTTAAAGGACATCTCCAGGGGGTAGATTAGAAGTATTTTAAGATTCCTGATTTATTTCATTCAGCTGTCAGTTCTTATCTCAGGTAGCCTGGAGAACACAATACACTCCCTGCAGCCTTATCTAAACATCCCCTCCTCCATCTATTTAAACTGTTAAATACTGTAGATTTGATATGCCACAAAATAAAGAAAAACCTTTTGTAAATGTTGGGGAAAATCAACAAAATGGTAGGGAGAAAAAAACCTAAATTCTTGTTCCTTTTAAGTCTTTTAAGCTCTCTGTTATATCTCATTCAGCTCTCATCTCTTATCTCTGGTAGCAGAGGCATGACAATAGCCTTATCTAAACATTCCCTCCTGCACCTCATTAACTGTTAAATACTGTATTAGAAAGCACAGGCAGAAAGTAACACTCACCAAAGGATTTTAACAAATGTTGTGTCATGGGAAAATACACAAAATGGAAGATATCAGGAGATAAAAAAATATATATATATTTTTCCATTTTAAATGCAGTTACTTCAGGAAAAAAAAAGCAGCATGTGTTTTATTTGGTGGCTTTGTTTGTAATGCACAAGTTATTTAGGTATAGCTTTTGTTAGTGGCAGTGACACTTTAATAAAAAGGATATTATTCACACACAAAACATTCTCACAGAACATTTTCCCACACAGAGAAAAACTGGAACTGACTTGGGAAATTCAAAATGCATACGGGATATGACCGTTGATAAACATTGTACTTTAAAATTTTTATTATTAGTTCAACAAACTTTACTGCTACATTACAACAGCAGAGAGAAAGCAGAATACACGGAGATCTCTGGGATTAGGAGCTACTGTACATGGATATAACGGCTGAAAATTCTTGTACGGTACAGATACGAGGTGTTATTACAATTTCTGTATGTAACCATTGTGCCCACGTACAGCTATCCTTAAATTTTATTGGTAATCTTGGAAGCTGCATTGCTTATAATCTCAACTGTGATCACTACACATCCACAGAAGCAGGGTAGCTGATTTTTTTTATTATGTCTTTATCACATTTACTGTATTTGCCTCAAAGGCCATTTCTGCCTGTATGCTAAACAATGCAGGCCTATTTGAAGCAGTGCAATATAAAGGACATCTTCTATAGTTTAGAACCTTTCATCTCAGCTTTTTGTAAATTATACACAAATAATTGAACAATTGTTCTGTAATTAATCTTTATCTTGAAGTTACTATTTCTATGCAAAATTGCCATTTTAACCTGTATTTAATTAACTAAACATCCTACGTTTAAAAACAAATGTAATGATAACACTATTATCGACAGAAAGAACTTGGCAGTGAAGGGGTTAATACAATAGCAAGTAAAAAGGTCTGAGATTTCTTCAAGGCTTCACTAAAGGAAAATGCCTGTTGGATGGCTCCTAGATTAGTATTTAATTGACAAGCTGCATCTGCAAAATGGATCAATATGTTTGTTATTCAAAAATGTTTAAAATCCTCAAAATATTTACAGATTTATAGGTTATTGCTTTAATTATATTTATAACAGAAAATCTTTCCGGATATGTAATTTCGTTTTTATTTCTTTTAGATTTCCTATGGAAAAAAAAAACAACAATTATTTTCTTTGGTTTGAGAATCAAGAGAAGGAAAATATGATGCTTGTAGAAACAGGTGGCCTCATCGTAGTCATTAATTGCAAAGCTAGAAAATTCAGTTGAGTGCCCATCCACATTTAAAGGTCAAATAGATTCGCACAATAGAAATGCACATGCATCAGTGTTTGGAAAAGAAATTGAGCACAGAAGGAACCTGTTGGAAAAGAATTTGGGAAAACGTATGTGATGATGTGTATTTTTTAAACTCTACCATTTAAAAAAAATATGATATGGTGTAATGCTTTTTTGCCATTTTGCAACTTGATATAACATCAAATTAACACCAAGGCAGCTGAGAGTCATTCCATGAACGTGTTTCAGCTGTGGCTTTTAAGCGTGCTGTAATCATTACTTTTAGAACTGCATTAAGTCTGTCAAATTGTTAGTTGTAATGAGTTTAACAGCAATATATCCCTGTAAATACACAGCTGGAGTTTCTCACACACCTCTAATAGACAGACCTATATGTACAATTAGCATATTAATTTATTGGCAGAGGTGATTGCTAAAGAGCAGACTTCTCCAATACTTAAGTGCCCCTTCTCATGCAGGAAGTTTGTACTTTTAATATAAATAATCATCTTCTAAAAATTAAATACATGCTGTTTAGATACATTCAACGTGGCTAAATTTCATCGAAATGATCTGTTAATCTGGAACAGATGTGTTTGTTCACATACTAAATGACTATATATGTTTACAATGTTTATGTTACTGTGAGTAAAAACCATAAGTGGATTACCGTAAGTTGTGGTAGATCATACTGCAAAGTCAGGATTCTAAGGTTTAAATTTAATTTTTTACAGCTTTAAATAATCAGTATATTACCAGTTATTAAATAACCAGAATGATAAATGGTACACTGGTTTGTTCAGTGCCCTTACAACCATTTTCTCTTGCTCATGATACTCATGCATTTCATGTTAAATCATTTCTTTACATTGTAATATATGGTAATATACAATTCCCTTCCCTTTTGCCTCACAACAGTTCTCTTCTTTTATGTTGACGAGGAATTTCCCTAGCTGGCCAGCCTGCTTTTCCCCCATTAGAGACTCATATCATAAAAATCCAATTGCTGTCTCTAGCCCTAATGGTCTGGCAACATTACTCAGATTTCAAGAAAGATTAGTGAGCCGTACAGGAAACAAAAATCTCATTTATATCTTATCACTATTACAAACTGCCATCAGATGTCTCTTATTGGATGTCTCCCATCTCTTTATCACCTCATTGCCTCCATAGTAACTTTTGGTTTACTCTCCTCATTGCCAACTTAAAAAGGTACATCAAAATAGGGGTAGACTGCGACGATGAGCATGTCAGACTTAATCTGAGAGCTCAGGACCTTAGACCGAGTGCCAATCATCCCCAGCACTATGTTCTCTGTGGTTGTACTACTTGCGGAAACACTTTCGAAAAAGACTTAGGGCCCTATTCCATAGTGGTGCTTCATGTTAATGTCCTTTTTCGGGGAAGGTGCTATCTCAGCACATCGCCCCGGAATGTAGCACTAACCTACCTGATACCTGCAGTACCACTTCCACTTCAATGTGAGTATCAGCTCCTGGAGTCCATAGGACTCCATGGAGGCTTGCGCTTCTATGGTACGAGCGCTGCGTGACCTCACTCACACAAGATCGCGCAGTGCCGCAGAGTGATTGTTTATTTATAAAGGATTTTACCAGGAAGGATACATTGATAGAAGGAGGCTAGGAGCTATTTGTTCCTAGTCTCACTCTGCTCCTGGTGAGAATAAGCGGCGGATTGGGCCACTTTTTTTGCCGTGAGATGAGAGGTGAGTATGGGATTTAGAGAAACAGGGTAGACACCGGCTACCTATTTATAAACGTTATTAATTTGTGCATTAAAACCACATCACGAACACATAAAAGCACACATACATGAGAGATATAAGTCCCTCCCTCCAAGGGATAAGATACCAAGCTGCGGAAAAACGGGTTTTAGATTGATATCATAAGATATTCAAAAAAGGATTATAAACATATAAATACAAATACCCAGCATATACTGCCACCTATACATATTTGCAAGGGATGGTAGATTAGTGCTCCATTGCATTCCATTGTTTTCGTGGCTTTTATATTCTGTGAGTATGGGATTTATTATGGGTTTTTTTAGAGAGTGTTAAATGATTTTGAATTTTCTAGACTCAATTAGCCCCTGCATTTAGGAGTTGTTAAAATTTTGGCTTTCTCGTCCCTACAGTAAATTGTGTCTTCAGTTTGCAATACCTAACTTGTCAAGACACTAAAAATAGATTTCACTCCCCATGTTAAGAATAGGAGACAGTAAGTACAGTAAGCCTGCGCAAGGTGCGAAGTGCTACCTGATTTCACCCAAGGGTAGCATCAACAACTCTGGAATGTCGATGCCAGACGTTAAACTTACTTCTCCAAACGCTAACGCTTACATATCGATGTAACGTTGGGAGCTTCCAGCCCTACCTGTGTGCTTGAGGGCAGCATGTCTGATGCTGCTCGCTGACCAAAGCCCGGTTTAAATGGAGACAGGCAGGGAGGTGGTTGCAAGAGGCGCGGCTTGAGTGGGGGGCGTGGCCTGGTGAAGGTCTTTAAAAACCCTCAGTGTATTCTCAGCAGTTGCCAGATCGTGGTTATCCATACCTGAGCTCCTTGTACCTGACTGCTATATTGAATTAACCCGTTATTGACCTCTGCTTGTTTCTGACTATTCTGCCTTCTGTTGCCCTAGACCATTTTCTTGTACTACGCTACTGCTCTGATATCGACCCGGCTATTCCATTTGACCATTCTGAACTCTGTATTCCTGATTCTGGCTCGGCTGACTACTCCCCGTGTTGTTAACCCTATCTGTCTAGCTAGTTTACCTGGCCAATTCTAAGGACCAGACAGTTAGATCTTTCACGGTTACTCTGTTGGTAGCTTCTGGGTTCTGTGGAGTGTGGGGCGTTAAGTACTGCGTGGTGGGATCTGGGAACCGTGACATTACAATCTGGCCACTATGGATCCCGCAGACTTAACACAGCACTTGGCTAACTTTGTATCCAGACAGGATGAGCAGGATCATAGGATGGATCAGTTTGCTATTGCCTTACAAACTATCCTGACTCATACGGCTCACCTGGAACCAGCTGGGGTTGCACCCCCGCTTGATATACCTGTGTCCCCTGTCGTTCAGACATCCCAGGTACACATGACCGCTCCTATGAGGTTTGACGGTACTCCCTCAGAGTGCCGGGGATTTTTGGTCCATGTGGATATTCATTTTAAATTAAATCCACAGATGTTTTTCTCTGACATTGCCAAAGTGGGGTTCATTATTAATCACCTGTCTGGCAGAGCATTGACATGGGCGACTCCGTTATGGGAGGCAGAGAAGCCTATCATACGGGATTATAAAGAATTCATAGCCGAGTTACAACGTACATTTAATCCTACCAGAAAGGCCACGGTAGCTAGCAAATCCTTGTTCCGCATACGTCAAGGGAACAGGACTGTTTCTGATTATGCCATAGAATTTAAAACCTTGATCTCTGATGTGAACTGGACAAATGAGACACTGGTTCTGGCTTTTATGGAGGGGTTATCAGAGTCATTGATGCATGAATTGGCTCCACGTAAACTACCTGAGGTATTGTGTGAACTCATTGATTATTGTATAGATCTGGATAATTAGATAAGGGACAGAAGGACTCCAAGAGAGAAACCCAAGAGACCGTTACCTAGGTTGGCCCCTGTCTTTCAGGCACCACCAAGAGAGTTATCTCCTCCCTCTGAGCCTATGCAACTAGGCCGTACTAGGCTTATAGAGGAAGATAGAACAAGGCGTTTTCGTGAGGGATTGTGCCTGTATTGTGGTTTGGGGGGACATGTATGATTTCAATGTCCTAATCGTCCTAAGATGCATGATAAGCCGGAAAACTACCGCACCTAAGGCAGCTGAGGAGACAGGCCTTGGGTGTGACGTGCATGTCTCCTGTCAAAGACACTAAACTTATGTTACCAGTATCCTTGGCTTGGGAGACCAAGACCACACAGACTACCGCTTTTTTGGATTCTGGGGCTGCTGGCAACTTTATCGATGTTAACTACGCTTCTTCCATTTCTCTACCTCTGGTTGTAAGAGAGACACCCTTAGCCGTCGAAGCCATAGACAGCAGACCGTTATCCTGCCCTAGGATTACTCACGATACGGTTACAGTGGTTCTTACCACTGGTCTCTTGCATAAAGAAGAAATCATATTTCAAGTTATCCATTCACCTTCCAATCCTGTTGTACTTGGTTTCCCTTGGTTGGTGAAACACAATCCTGTTATTGATTGGGATAAGGGAGAGATACTGTCTTGGAGACCTGCTTGTTTTGGGACTTGTTTAATACCCATTCAGCATGTCGGTGCCCTGAACACACCCACAGCTCCTCCATTGTCTACAGAGGTTCCTGACCAATACGCCGACCTCAGGGCTGTATTTGATAAAAGAGAGGCAGAGAAACTGCCTCCACATAGACCATATGATTGTGCCATTGATATTCATCCTGGTACCATGCCTCCTCGAGGCAAAGTATATCCTCTTTCCATAAAGGAGAACCAAATTATGGAAGAGTACATAAAGGAGAATTTGGAGAGAGGTTTTATCCGACGTTCCTCTTCTCCAGCAGGGGCTGGGTTCTTTTTTGTGTCTAAAAAAAGAGGGAGATTTACGCCCGTGTATCGATTATAGGGGGCTTAACAAGATCACCATTAAGAACGTGTACCCTATCCCTCTCATATCAGAACTGTTCGACAGGTTAAGGGGGTCAGCAGTATACACAAAACTTGATTTAAGAGGAGCTTACAACCTGATACGTATAAAAGAGGGGCATGAGTGGAAAACAGCATTTAACACCAGGAGTGGGCATTATGAATACTTGGTCATGCCTTTCGGTCTTTGTAATGCTCCAGCGGTATTCCAGGATTTTATTAATGATGTGCTCAGAGATTTCTTACAAACCTTTGTTATAGTATACCTAGACGATATATTGATTTACTCTCCCGATCTGAAAACCCACCATGCACATGTCAGACAGGTATTAGCAAAATTACTGGACAATGGTCTTTATTGCAAACTAGAGAAGTGTTTATTCGACATAACTACTGTGAAATTCCTTGGGTATATTATCACTCCAGAAGGTTTTGAGATGGATCCTTCTAAACTCACGGCCATCTCAGAATGGCCTCTCCCTCAAGGTCTCAAGGCCATACAGAGGTTTCTGGGGTTTTCCAACTATTATAGGAGATTTATCAAGAATTATTCCGCTGTAGCCTCCCCTATCATTAATATGACACGTAAAGGTCTGAAGAACCAGATCTGGTCTTCTCAATTCAAACAAGCATTCGAAGCCCTCAAACAAGCTTTCACTTCCGCTCCCGTGTTACGGCATCCTGATCCCAGGATTCCATTTGTTCTTGAGGTTGATGCTTCCGAGATAGGCATTGGGGCTGTCCTGTCTCAAAGAGAGTCTCCAGGAAAACCTCTACATCCTTATGGGTTCTTTTCAAGAAAATTATCACCAGCAGAACGCAATTATGATATCGGTAACAGAGAATTGCTTGCTATTGTGTCTGCCCTCTCAGAGTGGAGACATTTGTTGGAAGGTACTCTTGACCCTTTATTGATAATTACTGATCATAAGAACCTTATGTACATCGGGGATGCCAAACGTTTGAACGCGAGACAGGCCAGGTGGTCATTGCTACTGTCTCGGTTTAATTTTGTATTGACTTACAGACCAGGTGACCGCAATGTAAAGGCTGATGCCTTATCTCGTCAATATGACCCGTATGAATCTAATACACAAGACCACAATCCTATAGTTCCTCCTGAACGTATTGTGGCTTCCACAGTCTTGTCTGTCTCCTCGCCTTTCCTGGAACGCCTCCAGGCAGTTCAAGTAGGGGCTCTACCTGACAAGCCTCCAGATATGTTGTTTGTACCTGAAAAGGAAAGACAAGAATTACTCATAATGTTTCATGATTCTAAACCAGCAGGTCATCCTGGTATTACTAAGACTCTTACCAGTATCTCCAGACAGTTCTGGTGGCCCACCATGCGACAGGACGTACGTCTGTTTGTTTTGGCTTGTCAAGTCTGTGCCAGAAGCAAAACCAGTAAATCCTTGCCTGTCGGTCTATTGCAGCCTTTACCCATGCCTAAGAGGCCTTGGTCTCATCTATCTATGGATTTTATTGTGGACTTGCCGAAGTCCAAGGGTCATACTGTGGTTCTGACAGTTGTAGACCGCTTCTCCAAAATGGCTCATTTTGTCCCTCTACCTAAGCTTCCTACAGCCAAAGAACTGGCGGTTGTATTTGCTAGAGAGATTGTACGAATACATGGGGTTCCGTCTGAAATAGTCTCTGACAGAGGAGCCCAGTTCGTCTCTCGTTTCTGGAGGGTTTTCTGTGCAGAGATGGGGGTGCGATTGACCTTCTCTTCAGCATATCATCCACAAACCAATGGGGCAGCAGAGAGGGCAAATCAGGGTCTCGAGCAGTACATACGTTGCTTTACCACACAACAACAAGACAATTGGTCGGAGTTGTTGCCCTGGGCTGAGTATGCACGTAATAACGCCGTTAACGAGACCACTGGCCACTCTCCTTTTTCTGCCATCTATGGTTTTTCCCTCCAGCTCTACCGCTTCAGTTTACTGAACAGGCCATCCCGGCTCTCGATGACCATCTCACTCAACTGCAAGAGATTTGGAGACAGATTCGAGAAAATATGGAGCGCAATGTTGCTGTCCAGAAACGCAAGGCTGACAGGCATAGGTTACAAGCTCCCTCCTATAACGTGGGGGATAGAGTTTGGTTGTCCACTAGGAACGTGAAGTTGCGGGTGCCTTCTATGAAAATGGCACCTCGGTTTATAGGTCCATATAAGATCATTCGCCGCATTAATCCTGTGGCTTATGCTCTTGCCCTTCCTAAACATCTTCGCATGCACAACGTCTTCCACACCTCCCTACTGAAGCCATTGTTGTGTAACAGGTACACGCGGGTCGTTCCTCCTCCTCCACCTATTCAGGTTGATGGTGAATCTGAGTATGAGGTTAGGAGGGTTTTGGATTCTAGGCTGTGCAGGGGCACTCTGCAGTACTTGGTCGATTGGGTGGGTTATGGTCCAGAGGACCGGTCCTGGATTCCAGCTTCCAACATGTCTGCCTCTAGGTTGGTCAGGGCGTTCCATTCCTCGCACCCTGATCGCCCTGGTGGTCGTCCTGCCGCTCGTCCTGTTGGTCGTCCGGTGGCCTCCCGTGGAGAGGGGGGTACTGTAACGTTGGGAGCTTCCAGCCCTACCTGTGTGTTTGAGGGCAGCATGTCTGATGCTGCTCGCTGACCAAAGCCCGGTTTAAATGGAGACAGGCAGGGAGGTGGTAGCAAGAGGCGCGGCTTGAGTGGGGGGCGTGGCCTGGTGAAGGTCTTTAAAAACCCTCAGTGTATTCTCAGCAGTTGCCAGATCGTGGTTATCCATACCTGAGCTCCTTGTACCTGACTGCTATATTGAATTAACCCGTTATTGACCTCTGCTTGTTTCTGACTATTCTGCCTTCTGTTGCCCTAGACCATTTTCTTGTACTACGCTACTGCTCTTTTATCGACCCGGCTATTCCATTTGACCATTCTGAACTCTGTATTCCTGATTCTGGCTCGACTGACTACTCCCCGTGTTGTTAACCCTATCTGTCTAGCTAGTTTACCTGGCCAATTCTAAGGACCAGACAGTTAGATCTTTCACGGCTACTCTGTTGGTAGCTTCTGGGTTCTGTGGAGTGTGGGGCGTTAAGTACTGCGTGGTGGGATCTTGGAACCGTGACAATCGAGACGCAACATTAGCACCAACTATGGAATTGAGCCCTTAGAGTCAAGCTATTTGTGCTTTAAACCATGGCTTCATTGAAACTAGTTTGTTCTAAAGAAATGTATATAGTGGTAAGTATGTGAGGCACGCTTAAAATCTTCTAAAAAAAAAAAACCACTATTATATTGTAAACATTTTATAAAGTCTTTCAGGTTGTATTATTAATTTTCAGCATCGTCAGCAATGTAGGCATATTATTTTTATTAAGACATTAAGAAAGCATTTATAATACATATTCATGTCTCAGTGTTAAAAATGTATTATATACATGGGGACTGACAGATTTTCTAACGAGGTGTTGTCCATGCTCCAGGATATTGGTCAAATAGGTTACACAAAGTCCAACATTGTTAACCCATAACATAGAATAGCAGTTGCAATAAATGTTGCTGAAGGAATACATTCTAGAAAACTATCAACCACTATTACATCACCCTGCTGAATTCAGTTCCTTCATAGCAACTCAACTAACCCTCCTCCCCAATCTACTAACATTGAAATTAAATTGTTTTGCCCATACAACAAATGTCTGGGGAAGTGCCAAGATACAAAATATGAACTAAGGATTTAAATAAGACCATGGTCCTTGGGGATATATGAGGATCGGGGCTTTAGAATGGATACTAACATGAAGCAAAAACTAGAAAGACTTTGCTTTTAAAAAAATATGTAGTCATCCAGCCAGAGATGGAGGTGAAATAGTCAATGAATTGATTTGAGAGGGACGATAGGAAGGATAGTTGTCCTTGTTATTTTTATCACAAAACTGAAAGGGCTATATTACAATATTGGTGGTAACTTAACCAGAGCTGTTGTAAACCTAAAACCTCCATAGGTTATAATGGCTCTGGTAAGTTTACAACAGCTCTGGCTCTGGTTAAGTTAGCACCAACTTTGTAATTTAGCCCAAAGGGTACTGAGATCCAAATGGAGCCATTACATAAACCATAGTTGCAATGAAAAATGAGAACAGAAGGATCTGAGAAATTATGTCATGTTGCTTGTTCTTTTACATTGCTAAGATGTTTGTCCCAATGGCCCACAGCATCCGTTTGGCTACATGTGTAATAACTGTCCATACGCAGATCTTCCTCAGCTGGTCATTGAGGTCCTTCCTATGAAATAGGAGTTGGGTCAAAAGGGAAGGATCATTTCTTGTATTTTTCAGAGTGTCTCTTTAACATTTTGCAAAACAGAATATGTAGTCATAGTCTAAATAAAACATAAAAAGTAGTGTGAAATATAGCTATTTTTTCAGGGGGCTGAGGCAATCACAAAAATGTGTTCTGTTTCCTCTAAATGATATGGCAGATGTAGAACTCATTAAAGACCACATATAAACTTTGTAGCAACTCTTTAAAAAGCATTATGAAATAAGAGTGAAGTGTAAATCTGGACTTTCAATAACAAGTGCAGGCGTGCTGACATCATGCATGATGGTCATTCCCTTTGCTTCCCAAAAAGTAACAATGCAGAATATACATCCATTTTCTTTACCTAAATAATTGGTAAGTATAACTATTAATATGTTTTATACTATCTATATTTTCACATCTTGTAGGGATTTCTAAATTCAATTAATCATATTTTTTTTTACAGTAAACTACTGAAAATTAAAGTGATACAGTTAAATTTAGAACTTTATTTTGCATTTTTTTGCAGGCAAATGTTTTATGCTTTTTATGTACAATATCATTTTTAAGACTCCTTAACATAATGATTGTGTCTTTTGGTCTTCGTTCACAGTCAGTAATCAATCATTAAATGGCTCCTAATTCATATTGCCTCCTCATTTTGTGCATACTGACCTCTTAATTTGGCAAATTATAGTGTCTTCAACATTTTTTTCATGGTATAACTTATCTCGTGACAGATATATTGATATACCGTACTTTTCTCTTTCCTCCTTTCTCGAACGCTATGTTGACATTTCTCATTCATATTCCCTAACCCCACACTCTTTACTTTTTATTTCTTTATTTTAGAGTTTCATCAGTGTTACAAGGATATCAACCACAATAAAAGGGAGAATTTCTTAAATAACAGTGAGCAGCATAGAGCAGAAGTAAGAGTTAAATACAACTCAATAACTGAGTTACAAAATATTAGCAAATCATTGAAATGACAGATAACTTTTTGTGGGAGGACTGTGACCAGGAGGAGGAGGGAGAAAAAGGATAAAAAAAAAGGAGAGGGTTGTGCGTGGTCTATGTTAAAGTGTCATTCCCAGCTCCCTCCCCGTCCCAGTGGAAAAAGAAGGCTGTGGAAGTGGCCACAATGCAACTTCTCAAGGTGAGTCCTAACCTTTGTGTTTGGTGATGGTATAAATATATAACCACCAATTTTGTCTTTCAGTTGTGACATTTTAAATGTGACAAATGGACAAAGTCATTGTTTTGGAACGAAAAATAAATAAATAAAAAATATTTTATGTTTGTGGGAGGGTGTTTTTTGTTTTACCTTTGACATGGTCATGTTTGGTTATCATCGGAAAGGCCAAACTATGACCTATCCATTGAGATCTAACATGACTTTGTGGGGTGTAAAGAATAGAAATACTGGGGTCCAAAGTACCCCACTCTGTCACAGTAGTGCTGCAGCTGGTGTTTTAGATGGACCAATGTGTAATAACACTTTGCTCCATCACCTCCACATTTAGTCCTGGCGTGGAAAATGTGAAGGTGAGTTAGTCCAGGGGTATTGTTTGCTTTATAAGAAAAGGTACCTAACGTCACTGCCTTTGAAATGAGAAAAAAAAGTAAATTTTGCATTTAATGTTTTTTACTTTGTTCTATAGACACAGGGTTCTAAAGGACCCACTGCGTTCCTTGCAGCAGTGCGGCAGTTTAGGATTTTGATGAACCAATGTGTAATAACCCATTGTGGTATCTCCTCCATACTTGCTAGCATCGTGAGAAATGAGAAGGTGAGTTAGTGCAGCATGATTGTTGACATTATAATTGAAAAGTGAAAAGTGAACAATAGTGCTGCATTAGAAAAAAAAAGGTAAATTTTTATTTATTGCTATTTTATTTTTACACACAACGTGGTCATGTTTGGTATCATTGGAAAGGCCTTGCATGACCCTGTAACTGAAATAGTGCAGGGGGTATGGGGGTCCAAAGGACCCCTGTATATCCACCATAGGGAATTCCCTGCATGGCCAGGGGAGAGTCACTTTCTGATATCATCGCTCCCATGCGCGATGATGTCAGTGGGCAGGGGGAGGTCACAGAGGCAGGGTTGACATAGATGTCAGCCCCTTCCAGGAGAAGTCTGCGATTGGTGACACACAACGGGACTGCAACGACACAAAGAGCACGTCCTCTGCACTCGGGCAGGAAAGAGAAGGACGTGCTCAGCGTGTCTTCTGCAGTCAAGTGTTAAACATAGATCTATGAGAAATATAGGTGCTAATGTCTATGATTTTTTTGTACATAAAGTGGAGCAGAATACTGAGGGTTTGCACTGCCACCCAGATAGGTAATGCAATACTGCTATTTATGTAAATGTATGTGAATTAGACTTAGACTAAAGCAGATTTTGAGTAAATAGTGGTATTAGTTGCGTTCACAATGTGTGAAATCTGAGAAATATCCATGAAATGTCTACGTTCTGCTCATTGATGGATTAACAAGGACAGTTATCCTGCATCTGCAATTGAGAACAAGACAGCTAGAGTCATTAGGATGGTGTGGGGACGGACATGAGGCATTAATGTTTTACCCCTGTGCTCCACCCCTCGCATTTTTAACCCTAGAGTCTCCTGTAAGATAAATGGTTTGGTATGAACTCCATATATATTTGAATTATTGAATCAAATGAGTTATATTTTTCTTTCTTTTTTCATATTGGTTCACTTATAGTTCCACAAACAGCAGACAATTTGGATAATAAGAAAAATCGTACCCAAACGGCAATTGATTTGGTTTCAGCTGAATGTAGATCCACAATGTATGTCCTGTATCTATTACATGAGCAATTTATCTGTATGATTTGAAACTCATGCTTACTAACATAAAATCCATTAAAAATTCCTATTAGTGTTTTGTAAGTCAAGCACATTGTTTGAATGAAATGAAAGCTGAAAGTTGTATAAAATTGCATGCATTGCTTTGTAATGATTGATTACGTGCACAGCACATGACAATTCATTAGTGGATTAAAATGCATGCGAGTTCACAGCAAAAGTGAATCCTGTAAAATGTATGTGCTCATTTGAATGTTATTAAATATCTCTAGGACACAACTTGAAGAATTAATATAGCTGATTTACACACAACACCCCACAAGGACTTTCTGGAACCAAAAAATCCAACTACAGGTAATGTGAGTGAAACAAATTACTCACTGTGGTTCAGAACTGTGTATGCTTTATCTACAATAATCACTATTTCAGGATAAAACAGTCTGTACATGGCTGTGTAATGTCTTTAGATGAACACTGTGTTTAAGTCATACACTGTCAGTATATATATATATCTATTTAGAACAAAAAGGCATGCACAGTAGACATGTGCATTTGTTTTAGTACTAAAACGATTTAGTCCGAATTTTGGGATAATTTAGTTTTAGTATGACTTAAGAGATACGAAACTGCTCAGTACAAAAAAACGAAAGAAACTAAAATAAAATGCACTACATTTTAGTTTCAGTCCTTTTTGTGATATTACATTGATGAGTGAAGGAAACCAGTAATGAACGCAGCATCGCAAAGCTACAGAAAAGATTTGTATGCGTAATCCTTCCCGACCCCTACCCAAAAATCTGCCAGTGATAGATCTCCAGAATACTCACTCGCAGCACAGACAGCCAGCACAGGAGAGCAAACCTCTACTTAACCCTTGCATGTCTATGAGGCAGACAAGATGATAAAAGCAGCTGGAGAAGGAAAACATTCAAATAAATCACACTGAAAGCTAATGACAGAGGAGGGCTGGATAGTAAAAACCCCTTTGTAACAAGCAGCGCTGGGAGAAGAGAGGGACTTTATAAAACGTGTGTTATCTCCCCTCCCGCTCTGCATAATAGGAGCTTAGGTCTGATGCATTTTATATTATCCAGGAGCACTATCCCCTTTCCTCATCAATAATACACATTTTATATAAAGTCCCTCTCCTCTCCCAGTGCTGCTTGTTATAAAGGTTTTCATTACATCTGATACATTTAGTATCCAGCTCTCACAGTTACTCTGTCATTATGAGCCTTCAGTGTGATTTATTTGAATGTTTTCCCTAGATTTAAAGTACTTTATTTTATTATAAAAATCAATTTTCACCAGTCATCTCTTCTCTGAGCTTTTAGACCGATTTACATTAATATTTTCCCTCTCCCCTGCTTTTATATTCCTGTGTCTCCCCCACAGAGATGCAAAGTTTAAGTAAAAGTTCCCTCTCCTGTGCTGGATAAGCATTGCATTCCGAAGTTCTGCACCCTCCACATGCCAATGCATTAGGATGTTTTATACAGAGAGGGGCATTAATTAATGCAGGTGAATGTTGTATACATTATACAGAGAGCAGTATTAATTAATGCAGGAGGATGTTACCTACATTATACAGAGAGGGGTATTAATTAATGCAGGAGTATGTGCTATACATTATACAGAGAGGAGCCTTTTGTTTTAGCCCTTTAAATCCAGTGGCTGTGAGCGCTGAGATTGGCTGCTTGTTATATTATTTCTCAGTACAATGTATCAGGCTCAGCTGTTACAGTAACTGACTGTAGCAGCGCTCAAAGTTTCAGTAAAACAAGGAACTAATATTGTTCTAACCTCTTATATATATAAATATTATTTACTAGTTTTACTGAAACTCTGAGCACTGTGATGAGCAGCAGTAAGTTACTGTCTGTAACAGCTTTGCCTGGCACATTGTGCTGAGAGTGAGTGATACTGTAACAAACAGCGACCTCAGCCCTCTGAGGAGCCACTACAATAGTAATTGTATCCACTGGTTTTCGGATGAATGAAATTAGTTTTCATAGTAAAGAACTGAAAACGAATTTCTTTAGCAACTAAATAAATTGCATTTTAGGACTAATCCATTAGTTCAAAATGAAATTTTGTGCTGTGCACATGTCTAATGCACAGTCTACTAAGTTTCAAATTTTATTAATTTATTTTATTTGCAAAGTATTTTACCAGGAAGGATACATTGAGATTTCTCTCATTTTCAAGTATGTCCTGGGTTCAAGAACATTGAAATCTTAGAGTTGTTATTGAAATAAAGTAATAAATGCAAGATATTAAAAACAAAACACAAATATACAGATTAACACAAACAAAATATGTAGGAAATATAGTCATTATATTACATGTTTACAGGTGCATTCTGTTTTGAGGTATGTTAATAGAGATCTCTTAAGGGACTTAAGACTGGGGCAGGATTTGATGGTGTCTGTGAGGTTATTCCATATATGCGGTGCTCTGAAGGAAAATGAGGATCGTGCCACTTTCTTTTTGCATTGTGGCACTGCAAGTAAGGTGCTGGTCCTGGATCTTTATTGAAAATTGCCTGTTAATTGCACATTTTTCCCAAGAGTAGTACAGCATATATGTAGTAGATAACAACATAAATTCTTAGCTGCAATATACTGGAAATAGAAACATAGAAACATAGAAAATGTCGGCAGATAAGAACCTTTCGGCCCATCTAGTCTGCCCAATTACATGGATACTTTACCTGGATTTATCTTTTGTTTAGGATAGCCTTATGCCTATCCCATGCCTGCTTAAATTCAATCACTGTTTTGGCCTCTACCACTTCTACTGGAAGGCTGTTCCATGTATCCACCACCCTCTCAGTAAAATAATGCTTCCTGAACAGAAATGTTATATGATATGTGATAATTTTTACACGCATTTATGCTACTCCCTGTGCTTAAATGTACTGTATGTAGCATGTTTTTATAAGGACGTAACAACAGTGAGTTAAGATCCCTGTTTCCTCAGGGCTTCTTTGTTAAGATTAGCCACATAAAGAAACACTGGGCGCTATAGTAGAGTAGCAAGGTCCTATAATATAGGTTCAGAGCTTGTCCATTGTCATGGGTCAGCCAACCCAGGAGGGCGAGGGCATGAGCACAAGGGCGTAGTGACACACTGGAGGCAACTGGTATGGCAATTTGGTAGTTTATTGAGGGTAACACAATGCAGATGAGGGGCAAGGCTGGAATAGGGTTGACTAACAGATACAAGGGGAAATGAGAGACAGGTCAGAAAGGGGTTGACTAGGCAGAAACACGGTTGAAAGCAGGATTACTGTTGTTGAAGTGGAAGTTTGGGGGTACTGAGAGTAGAAGTCCCAGGCACAGGGAATCAGGCAGCAGGGTATGAAATGGCAAAATATGATGAGGGTCTGTGATAAACAATGGGAGTCTCTGATAATCAATGGAGGGTCTTTATGAAGGAGGATCTCTGATGTAGGGTTTCTGATGATGGTGGGTCTCTGATGGATCTCAATGAGGAACAAATAGGGTACCTGTTGAACGAGGGTCATGATGAACAACAGTGAGGGTATCAAGACAAGGTTTCCAATAGAAGGGTAATCCACTAGAGTAGTCAGGGGGCAATCCGTGGGTCAAGGGCTGGCAGAGAGCGGCAATCCGGTAGGCAAAGCAAGGGGTCTGGTACACTGGTAGGCAGATACAGGATGGTAGCAGATCAGGCTTTTTCCTGAACAGGCTCCATTTGAGAACTGAACATCAATGCTGAAGCACCCTGGGAAGGGTGCGGCCTCCTTAAGTAGGAGCACACTGGCTAGGTGATTGGGTGCACCTGAGTGTGTTGTGGAGATGCAGGAAAAGCCAGTACATAATAGGGCAGCGCATTTCATGCACTGCCCAGGTAGTATTCAGGGTGCGGTAGTGCCAGATTTGCCTTTTCTCCGCTGGCGGTGATGAAAACCGTAATATCCATGTAAATGCAAACAGATTTTTAGTTGGAATATTTGTGAATGTGGACTTCCAAAATGGCATTAAAATGTCATAGCTGGTCAAGGATTCTCAGATTAAGATTATAGCCAGCTCCAATGATAGTTGGGTGAATGGAGCTGTATCAAAATGGTTAAACCACACACCCTCACTAGCTCCAATATGTTGGGATGGGGCATATCAGTGAAGTAGGGTTTGGGAAATATATGCTCGCCTAGACATACTTATATCTAACCTGCTATGAAAACACCATGTCCTGTGAATCCATCGAAATGTTTAGAGCAGGGGTGGGGAACATCCGGCCTTTGGGCCTTATAAGGTCCACGGAATCAATTGGTTCGGCCCTTATAGCGCCACACCAGGGGGATACAAATTCCCTCTCCCGCGGCCCTTTTACCGGACCTCGGTGCGCTACGAGTAGTAGAATGAGGAAGCAGGGATTATCCCCACCTTCCTCACTCACTGCTGCGTGCCGGATCTTCCTATACGCTGCGCCCCTCATCTTTCGGGCACAGCCTGAAGGAGGATCTGATGCACTTCAGCAAGTGAGGGAAGCAGGGATAATCCCCACCCCTCACTCTACTACTCACAGCGCACCGAGGTCCAGTAAACTTTACATTGAGTTTTTAAATTAACAATCTATTCACCCTGACCACATTGCTTATTAAAGTGTTCAGGCTGCATGGTGTGTCCCCCCCCTTCCTCCAGCCCCGTTCTGTAGATGTTGCTTTGTGAAGCAGAGGATTTTTCTATATTCCAAAACTCTTAAAAAAAGTAGAATTTTTCCAAGGGATCAATACATATTAGAATAGGAAACATTTAAAAAACAAAATTCCTAGACCTGTCTATAAATACTAAATAAAGAAATCTAAACATGTAAACCTAATTGAATCCTACACCACTTTAAAATTAATTTAAAAAACACTAGTTATCGTTAGACTTAACAGTGCTTGGAAAGTAATAAAGTTCAACTGACCACTTGGCTCATACGATAAAGTTCTAAAATGTTCCCAAATTGCCAATTAGGATTCAGATTACTTAAAAATTGAGGTCTTCTTTTTAAAAGTAGCTTAAGACAGAATGAATTCATCACCTCCACTTCCTTCATTTCTTCAGACACCTGTGCCATTCTTCACTCCGGAAGGAACTAATTCTAGATGGCCAAACATCTATATGGCTCAGCATTTTTTAAAGCAAATTCTACTACACATGCTATTGCTTTTCTTTAGCCAATCTTTTTTATCTTCTGCAAGATTTTGTATTTTCCCATTATTCTGCAACTTACAACTAGTTTGACAGACATGCAAGAATTTGAGGAGGCAGAAATTGGCTCCAATAGCGATTCTTGCAAAACAGCTGTTGCACATAGTAAAATTAATGTCGAAATGGTAGATCCATAGCTTCCTTGCATCAGATTGGAGCAATCACAGAAAAATTGTCCCATATGCTAAAAGAGAAGAGTTCAAGCCTAGGGTTATGGCAAGGACACAGGCCATGCTAAGGTTACTATGTCTGGCTACAATTAAATGTTCACAGCGCAAATTGCGATGGTGCATCAGGGAGTCATTGTACTTTAATCCTATGTAATTACACACTCGGAAATTATTTATTCCAGAATTACTGAGTACTCTGCTGCATAGTTTACAAAAATTGTATCTTTCCCTAATAAAAGGTTTTTCTTGGAAACCATGTTAATACATTTTACTAAAACAACCCAGCTTATGAGTATATAAGTAGCATAGCTATTCATTTTGTGTATTCTTTAAGCAGCCCAAAATTATCATACCAATTATAATTGCTATGCATTAGAAGTCATTTTGGACCGCAAAACCCAAATAACATTACAATGGTAATAGTTCAAGACATTCCACTTTGGCTCACAGTAGTCAATACATTTTAACATCCTTTTTCAATAATTGCATCCTCCTATTAGTTTCGTTTGTCAACATTAATTGATGTAAATTGGAATTGCATTGTCTTAGGGAGAATTATATACACTGCACAATCGGAGTATTATTCATTTATTTATCACTTGTTCAAGTATTCTAAAAAAGAAGTCTACAAACTAACTTACACAAATACACAGAAACCCACACACAAATATATATACAGTATATACTGTATATATCAGTATACAGCAGCAAAATGGTCTTGTATATGTAGATAACATATTTCAAGGATCATATGATGTAGATGAGCTTAATGTGATGGATTTTAAAGTGCAGAAGGAAATAAAATCTCCCACTGCTACTTTGTAATAGAGGCATGCATTATTTGCTCTATATGATTAGAGGGCGTATGTTTTTAATACACCTTAACACTTCCCAGAGATAAAGCCCACAGAAGTGCAATAGAATTGTTAGCAGTTGATATATCTATGGTGTAGAGCAGTGTTTCCCAACCTGTCCTCGGGACCCTCAACCAGGCCAGATTTTGCAGATCCCCTTGGGGAAATGCAGACTGAATCCTGCAATCACTGATCAGCAAATCATATCACCTGTGCTGTGCTTCACATATCCGGCAAACCTGGTGTTGTCAGAGGGTTCCAAGGACAGGTTTGGGAAACACTGGTGTAGAGGAAGCACCATGGGGAGGCCAATAATGATGCTGTGGTTTCTTTCAGCTCTAATTTGTTTTTGTTCAATATGTTCCCTATTCCAAGGTTGGTGTTAATTTAACCAGAGCTGTAATCTTACCAAAGCCATTATGGAGTTATTAAGTTTACAACAGTTCCAGTTAAGTTTACAACAACTTTGGAATAGGACCCCCTTAGTTTAGAGAGTAATACAGACATGGAGCCATTGCTAGAGGTACCTAGAGAGGTGTCAGCTATACCCAACTGATTACGACTTACAAGGCTGAAGCAATTGTTGGTGGTTGTTGTGTCTCTCAGGCAGAGCAGGACTTCCTTGGAACTTCAGTTCTGGACAACCATTTGGGTGATAGCAGACTGATTTGCATATGGTATAGTAGTCTCTAATGATATCATCAAGCTGAAATCTTGAGATCTGAGTGGGAACTCACCATAGGACAGGCCCCTAGTGCTGCACGTTCTCAATGCTTTCATGGTTTGATTTTGCAGAGGAAGGTTGCCTGGCATTTTGTGGATGTCCTTTTGCATGGCATAAGACTGATATTCATGTGGTAACAGGCTCCTCTATAATAGCACGTGAGCTAACACATTTTTGAGACTTGAACATGGTCGCACAAAAAGACAGTGTCAGGCTTTTATTTTCTCTCAGTGTTCTCATCATAAGCGTGCGCACAGGGTGTGCCTGGTGTGCCCAGGCACACCCTAATGTTGGGTGAAGGGTTCATCTTTGACCCCTACATAGATATTTTGGATGTTCCTTATCTGTTGCATTATAAATTACATGAATAGTGCCTGTATCTCAGCATAAACATTGGTTATGCCCATAGGCGTGCACAAGGGGTGTGCCTGGTGTGCCCAAGAAGGAGATGAAGAGGTCCTTTTCATTTTATACATTGACATTTTAGATGTCCCTTATCCGGTTCATGATAAATATCATGAAAATTGACTAACTCTGGTTACATGCTCGTTATTTTGAATGAAAAATTTGTCTTTTTTTGCAAAATCTTCTAAAATTTAGTTTTCAGTTAACCACTTGGCTGCTATGGACGTGCTCAGCGCTTCCAGCCAAGTGGTTCTTCTGTGCTACGGACGCGCTCAGCGCGTCTGAGCACAGGGGGCAGCAATCCGCCGGATTCCGGCAGATTGCTGCGCCCCCCCCGGTGCGGGCTGACATCTTGGATGTCAGCCCGTCAATCCGGGAGCCCGGCAGGGACATTAGATATCATCGCGGCGACACTATGACATCTAATGCAGGCGCCCCCCCCCCCACATGTGCGGAGGAGGCGCCTGAAAGGGGGGGGAGGTCCTTCGGACCTCTCTCCCTCCCGATCGCCGGGGAGTAGCGAGTTAAAACAAACACCGCTTGGAAGGGCACAGCCTGCCCTTCCAAACGGTGGCTGTCATTAACCCCTGGGGAGCTGGATCACGAATCGGCGCTGAAAAGCGCCGGTTCGTGATCCTTTCCCGGAGCTGGCCGACATCTTGGATGTCGGCCAAGCCTCCGGGAACTCCCCCTGAGGACTGGCGTCATCGTGCTATGCACGATGACGCCAGTCCTGGAGTTAACCCCTAGCTGCCACCAACGGTGGAGATAGGGGTTCAATGAACCCCCTATCTCCCGATCCGTGGCAGCTAGGGGTTAATGTTGGTACTGTTGGATCGGCCAGAGCATGGCCGTTCCAACGATACCAAACACCACTGTGAAAAAAGTTTTTTTTAAAAATAAAAATAAAATAAAAATAAAAAAAAATATTTAAAATAAATTCTAAAATTCTATAAACAAGTTTTTTTTCTTTTTTTTGGTTCGCTAATGCAGCAATATTGTTCCCATTTCAATTATAATGTGAACAATGATGCTGCACTAACGATTTTTGTATGCGGTGCGTTTGTTAAAAATCGCGTAATTTTCCCCAAAAAAAAATGTAACGAGACCCCATCTCTAATTTTTTTAACAAGCGCACCCCATACAAAATATAACCGCAATTGCTCGCATGTTAAATTGTGAAAAAAAACACTTTACACGTTGTAAATTATTGAAAATTCATATTTTATTGCATTTTTTGTTATAATATACAGACAGGACATGACGTATACATATAATAATGACATATTATGAATCTGCAGAGTCTGACGGAAAGAACGATATATAATATGTCTTGGTCATATATTAAAATAAGCCTTCAAAACGCATTTAAACATGATGAGCAAAACCGGTAAAAATGACCTCAGCACAGAGGTGTGAAACGCCTCAGCAGCGAAAGGGTTAATAAATGTTCTGTGGGTGCACACCCTAATGTAATGGGCTGTGGACGTTGGTGGTTCTCATATGTTACTTCTCAGTCCAGAAGTATTATATGAATGCCAACACAAGATACCATTTTATAGAGTAACCAGCACACAGAGCTTAGAGACTTTCAGAGTGTCATCATTGCTCTGCAATTCCAATGTGTAATTTGTTAACATTATTGCCTTCTCATGAGATTAAAGATAAGCTTTTTTTAAACACCTCACACAAAATCACATTCTACAAGATATACTAAAATACATAATATTAGAGCTCCTTTACAGAATGACAAATGTAAAAAACATATTTTTTTACACAACATAAAGATATGCAAAAACAAACTTTATTACAAAGTGGTATCAATACAGGTTTAATTTACAAAAAACATAAGGGGACATTTCAGTGCTCTCTCGTTCCCCCCACACTTCGGGGAATCAAATTTCCTCACCCTGCTGTGAATTCAGCATTCACCGCAGTCTTCCCAGAGTGCAGGGAAGGGACTCGAAAATCAGCCACAAAACCACCGCAAAACCGCCGAACACCTGCCGGAAATCCGTAACTTTACGATTTGAAGTATCAGATCACTCGAACCGCTGCAAAAAACACGCCGAACACGTCTGGAAAAAGCCGATGAGCCGCCAAACACAGCGCAGATCAGGCGCAAGAAAAAGCTGACAAGCTGGCGAAATTCACTGTTCAGTGCCATTTCGGGGCCAGATCGGCTGTTTGTGAATAACCCTGATAATTTGTTTGTAAAATATGCAAGAATTGCTTACTAAAATCAAATTAAGTTCTGGACAAATCAAATTAAGATGAAAGTTAACATTTAGACAGAACAATAAAAAAAGTCACGAGCCTTTATCATATCATAACATAAAATACTTTCTTTTGTTTCCCAAGTTCACAATATTCACAGTATATCTGAATAATGGCAAATCATGAATGTTAACTTTATTTAGACAAACAGGGTTATTCAAAGAGAATCGAAAAGTCACCGCACGTTCGGTGACTTTTCATTCTCTTCAATTCGGTGTGATTTGGCGATCCCATTTCGGCGACCCTGCGGTGTATTCAGCAAGCACCACAAGGCCGTCATAATGCAGGGAAAAGCCGACACAAACTCGCTGAAAACTCACCGCCAAACCCGGCGAAGGCACACCGGAAACCCGCAAAAACATCTGGTTTAACCCTGCCGAAAACGCCAGAAAAACCCAAGCAGGAGCCGATCACATGCAGCGCAGCCGCCGGAAAAACCTGACACCGCAGACGAATGGAGTGAAAAAAAAAACAGTACGCTTGAATGTTTGAAAAGTGAAACGATGTTTGCAAAGAAACTACTGAGCGAAAATGTCTGAGATTTACATATGAGGTCCAATGAATGATTATAAAAAGGGCTGTTACAGAAAAAAGAACAAATGTTTTAAAAACATTTTTAAAAGAATCAGAAAAAATGTTTTTGCAAAACAAATCCCGAAAAATGCTTAAAATATCTGAAAAAAAATTGTAAATAAAGAGGCTTTTTACTGCAGAATATTATAATCTATGGTTTATTAGATATTGAACTAAAATGGGAATATTTTTAACATTGAAGCCTATGGGATTTGCCTGAATAAATCTGCCGCATGAAACCACCCATTCGGGCAGGGCAATTCAGCAACTTTTCACTGCTGGGTTTTGTTCTCTGAATAGACGAAGCTATGGGGATTTCACTGCCCTCTAACAGGCACCGAACACGCACCGTATGTTCAGGCAATTCACCAACATTTAGAAACATAGAAATATAGAAAGTGTCGGCAGATAAGAACCTTTCGGCCCATCTAGTCTGCCCAATTACATGGATACTTTACCTGGATTTATCTTTTGTTTAGGATAGCCTTATGCCTATCCCATGCCTGCTTAAATTCAATTACTGTTTTGGCCTCTACCACTTCAACTGGAAGGCTGTTCCATGTATCCACCACCCTCTCAGTAAAATAATGCTTCCTGATGTTACTTTTAGGCTAGGGACAGATGAGCGCATTTTCTGCGGCCACCGTCAAAATGTACGTCGATGCGTGCGCACGCATTTTTTCACGGAATACGCTTAAGTGGTCAGGCGATGCGCAATTCTGGACGTATTTCATGACGATGGGGTGAAAAGAAGTCTAGGGAAATCCGGCTGTTTGAACGTTATGTTGGCCGCACACTAGCAGCGTCTGACGTCTCCTAATCACGCACACACGCTGCTATGCGGCCGCAGCGCACTCTGTACGTCAGTACCAGCGGTTTAACGTTCTCGAAAAAATGCGTTCATTTTCCACTTGCGTTGCGCGGCCGGACTTTTGTGCGACCATACTTCGTATATTGGCCGTCATTGCCCGTCATCTGCTGCTAGTGCGGCCGTGATTATGTGCGCCAGAACGCGCGTTCGCACTGCCTCAGTCTGACCCTAGCCTTAAACCTTTGACCCTCTAATCTAATCGAACTGCCTGCTCTCTGAATAGCCGAATGGCCAAGAAAGGTAACCGCACGCTGATTTTCAGCGTTCTGTTACCTTTCGGCACCCATTCGGATCTCTTTGAATAACCCTTTTAAAATAGCTGTAAATTACACATTACTAACACTGCAGTTTGCCTATTAAAACATGTTGGTAACACTAAGACCAGTTGTTTTAATCTAAGCATCTTCTTATGCAAGACTGATGTTGCTCAGTATGACTGAATGTCCATTGGAAGATAGGGCCAATAATATTTTCTTTGAATATCTTATGTGAATGCAGGTAATCCACAGAGATGAATATATTTAAATTAATCAGATTTTATTTGTGTCAGAATATATTTATCTGTCCCCAAGAGTAACGCCTGTACAATATATTAGCAAACGCTGCTGAATTCCTGTGTACTGTGCTGAAAAAAATGAAAAAAAATAGTATAGAATTGATTATCATTGCATAAATATAATGTGGAAACAAAATTTGAACAATCCAAATGTATATTTAAACCTAGTGGGACACAGATTCTTTTGTCACATGCAGAGTAACAGTAAGTTGAGATCTTCGAAAACTTTATGGGATTTGCGTTTTCACCAAAGAATTGAATCATAGTTTTTACATATGAATCCCTTCTGTTTTCTATTTTATTTATTTTAGCAAAGTATCAATTTTATTTTACTATTATTATTTATTAAAGTCAGCAATGACTACTGGGAAATGAGTGTTGTTTTAATCATTACAATGGATAACAATAAGCCATGTATTATTTAGTTATATTTTCTTATGTACTAAAAATGTGACAAAAGGTTTGAAATTTATTAGGGCTGTGGTAATTAACAATTAATCTATCGATTAATCGTTAATTTTTTTGGTCGATTTAAAATATTTTCAATCGACCAGCGGCGCAAAGCATGCGGCGGTGCCGCCGCTGCTTTGCGCCGCGTGTTCGGCTCCCTGTGAACGTCCGGCGGCATGGAACTTTGGGCGATCGCAGAGGGAACCACGTGTACAGCCGCGTTCTCGCGGTATCGCGGCTCGTCACGTGGTTCCCCTAGGCGAGCGGCTGCCCAAGCTCCATGCCGCCTGATGCTCACAGGGAGCCGAACACACGGCGCCAAGAGGTGAGCTGGGGCAGTATATCCATGTGCTGGGGCAGTATATCCATGAGCTGGGGCAGTATCCATGTGCTGGGGCAGTATCCATGAGCTGGGGCAGTATCCATGAGCTGGGGCAGTATCCATGTGCTGGGGCAGTATCTGTCATGTCTTGACCCAGCCCCCTGGTGGTGGGAGCAGGGAGTTTCCAGTATGCTGGCTTTCAGGTTCTGCAGGCCTTCTATCGGGCTGATTGGTCTGCAGTCACATGACCTGCTCAGCCCTATTTATAGGGCTTCCCAAGCATTTGCTCCTTGGATCAGGATAGACTAACAGGGTTATCCAAAGAGATCCGAATTGCTGGAGAAGGGTAACTGAACGCTGAAAATCCACATTCAGTTACCTTTCTTGGCCATTTGGCTATCCAGAGAGCAGGCAATTCATCAAATCCTGGCGAGTTGCATGCACATACGGTGCCTGTTCGAGGGCAGTGAATCTCCATAAAAAAGCACTGCTTCTTCTATTCAGAGAGTACCAACCAGCAGTGAAAGGTTCCCGAAATGCCCTGCCATTCGGTGGTTTAATTCGGCAGGTTTATTCAGGCGAATCCCATAGGCTTCAATGTTAAAAATTTTCCCGTTTTAATTCAATATCTAATAAACCATTCATTATAAAAATCTGCAGTAAAAAGTTTCTTTATTTATAGATTTTTTAGGATATTTTAAGCATTTTTCTGGATTTTTATTTTTTTTAAAAAAATTCAGATTTTTTTAAGTTTACTTATTTTTTCTGTAACAGCCCTTTTCATTATCATTCATTGGACCTCGTATGTAAATTTCAGACATTTTCGCTCAGTAGTTTCTTTGCAAACAGCGTTTCACTTTTCAAACATTCAAGCAAACTGTTTTTCTAATTTATTTTTCCGGCGGCTGCGATGCGTGTGATCGGCTCCTGCTCGGATTTTTCCGGTGTTTTCGGCGGGTTAATCCAGATGTTTTTGCGGGTTTTCGGAGTGCATTCGCCGGGTTTTGCGGTTAGTTTACGTCGGATTTGCGGTGGCCTTTCCCTGCAATTCGGGGACCCTGTGCTGTTTGCTGAATACACCGCACGGTCACTGAAATGGGATCGGCAAAAGGAACCGAATTGAAGAGAACAAAAAGTCATCGAACGTGCAGTGACTTTTCGATTCTCTTTGAATTACCCTGTAAGTCTGAGGTCCTCTGAGTTCCTGTTCCCCGTGTTTATTTGAGTTCTGAATCTGATATGTGTATGACTTTTTGGCTCTGGTTTCTGGATATTCTCTAGTCTGCTCCCTAAGTATATTCTGCATTTCTGATATTTTCGTGTATGACCTGGCTTGGCTTATTGCACCTCTCTCTTGCATGTATCTTGTCTGTTAAGTGTCTGTCTGTCTGTTAAGTTTGGTTGTTTTCACTCAACAGGCTTTGGCCATGAAGCAATTTGCTGTGAGTGATTCCCAGGCCTTTGTCTGTACTCCCTGGCTGGGAGTGTTAGGATTTGCAGTGTGTTACATTCATTGTGTGTTTCCAAGCATCAAGTTCTGTCCTGCAGCGCGCTGAATTCATTGTCTCAAAGTATCGAGTTCTGTCTTTGCAGTTTACTGCATTTCATTGCTTTCAAGAATTAAGTTCTCTCCTGCAGTGTGCTGAATTCATTGTCTACCCCAAGTCCTGTGCTCTGTCTATAGCTGAGAAATTACACCCAGTGCAGGGCTTCCTAGTGTGTCTGTATTCCTGCACGGTCTTCCTTGTTTTCCTAGTACTGCAAGTGTGTGCTGAAGTCTGCAAACAAAACCATATACCTGCCCTAAAGGCTTCAATCTACACAGCCTGGGGGCTCCCCATCACCCTATAGGGGGCCCACCGTTACAATATCCATGTGCTGGGGCAGTATCCATGAGCTGGGGCAGTATCCATGTGTTGGGGCAGTATCCATGAGCTGGGGCAGTATCCATGTGCTGGGGCAGTATCCATGAGCTTGGGCAGTATCCATGTGCTGGGCCAGTATCCATGAGCTGGGGCAGTATACATGTGCTGGGGCAGTATCCATGAGCTGGGGCAGTATCCATGAGCTGGGGCAGTATCCATGTGCTGCGGCAGTATATCCATGTGCTGGGGCAGTATATCTATGTGCTGGGGCAGTATATCCATAAACTGGGGCAGTATATCCATGTGCTGGGGCAGTATATCCATGAGCTGGGGCAGTATATCCATGTGCTGGGACAGTATATCCATGTGTGCTGGGGCAGTATATACATGTGCTGGGGCAGTATATCCATGAGCTGGGGCAGTATATCCATGTGCTGGGGTAGTATTTCCATGAGCTGGGGCAGTATATCCATGTGAGCTGGGGCAGTATATCCATGTGTGCTGGGGCAGTATATCCATGTGTGCTGGGACAAATATATCCATGTGTGCTGGGGCAGTATATCCATGTGAGCTGGGGGCAAATCAATATATCCATGTGAGCTGGGGGCAATATGTCCATGTGAGCTGGGGGCAAAGCAATATATCCATGTGAGCTGGGGCAATATATCCATGTGAGCTGGGGGCAATATATCCGTGTGAGCTGGGACAATATATTCGTGTGAGCTGGGGCAATATATCCATCATATATATATATCAGTGAGTTTTATTGCTGTGGATTTTGTGATACGCTCATACACACCGAACATTGCTGTGAGTTTTATTACTGTGGAGTGATGCTATATCCTTTTTTTAAGTTTCCCTTTTCTGATCTGTATGTGCGTTATAATTAATCAAAATTAATCGATTTAAAAAAAAATTGATTAATCGAACAGAAAAAATTTAATCAGTACCAGCACTAAAATGTATGCATTTTTTTTCACAACTATATCATATTGGGACGCTAAGAAGTTAAAATCTATTCATTATTTACCATAATCTACTTACAGAGGTGTTTTATAAGTGAGCGTTACCACTGGTGGTGTATCCTATTCTGCTTGAGGAGCAAGACATTTAATGCCAAGCAGTAATATTACCATTATTAAAGAACACGCCTCATGGTCAACACTCTTGGAGTCCATTGGAGTTAAAGCAGTATCAATGCAAGACAAACACAAGAACGGGTTTATGCAAACCGGGGCAGGTCTGACAGAAGAACAATGATGAACTATTGTTGAAGTCAGTGAGTGTAAACAGAGGATCAATCCTTTCTGTTTACCACTTGATTAAAGATTACAAAATCACTTGATACAACATATAAACTGATTTTTTTTTACCCCTGATCACTGGACAAATAATAGGAAATGTATAAACATTTGTCTCGCATCATGTAGGAAATATTTGTGTTCATTATTCATGATTCCTTGCATTGTACCTTATTTTTAGTAGTGGTAGATAAGCAGAGATCCTTGTACAATGGCGTTCAGTGCATCGTTGTTTATTTTTCTAATATAACATTTTTATTTTCAATTCCGAAAGGTATTGGGGTACAGAAGGCAGAAAATGGAAGGGAGTGAATAAGGTGAGGTAACATTTTTCACATTGTCCAAGCACAGTTAGACATAAACAGAAAAATACAGGTTGTCATCATGGTGAGAGAAACAGATGTATCCAGGTTGAGAGTTTAAGATAAACATTCCATTATTACATACAGATTATAATACAAACCTTCTAACATCCACAGCAGGTCACTCTAGCATTTAGATACCCAACAGGTGTTAGTATAGGAACCAAGTCACTTGCACATGGATGTATGCCTCATATATGTTTAACAGGAGTAGTATGCTAGGTCCTAAGCAGCAAGCTCGGCTGGAAGTATTCATAATGGATTAAAGTAATTGTATAAGTATCCATAGTGACCATGTTTTTAATTTGGACATCTGAAGATGAAAATTTTGAGGAGTGAGAGCATCTCACTAGTGCAATTCTGAGATAAAAGATTTAAAACCTGAGATTAATGGAATCTCTAAGCTTCTCCGGCATCTTGCCAATAGTTAATAGGTACTGTATACAATATTACAAAGCATCTTTCTCTGCTGTGTTGTGATAAAACAATCATATCCAATAGGTAAATGTTTGATAAATTTCTGCAATAAGAGTAGGTCGACACGCAAAACTCTGGACCCTGGGATGGCTACCTGAGACCTTAAGGGAGTCAAATGCATCACTGTTTTAAATACACTATATACCAATTTAACTTTATTGAAAGGCGTTTCCACCATTATCTGTAGCTGATGATTAACTAAAGGAGTGTTTACAAACTGCCATGGAACAAGATTCCATATTTGTTTTTCCCCTATATTTTTACTTGAATTGGATTAGTCCACTCACATAGTTTGGCCCAGCCCCATTTTCCGCTTTCGAAAGCTTCTCTTCCTGTCAGTCTTTCACAGAGGCATGTAAGTAAAGATTCTGTTCTGTACTGGGTGATTGCATCCTATTTTTACCATCCTCCCATAACAAGGTACACCTGAGAAGCCCTCTCTGTCTATAAAGACACCTTTTATTTGCTGTTACTTTCCCGATAAAGTGAAGAGAATGCAAAGGGCTTTGCAAAAGAGGATGAGTTAAAGCTATCTGACTTCAATCATATCCTGCATGTGACATTCACTTCTTGCATATGACCAAGGGGTTCCAGAATACAAACCCTGTCCTCAAGTGCCCCTAACAGGCCAGGTTTGAAAGCTAGCCGAAGTACAAGATAGGTGATATGATTTGCTGCTCAGTGATTTCAGTATTCAGTCTGCATTTCCCCAAGGTGATCCTTAAATTCTGGCCTTTTAGGCGGTATTGAAAACAGGGTTGGGAAATAATGAGTGAATGTGTTTGATTATAAACTATAACATAATGAAACAATCAAATAAATAAATAAATAACAAAACTTACATTTTGCCCAGATAATTTTAGATGTCTTGTTCTGGATTGCACATTGAAATATGAAAAGGAAATTGGCTATGTTAACATATCAAGTATTATAGTCCAGGTTTGATAATATCAGTACAATAGATTTGGTTTTTATTTTATGAAAGTAATAGCAGAGCAGTTTGAAAAATATTTAAGCCATGGGTCCATACCTACGTAAAAAGATGATAATCTGTCATTACAGATAGGAGTTTATCCATTATCATCGTCTCAACAATTTTCAGGACAACCAGCCTTATAGTGGGTGAGGAGGCAGACATTGACTGGGCTATCTGAGAGCACCTGGCTGCAACAGAACTTTAGCTAAAAACATACTTTCTGTTTTGTGAAGATGCTCATGGGGTTTAGAAAATAGAAAAGTTGATGAGATGGGACCAGCTGTCTATGAAATACTCTTAACCACATATATGTCGAAGGCCCTAAGTGTCCACAAGGATGGTGCAATTAATTATTCAAAGTAGAGTTTATATGGTAATGAAGTGAAGGGTTGTTTTCAAAGGAATACCATTTTGAACAACTGTGTAGAACACAATGGGAGGATTTAGCAACACAATGGGAGGATTTAGCAACACAATAGGAGGGTTTAGCAGTGCCCTCATATATGTCCTCCTTGTTGGTACCTCCTGTGGGGCCCAATGTACGTTTCCAATTTAATTAAACAGACAGGGGCATATTTAGCTCCCAAATATGAATACAACCAAGTATGCAGTGTGACAATAATAAAAAGTTGGGGAGTCACCCTCTAAGCAGTACTTTTTTAAGAAAGTAGGATTCATCAATGCCCCTTGTTTGATTGAAGAATACTTCCAAATTCAATGCCTTGAGCTTATATTTTTTGATTTTATTTTTATATTTTGAGAAAGTATTTTACCAGGAAGGATACATTGAGATTTCACTCGTTTTCAAGTATGTCCTGGGTGGTGAGTATGTACCGATATGTGTCTTGCCCAAGGACACTTACTGGAGAGGTGCTCTTCAGAACCTCAAATTTCAGCAGCATTTTATTAAGCTATAAATTTTTAGGGTTAGTTTTTGGGTTAGGGTTTTTAATTAGGGTTTGTCTGTTTTGTTTTCGTGTTAGGGTTAGGCATCCGAGTTCGAGCATTGTTAATTAATCGGCATAGTTTTAATCACGTTGATTTGCCATGCATCCAGAAGTGGCGATTGTTTATAAACTAAACCCTGAAGAGGTACTCAGGGTTGCTGTAGCTCTTGTCAGAGGATACTTCCTTTGTATTTCAATTCTGACTGCCATTTTGGTGGGATGCAAGCTGATTTACATAGCTTATAGTTTCCTCTTAGCCATCAGACTATAACATTCCCATGCAAATTGAGTATGGACACAATGTATGGTATGCCACTAGTGCTGTTGCTCCTTCTCAGTATTTTCGTAGATTTGTTTTTGTCCTCTTTCAGCCTAAAGGGTAATCCAGCCATGGAATCCTTACTTGAGATGCCAAGAGAGGTATCAGCTGTACCTCCCTTACAAGACTGAAGTAGTCTAAAGCAGTCATTGGGAGATGCTGCGTCACTCAAGTAGAGGATGTTTCCTTGGCAACTAAGTCCTGGTCTCCTTTTCTGGGTGATAGCAGGCTGATTTAAATATGGCTCAATTTCATCTGTAATGGCACAATCAGGCTAATATCTTCCTATGAAACCCAAGTGAAGGTCAGACCACAAGTGTTGATGACCATTTTCAGTCCATATATATATTTTTGTTCTCTATGACAGTATATGTGTATCGCTATCTGTATTTTCTATCATAGATAAGGGATATCTGAATGTTTTTGTTTTTAAGCGTGTTGTTGTACTAGTTTGCGAGAGTGTTATTCATGACCTATCTGTGTTCACCTATATGATAGGTTTGTGTTTGGCACTCAATACCGTTTTGACAATTGAAAATTAAGGCAATGAATGAATTTTTAAGAACATGCAGCTCACCAAGGTGTATCCCTCACCCAATTGCATATAAAATAAAATAAACATAAGACCACATATACTGGAAGCGTACACAATCAGAACAAGATAACACAGAGGCAAGTGGTCTTCACTCTGTGTACAATATGGAGGCGACTTGGTTTAGGTCCAGAAACCCTTTGAGTCCTAGTTCCTATAACAAAAACCAAAGACCAATTGCGCAATATTTCTGGTCAACCAGAAAAAATCAGCAGTCTATAATGGTATCACTCACAAATTGGGAGCCCATTGACTCGTTGTAGTCGCTTCTGAGCCTCTATGGGGGGGCTCCTCCCATCTACAGAATACTGCTGACAGATGGGAATGACGTTTCTTCAATCTGTTGCTTATATACCTCAAAATAAAAATATATATAGCAAAATACCACATGGCACCTTAATAACGTGGTTTCATTAAAATGACTACTCATGTGTCCAAGAGCCTCCCAGATTGGGTGGCTCTGTAGGAATGCCTTGGACCACTTTCCATCTGCAGTTGGACTGAACAAGCTTGCAGACTAGCAAGAGAAACGTGTTTCAGTATAGCCCATATTAGGGCCCTATTACAATCTTCCCGCAAACGTCAGTGCGTGTGCAAAAACGCATTAATACGAGGAGAATAACCCTTTGCGCAGGACGTTGTATTACAATGTCCGCGCAACAAACGCGTGTATACGTCTACCGCGGGTGAACCTGCACGAACGCTGCGCGACCTTACTGTACTTCGCGTGTCCTATACTTAACATTGTGAGTGCAAATGCGTTTGTGCGCTGGTACGCGGATGGTATTACAATCTATGCGCAATTTGTAACGCACAGCCTTTGCGCTCATAATTTTAGCAACTCCTAAAAGCTGGTGTTAATGGCAAATTCTATCAACCTGGCCGAAACCAAATACATCAGCCAAAAAAAAATACGCAGCAAAGTATAGTTACACATTCTACACATACCAAACCAATAAATTTGAGAAGTTGTGTGTGTTTTTTTATTGTTGCAGCATATATGCGCAGATTGATGCAAAATTGACGCGTTGCGCGTGCGTTTTTGCATGAAGAATGTAATAGGGCCCCTATTGTTTTATTGTTTTAACTAGTTGTAAAGCCTGCCCAGAGGGCAGTCTATTGTGGATATACTGCCCCTGCTCATGGATACTGCCCCAGCTCGTGGATACTGCCCCAGCTCGTGGATATTGCCCCAGCACGTGGATACTGCCCCAGCACGTGGATATTGCCCCAGCTCGTGGATACTGCCCCAGCACGTGGATATTGCCCCAGAACGTGGATACTGCCCCAGCACGTGGATATTGCCCCAGCACGTGGATATTGCCCCAGCATGTGGATATTGCCGCAGCACTTGGATATTGCCCCAGCTTGTGGATACTGCCCCAGCTCGTGGATATTGCCCCAGAACGTGGATACTGCCCCAGCACGTGGATATTGCCCCAGCACGTGGATATTGCCCCAGCATGTGGATATTGCCGCAGCACGTGGATATTGCCCCAGCTTGTGGATACTGCCCCAGCTCGTGGATACTGCCCCAGCTCCTGGATATTGCCCCAGCACGTGGATACTGCCCCAGCACGTGGATATTGCCCCAGCTCGTGGATACTGCCCCAGCTCGTGGATACTGCCCCAGGTCGTGGATATTGCCCCAGCACGTGGATACTGCCCAGCACGTGGATATTGCCCCAGCACGTGGATGGATACTGCCCCAGCACGTGGATATTGCCCCAGCTCGTGGATACTGCCCCAGCTCGTGGATACTGCCCAAGCTCGTGGATATTGCCCCAGCACGTGGATACTGCCCAAGCACGTGGATACTGCCCCAGCTCGTGGATACTGCCCCAGCTCGTGGATACTGCCCCAGCACGTGGATATTGCCCCAGCATGTGGATATTGCCCCAGCACGTGGATATTGCCCCAGCACGTGGATATTGCCCCAGCTCGTGGCTACTGCCCCAGCTCGTGGATACTGCCCTAGCACATGGATATTGCCCCAGCTCGTGGATACTGCCCCAGCTCGTGGATACTGCCCCAGCACGTGGATATCGCCCCAGCACGTGGATATCGCCCCAGCTCGTGGATATCGCCCCAGCTCGTGGATACTGCCCCAGCTCGTGGATACTGCCCCAGCTCGTGGATACTGCCCCCAGCTCGTGGATATTGCCCCAGCACGTGGATACTGCCCTAGCACGTGGATATTGCCCCAGCTCGTGGATACTGCCCCAGCACGTGGATACTGCCCCAGCACGTGGATACTGCCACAGCACGTGGATACTGCCCAGCACGTGGATATTGCCCCAGCACGTGGATACTGCCCCAGCTCGTGGATACTGCCCCCAGCTCGTGGATACTGCCCCAGCTCGTGGATATTGCCCCAGCACGTGGATACTGCCCCAGCACATGGATACTGCCCAGCACGTGGATACTGCCCCAGCACGTGGATATCGCCCCAGCTCGTGGATACTGCCCCAGCACGTGGATACTGCCCCAGCTCGTGGATATCGCCCCAGCACGTGGATATCGCCCCAGCACGTGGATACTGCCCCAGCACGTGGATACTGCCCCAGCTCGTGGATATCGCCCCAGCACGTGGATATCGCCCAAGCTCGTGGATACTGCCCCAGCAAGTGGATACTGCCCCAGCACGTGGATATCGCCCCAGCACGTGGATATCGCCCCAGCACGTGGATATCGCCCCAGCTCGTGGATACTGCCCCAGCACGTGGATACTGCCCCAGCACGTGGATACTGCCCCAGCTCGTGGATATCGCCCGAGCACGTGGATACTGCCCCAGCACGTGGATACTGCCCAACTCGTGGATATTGCCCCCCAGCTCGTGGATACGGCCCCCCAGCTCGTGGATATTGGCCCCCCGCTCGTGGATATGGCCCCCAGCTCGTGGATATACTCACCTACATCGGCCCTCCAGCGATGGCGGTCCCGCTTCCAGCGTCCTCTCTCTCTCTCCGTTGGTCGCCGGGATGACGTCACGGAAGCCTTTGACCCCCGGGGTCAAAGGCTTTCGTGACGTCATTCTGGCGAACAACGGAGAGAGAGAGGATGCTGCAAGCGGAGGGACCGCGATGTCGGTGAGTATGTTTTGGGAACCTCGGCCCTGATCCCCAGCGGTGACCTCCTCCGGCTGCCGCTGGCAGCTCGGCGGGCCTCTAGGCTTAGGCGAGTCCCCGGCTCGGCTGGGCCTGTAGGCCCAAACCGAGCCGGGGGCTTGCCTAAGCCTAGAGGCCCGCCGAGCAGCCAGCGGCAGCCGGAGGAGGTCTCCGCTGGAGCTCAGGGCCGATTTTGGGGTGTATTTTTTGGGAACTTCGGCCCCGATCCTCCAGCGGTGACCTTCTCCGGCTGCCGCTGGCTGCTCGGCGGGCCTCTAGGCTTAGGCGAGTCCCCGGCTCGGCTGGGCCTGTAGGCCCAAACCGAGCCGGGGGCTCGCCTAAGCCTAGAGGCCCGCCGAGCAGCCAGCGGCAGCCGGAGGAGGTCTCCGCTGGAGCTCAGGGCCGATTTTGGGGTGTATTTTTTGGGAACTTCGCCCCGATCCTCCAGCGGTGACCTTCTCCGGCTGCCGCTGGCTGCTCGGCGGGCCTCTAGGCTTAGGCGAGTCCCCGGCTCGGCTGGGCCTGTAGCCCAAACCGAGCCGGGGGCTCGCCTAAGCCTAGAGGCCCGCCGAGCAGCCAGCGGCAGCCGGAGGAGGTCTCCGCTGGAGCTCAGGGCCGATTTTGGGGTGTATTTTTTGGGAACTTCGGCCCCGATCCTCCAGCGGTGACCTTCTCCGGCTGCCGCTGGCTGCTCGGCGGGCCTCTAGGCTTAGGCGAGTCCCCGGCTCGGCTGGGCCTGTAGGCCCAAACCGAGCCGGGGGTCGCCTAAGCCTAGAGGCCCGCTGAGCAGCCAGCGGCAGCCGGAGGAGGTCTCCGCTGGCGCTCAGGGCCGATTTTGGGGTGTATTTTTTGGGAACTTCGGCCCCGATCCTCCAGCGGTGACCTTCTCCGGCTGCCGCTGGCTGCTCGGCGGGCCTCTAGGCTTAGGCGAGTCCCCGGCTCGGCTGGGCCTGTAGGCCCAAACCGAGCCGGGGGCTCGCCTAAGCCTAGAGGCCTGCCGAGCAGCCAGCGGCAGCCGGAGGAGGTCTCCGCTGGAGCTCAGGGCCGACTTATGGGGTTAAGTATGTTTTGGGAACTTCGGCCCCGATCCTCCAGCGGTGACCGGCTGCCGGCGGCCTGCTCGGCGGACCTCTAGGCTTAGGCGAGTCCCCGGCTCGGCTGGGCCTGTAGGCCCAAACCGAGCCGGGGGCTCGCTTAAGCCTAGAGGCCCGCCGATCAGCCAGCGGCAGCCGGAGGACGGTCACCGCTGGAGGATCGGGGCATCTGGCCGTGTAAACACACGGGTAGCTGCGCGCGGCTCGTGCCGTTTTTTTTTTTTTTTCACGCGGCCGGCACGCGCAGCTACCTGTGTGTTTTAACGGCCGCTTTCAAATGTCCGTCGCGCATGCGCAGTAGGGTTTTGGCGACGGACAGTTTTTAGCTTACTCAATTATAGTATAGACTAGTTGTTAAGCCTTCCTGGGGGGCAGTCTATTGTTGTTGTCGCCAGCTCAGAATTCATGTCCACATATTTGTTTTTCAATGTCCTATCCAAGAGTATCTCTCTATATAAATGCGTTTGTAACGCATCCGTCGCCGTCCCATCCACAACAGGAGAGCCAACTGAGCAGCTCTGATGGGTGCACGCACAGGTGACAGTGCATTACAAAGGCATTTATATATTAGAGCAGGTTCCTCTTCCCTCTTAGAATGTAAACTCACGGGAACAGGACCCTCTTAGATTGTATATTCACGGGAACAGGACCCTCAGATTGTAAACTCACAGGAACAGGACCCTCTTAGATTGTAAACTCATGGGGACAGGACCCTCTTAGATTGTAAACTCACAGGAACAGGACCCCTTAGATTGTAAACTCGTGGGACCCCTTAGAATGTAAACTCGTGGGACCACCTAGAATGTAAACTCATGGGACCCCTTAGATTGGAAACTCATGGGATAGATTGTAAACTCATGGGACCACTTAGATTGTAAACTCATGGGATAGATTGTAAACCCATGGGACACCTTAGATTGTAAATTTATTGGACCAGTTAGATTGTAAACGCAGGAGACCACTTAGATTGTAAAATCATGGGACCCCTTGGATTGTAAACTCGTGGGAAACTCATGGGACCTCATAGATTGTAAATTCATGTGATAGATTGTAAACTCATGGGACCCCTTAGATTGTAATCTCGTGGGACCCCTTAGATTGTAAACTCATGGGACCCCTTAGATTGTAAACTCATGGGATAGATTGGAATAGGAGATGGTAAGCGCCCAGAACAAAGTGATGTGCCCAATACCCAGCTAGACCAGGAATTAGTGGTTTCCCCCAAACCAAGAACAGATATTGACAATTGAATACGTATCTGGTCAGCGCGAAATGGTAGAACGCTAGGGATATGTGGGCAATCTTGTGGTTACATCCGTAGAAGTTCAACATGTGAGAGAATTGGAAGAGAGAAAAAAAATACTACATTGGTGCAGTATGCTATATTCAAATGATGACAAATTATATTTGGAGAAAATTCCACTCACAAATCTAGAGCCCCAACACTGGCTCTGAGTGGGAAGATGCCTTTGGGTTATTTATCTGAAGATGTTCTCAGGAAACCCATTCCTTCCATCTGCTGTTGATCATAGCTCTCTCGATGGGGCAGATATACAATAAAGACACAAATAGAAAAACTCTGTGTATATCTGGATATAAGTATTGGAAAGGAAAACTCCTATCGGAGTGTAAACTCACATTTGATGGAGCTTGTTCAAGCTCAAGATATGCGCCTATGGGTTTTGTGTGGTCAAACCCAAAAAAGACCAATAGATGCCGGATTACGTTCTAAAAAATTTAATAAAATTAACAAAAGTTAAAATAAAACAATTAAGAGTCCAGGACGCGTTTCACCGCTATCACGGCTTCTTCAGCTGGTGTCATCTCATGGGATAGATTGTAAGCTCATGGGACCCCTTAGATTGTAAACTCATGGACTAGATTGTAAACTCATGGGACCCCTTAGATTGTAAATTTATGGGATAAATTGTAAGCTAATGGGACCACTTAGATTGTAAACTCATGGGACCCCTTAGATTGTAAACTCATGGGATAGATTGTAAACTCATGGGACCACTTAGATTGTAAACTCATGGGATAGATTGTAAACTCATGGGACCCCTTAGATTGTAAATTTATTGGACCAGTTAGATTGTAAACGCATGGGACCACTTAGATTGTAAACTCATGGGACCCCTTAGATTGTATACTAGTGAGACCCCTTAGATTGCAAGCTCATGGGACCCCTTAGATTGTAAACTCATGGGACTCCTTAGATTGTAAATTCATGGGATAGATTGTAAACTCATGGTACCCCCTTAGATCGTAAAGTCATGGGATAGATTGTAAACTCATGGGACCCCTTAGATTGTAAACTCATGGGACCCCTTAGATTGTAAACTCATGGGATAGATTGTAAACTCATGGGACCCCTTTAGATTGTAAACTCATGGGATAGATTGTAAAATCATGGGACCCCCTTAGATTGTAAACTCATGGGACGCCATAGATTGTAAACTCATGGGATAGATTGTAAGCTCATGGGACTACTTAGATTGCAAGCTCATGGGACCCCTTAGATTGCAAGCTCATTGGACCCCTTAGTTTGTAAACTCATGGGATAGATTGTAAAATCATGGGACCCCCTTAGATTGTAAACTCATGGGACCCCATAGATTGTAAACTCATGGGATAGATTGTAAGCTCATGGGACTACTTAGATTGCAAGCTCATGGGACCCCTTAGATTGCAAGCTCATGGAACCCCTTAGATTGTAAAATCATGGGACCACTTAGATTGTAAGATCATGGACCACTTAGATTGTAAGCTCATGGAATAGATTGCAAGCTCATGGGACCCCTTAGATTGCAAGCTCATGGTACCCCTTAGCTTGTAAACTCATGGGATAGATTGCAAGATCATGGAACCCTTAGATTGCAAACTCATGGGACCCCTTAGATTGTAAAATCATGGGACCACTTAGATTGTAAACTCATGGGATAGATTGTAAAATCATGGGACCCCTTAGATTGTCATCTCATGTGACCACTTAGATTGTAAACTCGTAGGACCCCTTAGATTGCAAGCTCATGGGACCCCTTAGATTGTAAACCCATGGGACCACTTAGATTGTAAACTCATGGAATAGATTGTAAACTTATGGGACCCCTTAGACTGTAAGCTCATAGGATAGATTTTAAACTCATGGGACCCCTTAGATTGTAAACTCATGGGACCATTTAGATTGTAAAATCATGGGATCCCTTAGATTGTAAACTCATGGGACCCCTTAGATTGTAAACTCATGGGACTCCTTAGATCGTAAACTCATGGAACCCCTTAGATTGTAAACTCAAGGGTCCCCTTAGATTGTAAACTCGTGGGACCCCTTAGATTGTAAACTCATGGGATAGATTGTAAACTCATGGGACCACTTAGATTGTAAGCTCATGGGATAGATTGCAAGATCATGGGACCCCTTAGATTGAAAGCTCATGGGACCCCTTAGATTGTAAACTCATGGGACCCCTTAGATTGTAAACTCATGGGATAGATTGTAAGTTCATGGGACACCTTTGATTGTAAACTCATGGGACCCCTTAGATTGTAAACTCATGGGATAGATTGTAAGATCATGAGACCCCTTAGATTGTAAACTCATGGGACCCCTTAGTTTGTAAGGTCATGGGATAGATTGTAAGCACCAGGGACCCCCTTAGATTGTAAGCTCATGGGATAGATTTTAAACTCATGGGACCCCTTAGTTTGTAAGGTCATGGGATAGATTGTAAGCACCTGGGACCCCCTTAGATTGTAAGCTCATGGGATAGATTGCAAGCTCATGGGACCCCTTAGATTGCAAGCTCATGGGACCCCTTAGATTGTAAGCTCATGGGACCCCTTAGATTGCAAGCTCATGGGACCACTTAGATTGTAAGCTCATGGGACCACTTAGATTGCAAGCTCATGTTCAGTATTATTGTATTATTATTAGTGTTCAGCATTAATGTTCGTTACATTAAAGGTGATTTCAATGGGAAAAAAAAACTTTCAGTAAGTGGAAGTCACATGGGAGAACGGGGGTCACATGGGAAGTGGAGGTCACATGTTTCCTGTAGAGCTCCACTCTCCACAGTCTGCAGCCAGATCCATCTCCTGCAGCCACACCCCTTTGCTCTCCAGCTTTAGAATGAGGAGGGCGGAGTGAGAGAGTCGAGCAGAGCCAGCCTGACACAGCAGCTTCCTGCCCTGGACACCACATTATAGGGTTAGTCTGTTATTTCCCCGGAGACTGATCTGTTGGAGAGGCTCTGTGTGCGCGTCTCTCCAATGGATTTTTGGATGCACACGCACCCAGCAGTACGCTGGTTGCGCGCGCATTTGAAGGTGGTGATGTGGTGACGGACACGCCGCCGCCTTACTGTTTTATAGTATAGATTGTTTATTAAAGATTTTTATATTTACCCCACGTTTTTCACCACTGGTCATTACCAGCATACACACATTCTGGGGACTGGACTCATAGGAGATTGGAAACTTCTTCTGCAAGACAGGGGTGGGACCCCCCCGCGGATGGAAAGTGGTCCAAGGCCTTCCACTAGAGCCACCCAATCCGACAGGCTCTTGGACACGCGAGTAGTCATTTTAATGAAACCACGTTATTAAGGTGCCCATGTGGTATTGTGCGATATATATTTTTATTTCGAGGTTAAGCTAACGGTAAGCATGGGTTTGCCATTTGCCCTAGGGCAGCATGAGGGATAACAAGGTAAACATATAGGGCCCTATTCCATTCTTCACGCAAATGTTTGCGCGTGCGGAAAAACGCATTAACGCGAGGGGTAAAACCCTTTTGCGCAGAACGTCCTATTACAATGTCAGCGCAACAAACGCGTGTATACGTCTACCGCGGGTGAACCTGCACGAACGATGCGCGAGTTTACTGTACTTCGCCCATCCTATACTTAACATTGTGAGCGCAAATGCGTTTGTGCGCTGGTACGTGGATGGTATTACAATCTATGCGCAGTTTGTAACGCACAGCCTTTGCGCTCATAATTTTAGCAACTCCTGAAAACTGTTGTTAATGGCAAACTCTATCAACCTGCCCGAAACCAAATATACCAGCCAAAAAAACCCGCAGCAAAGTATAGTTACACATTCCAAACATACCAAACCAATAAATTTGAGAAGTTGTGTGTGTTTTTTTTATTGATGCAGCATATATGCGCAGATTGACTTTGACAGGCACAAAAACTTAATGTGAGACAATTGTGGTTCTTAATTCTGATTGGCTAAATCGCGTGAAAAAAACAGTCCGCACTCCGATTTCTGCGCGCAATGTTAATGCGCGCGCTTTTTTTCGCGTCCGTATTACGCACGTTATTTTTGACGGATGAAAAAATGCACAAGGATTGTAATACCAGCTTTGCGCAAAAATTCACGCGTTCCGCGTGCGTTTTAGCGTTAAGGATGTAATAGGGCCCACAGAAGGCTACACATTAGCAGCTGGGAGTAGAAGCTGGAGAACAGGGTAGAGGATCAGGCAACATTATATGGGCCCTATCACCTCCATAATGCTAGCGCTGAGATAGGTGCGCATTAGCTTTAGGTTAAATTAGGATCATGGGTGCTACTCATATCACATCCTGAACACTAATGGGTTAAAAGACCTGTCGGCGAATCGTGATAGCTTACTGTACTTTGCACTCCCATTAATTAACATGGGGAGAGCAAAAAGTAATTAGTGATAGGATTACAAAGTCAGATCAAAATCAAAATAGGATTAGAAAGCACCACTGCCGTTAACTGAAATGTTAGCCACAACTCTAAGCTGGTGCTAACTGGTTCCGCTTCTGCGGAATCAGTTATCGCCTGCTGAGACCCCCACAAAAAAAATCAAATACTCCTCATCCCGCAAAGTGAATGGCAGCCCGATCCGCCACTTCTGGCAGATGGGAGCAGAGTGAGACTGGGGACAAAAGGTCCCCAGTATCCCTCCAAGAATCACTCGGAGGCCCTGCACGATCTTGCGAGAGCAAGATCATGCAGGTCACATGATCCAGCAGCACAAGACTCCATGGAGTCCTTGGAGTACCCAGGAGGAAGTGCTGCGTTACGAGGGAGGCTGCTGAATCAGCGCTTGCAATGTGATATGGTGTAAAAACGGGGATGCTATGGTGCAGGTTTGATAGGGCCCAATGATGGGAAAGCCATATGTGGGTGGGGAGAATGCAAAAAAATATTTTCCCTAAGCTGCTTAAAATTCTTGCACCAATCTTGACTACAGAAAGTAAAACCTTGATTATTTCTACCCATAATTTAAAGATTTTCTTAATCCAAATTAAAGTTTGCTTTAATTGTCAATTTCCTCTTTGGTCCTGTCTTCAGCAGAATATCCCCCCCCCCCTTAAATTTACACTTAGCACGTCTTCCTAGCTTTTTCTTGCTGTCTTCAACTTGCCCTAGTTTTCAAGTGCCGAACTATAAATAACCTTTTTGTCATCTCACTGCTTGGTTTAAGTACTTCAAGGTTTTTTAACAGTGGAAGTTAATAATAAATATCACCTTTGTTTTCTAATTTTACTGAGTTGATTTAAGTGCCTTTGACAGCTCCAATCTAATATCACCATTCAAGTTGACAAGCATGACATGCAACTCTGCATACAAACTCTGAATTATACATAATCCAATGTTTTCTTGGGCTTTAATTGAATCACTAGTCTCAAACTTGTTATTTTTAATTTACGGCTTTTGGATTCTGACACTGGCCTCTCTGTGTTATCAATTATGAAAGCAAGAGGCTTTAGTCATGTAGGTGATTAAAAGAAAACTAATTAGGCATGATTAAAAATAAAATAAAACCGAGAACCTTTAAACATGTAGATGTTATCACATAAAGCAAGCTTCCCTGTACTACAAATGTATGTTTTCCTTTTTCTTTCCAAGAGCTTGCTTTCATTCTGCTTGTGCTTGATTGATTTTGACAGAAATGAGAGCGAATGTAGAAATTATATATTTTTTTTCTTCTTGCATATTTTCAGAAATTGCATTACATGGCCCTGTTGATGTGAAATTCTCCCACAGCTCATTGAGTGTAATTTTGTTAAGTGGGTAGGAAACTGAATATAAAGAAAACTGACTCTAATCCAAAATTTTCCTTGGCAGGCAAGCTCACTGAGGCTGTGCCTTTACTGGTGAGGTGCAATTAATGGCCTTACCTATTTAATTCCTCTGCCATCACAGTAATATTAGTACTTCAGACAGGAAAAGAGGGAACAGTGCTTCCATTTGGAAAGAATTGAAAAATCTGTGGAAATGGCAAAGTCTATGCAAGTTTACCATAAAAGACAATAATTTTTAATAATAAAATACACAGTATTCCTAAGTTACGGCCATAGCGTATTCATTATTCTATCTATATACTATTAAAGGCAAAATATTATCAGAAAAATATTTAGCTCATTTGTTTGTACATACTGGGCCACATTACATTCTTGGTGTTAACGGTAGCCCTGGTGGCCCTAGCCAAACACTAACGGGTTAAAAAAAACGTTAGCGATTGGTATCTTTCGCTGTTCTGCGCGAGGTTACTGTACTTTGCACTCCCTATACTTAACATGGGGAGCGCAAAGTGTTAATTAGCGTTAGGATTACAAAGTCCTAACGCTAATTACCGTCGGGCTGCGGTTACCAGAAAGTTAACCACAGCCTGGACTTGGTGCTAATGGATTCTGCTGGTGCAGAATCCGTCAGCACCAGCAGTAACCCCCCAAAATAAATTGTATATTCACCTTCTATCAAGCGGCGAGGACCGCGGCTCCTACCACCAGCTCTGTCCGCCGGGAGCAGGGAGAGACCGGGCGGAAAAGTCCCCCAGTCTCCCCTTGCGGATCAGTACGCCGACCTGCCGGATCTCGCGAGGCAAGATCCTGCAGGTCATGTGACTGGCGCTGTCTGCCTCAATGGAGTCCTATGGACTCCATCGAGTGGATGCTCGCGGCGGCGCTTAGCGCTCCGCATGCTTCCTGGGGCTTAGCACCCGATAACAATGCAGGCAGTTTTTCTAGCGCCTGCATTGTAATATCGCGCTAAAACGGGGACGCAAAAGAAAAACCTGCAGGTGCAGGTTTTTCTCCGAAGCGTCCCCGTTTTAGCTCGATGAGTGTAATGTGGCCCACTACTGTGTATAAGATTGTCATTGTCAAAAAGCTCTAGTATTCCCAAAGGCCAAACTACACTTTTAAAATTTAGTATGATAATATTAATGATGGGGCATCCTTGCTCTTTTTGAAGGTTTCTTAAAAATAATGGTTTTCAAATAAGAAATAATAGATTTTACATTCCTAGCAGAAGCAGATGCTAAACTACTCAACATATCCTCAAATCAGCATAAATGCAGCTTTTATCTGCACAGGTAAGAAATTCAGATTTGTGAAGGCACCATACTTAAGCCTCTAGAGAAATCTATGAAGTAATTATTCCATCATAATAATACTTCTGTATTGTAGTTTCCCAAATTTATTTTTTTATCATGAAAATTCACAATAATAAGAATATTTATAAACACACAAGTAAGAGTAAAAGAATTAAATATATTTTTATATAAACAAGCATGTCCAATAAAGCTACGTGGCTACATGAAATTTTCACGGGATATGCTTTTTAATCATATTGTTTTTATTGGTGAGTATACATCAGTATATATGTGTTTGACTCAATCTTATTCTATAATAATAATAGTTAAATTCTAACTGATATTATCAACTACAAGATATACTCATCCAAAGTCGTTGTGATGGGTCCTTTTTTTTTTCATGCTGTTCATGTTTCATTTACTGTATTTACCAAATTTGTTATAGGCATTCAAATAAAACTACATCAAATACAAAAAGTGTAATAAAATTATAATACAAATCAAGTACTCACATAACATAAAAGATGAGTACTATTTAAGAGTTTGTGTGCGTTTGCTCAGGTTAGAATTTTTGTATTGTATTGTATTATATTATTGTAAGCAAAAGATTGAAATCCAGATTTATTGCATAAAGTCAATATGCTAGACGGCTGACCTACCATCATACTTAGGATATGGTATTCTAAATCGCAAAATATCCCCAAAAACAGGTTTTTACTAGCATCGGTGCAGATAATAGCTCAATCGCCAGTTTCACACATTCTCAGTACTACACCATCATCTGCTGCGGCCGCTTGCAGCTGCATTACAGTGGGAAATTAAGGGTAGCTTGCTTGCAATCATTGTATCGCAAGAGACGTGTACGATTTATTTATTTGCAAAGTATTTTACCAGGAAGGATACATTGAGATAAACCTTCCGTTCACTGATCCAGAGCTGAACTATCCACACCACAACCAACCCCATCAAAGCCTAGTTATAATAGTGTTATTTTTTTTGTGCCAGGTTAGTAATTGCACACAGTCTTTGGCACAAATCATTATTTCTATGGTGTATTAAGACAACCCAATAGATCATGTTTTAAAAATACCATATGGGTAGAAAATAAGAAACCTTCCTTACCAGCAAATATTTATTTATTTATAAAGTATTTTACCAGGAAGGATACATTGAGATTTCTCTCATTTTGAAGTATGTCCTGGGTTCAAGAACATTGAATTGTTACAGTAGATACAGAAATACAAAGTAATAAAATGCAAGATATTAAAACACAAATATACAGATTAACAGAAAACAAAATAATGTACTTCTAATAGCTACTATGAAACTCATACTAGTTATTGACTGTAAAATATGCTGTAAAACATCCAACGGAAACTATAATAAAAGCATACCCTTCTTGTCCAGATGTTAATTTGGATTACCACTCAACCTCATCATAAATCCCATTACTACATCCTGAGGTGTACTCATAATACCAAAAATGGAAGATAGAGATTTCATGATTCAATGTTTCTAAATATGTTGCAAAAAGTATTGTATAAGAGAAACACCAAAACCTCCCTGTGGTGCTTAGAAAAGCAGTGCAATATAGGCTTGTGCACCGATTTTTTTTTCGGTTCTGTTCGATTCGTTCGGATGTCTAAAATTTTCGATTCGGCTCGTTTCGACCGATTTCTGTTTCTATTCGGTTCGGTTCGGCTCGTTTTTCGTGTACATTTTTTTTCGGAATATCGACCGTTTTTCGTGTTTTCGGGTCACTTTGCTCGTTTTTTGTATCGACTTTTCGTGATTTTGGAAATTTTCGTTTTTTTCGGAACGTCTGTTCTCCTCGTTTCAAAGTGTCTAACTCTATTCGTTTTGACGTAAACTACTATGGTTTACTTTTTTTATACTTTATATATTTTTATATAATAAATTTTTGGTTTGTTTTTCGGATCCGATAATTCATTCTGTCGATACGATAATTCTGGCGATTCTATCGTGTTTTTTTTTTATTAAATAAAGATCCTTTTTTTCTTATGAATATACATTTCACAACTTTATTTAATCATATTAAAATGGTATGAAAGCCAAGGAACAAAAAAAATGAACAAAACGATTTAAAAAACGCTAAACTGACCCGAATGGTCTGACTTTTTATTATTATTATTATTCTTTATTTATAAAGCGCCAGCATATTCCGCAGCGCTGTACAATAGGCACAGTATAGACAGGATTACAATACATTGAACAACATTTGACAAACAGTACAGGAGGAGATGAGGGCCCTATTCCCGTAGGAACTCACAATCTATTAAAAATAAAAACCAGAACAAAAGGTTTTAAAACGGAAAAATAGTTGATCAAAATGATCTGAAACGAAAAAAAAACAACAAATAAAATGATTTAAAACAGACAAAAAAATTAACCCTTTCCCTGCTGAGGCATTTCACGGCTTCCCTTCACGCCTGTGTGCGGTCTGCTGCTGAGCTAATTTTTAACAGTTTCGCTCCTCTTGTTTAAACGCGTTTTTTTGAAGCCTTATTTTATAATATGACCCAGACATGTTATATATCGTTCTTTCCGGCAGACTCGGCAGATGATTCATAATATATCATTATCATATGTATGCGACATGTCCTGTCTGTATATTATAACAAAAAATGCAATAAAATTAGAATTTTCAATGTTTGTTTTACAAGGTGTAAAGTGTTTTTTTTCACATTTTAACATGCGAGTGTTTGCGGTTATATTTTATGAGTTGCGTTTGTTAAAAAAAATTGAAATGGGGACTTGTTATATTTTTTTGGGTGAAAATTACACTATTTTTAACAAACGCACCCAATACAAAAATCCTTAGTGCAGCATCATTGTTCACATTATAATTGAAATGGCAACAATATTGCTGCATTAACAAAACAAAACAAAAAACCTGTTTATTTTTTTTTATATTTTATTATATTTTAATTTTTTATAATTTTTAACATTGTCATGTTTGGTATTGTTGGAAAGGCCATGCTCTGGTCGATCCAAAAATACCAAACATTAACCGATAGCTGCCACGGATCGGGAGATAGGGGGTTCCAATGAACCCCCTATCTCCACCATTGGTCGCAGTTAGGGGTTAACTCCAGAACTGACGTCATTGTGACGAGGTCTTGGGACTGTCGGCAGCTGCTGTTCCCCCACGCTGTTGTCTTCCTGCAAAGACGTGACCATGTTGGCGGGCGCGTCTTAGCGGGCAGCGGTGGGAGAGAGAGAGCTCATAGCTGGGAGGAGGTGTTGCGTGAAGCTGCAAAAAGGGACAAATAAACTAGACCTGAGCTGCACTGAGGATCTTTGGGTTGTGTCGGAGAAGACTTCACGCAGTGCTGCCATCAATATTTTTTGATAAATTCTTGGTTATACAATGAATGTGACTGTGGACAAAAATCCGTGTTGTTGTGACATCGCCTAAGCTTAACAAAACCATGCCACGGTAATCAAATCTCAAGGCAGTACAACAAGGTTGTGTTAGTGTGTGAAATTTTTTGGCCATGCAGGAAGTGTAGAATGTGCACAGTCACATTCATGGCCACAAATATGTTGACAAATTTATGACAAAGGGTCCATAGAAATGTCAATAAATTTATGTACATATAATTTTAACAGTGTGGAAAAGAAACCAAGCAATACATATTAACTTATTAAGTAAGGAAAAGCAACGCACACAAACAGGAAAATATAGAAAAAATATAAAATTTATTTACAACATGCCACATGGCATTGGCAAACTGCCCAACAGGGGCACAAACATAGGGGAGGAGGAGGCTGGTCTCTCTCTACTGCCGCTCCAGGATTTCAACGTCGTTGTTAATATGCTGCCTGAATTCCTGGAGCAACTCCTGGATGGCTTCGAAGTTGGCGCCAGCCAGGCGTAGCTCGCCGATCGCCATCCTGACGCTGGACCTGTCAGTGTCCGGTCTGGCTTCTCCTTCTATATCCAATAAATGAAAGAAGGAAAATACAGTAAGTAAAGCAGGTTTCTATTTTTGACTGAAAGTCTTGAAAAAATATAACAGTAGTATATACCAGTGCTGGCGGCCTCCTGAGGCTCTGACTCCTCCGACTCCTCCTCCTCCACCACCACCGTCAGCATCTCTTCCGGTGCTATATCTAAGAAATTAAAGAAATAAAAAATACAGTAAACAACAAAACTGATTTATTTTTGAACAAAAGTCGATGCAAAATACAACAGTAAAAAAGAAACCTGGACTCGCGCCCTCCTTCTGCGGCTCCGGCTCCCTCTCTCCATCATCGCCCTGCTCCTCCTCTTCCTCCTCCTGCTCCTCTTGTGCTATATATAAAAAAATTAAATGAAAATACAAAAATCTCTGCGTCTCTGCTAAGTGGTAGGATGGGACATGTAGTTCTTCTGAAAGTGCATCCAAACAGAGCCGCGTTCAATACGTCCTCAGCAGCTGCTGAATTGTTGCAGCGCAGCAATTCAGTTTGCTGCAGCAGTGTCATTGAACGCTTTAGATGCAAATTTCAAAACAAAATGGCGGATTTCTGTTGTTTCTGCTATATCCACAGTTTTATTCGCAGAAACTGAAAGTGAAACTGAGGCTGAGGCCCTCTATAAAATAACTAAAAGCAGTCAGCACAATGCGTTTTGTACGCACACAACACAAATAATAGTTTTTATTGAATAAACGTAATGTTTACTTCTGAAAAAAATATATAATTGAACGGTAATATATGTCTATGTGCAGGGGAAATAAATAAATATTTTGTGACTTTAGAACTATGAGATGGGAGTAGTGGTGGGTCAAGTTGGTAGTGCTAGTGGGTAGTGGGAGGGGTGTCGCAATACTTTTGGCAATATATTGTATAGATATACCATTTTTTCCAGTCTGCATTATTTACGTGTTATTTTTTGGATTTGTCAGAAGACAGGAAGGCAAAGGCAGCATCTGCCCCGGCGGGCACCAGTGCCCCAGTGGAGGAGGAGGGGGAGCCACGGGCGACCACCAGCGCTGGTATATACTGTTTTATTTTGCAACGACTTTTTGTTTACTGTATTTTCATTTAATTTTTTTATATATAGCACAAAAGGAGCAGGAGGAGGAAGAGGAGGAGCAGGGCGATGATGGAGAGAGGGAGCGGGAGCCGCAGCAGGAGGTCGGGAGTCCAGGTTTTTTTTTTACTGTTGTATTTTGCATCGACTTTTGTTCAAAAATAAATCAGTTATGTTGTTTACTGTATTTTTTATTTCTTTAATTTCTTAGATACAGCACCGGAAGAGATGCTGACGGTGGTGGTGGAGGAGTCGGAGTCGGAGGAGGAGTCAGAGCCTCAGGAGACCGCCAGCACTGGTATATACTACTGTTATATTTTTTCAAGACTTTCAGTCAAAAATAGAAACCTGCTTTACTTACTGTATTTTCCTTCTTTCATTTATTGGATATAGAAGGAGAAGCCAGACCGGACACTGACAGGTCCAGCGTCAGGATGGCGATCGGCGAGCTACGCCTGGCTGGCGCCAAGTTCGAAGCCATCCAGGAGTTTCTCCAGGAATTCAGGCAGCATATTAATAACGACGTTGAAATCCTGGAGCGGCAGTAGAGAGAGACCAGCCTCCTCCTCCCCTATGTTTGTGCCCCTGTTGGGCAGTTTGCCAATGCCATGTGGCATGTTGTAAATAAATTTTATATTTTTTCTATATTTTCCTGTTTGTGTGCGTTGCTTTTCCTTACTTAATAAGTTAATATGTATTGCTTGGTTTCTTTTCCACACTGTTAAAATTATATGTACATAAATTTATTGACATTTCTATGGACCCTTTGTCATAAATTTGTCAACATATTTGTGGCCATATTTGTGGCCATGCACATTCTACACTTCCTGCATGGCCAAAAAATGTCACACACTAACACAACCTTGTTGTACTGCCTTGAGATTTGATTACCGTGGCATGGTTTTGTTAAGCTTAGGCAATGTCACAACAACACGGATTTTTGTCCACAGTCACATTCATTGTATAACCAAGAATTTATCAAAAAATATTGATGGCAGCACTGCGTGAAGTCTTCTCCGACACAACCCAAAGATCCTCAGTGCAGCTCAGGTCTAGTTTATTTGTCCCTGTTTGCAGCTTCACGCAACACCTCCTCCCAGCTATGAGCTCTCTCTCTCCCACCGCTGCCCGCTAAGACGCTGCCCGCCAACATGGTCACGTCTTTGCAGGAAGACAACAGCGTGGGGGAACGGCAGCTGCCAACAGTCCCAAGACCTCGTCACAATGACATCAGTTCTGGAGTTAACCCCTAACTGCGACCAATGGTGGAGATAGGGGGTTCCAATGAACCCCCTATCTCCCGATCCGTGGCAGCTATCGGTTAACCCCTTAGTGACCGGGCGGTTTTACACAAATCCGTCTTTTAGTGACCGCTGCTGTTTTTACGTTTCTGCGCTGTTAGTGTTTAGGTCAAATTTTCCTCTTACTCGTTTATTCAACCCACACATATTATACACCCTTTTTCCCGCCATTAAATGGACTTTCTAGAAATACCATTATTTCCATCATATCGAATAATTTACTATAAAAAAAATATGAGGAAAAAATGGTAAAAACACACTTTTTCGTAATTTAATCCCCAAAATCTACAACCACCCAAAAAGACCCCGGCTAAATAGGTTCAAAATTTTGTCCCGAGACTAGAAATACCCAATTTTTACATGCGTTTGCTTTTTAACCCCTTCACTGCTGAGACAGTTCACCTATGTGCGCTGCGCTCATTCTGACCATTTTGTGCTAATTATTTTTAGATGACAGCCTAGGTCCTATTTAATTAAACTCCCCCCCAGACAAAAAAAACTTTTTTAAAATAAACATTTTTTTATTTTATTTAATTTTTTTATTATTTTTTTCTTTTGTTTCTAAAACCAAACCTGGTCATGTTTGGTATCACTGAAAAGGCCATAATCAGGCCTTTCAAATGATGTCAAATATGACCATCTAGCTGCCATGGATCGGGAGATATGGGGATCCTTAGGATCCCCTTATCTCTACATGGCAGCTAGATGGTTAACTGGCACACTGACATTCTCACACATATGGTGAGGTTGTCAGTGGGTGGGGGGGACCTGGAGGCTTGGCTGACATCCAAGATGTCAGCCCCCCTCCAGGTTTGAATCGCGTTTTGGTGCCAATTGGCGCCAAAATGTGATCCGGCGGCGAAACTGTTAATGCTATACACCGCTGAAAAGGGGAGACTCTCCCCTTTTCAGCAGTGTAAACAGCATCTCCCTAGCTTCAATGGTTGGGGAGATAGAGGGCTCCGAAGGAGCCCCCCTCCCCTCCATTGAATTGCATGGGGACGCCTGCTGATGACGTCACCACGCAGCGTGGCGATGTCATCTGCCTCGCCTGCCCATGTAAATCACATGGGCAGGCTTCCTCCCTGCCAGATCGCCGAGGGATCCAGCGAGGGAGGTGAGTATCGGGCGGGAAGGGGATTAGGCGCCGCTGACGTACCCTGTATGTCTGCGGGTCTAAGGGAGACCTGTGGACAGGACGTACAGGGTACGTCAGGGGTCCTTAAGGGGTTAATGTTTGGTATCTTTGGATCGACCAGAGCATGGCCTTTCCAACAATACCAAACATGACAATGTTAAAAATTATAAAAAATTTAAATATAATAAAATATAAAAAAAAATAAACAGGTTTTTTGTTTTGTTTTGTTAACCCCTTAAGGACGGGAGTAATTTTACAACTTCGGCGCTGTTTCGGAAGTAGAAGTTTGCTGAGCTCATTTTGACCGTTTTTAAGTCACGTATTATTATACCACCCAGACAAATTATATATTGTTCTTTCCGACAGACTCAGCAGATTAATAATATATCATTATTATATGTATATGTCATGCCCTGCCAAAATGCTATAACAAAAAATGTAAAAAAAAGTAAATAAATGTGAATTTTCAATAAAATTTCAATCTTCCACAGTGTGTAAAGTGTTTTTTTTTTAAATTTTATTATCCGAGGCTCTGCGGTCATATGTTGTGGGGTAGATTTGTTAAAAAAATTTGAACGGGGAACCCATTTTTTTTTTGGGGAGAAATTGCGTGATTTTAGCTAAACCCCCCAAAAAAAAAATCGTTAGTGAAGCATCATTGTTCACATTATAATTGAAATGTGAACAATAGTGCTGCATTAAAAAAAAAAAAAACACGTATTTATTTTTTTATAATTTAATTTATTATATTTTTATTATTTTTATTTTTACTTTTTTTAAACTTTTATTTTACATATAACATGGTCATGTTTGATATCATTGGAAAGGCCATGCTCTGGCCTTTCAAGAAATATCATACGTGGCCCCCTAGCTGCCACCGATCAGGAGATAAAGGGGTTCAAAGAGCCCCCCTATCTCCTCTAAACCGGAAATAGGCTGCGATCGGGCACAAATTAGTGCCCGGTCGCGACCTGGCAACTAAGGGGTTAATCCCCCATACATCGCTGGAAAGGTCAGGCTGTGACCCTTCCAGCGATGCTGGCCACAGCTGCCTGGTCCTCGGCGATGGGGAGATAGAGGGATCCAAAGGATCCCCCCCTCCCCTTCAGGCGCTTCCCCTGCTCCGGCGGGGGGGGGACGCCTGAAACTGTTGTCATCGCGCCCCCGGCGCGATGACGTCAGTGCACCGGAGGAGGAAACCCTGCCGATCTGACTCCGTGGGAGTCAGAGCAGCGAGGGAGCCGCCGGAGGAGGTGAGTATCTCCCGGGTGGGCTGAAAACGCAGAGGAGGTACATTTACGTCCTGCGGCGCCAAAGCCCGCCTAATGCAGGGTGTAAATGTACGTCCTGCGGCGTTAAGGGGTTAATGCAGCAATATTGTTGCCATTTCAATTATAATGTGAATGCTGCACTAAGGATTTTTGTATGGGGTGCGTTTGTTAAAAATAGTGTAATTTTCACCCAAAAAAATATAACAAGTCCCCATTTCAATTTTTTTTAACAAACGCAACTCATAAAATATAACCGCAAACACTCGCATGTTAAAATGTGAATAAAAACACTTTACACCTTGTAAAACAAACATTGAAAATTCTAATTTTATTGCATTTTTTGTTATAATATACAGACAGGACATGACGCATACATATGATAATGATATATTATGAATCATCTGCCGAGTCTGCCGGAAAGAACGATATATAACATGTCTGGGTCATATAAAATAAGGCTTCAAAACGCGTTTAAACAAGAGGAGCGAAACTGTTAAAAATTAGCTCAGCAGCAGACCGCACACTGGCGTGAAGGGAAGCCGTGAAATGCCTCAGCAGCGAAAGGGTTAATTTTTTTTTGTCTGTTTTAAATCATTTTATTTGTTGTTTTTTTTTCGTTTCAGATCATTTTGATCAACTATTTTTCCGTTTTAAAACCTTTTGTTCTGGTTTTTATTTTTAAAGTCAGACCATTCGGGTCAGTTTAGCGTTTTTTAAATCGCTTTGTTCATTTTTTTTGTTCCTTGGCTTTCATACCATTTTAATATGATTAAATAAAGTTGTGAAGTGTATATTCATAAGAAAAAAAGGATCTTTATTTAATAAAAAAAAACACGATAGAATTGCCAGAATTATCGTATCGACAGAATGAATTATCGGATCCGAAAAACAAACCAAAAATTTATTATATAAAAATATATAAAGTATAAAAAAAGTAAACTATAGTAGTTTACGTCAAAACGAATAGAGTTAGATACTTTGAAACGAGGAGAACAGACGTTCCGAAAAAAACAAAAATTTCCAAAATCACGAAAAGTCGATACAAAAAACGAGCAAAGTGACCCGAAAACACCAAAAATGGCCGATATTCCAAAAAAAAATGTACACGAAAAACGAGCCGAACCGAATCGAAACAGAAATCGGTCGAAACGAGCCGAATCGAACCGAAAAAAAAAAATAAAAAAAATAAAAAAAAATAAAAAAAAAAAATCGGTGCACAAGCCTAGAATAGAGCAAAAATAAATTTCAATTTGACACATTTCAAGTCCATTCGGAAACTCCGAAAAATTTTCGTTTCGGCTCGGAAAACTTTTCGGATCTGTCGGTTTTCGGGTCCGATCCGATTCGGAAAATCGGCCGAATCCGAAGACACGAATCGGGAAATTTCGTGATAATTCCGAAACCCGAAACGCACATCCCTAGTGCGATATTAGGATAGATACTGTCGATATGTACCCAAGCAAAGATAGGTGCTCACCTACACCAACACATAAAAAGATCCCTAAACAAAAAGAATAGATGAAGCACTCCTGTATCATCTAAAATAAATGTTACATCTGCTCACTGTATTTCAATGCAAGAAATATTTCCCAAAACACCCTTGACATATATAAAGAATAAGTGTTCCGCATTGGAATGCAACCAAAAAAAAAACTGTGGGCGGAAGTTCAGAAACAACGTGGTCACGTTGGATGATCAGAAGACGTCACAAATCATCGGGCACAATTACATGGTTTGGAGGTGCAGGCCAGATGCGGAAGAAGAATTAAACAACAAAAGGGACGTTTGTTCCTAATTGGGACTCCATATTATATATAAAACCCCTAGGCAAAGGTATAGTTATTGTTAGTTGATTACTACGAGTAAGCTCGACATAAGGGCAAAATGTGTTTGCGCAAAGTTTTATGTATGTATTGAGATTTTATTTCGGTTTTATTTGTTTTTATGTGTTTATTTTAATTTATAAATGTAGTACCTTGATGAGGCTCAGACTTCTATTAGGATACCAGAGACTGGGCTTTTAGAAGGTTGGGCTCATATGAACAACCTGAAGGCACAGTTATCCCGAGCCGGAATTGAGCTCTGGGAAGGGTGAGTTTAATCGTTTAACACTAAGAATATTGGTGTGTTTTACACTACACTATGTGGGCTTTCTTCTTTGTTCATTTGAGATCCTGAGACGTGCTCTGTTGGGAGGCTGATTACTGGTGGGTGCTCTCAAACAACCTATATGTGTTGAAAACAGAGCTGAGGGCTCTGGAGAGTGTGAGTGTTTTGACATCATTAAACTGAAATATTTGTTAATACATACAGTATTATATTTTGTGAGAATAGCGTTGCACACCTGAATGCCAAGAGGGTTGTGAAGAGCGCTGTGTTAAGCTGTGATGACGATGTACCTTTGAATGTCAAGGATGTTTGGGAAATACTTTTTGCATTGAAATACAGTAAGCAGATATATCTTTTATTCTGGGTGATACATGAGTGCTTTAACTATTATTTTAATGTTGCAAGAAAGCACAAGCCTTTTTAATGTACAGTGGCAAGAAAAAGTATGTGAACCCTTTGGGATTACGTGGAGTTTTGCATGAATTGGTCATAAAATGTGCTCTGATCATCTAAGTCACAACAATTTGAAAAACACAGTCTGCTTAAAATAATACAACACAAACATTATGTTTTCATGTTTTTTTTTAACAGAACATGTAAACATTCACAGTGCAGGGTGGAAAAAGTATGTGAACCTTTGAACTTAATAACTGGTTGACCCTCCTTTGGCAGCAATAACCTCAACCAAATGTTTCCTGTAGTTGTAGATCAGACCTGCACAACGATCTGGAGTAATTTTGGACCACTCCTCTTCACAAAACTGTTTCAGTGTAGCAATATTCTTGGGATGTCTGGTGTGAATCGCTCTCTTAAGGTCATGCCACAGCATTTCAATCGGGTTGAGGTCTGGACTCTGACTGGGCCACTCCAGAAGGCGTATTTTGTTTTGTTGAAGCCATTCTTTTGTTGAATTACTTGTATGCTTTGGGTCATTGTCCTGTTACATCACCCATCCTCTGCGGAGCTTCAGTTGGCGGACAGATGGTCTTATGTTTTCCTGCAAAATGTCTTGATAAGCTCTGGAATTCATTTTTCCATCAATGACAACAATCCGTCCAGGCCCTGAGGCAGCAAAGCAGCCCCAAACCATAATGCTCTCTCCGCTATGTTTTACAGTGGGGATGAGGTTTTGATGTTGGTGTGCTGTGCCTTTTATTCTCCACACATAGTGTTGTGTGTTTTTTCCAATCAACTCAATTTTGGTTTCATCTGTCCACAGAATATTTTGCCAGTAGTGCTGTGGAACATCCAGGTGCTCTTTTGCAAACTTCAAACATGCTGCAATATTCTTTTTGGACAGCAATGGCTTCCTCCGTGGTGTCCTCCCATGTACTCCATTCTTGTTTAATGTTTTCCTTATTGTAGATGTGTCAACAAAAATGTTAGCATGTGCCAGAGATTTCTGTAAGTCTTTAGCTGACACTCTAGGATTCTTCTTTACCTCATTAAGCATTCTGCGCTGTGCTCTTGCAGTCATTTTTACAGGACAACCACGCCTAGGGAGAGTAGCAACAGTGATGAACTTTCTCCATTTGTAGACAGTCTGTCTTACCGTGGACACATGAACAGCAAGGCTTTTGGAGATACTTTTGTAACCCTTTCCAGCTTCATGCAAGTCAACAATTCTTGATCGTAGGTCTTCTGAGAGCTCTTTTCTGTGAGGCATGGTTCACAACAGGCAGTGCTTCTTGAAACCAGTAAACCCAAAACTGGTGTGTGTTTTTAAAGGGCAGGACAGCTTTCAGCAACACGTCCAATAATATCACACTGATTGGACTCAAGGTTGGCTCACTCCTGGCTCCAATTAGCTTTTGAAGAAGTCATTAGGCTAGGGGTTCACATACTTTTTCCACCCTGCACTGTGAATGTTTACATGTTATGTTCAATAAACACATGAAAACATATAATGTTTGTGTTGTATTATTTTAAGCAGATTGTGTTTTTCAAATTGTTGTGACTTAGAAGAAGATCGGAGCACATTTTATGACCAATTCATGCAAAACTCCACGTAATCCCAAAGGGTTCACATACTTTTTCTTGCCACTGTATTCCTAATAGAAGTTGATTGATCTTCTATTACGAAAAAGAACATCATATATTGTATGAATAATACCAGATCTCCTGTCCATCGTTAGCTACATACTAACCTTTTCATATATGGTCAATGTAATGACATTTGTTTTTAAACAAATAAACTCCCTTGCACATTTTACTTTCATAGATAAAGGTTTAACTTATAGGCATGTGCAATGGATGTGCCTGATAGGGATGGGCTGCTGGATGAATCAGTTCGATGTTTGATTCGAACATCGGCTGTTCGAAAGTTCGCTAACTGCGAACTTTTCGGGACGTTCGCAAAAAGTTAGAGAAATCTTTTTTAAAATATTTTTTAAAAAATGCTTAAAAAATCCTAAAAAATCTAAAATTAAAGAGACTCTTTACTGCAGAATATTTTAAACAATGGTTTATTAGATATTGCATTAAAACGGGAATATTTTTAACATTGAAGCCTATGGGATTCAACATTTCCCACACCTTGTTGCTAAAACATCAGGCAGATGCGGCCCTCTAATCAGGCACTGTAGAGGGCTTCCCACCAAAGCCTCCCTAGGATCCCCTTGAGGAGCAAGCGGCCACCAGATGACAGAGCTGCGACTGTGCCGGCTGGACGGCTGGGTGCATGTGGCAGAGAGGTGGCGCAGGGAGGTAGTCACTGCAACTGCGGCCACAGCAGACCCCCCCACAACCAGGATCCAGGGAGCCCCCACTGGCCACCAGGCTAAGGTAAGGTGACACATTTTTTTAAAAAAAAAATATCCGAGGACATTTTTAAATGTCCCCGGGAACATAAAATAAACCTTTTTTTTTCTTTCTAATACTCACTTAATTCCTGGATCCACCAACAAGCACAGCCTCCCATCTCCCACGCTGTTAGAAGCTGCATACACCAGCGCGCTGTGTGCAGCTTCTGAGAAGATACGCTATTAGTGTAGAGGGAGCGATGCAAAATGCGCAGCTGGCTTCCCCACTACACTAATCGCGTATCTTCTTAAAAGCTGCACACAGAGCGCCAGTTAAAGCTAGCGTCAGACTGTAGAAGTGCTGCCCGGCAGTGTGAGGATTCATATGCTGCATTAATTATACTGTAAAAGTGCTGCCCGTCAGTGTGAGGATTCATATGCTGCATTAATTATACTGTAGAGGTGCTGCCTGGCAGTGAGAGGATTCATATGCTGCATTAATTATACTGTAAAGGTGCTGCCCGGCAGTGTGAGGATTCATATGCTGCATTAATTATACTGTGAAGTTGCTGCCCTACAGTGTGCGGATTCATATGCTGCATTAATTATACTGTAGAGGTGCTGCCTGGCAGTGTGTGGATTCATATGCTGCATTATTATACTGTAGAGGTGCTGCCTGGCAGTGTGAGGATTCATATGCTGCATTAATTATACTGTAGAGGTGCTGCCCGGCAGTGTGCGGATTCATATGTTGCATTAATTATTCTTCTTGCAAATTTGGTTACTTAACCCGTTTGCGTTTGGATTGTAATATGCGGTGAACACCGCAGCAAATGTTAATGCTCACACAAGTGAGCGATAACGTTTGCGTTAAGATCGTTATTTTTCCCACTCGTTGTTGCTCAAACATTTCCCATGGCTTCAAATCGTGTCTAAACATGAGCAAAAGCGGTAAAAATTAGCTCAGCGCACAGCGGTGAAATGGCTCAGCACTCAGCAGTGAAATGGTTAAAAAGGTTTTTTATTTTATTTTATTTGTTTTTCATTGTTTCCTTTCCCCCCAGGGCAGTACCCGGACCCCCATACACCTTTTATGACCAATATCTTGCATATATGCCCTCTGGAGGGGACCTTCATTTTCGAACTTTTGAGCCCCATTGACTTGCATTGTGTTCGAATCGTGGTAGAATTCAAACTTTTTCAAATGTTCGAGTTCGAATGTGAACCGAACACAGGGGTGTTCGGCCCATCACTAGTGCCTGGTGTGCACACTTCTCTCTTTGACAAAGTGTTCTCTGACTGTGACCCGCTACTTTGACAATTTTTCCTTCCTTTTCTAGTTCATTATAAATATTTTATTTTTACATATACAGATTGGCGAGAAAATTTTTTGTATTTTGAGCTAAATTTTCTGAGTTTCAATTTCTAATTAGAAAATGTTCTTTTGACGCACATCAAAATAAAATGTGCTTTTGCATTTGTTGGTAGACACAAGCGGCTGAAAGCTAGTTGCTAGCAGAGTACAATAATGTTGAAAAAAGAGGCTAAAATTGATCCATATTACAGGTTTGCAGCTGAACAAATGTCTCTGGTATATTTGATAGTGTCAAATTCTACTAGGCACCAAGGATTTGGTCCTGACCTCAGGAGGACTACTTCTTGAGGGTTCAGTGTGGGAAGTCAACAGGTGAGAGACTACACAACAGTCAACAATTCACCCCGGGGCAGGTTGGTAAAATGCTGCTGCAACAAACAGGAATAGAAACGTAGTCCATTAAAATATTCCAAGTCAAATCCAGTAGTACTTGCAATTAAATCCATTATTCAATACAGAGAATAAGTAAAAGAGTAGAAACCAGAGACCAAAGTCACAACAAATTCAAGTATCAAAGGAAGACATTAGGGGTAATGTAGGATATGGTGGTCAAAGTCTTCTGCCAAGGTTAAACCCAGTCCAGGTAAATGTATCCATCAGGTGATGAGAGTAGCCTTATGGTTCAAAGGTTGAGGCCTGAGGATGAAGATACTGTAAATAGAACCAGGTAAAGCAAACACTTGCAATTTTGAAGGAAATAAATTGAAAGTGCACAATGGGGTGGACTGGGAAGTGTTTAAATGAGTAACTATTACATGACTACTTAATTAAAATGAAAGCATGAAAGTATGAAAGTATGGTGACTTTTTAAATTAACTCAAAAAAACACATTCATAAGGGGCATGCTAAAACATATAATTTTAAAAAGGCCAACTTTATTAAAATAAAGGAAGCTCTCAATGTCATTGACTGGCAGAAACTCTTTCACGGGAAAAACACTGAGGATAAGTGGAATATCTTTAAACTAACACTAGAAAAGTACACGTCACAATATATTCCACTGGTTAATAAATATAAAAGAAACAGACTGAAACCAATGTGGCTTAGTAGGAAGGTAACTAAGGAAATGAAAAATAAAAAGAAGGCATTTAAAGCTTTTAAATTTGATAAATCTGAGGCATCCTATAAAGCATATAGGGCAGCCAATAAAGCATGTAAAAATGCGATTAGATGGGCTAAACTAGAAAATGAAAAAGAAATAGCCAAAGAGAGCAAGACCAACCCTAAAAGATTCTTTAGGTACATAAATTCTAAAAAACCCAAGAGTGAAAATGTAGGTTCACTAAAATCTGAGTCAGGTTTATTGTTAACGGAAGATCAGGATAAGGCAGAGATTTTAAATGATTATTTTTCTTCAGTATTTATCAAAGAGAAACCTATAACAGGAGACATGAAATTCATTAATAAAAACTTACTAATACAAAGTGACTGGTTGACTCAGGACAAGGTTTTGCAGAAATTAAACAATGTGAATGTGAATAAAGCCCCAGGGCCAGATGGAATTCACCCACGAGTACTGAGAGAGCTATGTGTTGAAATATGTAAACCTCTGTTCTTAATCTTTCAAGATTCTTTTCTTTCAGGAATAGTACCAGAGGATTGGAGAAAAGCTGACGTGGTCCCTATATTTAAGAAAGGTTTAAAATTTGTGCCTGGGAATTATAGACCTGTGAGCTTAACATCTGTGGCTGGGAAAGTATTTGAGGGGTTACTAAGGGATAATATTCAGGAATTTATTGGGAGGTATAATGTAATTGGCAAAAATCAGCATGGTTTCATGAAACACAGATCATGTCAGACTAACCTAATTACGTTCTATGAGGAAGTAAGTAGAAGTATAGATCAGGGGGTCGCAGTGGATGTGATTTACTTAGATTTTGCCAAAGCTTTCGACACAGTTCCACACAAAAGGTTATTATTTAAATTGAGAAAAATTGGTCTAGATGAAAATACTTGTTCTTGGATAGAAAACTGGCTAAAAGATAGGGTACAGAGAGTGGCAGGGCCGGTGCAAGCTTTTTTGCCTAGTCAGGCGAAGGTCTGTTTTGGTGCCCCCCTCCCCCCCCGTCATGTCAAGCCAATCAGGATAGAGATGCATAATAATCTCTATCGTGAGTGTTCGGTGTCGTCACGCAGAGATTAAAGGATGCTTAAAGTTGGTCTTGCAAGGACAACCTTTAGCAGCGTTGTGAGTCACTGATTGGGGGGACAGCCACCAGTGCTGTCTTTATGGACTTATATAAACACTGTCTTTCTTCTGGAAAGGCAGTAGTTACATTTGTCAAACTGTAGGAACAACATATTTGGGTATATATTTGCGGCCCCCAGCTCATGTATGGGTATATATTTGCGGCCCCCAACTGCTCATATGGGTATATTTGCGGCCCCCTGCTCATGTATGGGTATATATTTGCGGCCCCCAGCTCATGTATGGGTATATATTTGCGGCCCCCAGCTGCTCATATGGGTATATTTGCGGCCCCCTGCTCATGTATGGGTATATATTTGCGGCCCCCAGCTCATGTATGGGTATATTTGCGGCCCCCAGCTGCTCATATGGGTATTATTTATGGTATAAATTTTCCCCCAGCGAGTCTCTTACCTCTCTGCTCAGCTGACTGTGTCTGATTGACTGTGACAGTGTGCACAGCACTGCTCACTGCTGCCTGCTGACTTCTGCTGCCTCACCTTGGCACTGCAGGCCCCCCCGTCGCCCGCTGGCGTTCTAGTTCTACTCAGTCCACACTCTCAGGCAGTCAGGGAGGGAGTGAGACGAGAGACCAGACCACCAGGGACAATCAGGGACCAGACCAGGTAGTAGGTTTTTTAGTAGCAACAATTTTTTAGGCTTAGCTTAAGCTAGGCACCGCCACCGTCACTCTCTGCGATCCCCCTCGTGTGACACGTGACGTCACGTCTCGAGGCGACTGGTGCGAGCGGCCGCTGGCGCTGGCCAGGCATGTGATGCACACGTGCACACGCACCTTTCCCGCTCGCCTGTGATTGGATTCAGGAAGCAAGGCCAGGCAGGGAACCACGTGGTGCTTGTTGTCCCCTCCCTCTCATTGCCCCCTTCCAATCCCAGGCAGGGGCGGATCCAGAGACTAGTCTCGGGAGGGGCACTTACAGAAAATAAGGTGTTTTAGCAGAGAGCCCGACTCACGAGAATTTACAGAGGGCCCGGCTCACAGGAGCTTACAATCTAGAGGAGCAGAGGGCCCGGCTCACAGGAGCTTACAATCTAGAGGAGCAGAGGGCACCCAGGAGCTTACAATCTAGAGGAGCAGAGGACACCCAGGAGTTTACAATCTAGAGGAGCAGAGGGCACCCCGGATTTTACAATCTAGAGGAGCAGAGGGCACCCCGGATTTTACAATCTAGAGGAGCAGAGAGCCCCCAGCTCACACATGAATTTGCCCCCAGCTCAAGGATTTGCCCAGCTCATGGATTTGCCCCCAGCTCAAGGATTTGCCCAGCTCATGGATTTGCCCCCAGGTCATGGATTTGCCCAGCACATGGATTTGCCCAGCTCATGGATTTGCCCCCAGGTCATGGATTTGCCCAGCACATGGATTTGCCCCCAGGTCATGGATTTGCCCCCAGGTCATGGATTTGCCCCCAGGTCATGGATTTGCCCAGCACATGGATTTGCCCAGCTCATGGATTTGCCCCCAGGTCATGGATTTGCCCAGCTCATGGATTTGCCCCCAGGTCATGGATTTGCCCAGCTCATGGATTTGCCCAGCTCATGTATTTGCCCAGCTCATGGATTTGCCCCCAGGTCATGGATTTGCCCAGCACATGGATTTGCCCAGCTCATGGATTTGCCCCCAGGTCATGGATTTGCCCAGCACATGGATTTGCCCCCAGCTCATGGATTTGCCCCCAGGTCATGGATTTGCCCAGCACATGGATTTGCCCAGCTCATGGATTTGCCCCCAGGTCATGGATTTGCCCAGCTCATGGATTTGCCCAGCTCATGTATTTGCCCAGCTCATGGATTTGCCCCCAGGTCATGGATTTGCCCAGCTCATGGATTTGCCCCCAGGTCATGGATTTGCCCAGCTCATGGATTTGCCCCCAGGTCATGGATTTGCCCAGCTCATGTATTTGCCCAGCTCATGTATTTGCCCCCAGGTCATGGATTTGCCCCAGCTCATGGATTTGCCCCCAGCTCATGGATTTGCCCCCAGGTCATGGATTTGCCTCCAGGTCATGGATTTGCCCCCAGCTCTCACCTGGATTGTTGCCCCAGCTCCGGCAGGGGGTTGAGGGACCCAGATGCCGGGCAGCGCGGGAGCGCCTGCCCGATCTTGAACAGACCGTCCTGTGAAGTGGATGCGGCTGTGTGCGTGCGCAGCCGGTCACGCGGTCCGGCCAGTCAGGTGGTACTGAGACTCAGTACCACCTGATTAGCCGGACCACGTGACCGGCTGCGCACGCACACAGCCGCATCCACTTCACAGGACGGACTGTTCAAGACCGGGCAGGCGCTCTCGCGCTGTCCGGCATCTGGGTCCCTCAACCCCCGGGCCAAATCTCGGGGGTCGGTCATCCGAATCGGATGACCGATTACACCCCGGGCCGGTGCCCCTCACACTGGCAGGACGCCAGACAGTAAGGCGGCCGCCTGTGCCGCCTTACGTTAGCGCCGGCCCTGGAGAGTGGTCATAAATGGTACATTTTCAAGATGGACACCAGTGGTAAGCAGTGTCCCTCAGGGGTCTGTTATAGGACCAATACTATTCAATTTATTTATAAATGACCTTGAGATAGGCATTGAAAGTCATGCATCAGTGTTTGCAGATGACACAAAACTAGGAAAAGTAATACAATGTGAGCAGGATGTTACTTCGCTGCAGAGGGATTTAGATAAATTGGGGGACTGGGCACTTAAATGGCAGATGAGATTTAATCTAGATAAATGCAAAGTTATGCACTTTGGAGTGAAGAACACACAAGTAATTTATACCCTAAATGGTACGGAGTTAGGGAAATCCAAGCAGGAGAAGGATTTGGGAATAATCATAGACTTCAAACTAAGTAACAATGTGCAATGTCAAACAGCAGCCGCCAAGGCCAGCAAAGTATTGGCATGCATTAAAAGGGGAGTTCACTCACGGGATGAAAACATAATTTTGCCTCTGTATAAATCAATGGTCAGGCCGCACCTTGAATATGCCGTGCAATTTTGGGCACCTGTCTTAAAAAAATATATTATAGCGTTAGAAAAAGTGCAGAGACGGGCAACTAAATTAATAAGGGGAATGGAAGGGTTAAGTTATGAGGAAAGACTAACAAGCTTAAACCTGTTTAGTTTAGAGAAACGGCGCCTTAGAGGGGATCTGATAACCTTATATAAATATATACGGGGCCATTATCAACCATTGTCTGATAACCTATTCATTAACAGGACAAGGGGTCATCCATTTAGACTGGAAGAAAGAAAATTTAGCTTAAAGCATAGGAAGGGTTATTTTACGGTGAGAACAATAAAGCTGTGGAATTCTCTGCCTGTTAAGGTGGTTGGGTCAGAGTCTGTACAGACTTTTAAAAAACGACTGGATGACTTCCTGCAGACACAGAATATTAAGGGTTATAATATTTAATATGTGGGTAAAAGGTTCTTGATCCAAGGAGAAATCTGACTGCCATTCTGGGGTCAAGAAGGAATTTTTTCCCGGTATGTTGCATATTTCAGACTGGGTTTTTTGCCTTCTTTTGGATCAACAGCAGTAGGTTATGTGGGAGAGGCTGAACCCGATGGACGCATGTCTTTTTTCAGCCTATATAACTATGTAACTATGTAACTATGTAAAGCATCCTAATTTCAATTAAAAGGAATCTGAGCCCCTTAAAGGGAAGGCAACCTAATTGCATTTGGCTACATTATTATGCTGTTTTATATTCCTTATTTGCAACTATTTCATTTTGTTATGTTTGACATTTACTCTTTTAAACTGTGATTGATGATCTGCACATTCATAAAACAAAATTCAGTTTCCTGGACAGTTTGTGCACAAACGCATGCGTATTTCTAACAAACATCTTCTGTTCTAGGGCAGTTTTGCAAAGGAATGGAACTGTAGTCAGGGTCAGCATGTACTGTGTTATTTATTTGGCAAATATAGTACAGTTTTTAGTGTTTCACAAAGCTATGTGTAGTTAACATCTCATAAATTATGCTATACTGTGACACAGTATAAAAATAATAATGTGTGGTCCTCATTTTTAAATTGACCTGAAGTAATGTACAAAACTAATTGTTCCACTGAGATTATCTTGAAAGGTAACTTGTATATGATGTCTGCAAAATAGCCAATAAAAGTGTTGACTTTAATATACTCATAGAAAACAAAACAAGTTGAAGTAAAATGACTTGGTGGTCCAAGCATGGCTTATAATGGTATGTGCAATTAATTTCTATAATTAGGATATTTTCTTCCGAAAATAAAAGGTATGTGCATAAATAAAAAAATTAAATAGAAGCAGAATTTAAATATGGTGGGTTTGAATGTTAGGAATAATAACACTAATTATACTCCTCTTCAGGATTAACATTGTCTACACAAGTTATAAAGCAAATATAACTAATCACACTATAAAATAACATATTTTCACATTAAATTCTAAGCAGTAGCAAAACTAAAATCTAAAATAGTCAATTACTTAATTGAAACAGATACATTTTAAACCCTGGGGCTTACATACTATTTCAAAATAACATTTTACATGGGCTATACAATAACATAATTTAGTGCCTTAGCCTCATGCAGTCTCAATTTCAATTATTTTTGCTAATTTTGTTTGATCAAGAATATAATATAGTACTGTCATCTGACATGATAATTGCCATTTGAAGCAATAAAAATTATGGGGACATTCGAAAAGAGCAATTCTGGAGTAAAATTCTAGAATCTATACAACTGATATGTTATTCTTTAGAGCATTACTGGCACATTCCACGATCCAGTGCCCATGTCTCAGTGGCCAACAGCACCCTCCTTGCTGCTCGCTGGCCAGTCGGTCGCTAAGTGAAGTAGCCGAAGGACGTGGTCATGGGTCAAAGTCGTGTGTGGGGCGCGGCTTGATGACGCAGCACCCGCCGAGTTTAAATTCAGACGCTTGAGCCATGGTTCCATGCCCTGACGTGGTTTTCACTCCGTTCAGTGCATTCTCTATATAAATTTATCGGATCACCTGTGTATGACTTCTGGCTTGGCTGGATTTCTCTTGGCTATTAACCCCTTGGCTCCTGACTGACAACCCGCTCTGGTATAACGACGACCCCTGGCATTTGCCAGATGACCCGCTATGTAATAACGACCGCTAGCATTCGACTTACGTCCCACTCTGGCATTACGACTCCTGATATCTGGTTCACATGTATTCTGGTATTAACCCATGGTGTCTGTTGGTGCATACCTCTGGTACGCTCTGTGTTTGAAAATAGGTAGAAACCCGGCCACTTAAAGGACAGGCAGTGTAGGATAGCTTGCCTGCGTACAGGGATTAGACAATATATCTGTCACATCCAGAGTCCTGGGTGGCTCCCAGGGGGACCCTGGACACATGGTACTGCTGGCTGGCCGAGTGCCAGGAGCTCCGGCGGCACTCAGCAGAGACTTGGCTGATCAGGGCGCTGCTTTGCTATCTTGGTGTTTTGACTCGTTACTGACCCTGCTTTGTTCTGCGGACCCGATCTGTTGCTGACTTTGTACCCCTGCCTGTTGTGTTTGCCTCCTGGTGCTGCTGGTGTGCGCTCGATCCCGCCACATACTGTATCACAGAACACAGTGCAAAAAACATTGCTGAACTGGTCTGTTATAACGACGATTCTCTCTCTGTATCCCTGCCTGTTGTGTTTGCCTTCTGGTGCTGCTGGTGTGCGCTTGATCCTGCCACATACTGTATCGCAGTACACAGTGACTACCTCGTCCTGTTGTGTCTTTCGCATGTTGCTATCTCTCTGGCCTTTGTGGCTGCTAAAAGGATCGGAGGGTTAGAGGTCTGTCATCAGGGAGCCTACCAGGTCTTTCTTGGGGAACGTCACAATATCTAGGAGGTATGTGACAATAAATTCCTATTTTTATTAACAGTTATTTTCTTATTAAATTGTAACTATATTTCTTCAGGCTACCTGAATGATAAATCTTTATTGGGAGCTGACAGTATATAATTCTTAATAAATGGAAATATGGGATTCTAAAAGATCCATCATATAAAAAAAATCTAAAGTGTATAAGTTTCTACTAGATGAACAGAACAAGTGGCACTCACAATTGTAAATAGGAAAAGATATATTCCATACACTAGCACATCCTACTACAACTTTCTATAGAAGAAGTCTTTCAATGTCCTCCAAAAGCTTCCACACTATGCAAATGAAAAAAGAAAAATAAACAGTACTTCTAGTGCAGTATAAACACGTAATAAGGATGTATTGACAAACAGGTAATTAGAGGTATAGTCCAATCAATAAGCACATTGTTTTCAGGTTATCAATTCTTTATGGAAGAGACATATAGTACAGACAATATAATACAGAAAAACTAAAGGAAAAGTACGTACAAGATCAATAAGGCTAGGGTCAGACTAATGCATTTTTCACATTGTCCATGAAAAAGTGCGTTCAAACGAATGGACACATTTTTTCAGAGAATACGCGATAGCGGTCATACGATGCGCATTCTCGTCTGTGATTTTGTACGGATCATCAGTAAAACCCTTTTTGCATCTGGACGTTATGTTGGCCGGACATTAGCAGCATCTGACGTCTCCTAATCACACACACGTGCCGCTAGCGGACACCGCGCACTCTGTACGTCAGTACTAGCGCTTTAACGTTCTCAAAAAAATGCGTTCGTTTGCCACTTGCGTTGCGCGGCCGCACTTTTGTGCGGCCATTCTTCGTATGCTGCCCGGCTTTGGACGTAATTTGCTGCTAGCGCGGCCGTGATTTAGTGCGGCTAAACACACGTTAATACTGCGTTAGTCTGACCTTAGCCTGAAAGTCCAATACTTTGACATGCTCAGTATGGTAGTAGATGCACTGCGACACCAAACATGACAAAAGAAAAACCAATGCCTCTGGTTTAAAAATAAAAAGAGTTTTCACTCACCTATCTCAGAATCCTTTGATATAAGCATCTCAGTTCTTATAAAGACCTCAGTGTATCCCAGCTTCTTTCTTTGGAGTCTTTAAAATGTAAGGATGATTATAATTCTGGGTATTCATATTGTCCCTTCTTTTTTCTTTCTATGTCCCTGTAGAGGAACTGGAAACATCTGCTACTGCCTCCTCTTCAATGGCTATGGTTTAAAACAGTAGCTCAAGAAATCCGTTTGACCTGTTTAATACAAAATTCGGAAGCGTTTACTTGAAAGAATGTGAGCTGTGATGGAACATGTGCATTTCTTCAAATCATAATTTCTTTGTAATCTTTAAAGAAATTTGATCTATGATTATAAAACCAAGAAATTGTACAATACAGGCACAATCATATACCAGATGGCAGTATATACAAGGAAAATAATAGTGCTACAATGCAGCTAAACACCAAAAAATCGTCCCTCTATATGACGAAAAAATAAACCCATACAGTACTTTCCAAAAAGGTGTAACGCTTTGTCTTGGAGTTTCTCAATGTTCTTTCATATGTTCTATGATATCTAAAAAAAAAGATGGGGAAAAAATTACAACATAGTGTCACCGTTGCATATACACTTGTACATACACAGCTCAAGCCAATTGTCAACTCACACTTTTTAGAGCCTTAGACTAGGCTCACAGCTGCAGACGTATGGGTTTATAAGGGCCTACCCATCAGCCACTCTGCACGAGTCTTCTCCACTTTCCTCCTCATTGAACCCCACATGGACATATGTAAAAAAACGTAAATATTTAGAAAATAGTGTAGACAATAAGGATAGATGATATGCACCAAATAAGTCCTCCACCACTACTCACATGATACTGAGCCACAAGTCAGGGGCTCTGCCTTTACTCGCCTGGAGGTTTTAGTGCACCATGGTTAAAAGCTCTCAACAAAAACCATAACAAGCAGGGGTGATGTAGATAAAAAAACATTTATCTAAAACAAATCCAGAAAGAAATTTGATCTATGATTAACCTTGATATTTCATTCTTCAAATGGTAATCAAATTATATTTCTTCAAATTGTTTTTAACTACCGTATTTTTTGCTCCATAAGACGCACCTGACCATAAGACGCACCTAGTTTTTAGAGGAGGAAAACAGGAAAATAAATATTCTGAAATCAAATAGTGTAATAATGGATATTGCCCCAGCTCCTCTCATGGATATACTGCCCCAGCTCATGGATACTGCCCCCAGCTCATGGATACTGCCCCCAGCTCATGGATACTGTCCCCAGCTCATGGATACTGTCCCCCGCTCATGGATACTGTCCCCCAGCTCATGGATACTGTCCCCCAGCTCATGGATACTGTCCCCCAGCTCATGGATATGCCCCAGTTTATGGATATGCCCCAGCACATGGATTTGCCCCCCAATTTATGGATATGCCCCCCAATTTATGGATATGCCTCAGCACATGGATATGCCCCAGCAGCTCATGGATATGCCCCAGCTCGCTCATGGATATGCCCCAGATCACTCATGGATATGCCCCAGCAGCTCATGGATATGCCTCAGCTCACCTGCCGCCGCCGCATTCGGCTCCCTCTGAGCGTGCGTCCGGCGGTAGGAAGCTTGGGCACTCCCCTGGGGGAGCCACGTGACCGCGATCTCGCGAGATCGTGGTCACGTGGCTCCCCCAGGCGAGTGCCCAAGCTCCTTGCCACCGGACGCATGCTCAGAGGGAGCCGAACGCGGCGGTGGTGGCAGGTGAGCTGAGGTATATCATGGGGCATTCGCTTCATAAGACGCACCCACTTTTCCCCCCACTTTTTGGGGGGAGAAAAGTGCATCTTATGGAGCGAAAAATACGGTACTTCTGATTTGTCCAGATAGGTGTTCAAATATAAGCAACTCCTAATTCTTTTAGATTGGACTGCGTGTAACTAATATTCTTTTCTTTGTACCAATTAGAATAATTTTCCTATTATTTTCTAAAAGTATCAAATATAAAAACTGTAAAAGAATGAAGTAAATTTGTTCTGGCTTCAATACTTCAAGAAGTAATTTTCAACAATCTTTACAATTGACTATTACATCATCAATGTATCGGCACTCGAGCACGGTTTTTGTAGAATGAATTATTATTTCAACTGCATTTTCTTTCCTTATTGTATATCAAGATGTTTGCATAACTTGGTGCAAGTATAGTGCTTTTTACCAGATTAAACCAGAATATGCTGTGGTTTAAGATAAAATGAATAGATGTTAGTATGAATTTAATTAACTCATTAAAGTTAGTGATTTTTCCACCATTTTAAAATGGCCCTCTAATCATTCTTTTACTGCTTTTAACAGCAGATGCAGATCTGTATTATATGTCGGAATATAGCATAAAAAGAAGCCAAAACTTATTTTTTGTATCAAATTGTATTCAGTAAATATTTGATAACACGTTTTAAATCTTTATTAAGTGATTCAGCAGATAAAATATGAATTGTGAGAAGCTTGATGAATTAATTCTTTCCAGTAATGCATTTATGCGTTTTGGCAATAAAATACAAGTACTTTGATACAATACACAGTAAGGATGTCCGCAGAAAAGGAAATTATAACTTGAGTTAATATTTATATGCTGTGAGTGATGTGAAACATTCAGGTCTCGTACATACTCACTAAATAGTTGTGAGTTGAGATAATTAGTTTCCTTACTCTCTTTCTCTTTGTACTATTCGTACTACTCCTTTTGCCTACACAAACAATACAAACATTTGGTGCATGTATAATATACAGGGTTATTCAAAGAGAATCAAAAAGCCACCGCATGTTCAAACCACAGAACACTCACTGCAAAACCTGCTGAACACTCACCAAAACCCACAGAAAGAGCTGGATTAACCCCGCCAAACACGCCGGAGAAACCCAACTAGCCTCCAATCACAGCGAAGAGCAGCCGCCGGAAAAACCCGACACGTAGACGAATGAGGTGGAAAAAAAAAACAGTACACTTGAAAGTTTGAAATTTTAAACGCTGTTCGCAAAACAAACCTACTGAACAAAAATGTCTGGAATTTACACATAAGATCCAATGAAGGATAATAAAAAGGTCAGTTATAGTTAAAAGAAAAGACGATTAAAAGAAGAAAAAAAAAGGAGAGGACTTGGCCAGCTTCCGGTGGGTGCAGTCGCATTGTGAAGAGCTCTCCAGCTAATTTATGATTTCTGTCACGAGGCGTGTGCGGGTCAGGTGAGCCCAGTAGACGGCGACACAGAGGGGAGGCCAGACAGGAATCACACAATGAATAAGTTTAATGAAACTTAAGTAGGCCTTGGCAGCAGGCACTTGAAAATAATAAAGAAATATATAAAATCCAGGGAGAGTTCTTGGATGGAGAGTCAGGATAGTGGACTATGCAGTCCCAGACTGCAGACAGGGTCCACTAGGAATTAATCCAGATAGCTGACAGTGGTACCTTGAGATCAAAAAGGTCAGAGATGGTGGTAAACACTTGTAATCCACAGGCAGTTCTCCATACACAGGGGATAGTGGGCTACACGGTTTAAAGTACCCACTTGAGTAGTGTCCTGGAGGGTTTTGACCACAGACTGTGGATAAAGCGCTGGATAAGATGGAGCAGGAGCAGGTTTGCACACATCCAAGTGACCTCAGTCAGGGAGTACAATAATGCAGACCCACTGTTGGCTGGGTCTCGCTGCCTTTTAACGAGGCTTAAACATGGATAGGCCTCAGCTGGAAGTCCTGGGCTAGACAGGAAAACCCAGGCTGGATCTCCAGGAGCCTGGACATGGTGCTTAGCCTGGGCAAAATCTGGACTGGAATCCAAGAATGAAGAAATCCAGGGCAAAGTTCTTAGATCCAGATTTGCTAGACAGGTACACGGGGTGGACCGTGACAGTACCCCCCCTGACGACCGAGGCTGGAACAGGGGATGGAGCACAGATCACCACCCTCCAACGTACCCAGAGTCTGGATTGCCATAAACGTCACCATAAGCACGTAGGGCCCTCTCGAAATGTGTCAGGTTCTCTTTCCAGACCAATGTGCCATTGGATGCCCAGACGCAGCCCTCGGGAGCAAGATGTACAATGGGTGATGGACCCTTGGCAAAGTTCGGTAGGGCAGCGCCCTTGGTACGGCTCGGTGGGGCAGCACCCTTGGTACGGCTCGGTGGGGCAGCGCCCTTGGCATGGCTCGGTGGGGCAGTGCTCTTGGCACGGCTCGGTGGGGCAGTGCCCTCGGCGATGACTGGTGGGGCAGCGCCCTTGGCACAGATCGATGGGGCAGCGCCCTTGGCAAGGCTCGATGGGGCAGCGCCCTTGACGAGGCCATTGGTACTGCACGGCTCTGCGGCGACCTGGGTACTGCACGGCACTTGAGCGACCTGGGTACTGCACGGCTCTGCGGCGACCTGGGTACAGCACGGCACTGCGGTGACCTGGGTACAGCACGGCTCTGCGGCGACCTGGGTACAGCACGGCTCTGTGGCGACCTGGGTACAGCACGGCTCTGCAGCGACCTGGGTACAGCAAGGCTCTTGCTGGGCAGTGAGCGGCTTGGCCTTACGGCGGCGACGACCCCGTGGCGGTGATAGCTCAGGATAACCTGTGGGATGCAGGGCAGCGACCTCCGGGGACCCTGCAAGATGCAGGGCAGAGAATACTGGAGGTCCTGCGGGTTGCAGGGCAGCGACAACTGGAGATCCTGCGGGTTGCAGGGCAGCGACAACTGGAGATCCTGCGGGTTGCAGGGCAGCGACAACTGGAGATCCTGCGGGTTGCAGGGCAGCGACACCTGGAGATCCTGCGGGATGCAGGGTAGCGACCTCTGGAGATCCTGCGGGTTGCAGGGCAGCGACCTCTGGAGATCCTGCGGGTTGCAGGGCAGCGACCTCTGGAGATCCTGCGGGTTGCAGAGCAGCGACCTCTGGAGATCCTGCGGGTTGCAGGGCAGCGACCTCTGGAGATCCTGCGGGTTGCAGGGCAGCGACCTCTGGAGATCCTGCGGGTTGCAGGGCAGCGACCTCTGGAGATCCTGCGGGTTGCAGGGCAGCAACCTCTGGAGATCCTGCGGGTTGCAGGACAGCAACCTCTGGAGATCCTACGAGGTGCAGGGCAGCAACCTCCGTAGTCAGTGTCAAAGCAACCTCCATGGACATATAAGACTCTGAATCTGTGGGCAAGGTAGGTCCCAGGTCCATGGGTTCAACGTCAGCAGGCTCAGATGGCGGGGTCTCCAAGTAATCAGAGAGGGAGTCATCCTCTGTACTCTCCACTTCAGAGAAGGTGTCCCTAAATTCAGGTCTCTTAGATCTGGGTACCGGAGTATGGCAAGACTTGCCAACTGTGGTAGCCTGGCGAGGCCTAGTAGGAGTAGAGACTGGGCGAGGCTTGGCTATGGGCTGGCAAGGCTTGATAGTGGCTTGGCGAGGGCTGGCAGAGACAGGGTGCTGTCGAGCCTTGGCACTTGGAGTTCGCTTAGACATTGTTGGCAAGGACTCAGAAAGTAATGTCTCTTTGCTTTTAGCATGCTCAGACACAGGAGGAGCAACCAGCCGAGAAGCAGGATTGACTCTGGTCTGTGCAGGGGATGGCTTGGGTGGGCGCACAGGGCACACAGATATGAAATGTGAGCCCGCACTACAATAGAAGCACAGTCCCAAAGACCTCCTCCTGGAGCGTTCCTCCTCAGACAAGGGTCTCCTGCAGCCAGACATCGAAGTTGAAGAGCGCACCTTAGGTGAGGTGCCCCTTAATCCTTGCAGCACTTTCAGCAACATAGAGTCCAGTTGCTGTAGGAAGTTCTCCACAGCCATTTTCATGGATGCCACCACCGCCTGTATCACCGCAGACTCGTAATAAGATGGGGTCTGCATTCTGTCACGAGGCGTGTGTGGGTTAGGTGAGCCCAGCAGTTGGCGACACAGAGGGGAGGCCAGACAGGAATCACACAATGAATAAGTTTAATGAAACTTAAATAGGCCTTGGCAGCAGGCACTTGAAAAGAATAAAGAAATATATAAAATCCAGGGAGAGTTCTTGGATGGAGAGTCAGGATAGTGGACTATGCAGTCCCAGACTGCAGACAGGGTCCACTAGGAATTAATCCAGATAGCTGACAGTGGTACCTTGAGATCAAAAGGTCAGAGACGGTGGTAAATAGGGATGTGCGTTTCGGGTTTCGGAATTTCGGAATTTTCATGAAATTTCCCGATTCGTGTTTTCGGATGCGGCCGCATTTCCGAAAAATTTTAGATCCGAAAAGTTCAGATCCGAAATGTTTTCCGAGCCGAAACGAAATATTTTCGGATTTTTCGAATGGGCTTGAAATGTGGCAAACGAGGAGAACAGATGTTCCGAAAAACGAAAATTTTCCGAAAAACGAAAATTTTCCGAAAAACGAAAATTTTGTAAAAATGAACATTTTCTGAAAAACGAAAATTTTTCGAAAAAACGAAAAGTCGATACAAAAAACGGGCAAAATGACACGAAAAATACGAAAAATGGTCGATATGCCGAAAAATGTGCAATTCCGAAAAACGAAAATTTTCCGAAACACGAAAATTTTGTAAATACGAAAATTTTGTAAAAACGAAAATTTTCTGAAAAACGAAAATTTTTCGAAAAAAATAAAAGTCGATACAAAAACCGAGCACAGTGACACGAAAATACGAAAAATGGTCGAAATTCGGAAAAAAAAATGTACCCGAAAAACAGGTCGAACCGAATCGAATCGAAACCGAAATCGGTCGAAACGAGCCGAATCGAAAAGTTTAAAAATCCAAAAAATCGAACCGAATCGAACCGAAAAAAAAATCGGTGCACAAGCCTAGTGGTAAACACTTGTAATCCACAGGCAGTTCTCCATACACAGGGGATAGTGGGCTACACGGTTTAAAGAACCCACTTGAGTAGTGTCCTGGAGGGTTTTGACCACAGACTGTGGATAAAGCGCTGGATAAGATGGAGCAGGAGCAGGTTTGCACACATCCAAGTGACCTCAGTCAGGGAGTACAATAATGCAGACCCACTGTTGGCTGGGTCTCTCTGCCTTTTAACGAGGCTTAAACATGGATAGGCCTCAGCTGGAAGTCCTGGGCTAGACAGGAAAACCCAGGCTGGATCTCCAGGAGCCTGGACATGGTGCTTAGCCTGGGCAAAACCTGGACTGGAATCCAAGAATGAAGAAATCCAGGGCAAAGTTCTTAGATCCAGGTTTGCTAGACAGGTACACGGGGTGGACCGTGACAATTTATTTGCGTACCCTAACGACTCACCCCCGTCCAACACTTATATTTGGCTGGTGGAACCCAGCTGACCCACTATACCTGCCCAGGACTGCTGTTTGGGTCCCGAACGGCGCTGATTTGGGGAGTTTTGCAGATTGCGGCCTGCAGCCGGCGGCCATCTTTGCGACGCTACTCACGCTGCTTGGGACATTCCATCCCAGTTGAAAATTTCACCTGACCTCATGGGGAGAAAATCGGGTAAGAAGCCCCAGCTACCGGAGAGCCCCCGGCAGAGAGACATCCGCGATTCCATGGGGGACGGCCGACGGAAGAGGCAGGCGGCTCCGCAAACTTACCTATCCCCCACGATGAGCTCATCTGACGGAGAGGATCCGTACTGGTCGGAGGCCTCGGCGGCAGCCCGGAGATCGCCCGAGACCCGGTGAAGGTGAGACACCCAAAGGATGGTCCAGATCCCTCGAAATCAGTGGTAGCTTGCACGTTGGTGATGGAACCGAGGATCTCCCGGGACAAAGCGGATGTGCCCCATACCGCTCTTGGACCTCTGCCCCTCCTGGAGAGCGATATTCGACGCTTATTAGGCGAAACAATGGCGGAGATGAGAGCTATGTGGCGAGCCGATTTTAAGACCATGCGGACAGAACTGAGATCTATTAAAGGACGACTCTCGGTTGTCGAGACGCGCGCTGAGGAGACTGCGGTGACACAGGCCCTCCTCACACCGCAGATAGAGGCCTTACAATCCCAAATTTCCCCAAGCTGCTCACAGGTGCGGTGGAGGCGGCAGAGGTGCGGCACCGCAGGAGGAATGTCCGGATTAGGGGGATCCCGGAGTCGATCGACGCAGATGCCTTGTTGGCATATGTCAATAAATTTGCAATGCATGTCATGGGGACACAGACTGGGACTACCCTCATTTTTAGACACGCCATCCGTCTTCGGAAGGCGGCCACAGCTCCGGTGGAATCCCCACGTGACATGCTTGCAATCGCCGTGGAGGAGATGGATAAGCGCAGGCTGATGTCTAACCCGGTTGCCTAAGCCCCGATACTTTATGAGGACCTCTCTCTTACACTTTTTAACGACCTTCCCTTTGTGACGCTTGTAGCCCGGCGGCAGTTTAGGGAGATATCCACCTTTTTGAGGAGCAAGGGGGTTCGTTATCATTGGGGGATGGCGGGATCGATGCATATTTGTTATGACAATATGTCACATTTGGTATCTACCCCGGAGGCGGCCTGGCACCTGTTGCGCACCCTAGGCCTCTCCCCTCCTCAGACGACACCTGGCTTAGATCACGGGGGTTCCCCCATTGCCTCGTTGAACCCGGGTTAGGGGGGTTTGTCTGCTGTGCAGCTTTTTCATTTTTCTTTGGCTGCTACTCACGAGTCGTTACATTGTTTGCCTTTTTGCCCTCCATTTCTTTTCTTTTGGTCTTCATTTTAAATCTCTTTCCCTTTTTACTTTTCTTTTATGCTATGTTATGTTTATTCTGAACTATCTTCACCTCTATATTTCCCTGAAGAGCAATGCGTTACCTCCTATGTGGTTACAGTTCCTTGTATTGGCCCTACGGGGTCCCACTTTTGATGTGCCTACTGTTTTAACATGAACGATTTTAATTCTGAACTATATGCGCCCTTATATTTCCTTGAAGAGCGAAGTGTTACCTTTATGTGTTTACTGTTTCTTGTACTGGCCCTGCGGGGTCTTACTTTTGATGTGCCTTTTCTTGTGTTATGAAAATTTTTTAACATAAAGAATTATAAAAAATAAAAAAAAAATGGAAAAAAGTTTTGCAATAAAAATCCTAAAAAATCTATAAATAAAGAGACTTTTTACTGCAGAATATAATATTAAATGGTTTATTAGATATTGAATTTAAATGGGAATATTTTTAACATTGAAGCCTATGGGATTCGTCTAAATAAATCTGTCGAATGAGACCACTGAATAGAAGGGCATTTCGGCAACTTTTCCCTGCTGTTTGGTGTTCTCTGAATAGACGAAGCATTGCTTCTCTATGGAGATTTCACTGCCCTCGAACAGGCACCGAACAGGCACCATGTGTGCAGCAATTCACCAGCATTTGGCGAACTGTCTGCTCTCTGAATGGCCGAATGGCCAGGAAAGGTATTTGGATCTCTTTGAATAACCCTGATAGTCTTTGGTTTCTAAAGGAATACAAGCGATTCAAGCACCAAATTTATAACTAAGGAAATACTGGCGATACGTAGAATTATTTTAATATATGTTGTTGTGTTTGTGTTCTGATCTAGGTCAAGATATTTTTATGTGATTACGAACAATTGAGTCCTAATAAAAGTTATGTTTTATGGTTGTTTTTGTTACGGTAGATACTGTGGTTCAAACAAGTTCTTTGATGGATCAACCTTTTCAATTTTTATATGCTAGTTTCAGATGTTAATTTAATCCTTTCACTGTGAATGACATGTGGTGGATGTCCTCATGTGTCCCTGCTTTGCGCAGAGAACGTCCCTCACGCGTCATGACTTTGCAGCTCCCTTCCATCCGATACTCACCTCTCTGTCCGGGGTCCTGTTGTGGTCTGACTTCCCTGATGTCGGACCTCTGGTTTATACCACTCCTGGTGCCCTGACAGTAACGAATTCCCATTTCTAATTTTTTTAACAAGCGCACCAAAGGCTTGGTTGATAAAATGTGAAAAAATATTTTTACATGCTGTAGATGATTGAAAATTATTATTTTTTTTTCAATTCTTTATTTTTGAAGGTTAAATCAGAAAGGAGTCAAGTGAAAATAGTCACGCAGGATGAACAAGTTGCATCACGTACAAATCAGGAGAGAAATTTAGCAAAAACGTCGGACTACAATTGCAGGGGAATATGCTGAGTTTGCAACAAGACCATAAAAGGGAACACCTGGACATAAATAAAAACAAAACACACCTACCCAAGGAGAGGGTGAGAAGGGAAAGCGGGGAACTGCCCGTAATCGTTTGGAATTTCTGGCTCACTTCAACAACCAGGTGGACAGCTGGAGGCCGTGAAAAGGGCCACATGGCCGGGAGTCCCAGGGCCAACCTGAGTGGGCAGAGCCACAGTAGCCACCCAGATGGTGCACCTGGGTTTACCCGTGTTCCCACACAAAAAAAGGAGGGGGACATGAAGAACCCCATCAATCCAATAAGTAGCCAGTCCCTGTGAGGCAGCAAAAAGTCACGAAATTAGAAAAGAAAAAACAATAGGTCAGAAAACAGAAAATACCAGATAAAGCAGATATGTGGTGAAAAAGTCTCTCAGTCCAGGTGTGAACTAGTCAGGCCTGGGGAGAGGCCAGCCACAGAGAGGACATACCAAGCTTCAGCAGGGTCTGAAATGGTATAGGGCACATTCCCCTAAGTGTCATGCCTCAGCCCTGAGAGCCTGCTGTGGCCAGCCTGGGTCACTAGCTCTCCATACCTGCTTCCCACCTAAGGTTAACTCCTGTGTCTGAACCTGAGGTTCTGCATAAAACCAGACCACACCCTCCTCCCCTTTGCTCTTTCATTTTGTGTTTTCCCTTCCTGTGTTCAGAGGTCCTGAGAGCCCCCTCTTTTTATTGCTTGTCCCTGGATTAATCTGCTGTACAGTGTACCCGTTATTCAGTCCTTGCTGTGTTTGCATCACCTGGTTCCTTCCTGCTGGAAGATCCACTGTGTGGCCCACTATCCAGTGGGTCCAGAGACTCTTAAGTGGCTCCCAGCCCTCATCTCTCTCCTAGAAGTAGACCTTCTATCAAGGTACTGTTACCTAAGGCTCCTGCTTCTCCTCAAAAGGATCCAGAGAGAGACTACGTGGCCCACCATCCACTTGCTATTGCTTGTATTTTTGTGTTCTGCAAAGACTGTTTGCTGTGTACTATAGCCTACAATATAAGCTTAATTGTTCATATACTGCCTGTGTCTGTCTGCCTGCTCACTCCCAGCGCTTGGGATTACATATAACCACACAAAGGCTGTGCCATGGCTCCTTCATGGCGCGAGTCTGACACTAAGCCACCACAATGGAGCCTGCTATCCCCCAGCGATAACAGACCCTTTTGCCCGAAGGAAAGCCATTTCCTCCTGGAAACTGTGACTTGCCAAGAGGGTCACAAAGGGCAGATCATGATAGAGTGCCAGCATCGCCTCCAGAAAATCTCACAACTTCCCGAGCTCCTGGGGGTTGACATTATCTTCCCCTTCATGGCGACATCAGGGGCTTTTCGAACTCGGAACACGAAGCCAAACACCACTGGCGTGCAGGAACCAGCCCCAAAACTTGGTGTGTGAGCCGATTTACATAGTCCCTCTTCCAGACACGATCTCCAGGACACCCCTGACTCGGATGTTACGCCTGCGGTGTCTTGTCTCAAGGGTCTTCACAGAACGAGTCAGGAGATCAACTTTGGTCCAGAAGTCATCCATCTGGGCTGAAAGGTGAGTTTCTTCTGCCGCCATTCCAGCAGCTTGTGTCTGCACTGCCAAAACCTGGGAGCACACCTCCTCCACTTCTGTCCGCACCCCAGACACCTCGGTCTTCCAAGGGGCCCTGTCTCTGCAAGAAATCTTCGGAGACCCCCCCTTTGTGGAGGGGAGCGCATCATCCCCGCCTTATCCGGTGTGTCGATTACACAAGGGTGGTGACACATCTCCTGGTGATACCTCAGCACTGCCAGATCTACTTGGTGCCGTCTTTTTCCAGACCGCCAGAGGTAGAGGGGCTGCGAGGCTCCGGTGAATCCTTCCCATCTTCTATCCAGGATGCGGATTCCCCATCATCGGAGCTAAACCCAGGAGGGGCAAACATCGGAGATACAGGGAACTGCTGCTGATGACCTCCTCCCAGGGACATATAAACGTCCCTCTTATGAAGACTCGCCGAGAGGCCAGTCTTTTTATGGGACTTCTTCCCCATCACTAGGTCACAAATGGAGTCAGGCCAGGAATCCGTGAACACCGCAACCGGGATCAATCACGCTGGCAGAGGAATCCAAGGAACCTACAGCCATCCCATTTTTACTCCAGCAACAGAGCGAGCTCCAGAGAGAGGAGGCAGTCTGCCTCGCTCCGTACCAGCAGTATGTACCCCAGAGAAAGAGTACAGATGGTACTTCTTCCCAGCGGCAGATTAAGCCCCAGCGTGAGTGTGAGGATGGCCCTTTTTCCCAAAAACAGTGTGCAGCTGACCCCCTTTCCTGGGTAGTAGAGGGTATTTGCTGTGGGATCGTGGATGTGACTGAGATTTCCAGGTGTGTGCCCCAGCACACTGGGGAGTCAGCCCAGGTCACCAACCTGTGGTCATGGAGACACCAGCCATCCCGTATTCTCCCCAGTGCCTGATGGGATGTGGTGCCACAGCGGGAGATGTCTGACATCCATCGTTTTAGGAACCTGTTGGAAAAATAATATTTTTTTTTCTGATCCTGTAGTTAGATAAAAAAATTCTTACAATTTCTTTGACTAAATATTTAAAAGTGTGAATTAACGAATTACAATAATCCATGAGAGATAGGAATATAGACTAAAATGTTTTCAAAAATAGTAAAAAGCAACCTCACCCACAAGGACTGTGACTTACCTTAATTATTGTTAGTTATGATACATTACTTATATTAATAAGGCTTTCATGTTAAAGAGAACTGTGTGACCTTTTAGAGTGAAGGAATCAATAAGAAGTAGATAAAGCCAAGTTCATTGCTGCCTAAAGTAAAGCAAGCTTGATTTGTTTACTTACCAAAGCCTTCATCTGTCAGGCCCATTCCAAGATGATTTATAGACCTTTACCCAATGAAATCATTTAAAGTAGATTAGATTCAGGGAACAATCACCTCTAATATGACAAGCTGATGGAGGCTGACAGGTAACCAAGTTGCTCTGGATGGCAAACAAGTTCCTGAAATTCTGATTAAATTAAAATATTAATGGTACCACTGGGAGAATAAGATTGAATTATGTCAGAAGAATCCAGTATTAGAAATAGAATGCAAATGCACAGCCAAGTTGGCTTAAAGTGCAGAACAATGCCACTGAGTAATGACCTGAAACACTGAACAAAAAATAAAATTGCAACAAAATGTGTTTCACCTGTAGCACTGCGTCTCTATTCACATTTTATATTAAGAGATTATAATAGAAGCTTACTGCTAATCAACAGGATAATTATTTAAACGCACTGCTGCAAGCCAGATAAATTTGGCCTGCTTTCTTTTCATTTGTTATGTTCTCTTAGATCTTTCAAATGTTTATATATATATATATATATATATATATATATATATATATATATATATCCGCAAATGCTTTTTATTATAGTTTATATAATTTTTTATGGGTATATTTTTAGAAAAACAAATAATTTTATAAATGTTCTAAATAAATTACTTTGGGTAGAATGTAGATCAAGATAATGATATTTAATGCATTTTTAATATTTATAGGGCATAGTTATAAATTATGATTTGAATTATGAAAGAAGAAACGGTAGCGCTGATAACAGAAAAAACAGGAATCGCTAAAAAACACGCAAATGGTCCTTGTCCGTGACCATCAAAGGATAAAATGAAGTAAAAAAGAAGAGTGTAGCTATGGCAATGTCCTTCTTGAGGAGAAGACGAGAGTTTCAACGATGTTTCTTGAGAATCTCCTTCGTCCAATATCCTCAAATAGCTACATGTTGATTATGGGTCGCACTATGATGTATTTTTATCTGTGCTTTATTTGAGGATATTGGACGAAGGAGATTCTCAAGAAACATCGTTGAAACTCTCGTCTTCTCCTCAAGAAGGACATTGCCATCTCTACACTCTTCTTTTTTACTTCATGATTTGAATTATACTATGGGGTTTATTCAGAGAGATCCGAAATGTGACCAAAATGTAACCGGACACTGAATTTCAGTGAACGGGGACATTTCGGGGCCTTTTGGCTATTCAAAGAGCAGGCACTTTGCCAAATTCTGGTGAATTGCCTGCACGTACGGTGCCTGTTCAAGGGCAGTGAAATCCCCCATAGAGAAACAATGGTTCGTCTATTCAGAGACACCAACCATCAGGGAAAAGTTGCCGAAATGCCCTGCTGTTCGGCGGTTTCATTTGGCAGGTTTATTCAGGCGAATCCCATAGGCTTTGAATGTTAAAAATAATTCTGTTTTAATTCAATATCTAATAAACCATTTATTATTTCATTCTGCTATAACGAGTGTCTTTATTTTTTAACCCCTTAAGGACCGCGGACGTACCATGTACGTCACAGCTACGGGTCTCTTTTAGTCCCGCTGACGTACATGGTATGTCCTGCGGTCTTTTGAGCGCTGGAAGCGATTGGATCGCTTCCAGCAGCTCAAATGCCATTGCAGGCTGCCTGGGAGTCCAGGCATCTGTGCAATGGCGGTCAGAAGTGCCGGGGCCCCTTGTGATCGCTCCCCGGGAGCGATCAACATCCAGTTTCGGATCGGATCGCTTCCAGCTGCTCTGAGTATATTGCAAGGATGCCTCGACATCGAGCCATCCTTTCAATATGGTTACCTGCCACCGGTCCGTCCGTGATCGCTCTCCCTGAGCGATCACTTCCGGTAGCGGCAGGAAGTACTGAGTGCCACGAGATATCGTGGCACTCAGTAAAAAAAAGTGATCAGGTGCTCTGCTGGGTGCCTCGAGGGATCAAGGCACCCAGCAGACTAAATAAAAGTGTAAAAAAAGAAAAATAAATAAATAAAAATGAATAAAATAAAATAAAAGTGACAGCTGAGATGGCGCTGCCCTTCTAAGGGCAGGGTCATCTTGGGGCTTTGTGGGATGTTCCTAGCCTGCCTCATCAGAGAGGCAGGCTAGCAACATCCAATCAGAAGTTAGAAAAAATATAAATAAAATTTCTAATTTGTCAGGTCAGGTCAATATTTTGTAAATATTGGCTCTGACCTCTGTGATTCTCCCTCCCTCTCCTCACTTGTGTTTTGGTGAGCGAGAGAGAGAGAGATCAGATTTGACAGGTTAGAGATTTTAGGTAGATTTAGAGAGATTTTAGGGAGATTTAGAACAATTGAGGCAGGTTTAGAGGGATTTAGAGAGATTTAGGTGTTTATTTTTATTTTCTTGTGAAACCCATTGGTTCTTTTAAGAACCCATAATACGCTTATATATATAATAATGATAAAATTTTATAATCTATTATTTATAATGTCTGAGAGGGTGTACAGTGCCTCGGAGGCATATGCCATCCTGGCATCAGAATCTGAGGCATCTGCGTCTGACTCAGACCCAGATTTTGACCCTGCTAGGTGCTCAGATATATCACTAGATACATCATCTACGCTGGCTGATGTATCTCCTAGTGATGTTTCTGATGCAGATCCTGGGCCACCACCTGCCAGCAGGAGACGCACAGCTCCAGCTGAGGAGTGGGTAGTGCCTCATCGCCAGAGGCCAGATATCCCTCCTTTCACGGCAAATCCTGGCATCAATATTGATGTTGCAGGATTTACCACCACACAGTTTTTGCAGGTGTTTCTGGGGGATGATTTGTTGGGCCACATTGTTGCCCAATCAAATCTGTATGCCCATCAGTATTGTGCTGCGAAGCCAGACTCCTACTTGGCAAGGCAGCAATGGACCCCGCTAGATGTGCCAGAATTTCTGAAATTCTGGGCACTTACTATGCTGATGGGCATCATAAAGAAGCCCTCAATTCACTCCTACTGGAGCAGTAGCCCAATCTGCTCTACCCCCATTTACCCCAATCAATGTCACGTAGAAGGTATTAAAACAATTTGTGTTTCGTGCACTTCAGTGACAACAGCCTGTGCTCCCCTAGAGAGCATCCCCAGTTTGACAGTCTGTATAAAATCCACCCCCTGATTACCCACTTCGCCGCCAGGTTTGCAGAGGCTTATACACCTGGAAGGAATACCTGGATGAATCCCTAATGAAATACAAGGGAAGGCTGGGATTCAAGCAGTATATTCCTTCCAAACACTCCAGGTATGGAGTGAAGGTGTATAAGCTCTGTGACAGCGAGAGTGGGTATACTCAGGCCTTCCGGGTGTACGAGGGAAAGGATAGTAGCCTTGACCCTCCAGGTTGCCCAGAACACATGGGAACCAGTGGCAAGATTGTGTGGGACCTACTTTTTCCCCTGATGAACCAAGGGTACCACTTGTATGTTGATAATTTTTATACAAGTGTCCCTTTGTTCAAGCTGCTGTATTGTTTTGATACAGCAGCATGCGGTACTGTTCGCAAGAACCGCATAGGTTTCCCAGCACAGCTTGCCCGCACCCAGTTAAAAAGGGGGGAGGCCTCAGCTCTGCGCCAAGAGGAGCTGTTGGCGGTCAAGTACAGACAGTGGCGTAGCGTGGGTTGTCAGCGCCCGGGGCCAGCCAAGAATTGTGCGCCCCCCCCAACCTGTGGACACGTTATCGATATTGCCCCAGCTCTCACTGAGATATTGCCCCAGCTCATGGATTTGCCCCAGCTCATGGATTTGCCCCAGCTCACACATGGATATTGCCCCAGCTCACACATGGATACTGCCCCAGCTCACACATGGATATTGCCCAGCTCACACATGGATATTGCCCAGCTCACACATGGATATTGCCCCAGCTCTCACATGGATTTGCCCCAGCTCTCACATGGATATGCCCCAGCTCTCACATGGATTTGCCCCAGCTCATGGATATTGCCCCAGCTCATGGGATTTGCCCCAGCTCACACATGGATTTGCCCCAGCTCATGGGATTTGCCCCAGCTCTCACATGGATTTGCCCCAGCTCATGGATTTGCCCCAGCTCATGGATTTGCCCCAGCTCATGGGATTTGCCCCAGCTCATGGATTTGCCCCCAGCTCATGGATTTGCCCCCAGCTCATGGATTTGCCCCCCAGCTCTCACATGTATTTGCCCCCCAGCTCATGGATTTGCCCCCCAGTTTACACATGTATTTCCCCCAGCTCTCACCTGGATATTGCTCCGGCAGGGGTTGAGGGGACCCAGAAGATGCCGGGCAGCGGGAGTGCCTGCCCGCCGCCCGGTCCTGAACAGTCCGTCCTGTTCTTGAAGGGGATGCGGCTGCGTGAGTGCGCAGGTCACGTGGTCCGGCCAGTCAGGTGGTACAGAGACTCAGTACCACCTGATTAGCCGGACCACGTGACCGGCTGCGCCTGCACGCAGCCGCCTCCCCTTCAAGAACAGGACGGACTGTTCAGGACCGGGCGGCGGGCAGGCACTCCCGCTGCCCGGCATCTTCTGGGTCCCCTCAACCCGCGGGCCAGTTTTAGGGGTGCCCCCCCAGCCTCCCACGCTACGCCACTGAGTACAGAGCCAAGAAGGATGTATACCTTCTATCCACCATCCACTCTGAGAGGTCTGTGGAGGTCTCTGTACGTGGCAGAGCTGAGCGCATCAGGAAGCCAGTGTGCATCAAAGCCTATAACCGGCATATGGGTGGGGTTGATCTGGCAGATCAGCTGCTCCAGCCCTACCAGATTATGCGGAAGTCAAGGGCCTGGTACAAAAAGGTTGCAATTTACCTGATGCAAATTGCAACCCACAATGCCTTTTTGCTCTACAAAAAGGCAAACCCCGGAGTTACATAGTTACATAGTTACATAGGCTGAAAAAAGACATGCGTCCATAGGGTTCAGCCTCTCCCACATAACCTACTGCTGTTGATCCAAAAGAAGGCAAAAAACCCAGTCTGAAATATGCAACATACCAGGAAAAAATTCCTTCTTGACCCCAGAATGGCAGTCAGATTTCTCCTTGGATCTAGAAGCTTTTACCCACATATTAAATATTATAACCCTTAATATTCTGTGTCTGCAGGAAGTCATCCAGTCGTTTTTTAAAAGTCTGTACAGACTCTGACCCAACCACCTCAACAGGCAGAGAATTCCACAGCTTTATTGTTCTCACCGTAAAATAACCATTCCTATGCTTTAAGCTAAATTTTCTTTCTTCCAGTCTAAATGGATGACCCCTTGTCCTATGTATAGACCTGTTAATGAATAGGTTCTCAGACAATGGTTGATAATGGCCCCGTATATATTTATATAAGGTTATCAGATCCCCTCTCAGGCGCCGTTTCTCTAAACTAAACAGGTTTAAGCTTGTTAGTATTTCCTCATAACTTAACCCTTCCATTCCCCTTATTAATTTAGTTGCCCGTCTCTGCACTTTTTCTAACGCTATAATATCTTTTTTTAAGACAGGTGCCCAAAATTGCACGGCATATTCAAGGTGCGGCCTGACCATTGATTTATACAGAGGCAAAATTATGTTTTCATCCCGTGAGTGAACTCCCCTTGGCGGCTGCTGTTTGACATTGCACATTGTTACTTAGTTTGAAGTCTATGATTATTCCCAAATCCTTCTCCTGCTTGGATTTCCCTAACTCCGTAACATTTAGGGTATAAATTACTTGTGTGTTCTTCACTCCAAAGTGCATAACTTTGCATTTATCTAGATTAAATCTCATCTGCCATTTAAGTGCCCAGTCCCCCAATTTATCTAAATCCCTCTGCAGCAAAGTAACATCCTGCACACATTGTATTACTTTTCCTAGTTTTGTGTCATCTGCAAACACTGATACATGACTTTCAATGCCTATCTCAAGGTCATTTATAAATAAATTGAATAGTATTGGTCCTATAACAGACCCCTGAGGGACACCGCTTACCACTGGTGTCCATCTTGAAAATGTACCATTTATGACCACTCTCTGTACCCTATCTTTTAGCCAGTTTTCTATCCAAGAACAAGTATTTTCATCTAGACCAATTTTTCTCAATTTAAATAGTAACCTTTTGTGTGGAACTGTGTCGAAAGCTTTGGCAAAATCTAAGTAAATCACATCCACTGCGACCCCCTGATCTATACTTCTACTTACTTCCTCATAGAACGTAATTAGGTTAGTCTGACATGATCTGTGTTTCATGAAACCATGCTGATTTTTGCCAATTACATTATACCTCCCAATAAATTCCTGAATATTATCCCTTAGTAACCCCTCAAATACTTTCCCAGCCACAGATGTTAAGCTCACAGGTCTATAATTCCCAGGCACAAATTTTAAACCTTTCTTAAATATAGGGACCACGTCAGCTTTTCTCCAATCCTCTGGTACTATTCCTGAAAGAAACAGAGGTTTACATATTTCAACACATAGCTCTCTCAGTACTCGCAGGTGAATTCCATCTGGCCCTGGGGCTTTATTCACATTCACATTGTTTAATTTCTGCAAAACCTTGTCCTGAGTCAACCAGTCACTTTGTATTAGTAAGTTTTTATTAATGAATTTCATGTCTCCTGTTATAGGTTTCTCTTTGATAAATACTGAAGAAAAATAATCATTTAAAATTTCTGCTTTATCCTGATCTTCAGTTAACAATAACCCTGACTCAGATTTTAGTGAACCTACATTTTCACTCTTGGGTTTTTTAGAATTTATGTACCTAAAGAATCTTTTAGGGTTGGTCTTGCTCTCTTTGGCTATTTCTTTTTCATTTTCTAGTTTAGCCCATCTAATCGCATTTTTACATGCTTTATTGGCTGCCCTATATGCTTTATAGGATGCCTCAGATTTATCAAATTTAAAAGCTTTAAATGCCTTCTTTTTATTTTTCATTTCCTTAGTTACCTTCCTACTAAGCCACATTGGTTTCAGTCTGTTTCTTTTATATTTATTAACCAGTGTAATATATTGTGACGTGTACTTTTCTAGTGTTAGTTTAAAGATACTCCACTTATCCTCAGTGTTTTTTCCGTGAAAGAGTTTCTGCCAGTCAATGACATTGAGCGCTTCCTTTATTTTAATAAAGTTGGCCTTTTTAAAATTATATGTTTTAGCATGCCCCTTATGAATGTGTTTTTTTGAGTTTATTTCAAAAGTCACCATATTATGGTCACAGTTTCCCAATTGTTCCTTTACATTAATATTTGAGAAAAGATCCACATTATTTGTTATAACCAGGTCCAGACAGTTATCCTCTCTAGTTGGTGTTTCTACCAGTTGTGACATGAAGGTATCATTTAAAATGTTCAGAAACCAGATTCCCTTTGCTGAATTACTAGTCCCACTATCCCAATTAATGTCCGGGTAATTAAAATCTCCAATAATTAAAGTGCTACCATGATCTGCAGCCCTCCTAATTTGCTCTAACAGTTGTTCTTCCTCATCATTATCTATATTAGGTGGTTTATAGCATATGCCAACCAATAGTTGACTTCCCTGTTTATTCCCCAACGAAATATTTACCCATAAGGATTCCACATTTCCCTCATCGCTTTCCAGTTGTGTAATATTAGGCTTTAAATCCTGATTTACATATAAACACACTCCACCCCCTTTCTTATGTTTCCTATCCTTTCTAAACAATGTATAACCGTTTAAGTTTACAGCCCAGTCATGCGTTTCGTCCCACCACGTTTCTGTTATTCCTATAATGTCGTATTGCTTAGTGTATGCTATTACCTCTAGTTCCCCCATCTTGTTATTGAGGCTCCTTGCATTAGCAAGCAAACATTTAATGTTGTCTCTACCCACACATGCTGAATGCGACTTTACATTACATACCTCCACTGTTCTGACATTACCCATCCCCCCGGCTCCACACCCCTTAGTCTGAACTGAAACCCTTCCGCTATCTGCTCTGTCTCCATTTTGTAAGATACTGTATCCCTCCCCCCCTTCCACTAGTTTAAAGTCTCCTCCAACCTTTTACCCATCCTCTCCCCTAGCACAGCAGACCCTCTTCCATTCAGGTGCAATCTATCACGACTATACAGATTGTACCCCAGTGCAAAATGAGCCAAGTGCTCTAAAAACCCAAAGACCTCCTTCCTGCACCAAGCTTTAAGCCACGCATTGACCTCCCTGATCTCCCGCTGCCTTTCCACTGTAGCACGTGGCACAGGTAGGATCTCAGAAAATACTACCTTGGAGGACCTCTTCTTCAGTTTACTTCCTAATTCCCTGAAATCATTCTTCAGGTCCTTCCATCTTCCTCTTACTTTGTCATTGGTACCAATATGGACCATGACAGCTGGGTCATCTCCAGCCCCTCCCAATAATCTATCAACTCTGTCAACCACATACCTAACACGGGCACCCGGCAGACAGCAAACTGTCCGGTTAAGGCGATCAGAGCGACAGATTACCCTGTCTACTCTCTTAATAATAGAGTCCCCTACCACCACAACCTGTCTAGGCTTACTTGCCCTCTTTATCCCTCCCTTACTTGGTGGGCTGATCCCCCTGCTGTTAGAGGGAGCAGCCTCCTCCAGTACTGCTACACCTGAGCTGATTCACCCAACATCTTCGCTCAAAGGGGCAAATCTGTTGGTGTGCGCAAGATCAGGACTAGCCAACCTTTCCCTCTTCCCTGCCCCCCTGCTACTACGTGTCACTGACACCCAGCTACCAACCTGTTCCCTGGTTAACTCCACTCCTCCCACACCCCTAGATTCCTCAACTATACTCTGCTCCGTGAGAAGCAGGCTCCTTTCAAGATTGTCAATCTGCCTCAGCGTTACGATTTGCCCTTCCAGATCTCCAATATGAGCTTCCAGAAGAGCTACACGTTCACACTTGCTACAGAGATATGGACCCTGGAAGGATTCCTCCAGACATGCATACATGCAGCAGGATGTGCACTGGGTCAAACCTTCAAGCTTGCTAACACTCATACCCACAACAAGAGAACAAATATATATCACAATTTGTACCTGTTATTTGAATTCCTGTTTTTAACTCTACTTGAAAATAGCCCACTTAGGAAGTAGACCACTGACAAGCCCTTGTGAGCAAGCTCAGTGAGCTGCCATTGAGTTTATGTAGCCATACAAGTGAAATCACCTGACAGGCTACACGCCCCCAATTAACAAGCCACCAGCCACTCAGGGAAAAAAAAAAGCACAACAGAAAAAAAACAGCAGAAAAAAAACAAAACAAAGAAATTAAACAAATTGATAAATAAACCAGAGGTTTCTCTCCCTCTAGAGATACAAACCACAGACCAGTACAGGTAGAATTCCTGTTTTTAACTCCACTTGAAAATAGCCCACTTAGGAAGTAGACCACTGACAAGCCCTTGTGAGCAAGCTCAGTGAGCTGCCATTGAGTAGGGATGTGCGTTTCGGGTTTCGGAATCTCGGAATTTTCACGAAATTTCCCGATTCGTGTTTTCGGATGCGGCCGAATTTCCGAAAAATTTTAGATCCGAAAAGTTCAGATCCAAAATGTTTTCCGAGCCGAAACGAAATATTTTCGGATTTTTCGAATGGGCTTGAAATGTGTCAAACGAGGAGAACAGATGTTCCGAAAAACGAAAATTTTCCGAAAAACGAAAATTTTCTGAAAAACGAAAATTTTGTAAAAACGAAAATTTTCTGAAAAACGAAAATTTTTCGAAAAAACGAAAAGTCGATACAAAAAACGGGCAAAATGACACGAAAAATACGAAAAACGGTCGATATCCCGAAAAATTTGCAATTCCGAAAAACGAAAATTTCCGAAATTACGAAAAGTCGATACACAAACCGAGCACAGTGACACGAAAATACGAAAAATGGTCGAAATTCCGAAAAAAAAATGTACCCGAAAAACGGGCCGAACCGAATCGAATCGAAACCGAAATCGGTCGAAACGAGCCGAATCGAAAAGTTTAAAAATCCGAAAAATCGAACCGAATCGAACCGAAAAAAAAATCGGTGCACAAGCCTACCATTGAGTTTATGTCCTTTTTACAGTTTCAGCTCCAGGTCATTTTATTTTTAAAATCCCCCCTACTGAGGGCAAACAGAGACCCCAAAAAAGATGCAGGGTGTGTTTCAAGAGGGGGCAGAGGAGAGACACAACCTTTTACTGCCCAGAATGCCCTGGACAACCCGGTCTGTGTCTTGGGGACTGTTTCAAGGTATATCACGCTGTGCGTGATCTGTGATTTTTTTTCCTTTCTATTTTTTCTTACAGTCTAGTTAGTTCAGTTTATTTTTTTTTCTTTTACTGCACCAGACTTTTACATTTTATTCCTACATTTTTATGTTCTACAATTGGTGCTGTATTTTGCCAAAATCTTGGCAAACCTATGCATGGGGGGCATGGGTGTACTCAGGAGGCCTTGCAGAAAACAACCTGGAGAGTTTTCATGCAGTAACCGACAACAGTGTCTCCTAAATCACAGTCCAAATCTAATGTGGGCGTAAAAATCTGAAAATCAAAAAATTACCGCCACACACCTTCTCAAATGTTTTGGGCTAAAACCGTTGCATCCATGGTATCAAAGCACTCCATATGCAATACCTTGGGGTTTCAACATTTCAATATAAACACTTTTCAATAATTCAAACTGGGGTATGCGGTAGACCCAAACGAAAGATAGGCCTATCTGAAGAAATAATCTCAATTTCAACTCCAATGACAAAGTCATAAAAATTGTTTTTGAACCTTCCCAAAATCCTGGCAAACCTATGCATGGGGGGCATGGGTGTACTCAGGAGACCTTGCAGAAAATAACTAATAATAAAGAGATTTCATGCAGTAACCGACAACGGTGTCTCCTAAATCACAGTCCAAAACTAATGTAGGTGTAAAAATGAAAACTGACCACCAAACAGTATCCAAAGTGACTACCTGAAAGTCTGACAAAGAGCTAGTGCATGGAAAGTGTTAAAATACAACTCTTTGAAGTACCCTAGGGTGTGCCCTTTCTAAAAATATATGGTTTGATGGGGGTAAATTACTTTGGCCGGCTTCAAAAATGTCCCAAATAGGACATGGGTACATGATGACAAAATGTGAAAATTCTAAGTTGGAAAACCGAAATGCGCACCACCCAAATAAGGCCTATTAGCCCCCAAATGACCCGACATACCTATACATGGGTGGTATCAATTTACTCAGAAGATGTTGCTGAACATATTTTGGGGTGTTTTTTGGCAGTAAACCTTAACCCTTTCGCTGCTGAGGCTTTTCCCGCCCCGTGCTGAGGTCATTTTTTACCTGTTTTGCGCATCATGTTTAAACCTGTTTTGAAGGCTTATTTTAGTATATGACATCGACATATTATATATCGTTCTTTCCGTCAGACTCGGTAGATTCATAATATGTCATTATTATATGTATACGTTATGTCATGTTTGTATATTATAACAAAAAATGCAATAAAATATGTATTTTCAATAATTTACAGCGTGTAAAGTGTTTTTTTCCACATTTTAACATGCGAGCAATTGCGGTTATATTTTGTATGGGGTGCGCTTGTTAAAAAAATTAGAGATGGGGTCTCGTTACATTTCTTTTTGGGGAAAATGACACCATTTTTAACAAACGCACCGCATACAAAAATCGTTAATGCAGCATCATTGTTCACATTATAATTGAAATGGGAACAATATTGCTGCATTAACAAAACAAAAAAAAACAAAAAAAAGTGTTTATTTTTTTTTTTTAATTTTTTTTTAATTTTTTTTTATTTTTATTTTTATTTTTTATTTTTTTTTTACATTTTTTTTTTACTTTCATGTTTGGTATCGTTGGAACGGCCATGCTCTGGCCGATCCAACGATATCAAAATTTAACCCCTAACTGCCACGGATCGGGAGATAGGGAGTTCATTGGAACTCCCTATCTCCACAGTTCGTGGCAGTTAGGGGTTAATGCTAGGACTGGCGTCATCGTGCTGCGCACGATGACGCCAGTCCTCTGGGGGAGTTCCCGGAAGCTTGGCCGACATCCAAGATGTCGGCCAGCTCCCGGGAAGGATCGCAAATCGGCGCTTTTCAGCGCCGATTTGCGATCCAGCTCCCCAGGGGTTAATGCCAGGCATCATTTGGAAGGGCAGGCTGTGCCCTTCCAAATGATGCCTGGGTTAAGCCCCTGTGAGCCGCCGATCGGGAGGGAGAGAGGTCCGAAGGACCTCCCCCCTCCCTTTCAGGCGCCTCCTCCGCACATGCGGGGGGGGCGCCTGAATTATGTGTCATCGCGGGGGCGCGATGACACATAATAATGGCGGCCACTGCTCCGGATGCCGGGCTGACATCCAGGATGTCAGCCCGCACCGGAGGGGCCAGCGATCGGCCGGAACCCGGCCGAACGCTGACCCCAATGCGAGGACGCGCTCAGCGCGTCCTCCGCATACCAGGGGCAATGCTGAGGACGCGCTGAGCGCGTCCTTAGCATTGAAGTGGTTAAAGTTCACAGTACATGTACTCTTAAATTGCATTAAAAAAAATAAACAAAAAAGTTTTTTTTCTCAAACTTTGGCAAAAATTTGTGGTAAAATGGTTGCATGGAAAGAGTCAAAATACCCCAAGTTTAATACCATGATTTGTATATGTGGAGGGTTATTCAGGAATTAGTGACAGATATCAGTATTACAATGTCACTATCACTAGTTTTGAAAATAAACCCTTTGGAAATGGCAAAGTGCTACTTGCACTTATTGTTGCATAAAATAAGGAAAAAAAGCGAGGAATATGTAAACATTGGGTATTGCTAAACTCAGGAATAAATTTAGAAACTACAAAGGGTAACTTTTTTTGGGACGATTGTTGATACATAAGAAATTTTGGGGGTCAAAGTTCGAAAAAGTGGTGTTGTTTAAATTTTTTGTCATATTTCACAATTTTTATAGTAAATTATATGAAATGATGAAAAAAATGGTATCTTTATAAAGTCCATTTAATGACGAGAAAAACACTGCATAAACGAGTAAGAGGAAAATTTGACCTAAACACAAACATCGCAGAAACGTAAAAACAGCAGAGGTCACTAAAGGACGGATTTGTGTAAAACGGCCCGGTCACTAAGGGGTTAAATGTTTTTTCAATTTTCCTTAACAGACCTTTTTATTATCATTCATAGGATCTTATATGAAAATTCCAGACATTTTCATTGTGTAGTTTTTTTGCAAACAGCATTTAAAATTTCAATCTTTCAAGTGTACTGTTTTTGGGTTTTTTCACCATGTCCGTCTGCTTGTCGGGTTTTTCCGGCGGCTGCTCTGAGTCTGCGCTGTGATCGGCGCCTAGTCAAGTTTTTCCGGTGTGTTCAGTAGGGTTTTTACAGCGGTTTCTGCGGGTTTTCGGTGAGTGTCCGGTGAGTATTCAGTGAGTGCTCGGCTAGTGTTCTGTGGGTTTGTGGCTAGTATTTCCTGCTCTACGGGGGCCCTGTGGTGCTTGCTGAATACACCGCAGGGTCGGCGAACTAGAATCGCAGAATCGCCCCAAAGTGCGGGGAACGAAAGGTCATCGAACGTGCAGTGACTTTTTGGATCTCTCTGAATAACCCGGTATGAGTTCAATTTAACACCCACCAACTGCTACAGTGAACCCGAAAGTTCAAATGTGAGCAACCAAATCCTTATTCTGAGTGGGATATTAATGCCAAAAGGCAGGGTGATTATTGTGGATCCATCTGCAAGCATTAACAATCTACTTGTTAATTTCTATCGAGCGGTGCTTATCATTATTATTACTAGTTTATTTGTACTGCACCTTCATATTCAGCTGGGTAGTACAGGTGTCATGATATGAGTTAAAAGGGACCATTCCTTAGGGAGGTGTGTGGTTACAAAAGGAAGTGAGGTGTAGTGCATGGATAGATGAGGGCAAAAACAAGTGAATTGGAGGACGTGGATTAAAAAACATATGGCTTTGCATTGTGGTGAGAGTTATTAAATTCTCTAAATAGGTAGGTTTCAAGGTAGGATTAGCAGCAGTGCTGTCAAAATCATGCCCCTCCCCCCCGCCAGTTGTTTATCCTTACAGTTCCCAGAACTCTTTTCGTGCAGTATATGGCCAGGGAATCATGAGATTTGTAGTTCAGAAACATCTGGAGGGAGTCTGGCAGCCCTGATTTAAAGCTTTGAAAGGTACAGTCGTGGCCGAAATTGTTGACACCCCAGACATTTTTCCAGAAAATCAAGTATTTCTCACAGAAAAGTAATGCAGTAACACATGTTTTGCTTTACACATGTTTATTCCCTTTGTGTGTATTGGAACAAAACAAAAAAGGGAGGAAAAAAAGCAAATTGGACATAATGTCACACAAAACTCCAACTCCAGCTGCCGAATGACAAGCAGTTCAAAACCCCTCATTATTTTCAGAGCAGCCAGAAAATAAATGGTTAATCTCAAATCCTACTGGGATTTAGCTGTGGCAAAATCTTTTTTAATCAGGAAAAAAGACTAATAAATAGAAATAAAACTCTGATGCTCCTGTCAAGAGGAAAGCATGATCCCAATGTTTCCACTTCCTGCTGTGGGAAGGACACTGGGTTTATCCAGTATGCTGATGTTCTTCCACTGGACATGCACATGTCTCTGCAAACCGTTGATTATTATCCATCTATTTTTTTTACCAAATTTGAAAAGAAGATATTAATCAGTGCTGTTGATACCAAAAACAACCAGGGAGTTAAACTGAGAGTACAATCTGAAGACCATTTAATTTCAAACCCTTGGCAAGTATAAGAGTTTTGTGATTTGTGTTAAAACATAAAAATAAACTAATAATCTTGAACTCAGTCCACAAGACAAGCACACAAATACATCTCTGCTGATTCAGCTACCCTTTAAAGGAAATGGGCCAGTTCTCCAAACTAATACATAAAGGCATAAATAAAAAAGGCATAAGAAAAAGTATAGCAAAGGATGAACCAGTAAGCTGCCCTTTCCCAGGTGTTTTTTAGGATTCTCATTCTCCTTAAAATCCTTGAACACAGTCTTTGGCTCCAGTTGAAACTCATAATTATTCACACAATATTGCAAAACAGCACTATACTATTTTTTTCTGGGTGGTCTTTTCTGTGTTTTTTTACGAGGAAAGAAAATGGGGGGAGAAAAAGACACAAAAATTAACAAGAGGTGGTAGGGATAACCTGACTACATAGAAGATCCTGTTAGCGCTGTCAAAAGCCATATTGCAACACTGTAAAGAGTGCAAATGATTTCAATATGAAATTTGTTATGCCCTGACCTACTATACCATGATTTGTGTGTTTCTTTTGGGGTTTTTTACTAATAATTCAAAGGTTAATAATTTCTGCAGGTTTATTTGTCATTCTATCACAATACCCCCTTCTGAGTGAAATTTTATTGGTAAAGAATAAACTGTCTCCTTTATAGCATGGGGTATATTCTTAATGTAAGTACTTTTCTTAATGTAAGTCATAAGGAGGGTGAAATATTCTTCCTAGAATATAACTCACTCAACCTTTCTAATCTGCAAAAAATTTCTACAGACTCATATCTTTAGGCTGCGCAAAACATGACATGTGAAAAGAGGGTCTAATTGTTGACAGTGTCATTCAATAGTTATAAAATTGTAAAGCATGCAGGCTACTTAAGAAAAGACAAGTGCAAAGCCTTCGGTTATATGCAGTATAGAAACAGCAATATCGACAAACATTGTCTTACTGGCGCAATACACAGATTGTCATATAAATGAAAATACGTGTTAATTATTGATCCTGTTTCATTATCAGGTCTATTCAAAGAGGGGAAAGGGGAAACTCAGGAGAATGACTGGAGAAGTGAAAATTCTAGGTCAAAATAGCCAAACCAGAAAAATTCTCCCATTTACCTCACTTTCCAAATCGGCTATTTGGTCTAGATTGTTCTCTTCACCTGCCAGTTCTCCTGGTTTTCACCTTTCTCTGAATAACCCTGAAAGGGTCCATGCACATGTATACGCAATATAAATTATGTATATATCTGTATAGTACTTATATCAATCAACAAAGTCCTTCCAAGATTCTCATTGCTGGTGGGTACTCCAAGGATCTCGAAAAAAAAGAACAGAAAAAACAAATAGTGCAATATAGCTGTGCGAATATGGTGGAAAATATATGAGAGAAAAAACGTCCGTGCTAGAGTCACATGGTGTAGAGCCCAAAAGACAAGCTCTGGTTGTACATACATCTGGACAAATACAGGGTGATGTAGCCCCTTCAGCAGGATAATCACAATGTCCTCTGAATTAGAGAAATGAGACGGCACTCCCACAGACTTCAAAGATACAGAAACAGGAGGCGGCGCTCCCATAGCATAACCTGCAGATGCGCCTCCTCCTGTTTATGTATCTTTGAACTCTGTGGGGGCTCCGTCTCCATTTCTCATATTCAGAGGACATTTTCACACAGCAATATTGCACTATTTTTTTTTTCTGTTTTCTGTTTTTTTTTTTCCGAGATCCTCAGAGTACTCACCAGGAAAAGAGGATCTTGGAAGGAGTTTGTTGATTGATATAAGTACTATACAGATATATATATATATATATATATATATATATATATATTATATATATATATACAGTTGTGTTCAAAATTATTCAACCCCCACTGAAATTGAGTGTTTTGGCCAGTTTGACATTGATTTTGATCATTCAGTCATCTTGCTTACAATTAAATCAAAGAGCCTCGTGTAGGTCAGACAAATATAACATAACATTTATAATGAAATAACCACAAATGGCTTTTCTGTGCTCATATCATTATCAGTTTTATTCAACCCCCAAGTGACATTCAATCTTAGTACTTAGTACAACATCCTTTTACAGTTATAACAGCTTTTTAAGGTGAAGCATAGCTTGACACAAGTGTCTTGCAGCGATCTACGGGTATCTTCGCCCATTCGTCATGGGCAAAAGCCTCCAGTTCAGTCACATTCTTAGGCTTGCGCACTGCAACTGCTTTCTTTAAGTCCCACCAGAGGTTCTCAATCGGATTTAAGTCAGGTGACTGCGATGGCCACTCCAAAATGTTCCAGCCTTTAATCTGCAACCATGCTCTAGTGGACTTGGAGGTATGCTTGGGATCATTGTCCTGTTGAAAGGTCCAAAGTCTCCCAAGCCTCAGGTTTGTGATGGACTGTATCACATTGTCATCCAATATCTCCTGGTACTGAAGAGAATTCATGGTACCTTGCACACGCTGAAGCTTCCCTGTACCTGCAGAAGCAAAACAGCCCCAAAGCATGATTGACCCCCCGCCATGCTTCACAGTAGGCAAGGTGTTCTTTTCTTCATAGGCCTTGTTCTTCCTCCTCCAAACATAGCGTTGATCCATGGGCCCAAACAGTTCTAATTTTGTTTCATCAGTCCACAGAACACTTCTGTGGTTTGTCCACATGACGTTTGGCATACTGCAGTTGACTCTTCTTTTTCTTTGGAGACAGCAAGGGGGTGCGCCTGGGAGTTCTGGCATGGAGGCCTTCATTACGCAGTGTGCGCCGTATTGTCTGAGCTGAAACTTCAGTACCCACATCTGACAAATCTTTTCTCAGTTCCTCAGCAGTCACACGGGGACTTTTCTCCACTCTACGCTTCAGGTAGCGCACAGCAGTCGAAGTCAGCATCTTCTTTCTGCCACGACCAGGTAGCGTTTCAACAGTGCCCTTTGCCTTGAATTTGCGAATGATGCTTCCTATGGTCTCTCTTGGTATGTTTAACATCTATGCAATCTTCTTACAGCCATTGCCCTTCCTGTGAAGAGTAATCACCTCTTCTCTTGTCTTCCTGGACCATTCTCTTGACTTCACCATGTTTGTAACCACACCAGTAAATGTCTAGAAGGAGCTGAGTATCACAGTCATTTTAGAGCTGCCTAATTGGTGCTTATTATGCTTTATTGCTGCTCCGTGACATCCACAGGTGTTTTCAATACCTGATTGAAAACACTTGAATGAACCTCTGTTCTTCAGAGTGGTAGTCTTTAAGGGGTTGAATAATTGTGTCAATGAAGAATTCACAAAAGAAACATTTACTACTGTATTACAAAACCAATTGATGTCATTTTAGTTGCATATGGTTCTTTAAAAAGTCCTTGTAGGATTTCATTCTGAATACAATTACAAATGTACACTAAATTCCCTAAAACCCTTTACAGCATTGGGGGTTGAATAATTTTGAACACAACTGTATATACTTTGTATTGCACATGCATTTGTGCATTTATCAAACAGAATCACTAATTAACACACATTTTCATTTATATGATAATATGTGATTTGATAATTTATTTGATAATCTGTTTATTGTGCCATTATTTTAGACAATTTTTGTTGATATCATATCTGCAGGCTCTCTGCTCAGAATTTAAGCTAAAGATCATGATACATGTTAAATTTAAAGGGAAAGGGTACAATGTATCATAGCATTGACTAGTGTATTTAGCCACATACTGTATCTCCATAACATAGGGCGCAGGGGTGAGAGGAATGCAAGGAATGCACAAGATGTGTCCTATACATCCTTAGCACTGAAAAGGTTAATATGTAGGTGAATAACTCACTACATAGCATGAAGTCATACACAACTGTGTCCATTGATCTAAAAAAAGATCAGCATAGCAGTTGTTTTATTCACAAGACTACTTGAACTATTTATTTCCATTAATACAAAATCTTACAGTTGGGAAAAAAGAACCTTGAGTTCCATTGGGACATATCTCAATTTAATAATCAAATGTAAATGCGAGCTTTGGATAACTAAAAGTCTATATGCTTTGATACAGAATCAGTCAGTTTGGTAAAGAGTTCCGCAAAAAACAGACATTACTATATAACTCAGCTTTTCACATGGCCAAGTGCATATGAGCTTGTGATACTAATACTAAAGGAAAGGGAATGTCATTTTTACAGCTTAATCTAATTGTTTAAAACCACTAATCTGATTGCCTTTGACCTATTTACATTGATAGTTATTAAACAGCAAAGGTGGGTTGTACACCATGACAGCGTAAAAACATATTCAGAATAGGCAGTTTATGTTGAAATAAATTTTCAAAAAAAATAAATTAATTATTATCTATTTTGCCTGTTGCAACCTATACTGGATTGCATTGAACACGCTTAAAATAGTTCTGCAATTTTTGTACATTTTTATGGAATATTATTAGAATTCATAATAATAAAATTATATGTAGCAAAGTAGCAAGTCTTGTAATCCGATGTAGAAACCCACATTACCTCGGAGTTCATATTTTCAATAGCTTTTGCCTAGTGGGGGCTATATTTTATGTTTTCAATCAACAACTTGCACAGGGTTGAGTCAAGGGCTTAATCACTTTTAATATAATAAAGCGGCACTTCAAGATATTATTAACCTCATCTGTCTAGATTTGGAACTAATAGACCATTGTGTGTGCATTGTCTTTATCCCTGCCAGATATGTACATATTTATTTAACCACTCTTCATGGGGAATATTTTCTAAGGGAAAGCCAGCAGTAACCTTCAAGTGTGCGGGCATAGGTTAGCAGGGCACTAATTAAATGTCAGTCGTGACAGATTAAAATTATGAAATTTAAAATCACAGTGGAGCTCTTTGTCATTGTCAAATTAGGAACTGATGTGATGAGGAGTAGGGGAATGAATGGTTTAATGGATTGAAAGGAAATCTGAGTTAGCAGTAAGCTTTTCTTATTCAGATCAGACTTTAGCTTACAACCCAAGAATCTAAGTTCAATTTCACATTTAGAAACAGGTGCAGAATTTGAATGCAATAGTTCAGAAGATATTTTATTGTATATTTTTGCAAGTCTCTGAGCACTTTGGTTTTCGTTCAATTAAATGTCACTTTTTCCTTGACGATGCATGGAATGCAAAGATCTTGACAGATGTATATGCACATATTATAATATAGTAATTAATCTGCCATTGTCTGAAAGGCTTCAGAAACGTGTTTCATTGTATTGTATAAACATGTCTAGATCAAAAGCATAGCCGACTACCGTCTGCTTTTGAGGACCAGCAGACTATTATGTGGAAACTACTCCTGGATTATGAAAATATCATGTTTTCTAAGTGAGTTATCAATGGGGTTTGTAGTTGCTAAATAGAAACCCAATTCTGATATTTGTAAACAAATCACATTAATCTCCATCTGGCTTGTTGCATTTGCAAAATTTTTTTTTTCCTTATGTCACTACCTCCTTGTAATTATGGTAAGTAATCTTACTACTTGTTTCTAATTAATCCATTTTTGAAATTGTGATGTTTAGGCATCCTATGTACAAGGGGCCCAGTCACCTGGTGTGAGCTAAAACGCCAACGCTACATGAAAAATCTAGCGCGAGCTGCTAAAATGTAGTGCCGGACGACCTACCAACAGATCGCCTTGTTCGTAGTTGTCAGTGTACAAGATTCATTAGCGCATGCTAAGGAAACACTAAGACCTGTGCTGAGACCCAGCGCTAACGTGGTTGTGTACAGGATAGAACTATTTTTTTCTAGTGCAGAGTGCCGGGCCATACCTATCCTCTGCCCTCACAAGCTTGTATGAGTATGAACACATCCAGCAAGGAGCCCACACCCCGGCATTACTAAAATCCTCCAGGGTGGTCGTTTCATCCATGTTTATATGCACACACATATTAATTAAGGCTGATGGGCATTGCATGATAAATGCCACCCAACAGCATGTCGAATCATTACACTGCATTTAATAGATCCAAAAGGAAGATCAGGTGAGCCACAATAATTTCCCTGCTGCAGCATATAAATAATACAAGTTTCAGGGCAAGACTTATCCATGTGTCCCTTTAAACATGGTCCTAACCCTAATACTCAACCACTTACATACTATGAATGACTCCCAGCTTAAAATGTGTAAAATGAGGAAATATATTAGATTTAGGATATATGTGGATAAAGAATGCATATATATCATAATAGAGCCTACTGCAACATAAGCGACATTGCTGATCAGATCCATTACAATGGTGTATGGGGCCAAGATAACACCTGTGCTGCATTCCTTTCAATAGCCTGTTAATTTGGTGTAAGGACCTTTTTATTTATTTATTTATGTTAAATTTTTTTCCATTCTGTCAGTTAAAACCAGGGTTGAGCAGTAGGTAATTTTTTTCGATTTGCGTCCACGTAGAAATTAGCACGGGACCAAACGATCTGTTGGTTACAATAGAGCAAGTGATCTCTAACGCTCCCTATGGTAAGTATAGGATGTGGTAAGTATGCGCTATGAATCACAAATTGCCACGTGCTAAGTGATTTTCTCTGTTTGTAGAGAGAGGCAAACGATCTGTTGGTCTGGCTCTAGACTGAATTTACCTGTCACTAACGTGAAAACATGCTGACGCTAGGTTTAGCTCACACCAGGTGATATTGCCCAAGGTTTGAATCTGAAACGCTACTATTTTTTAGATTACGGTCTGCAGAAGCAGATTTTGGTTTATCATTTCAACAATGAATTAGCAGACCTTGTTTTGGGATCTTTTTTCTTCTTTTTCCACTCTTTCCACCAGAAGCCAATATTGCTTTGGATATTTACCTGACCTGTTCTCTGATACAATGGGAAATCGACCCCCATTTGTTAGATAGGATACATCTATGTTTGGAACCGTATCTGGGCCCTGCGACTGCTGGTATCTTGGCTCCCCTGCTGCTTGGCCTCTTTTCTGATATTGGAGACGCAGAAATGAGACACACACACAATGTGATTTCAAAACTGCGCACCCACTTGCAGCTTGCACATATCTTTTATTGAAACAACAAGATAAGGGGAGGGGTCGTTACATAAATAGACGTTTCACAGGAATGTATGTTGGTAAGTTTCTTAGCCTTGTCTATAGTAGTTCTTGGGACATTTTTTATTTGTAAGTGATGTGCAGCAAGAACAAGGCCAAGCAGCTGCTTATTACAACAGCCTTGCTGAAAGCACTTTCTCGAAGGCAGAGGTATTAACTCTTTACTAACACTCCTTACATTCTCCATTAAGCTTATCCATGTGTGACAGGAAGCGGGGCATGATGCTAAATGGGATTATAAATAGAGGTATGTAAAGCCAATACTTTTAAACTACATCCCTCCCTTCTGCTAAAACCCCAGGGAAATGATATATGTATATCAGTGTGGGTACTGTAGCTGGGTATGCTGGGAGTTGTAGTCTGGGTCCCTTTGCTGGGATAATGGAGTGAAGGGTGGGCAATTATCCCAGCAGCCTGAATCACAGGTATGGCCTTTCAGCTTGCTCAGCCTTAAGAAAGGGGAATCTGATAGTGAGAGACAGAGAGTGCTCAGCTAGGGGAGGGAGCTTAAGGAAAAAGTTTTGTGATTGACGTGTATCAGTGATTTGCTGTGTACCACTGACTGTCATGTACCGATACTGCTGTCCATTGAGAAAATAAAAATCTGACAAATATTGAAGTTTCGGTGTTGCTGTATTTTGGCGCATTAGTAGATGTGTCTAAATATGGACTCCTGTCACACATGCCCACAGGAACGCAGGAAAAAAACATCCATGACATGATCTCATGTAAAAATCTCTGGAGCCAATTATCTTAATTTTCCTGGATAAGACTACTTAGATATATATCCTTGATTCTTGGGGTGTAACAAAACAGGTTTACCCTACTCCAAATTGAATATAAGAACCATTACTGATCGTAGGCTACCACAGTTATTACAAGTCATTTGCTAATAACCTAAAGTGGTAATAAATCTATTGGTAATAATATTGCTAGTGTAGGATCATATTGTTTAATATTCTTCTGTTAGGGCAATTGCTCACAAAACATATCACGTAAAAGCTAAGAATTTGGTATTCAACTATACAAAAATATTGGGCACAAAAGTACAGTAACTGCAGAAAAATATATTTTGAGCAAGTGAGAAAATGCATCCCTTCACATCTGGAATTAAACTAAACTTCAATATCTAAAAAAAATTGGTGTCTGCACCAGTAAAATTTGACATATAATATTTACAACAAAACTTGAAATGATATCATCCATGACGCACTCTACATTGTGAATAGAATATGAAAAAAATCATTAGTTATATTCCCATTATGTGACAGTCTGTACCATTGTAATATAGCATACATAAAAAAGCACAAAAAATTTCTAAAAAGCATAAACTAAGCACCAAAATAACCACAGAGCGTATCCCAATCAATATTGCATTCTCTAGTTGCTCACACTCGCTTTTTGCTCCCACGATAATCACATAAAGTAATGATCTTGCGATAATCTCCTGAGAGTGTGTACATCACATGAAGCTGGGTCCCAGAAATTGATTTGTGGACTCGAACTTTGGTAACTTGGCCACCAGATGAGAAAAATACATCAAATACAAAAAAAGAGGAAAGAAACCAACAGTAAGTGAAATATTTAATACAAACACTGACTAAAATATTTTAAAACTTACATAAAAGTGCAGTGAGCAAACAGTTTGGTGTCACCCACAACATTGAGTCCACATTCTCTGTTCCTGTATGGTGTTTCCTTGTCTAGACTTGACCGTCCTTCCAGGCAAGCTGATAGTGCTACTCTAGTATGTTGCTGACGCATTTGTCTCCACAAATCTTTTCTCAAAGTATATACATATAAATAATCAGTGTTAAGAAATCAGTCTGTCTATGGGTGCATAAAGGGGGGGGAACAAGACTGGATTATAAAATAATAACGTTTGGCAGAGTGTGTGACAGCTGTGAGCAGACACGCTACCCTACAGTAAACACAAAATAATGCACTCAGAAAAACCAAGGTCATGGAGCAGAGAAGGCAGGATCATAGACGAGGGAAAAGCCAAAAGTCAAAAACCAGAAGTTTGAAATACAGAATAGCCAGGAACACACTGAGGGGCAGCAAATCCACAATAGAGCCAAGATAGAAGCCATAAGTCAATATTTAAAACCCTATGAGGCTTCTGATTGGCTGTTGTGTGAGTGTGCATCTGAAGGAGCACACTTCGTGAAGTACTGGCAAAGGGGTATTAACAGAAACTTCTGGCTTGTGTATCGGAATGCTTCAGGAAAATTTTGGAAATACCCGTACAGACACATCGGAAGAATCTGAATCAAAAAAGCCTGAAAGCAATGTAGGCCCTGATAGCATGAGTATCCATTAAAGGAAGTCACACTGAACCCCTTATTTAAACACTGGATATTAAATAAGCTTTCTCAGTAGCCATAGTCATTGTGATGCAGACTATGGGAGATGCAATGTATGTTAATTAAGACAATAACGTAAGCAATAATAAATGCATCATTAACATTGATTAAGAGAACAAAACAGACAAATACAAAATACCAAACTATTGAAAAAAATATACACACGGTATTGCATTCTCTTATCATATTGCAGAGTTGATCAAAAATTAGCTTTTTCAGGCTCATATATAAAAAGTATAGGAGGTGTTATTGCACGGTAGCCAGCTGCTAAATCTGAGCAAAGCTTCTGGCAAGGTTGTTATAGTGGTTCAAGCTATTAATTTACTGACTACAGCTGTTATATATGATGGCTCTGACCTTACATTATCGGCAGGCCTGGAATAGAGCCCTTTGGTTTACCAAAATATATTTTTCCATAGTCAAAAACTTACAAATGCCATGTAAAATTAAATCCGTTTTGCTACGGATCACTGCAAAATGTGGTAATACCTAAGGGGCAAAAAAATTTTTTCTGAAACCCACATCTATTGCTATGTGTAGTTTTATGTGTTAGTTCCTAGATTTATTATTAAACATGCGGATGTTAACCAATTATTTCAATAAACACCGTATCGAAAATTTGTCATAGATACTTTAAATATTTCTATAAAGATAATTGCAATCAAAAAATACTATATTTTCCAAGTAAAAAATGAAATGTACATTTTGCCTTAGAATATATATATAAAAGAAAGGGTTTCAAGATTGTATCTTATTTTAAGTAAATTAGCTTTCTTTTTACAATGTTTGTTATTGCAGTCATAGTTCAAAGACCTTTATATAAACATTCCCTTGCCTTATAATAGGACAGCCATGTTCAAAGCACAGCTTGCAATAAAGAAATTAGCAAACCAGAAGCTGCAATTGCATTGAAACACTCAAAAACAAAGAGGATTTAAAGTGACAAGATCCAATTATATTTAATTACCTTAGCTGTATTTTCATTTAACTGACACTTCATATTAAGAAGCCACATGCACTAACTTCAGAAACATTGGCTAAATTACAGACTAGTAATACAGTTATCTCATACAAAATTCTTACTATCTAATTTTCTACTACAAAATTATTCATAGAGCGTTAAAACAAGGCTTATATTTGCTTTTGCAAGACATAAATTACAGTCTTGGGTCTCTTCTATTTATAAGACACATACACTGCTTTTATTTTCAGACTTGATGCCTTTAGGGAACTGATTGTTGCATCGCTTTGTTAGTTTATCACTACAAAGAAAAATATCTTTCAATGTAAAAATAAAGTTATACAATATGGCTCAGTCCCTATAGTAAATCATGTGAACTATATCAATTATCACCTGACACTATTTTAGAAGAGAAACAATCCAGATAGTAAAGCACTGAGTTTCATTTAGATTAATATAAAAGATCATTAATTTCCAAGGAGTCCATCTAAGGAATAACAGAGGTGAGTGGGGAATGTTTTAGTGTATGAGTTACTTTGAAACATGATGGTTTCACCCTGTCAGTACAAAACTAGAAGGGATAAGTCAGGCACATGTAGCCTTGTCTATGGTCCTGAACCATCGTATTCAGTGAAAAAAATGGAGAGCTCCAGAGCCCCGTGGGACTGCTGTCTATTGTGCTTATTCAGAACCATGGACAGCAGCCCCACGGGGCTCCGGAGGTCTCCATGGTTCTGAAACATCATATTCATTGAATATGATGTTTCAGGACCATAGACAAGGCTACAGAGCTATCTTTGGTGCTGAAATATACCGGGTTACTCAAAGAGAATCGAAAAGTCACCGCACTCTCTGTGACTTTTCGTTCTCTTCAATTCGGTGCGATTTGGCGATCCCATTTCGACGACCCTGCGGTGTGTTCAGCAAGAACCACAGGGCCGTCGTAGTGCAGGGAAAAGCTGCCGCAAACCTGACAAAAACTCACTGCAAAACCCCGAACGCACACCGAAACCCGCAAAAACATCTGGATTAACCCCGCCGAAGACGCCGGGGAGACCCGAGCAGCCACCGATCACAGTCCAGAGCAGCCACCGGGAAAAGCCGACACCGCAGACGAATGGTGTGAAAAAAAAGTACGCTTGAATGTTTAAAAAGTGAAACGTAGTTTGCAGAAAAACTAATGAGCGAAAATGTCTGAAATTTACATATAAGATCCAATGAATGATAATAAAAAGGTCTGTTACAGAAAAAAGAAAAAACAATTTTAAAAAAACAGAAAAAAGTTTGCCAAACAAATTCCAAAAAATGCCTAAAAGATCCTAAAAAAATCTAAAGATAAAGAGACTCTTTAGTAGCAGAATAAAATAATAAACAGTTTATTAGATATTGAATTAAAACAAAAAAAGGCATAAATAAAAGTATAGCAAAGGATGAACCAGTAAGCTGCCCTTTCCCAGGTGTTTTTTAGGATTCTCATTCTCCTTAAAATCCTTCAACACAGTCTTTGGCTCCAGTTGAAACGCGTAATTATTCACACAATATTGCAAAACAGCACTATACTATTTTTTTCTGGGTGGTCTTTTCTGTGTTTTTTTACGAGGAAAGAAAATGGGGGGAGAAAAAGACACAAAAATTAACAAGAGGTGGTAGGGATAACCTGACTACATAGAAGATCCTGTTAGCGCTGTCAAAAGCCATATTGCAACACTGTAAAGCGTGCAAATGATTTCAATATGAAATTTGTTATGCCCTGACCTACTATACCATGATTTGTGTGTTTCTTTTTGGTTTTTTTACTAATAATTCAAAGGTTAATAATTTCTGCAGGTTTATTTGTCATTCTATCACAATACCCCCTTCTGAGTGAAATTTTATTGGTAAAGAATAAACTGTCTCCTTTATAGCATGGGGTATATTCTTAATGTAAGTACTTTTCTTAATGTAAGTCATAAGGAGGGTGAAATATTCTTCCTAGAATATAACTCACTCAACCTTTCTAATCTGCAAAAAATTTCTACAGACTCATATCTTTAGGCTGCGCAAAACATGACATGTGAAAAGAGGGTCTAATTGTTGACAGTGTCATTCAATAGTTATAAAATTGTAAAGCATGCAGGCTACTTAAGAAAAGACAAGTGCAAAGCCTTCGGTTATATGCAGTATAGAAACAACAATATCGACAAACATTGTCTTACTGGCGCAATACACAGATTGTCATATAAATGAAAATACGTGTTAATTATTGATCCTGTTTCATTATCAGGTCTATTCAAAGAAAGGGGAAACTCAGGAGAATTACTGGAGAAGTGAAAATTCTACGTCAAAATAGCCAAACCAGAAAAATTCTCTCATTTACCTCACTTTCCAAATCGGCTATTTGGTCTAGATTGTTCTCTTCACCTGCCAGTTCTCCTGGTTTTCACCTTTCTCTGAATAACCCTGAAAGGGTCCATGCACATGTATGCACAATATAAATTATGTATATAGCTGTATAGTACTTATATCAATCAACAAAGTCCTTCCAAGATCCTCATTGCTGGTGGGTACTCGAAGGATCTCGAAAAAAAAGAACAGAAAAAACAAATAGTGCAATATAGTTGTGCGAATATAGTGGAAAATATATGAGAGAAAAAACGTCCGTGCTAGAGTCACATGGTGTAGAGCCCAAAAGACCAGCTCTGGTTGTACATACATCTGGAAAAATACAGGGTGATGTAGCCCCTTCAGCAGGATAATCACAATGTCCTCTGAATTAGAGAAATGAGACGGCGATCCCACAGACTTCAAAGATACAGACACAGGAGGCGGCGCTCCCATAGCATAACCTGCAGATGCGCCTCCTCCTGTTTATGTATCTTTGAACTCTGTGGGGGCTCCGTCTCCATTTCTCGTATTCAGAGGACATTTTCACACAGCAATATTGCACTATTTGTTTTTTTCTGTTCTCTGTTTTTTTTTTCCGAGATCCTCAGAGTACTCACCAGGAAAAGAGGATCTTGGAAGGAGTTTGTTGATTGATATAAGTACTATACAGATATATATATATATATATATATATATATACTTTGTATTGCACATGCATTTGTGCATTTATCAAACAGAATCACTAATTAACACACATTTTCAGTTATATGATAATATGTGATTTGATAATTTATATGATAATCTGTTTATTGTGCCATTATTTAAGACAATGTTTGTTGATATCATATCTGCAGGCTCTCTGCTCAGAATTTAAGCTAAAGATCATGATACATGTTAAATTTAAAGGGAAAGGGTACAATGTATCATAGCATTGACTAGTGTATTTAGCCACATACTGTATCTCCATAACATAGGGCGCAGGGGTGAGAGGAATGCAAGGAATGCATAAGATGTGTCCTATACATCCTTAGCACTGAAAAAGTTAATATGTAGGTGAATAACTCACTACATAGCATGCAGTCATACACAACTGTGTCCATTAATCTGAAAAAAGATCAGCATAGCAGTTGCAACTATTTAAGGAGGAGAAGCCAGCGGGGTCTCATCTCTTGAAAAAGCCGCAGTTGTTTAGGCGGCGAAACATGTCGAGAAGTAAGGTGTTTTAACAGTTGTATGTTCCCATTACCAACCGTGTATCACTGTTATTCACCCCTATCAATGAGGGCGCAGTTGTCATCACTCCAATTATGATTAATGTGACATTGGCATGGTCTATTTGAACATAAGATTGTTGCAATCTTCACACTTCATAATGGGCTGGCTCATTATTGCTGCACTTGCAATTGTAGTATAGGAGTATATATTTATAGCTGGACGGCTGCTTGGGTTTTGGTTACCCACTCTTTAATTTTGTGATTTTGCCCCTATCAATGAGGGCGTAGCTGTCATTGTGCCATTGTGGGAATCTGTGGGAATCTGTGGGAACCCACGCCGTTCAATTGTCTCCAATTATTGCTGTGTACAACATTAGAGTATAACCATCACGTTGTGCCCTTTCGAATTTTGCATCACATGCTCCATATCGCAATCAGGGTAATCTAATTGCTATTTGCCAATTTTCTCAATATTGGTATTATACCACGTATGACAAGCAATTGGTTACCTATCCACGGTTTGGTCAATCATCATCCTCTGGGTTATATATTTTTCAAGTATATGTTTTTATACGGTCGCTTGTTTTTTGTTTATGTGCACCAAATAAAGTATGATTAGGTAGCTGGTGTCTACCATTGCTATATATTTTTTCTTCAAAGTTATACTGGGTGATGCCCGTTTGTAGACACTAGTGTGATTAACCCCAGTGTTCTCTTGTTATTACTATTTTTTTTAAATAAACAAAGAGACTTTTTGCTGCAGGTGAAAAAATTAAATGGTTTAATAAATATGCAATAACAACAGGGAATTTTTTTAACATTGAAACCTATAGGCGAATCCTATAGGTCGCAATGTTAATAAAAAATCCCCAATATTTATTAGTTTGAAATAATTTTGTTAAATTTTTTTTGTTTTGGGTCATGTTCGTTTTGGTTTTTTTTACGTTTCGGATAATTTTTGTTCCGGTTTGTATTGTTTCAGATCTTTTTCGGATCATTTTGCCTTCCGATATTTTGTTTAGTTGTCTACATTTTGCTACTGCGATTCAGCCAATTCGTATTTTCGGACGGCCGATTTTTTGTTTGCTGGGAACGGAAAAAAAACGAAAATGATGCATTTCTTCCGAATTTGAATTCAGAATGAAACGAAATGCACATGTTTAAAAGGCCATATGAATTACTCCATGATTTATGCTGAATTTTTAGAAGCATACAATCCAGCCTTTATATATAAAAAATGCCAATTGTAGTTGGCCTTCCAAGGATTTTACAAGAATTGACTGCTTTAATATTAACCCTTTAATGACCCCTGACGTACCCTGTACGTCCTGTCCTCGGGTCTCCCTTAGACCTGCGGACGTACAGGGTACGTCAGTGGCGCCAAATCCCCCTCCCGCCCGATACTCACCTCCCTCGTCGGATCCCACGGCGATCTGGCAGGGAGGAAGCCTGCCCATGTGATTTACATGGGCAGGCGAGGCTGATGACGTCGCCACGCTGCGTGGTGACGTCATCAGAAGGTGCCCCCATGTAATTCAATGGAGGGGAGGGGGGGCTCCTTCGGAGCCCTCTATCTCCCCAACCATTGAAGCTAGCAAAATGCTTTTTGCACCGCTGAAAAGGGGAGAGTCTCCCCTTTTCAGCGGTGTATAGCATTAACCGTTTCGCCGCCGGATCGCGTTTTAGCGCAAATTGGCGCCAAAACGCGATTCGAACCTGGAGGGGGGCTGACATCTTGGATGTCAGCCTAGCCTCCAGGTCCCCCCCACCCACTGACAACCTCACCATATGTGTGAGGATGTCAGTGGGCCAGTTAACCCTCTAGCTGCCATGTAGAGATAAGGGGATCCTAAGGATCCCTTTATCTCCCGATCCATGGCAGCTAGATGGTCATATTTGACATCATTTGAAAGGCCTGATCATGGCCTTTCAAATGATACCAAACCTGACCAGGTTTGGTTTAAAAAAAAAATTTAAAAAAATAATAATAAAAAATAATAATAATAAAAAAATTAAATAAAATAAAAAAATGTTTTTTTTTAAAAAAAAAATTTGTCTGGGGGGGTTTAATTAAATAGGACCTAGGCTGACATCTCGAAATAATTAGCACAAAGTGGTCAGAATGAGCGCAGCACACATAGGTGAACTGGCTCAGCAGTGAAAGGGTTAAAAGGTAAAAACATGTAAAAATTGGGTATTTCTATTCTCGGGATAAAATTTGGAAACTATTTAGCTGGGGTCTTTATTGGTGGTTATAGCTTTAGGAGATTAAATTACGAAAAAAAAAAATTTTTCCATTTTTTTCATCATATTTCATATTTTTTTTATATTAAATTATTGGATATGATGGAAATAATGGTATTTCTAGAAAGTCCATTTAATGGCGGGAAAAAGGGTGTATAATATGTGTGGGTTGAATAAACGAGTAAGAGGAAAATTTGACCTAAACCCTAACAGCGCAGAAACGTAAAAACAGCAGCGGTCACTAAAGGACGGATTTGTGTAAAACCGCCCGGTCACTAAGGGGTTAAGCCTATATTAATATTAAGCCTAATTATAGTGACTAAAGTCCAAATCACTTGCACTGGGTATTACATGAGTCTGGTAGCTGATAACTGTATAAAAAATTGGTAGATGTTGGTGGCAACTTGGACCTTAGTGTTTTATCAATGGTGATACCATTAGCTTAAGATTGTCGAAGGTCAATGATCTAACTAAAATGACAGGGTTGAAGATTGTTAACCAGTAGCTAATTTATCTTCCCTTATACTATTTGTGTATAGATATCTTGAGAAAAGTCCCAGAGGGGACTGATACGTTGATTTATGCAATAAACACAACCTTAGCTTTTGTATTAAAACTTTGTGTGCGTCTGGATTATTTTTGTTATATACAGATGTGCAGCTGGACCAGCACCAAAGCAGGTACAATTTGCATTACTATAGAGTGCGGGATACCTTGGACCTTTGTATCTACAGGTTGTACTGTCAACCTTCGATCCTAGCACCTACAGATTCCACTTTTGTACTTTTCTAGGAGTTTTCTAAGGATGATTTTCTGACCAGGGCTGGCGCTTATCTGGATCATGCTGAAACTCTACAATTTTCTGAGGATCAGGCTAGAGACATTTTATGGCCCCAATCAGATGCTGATCTGCCCGTTATGGCTTGCCAGGAGGAGATCATTAGAGATCTGCAAAAATTTAAACAGAAAGTGATCGACTTGGAACCCCATGACATTTACTTATCAATTTATTATAGATCTCAGAAAATCCCTTGTGGTTTTCAGAAAAGAAATGTCCCAAATGTCAGACGCCACAATCCAGAACTATGCCTGAGATGGATCGCACTTTTAAATAAATGCTCTTTAGACCCAGGGCTTTTTTTCAGGGGGTACTTGGGGGTACTCAGTACCGGCACCTCACCACTAAGTACTGGCACCTCACCACCAGCCAGAACTAACAGGAGAGAGCATGATGCTCCTTCCTCCTCCTGCAGTGGCAGGCAGAGAATCAGAAGCGCTCACCAGCTCATGTTGCTCCTGAACGCTTCCGATTGTGTGTGTAGGGACTGACAACCCCCTCCCCCAGAAAGTGACAAGGGAGGGCTGATCCCCCCTCTCTCTGCAGCTGCTGAAACTTTGAACAGCATGGGAAGGTGGCGTGCAGCATGCTTACACACATCTTCCAGAGCTGTGGATTGTCAGGCAAGCGGTGTGATCAGAGGAGCTGGCACTGTAAGGCGGTAGTGAGTTTCATTGCTGTGGAGCTCATACACACTGCGCATTACTCTGAGTGTCATTACTGTGGAGCTCATACACACTGCACATTACTGTGAGTGTCATTGCTGTGGAGCTCATACACACTGCACATTACTGTGAGTTTTATTGCTGTGGAGTTCATACACACTGTGCATTACTGTGAGTTTCATTGCTGTGGAGCTCATTCACACTGCGCATTACTGTGAGTTTCATTGCTGTGGAGCTCATACACACTGCACATTAATGTGAGTTTCATTGCTGTAGAGCTCATTCACACTGCACATTACTGTGAGTTTTATTGCTGTGGAGCTCATACACACTGCGCATAACTGTGAGTTTCATTGCTGTGGAGCTCATTCACACTGCGCATTACTGTGAGTTTTATTGCTGGGGAGCTCATACACACTGTGCATAACTGTGAGTTTCATTGCTGTGGAGCTCATACACAATGCGCATTACTGTGAGTGTCATTGCTGTGGAGCTCATACACACTGCGCATTACTGTGAGTTTTATTGCTGTGGAGCTCATACAAACTCAGCAAAACTGTGAGTTTCATTGCTGTGGTGCTCACAAATGCTAGGGGATTATCCACTAAGTACCATTGTTGCAAAAAAAAACAGCTAACAGCCCTACAATACAGATTTTTCTTGCAACAGAGGCACTTAGTGGATAACCCCCATAGGGTTACAACAATAGTTGTAGTTCATTTAAAGGAACACAGTATTAAAAAATATGGCTCCCTTTTATAGTGTCTTCCTTTAAGTGAACTACAACTATTGTTTATTAGCAGATGAAAATAGTCATAATAATCAGTTTTTCCCCGGGCGTGAGAGTACCCCCCACCTATTTTTCCCGAAAAAGCACTATTTAGACCTAATACTGATCGTCATCAAGGAAGTGGGCCTTGCGTTAAAAATTGTCAAGATCAAAATTGTTGATCATGAAGATAAACTTAAGGATTTTCTACAGACCGTCTTGCGAAGACTTAATTGTGAAACTTGCTTCAGATTTGAATTCACACTGTAAAGACCCGATACACTTTAAACGAGAAAAACTAGACAAAGTCAACACTGACTACACTGAGCACCGGGTTTATCGATGGCTCACAGGGGAGCCTTGGAGAAACATTCCACCGCGCACACGAATCAGGAAACCTACCATCCCCACAGTGAACATCACGTCGGGGGAGTCAGCTTGTGACAGTGAGATCCCGCACAATATCAGTGGGGAGTGTACTGAGAATATGGTGTCTTTTTTAGATTGAGGACTGGGACTACATCTCAAAATGATGAACAGTGGCCAAAGTCTCGATGCAAGAAACAGCAGAGGCGGACTAGAAGAAGGGGAAAAAGAACTCCAAGAGGAAGCACCAGAGGCTGATCCCCAAGGAAGAGGAAACAATTCCAATATATAACCTATCGAGTCGTCCATTGGGAGCAACTAAATTTGCTATAATTTCTAAGGGCTTATCTTTTGTGCCCACGAATGGACAGAATAATTTCCAATGGGAGATAGAACAATACAGGTTTGGACGACAGTTTTCGTCTATGGGATTACTTTTCCTCACAACCGGCATTGCTCCCCAAAGATCCGTTTATGTTAAAATCTAAATTTGATCCACTGTCATCCAATGCGGCTATCCAAACATTTAAACTGTGTGTCAAAAAGAGGGCAGATCCAGACACAGGTTTGGGGGGGCAATATACCAGTTTTGGGTAAGAGCTGGTGTTCAGTTCGCAGTGACAGCCAGAGTCGCGCCTAATCGCAGCCTGTGCTCGCCACATTCACTCTCTCCAGAACTTTGCATAGGATCTGTCCTCACGTGACTCGGGTGACACCTGAGTGACACCACACGGCAATGCTCTGCACTCTGGCACATGCTCTGTCACTTAGAATCAAGTACCACCAGCAATAACGCTCTGCAGGTACAGACACCCACTGATGCGCATACACAGCCATATAACCAGTGGCGATTCGGAACACTATATAGGGGGCCACATCAGATACAGTCAAAACTGAGGGGAACACTAATAATTTTCACCACTAAATCATAGCACTGAAAAAAACTAAATAAGTACATATAAATAAGATTCCAAGATCCCAGAGTAATGAGGTGCATTGACTAATGAGGTGCAATGACTAATGAAGTGCAATGATACCTTTTTGTTGTACCAACCTGATACTTAACCACTTCGATGTGGAGGACGCGCTCAGCACGTCCTCCGCATGGCTCCTGCTGTGCTGAGGACGCGCTGAGCGCGTCCTCACTTTGGGGTCAGCGTTCGGCCGGGTTCCGGCCGATCGCTGGCCCCCCCGGTGTGGGCTGACATCCTCGATGTCAGCCCAGCATCCGGAACCGCCGCTGATTAAATTAGGTGTCATTGCGGCAGCGCGATGAAATCTAATTCAGGCGCCCCCCCCCGCATGTGCGGAGGAGGCGCCTGAAAGGGAGGGGGGGAGGTCCTTCGGACCTCTCCCTCCCGATTGGTGGCGTTGCGGGGGTTAACCCAGGCACCATTTGGAAGGGCACAGCTTGCCCTTCCAAATGGTACCTGGCATTAACCCCTGGGGAGCCGGATCACGAATCGGCGCTGAAAAGCGCCGGTTCGTGATCCTTTCCCAGAGCTGGCCGACATCTTGGATGTCGGCCAAGCCTCCGGGAACTCCCCCTGAGCACTGGCGTCATCGTGCATAGCACGATAACGCCAGTCCTAGAGTTAACCCCTAACTGCCACCAACGGTGGAGATAGGGAGTTCCAATGAACTCCCTATCTCCTGATCCGTGGCAGCTAGGGGTTAACGTTTGGTATTGTTGGATCGGCCAGAGCATGGCCGTTCCAACGATACAAACTCGAATGTGAAAAAAGTTTGTAAAAATAAATAAATAAATAAAATAAAAATAAAAAAATATTTAAAAAAAAATTATAAAAAAAAATACACACTTTTTTTTTCTTTTTTTTGGTTTGTTAATGCAGCAATATTGTTCCCATTTCAATTATAATGTGAACAATGATGCTGCACTAACGATTTTTGTATGCGGTGCGTTTGTTAAAAATCGTGTAATTTTCCCCAAATTTTTAATTTTTTTAACAAGCGCACCCCATACAAAATATAACCGCAATTGCTCGCATGTTAAAATGTGGAAATAAAACACTTTACTGTAAATTATTGAAAATTCATATTTTATTGCATTTTTTGTTATAATATACAGACAGGTCATGACGTATACATATAATAATGACATATTATGAATCTGCCGAGTCTGACGGAAAGAACGATATATAATATGTCTGGGTCATATACTAAAATAAGCCTTCAAAACGCGTTAAACATGATGAGCAAAACCGGTAAAAATGACCTCAGCACAGAGGCGGGAAAAGCCTCAGCAGCGAAAGGGTTAAAAGAAAAACTTTCACACGTTTTCCTGTCTTTCTCCTCAGGTTTTGCCTGAGACCCGGGAAAGAGGAAAACTCTCAAAAGCTTTTCTTTATAGGTTAGAGCAATTTCAGCAAACACCAGGGCTGTGTAAATAATCCCCTATGTTAAATATGTCCCATACCCAAGACACCCAGCCGTCAATTAGGTGAGAGGTAGAAAACATGACCCTCCAGATGTTCTGGAACTAAATCTCCCATGATGTTCAGCCCCTCATCAGGTTCGCTGAGTTTCGAGGGAAACGTAGTTCCAAAACATCTGCAGGTCCCTGATTCTGGTGATCATAGCAGACCCAGCTGCCTCAGCAGGTAAGCATTAGGGATGAGCTGTTCGGTTCGGACAGTTCGGAGTTCGGCCCGAACTTTGGTTGTTCGAAAGTTTGCGAACTGCGAACTTTTTGGGTGTGTTCGGTTCGAGTTCTAAAAAAAAAAGAAATTTTGAAAAAAGTATAGAAAATGCTTAAAAAAATACTAAAAAATCTAGAAATAAAGAGACTCTTTACTGCAGAATATTATAAGCAACGGTTTATTAGATATTGAATTAAAAACTAATGTGTACGTGGAAAGATTCTCAACTCTAAGGCTGGGGTCAGACCAGCGCATTTTTAACGTGTGCTCTGGCGCACTCAGGCTAGGGTCAGACGAGCGTGATTTCTACGGACTGTACGTCCGTGCAGTACGGACATCGTCAGTACGGAAGACGCAGTAGTGGTCACACATTCCGTTTTTTCACTGAAGTTATTTTTTGATGGATGTAGGAGGGAAAAATAAATTACAATGAAAAAACATTCTGTCCGTCAAAAATGCTGGACGTATAAATGCAGTCCGTCTGACCATGCTCCATCACTCACACACAAAGCTATGCGGACGTTGTGGACGTGGCGCACTCTGCACGTCCGTTCTAGCAGTATTACGTTCTTGCCTAACCTGCGTCCGTTTGCAGCGTCCGTCAGCCTCCGCACTTCTGTGCGCACATACTTCGTGTGTGGGGCTCCATTTAACACAATTGTATGCTATCACGGACGTACTTATGTGCGGCAACACGGACGTTAACACTGCGCTCGTCTGACCCCAGCCTCAATCACGGCCGCACTAGCAGCAAATGAAGGGCAATGACAACCAATATACGAAGTACGGTCGTACGAAAGTCCGGCTGCGCAACGCAAGTGGAAAATGAACGCATTTTTTTGAGACCGCTGAACCGCTAGTACGGACATACAGAGTGCGCTGCGCCCGCTAGCGGTGTGTGTGTGTGATTTGGAGACGTCAGACCCTGCTCGTGTCCGGCCAACATAACGTCCAGACGCAAAAAGTTTCCTGGTTTGGATCCGTAAAACATCACGCACGAAAATGCGCATCGTATGACCATTTTCGCCAATTCCGTGAAAAAATACGTCAATGCGTTCGGACGCACTTTTTTACGTTCGCGTGTAAAAATGCTTTCGTTTGACCCTAGCCTTAATGACCTCTGTTCACAAACGGGCATAACACCAGGTGTTTTTGTCTGGTCTAATCAATTTGATACATTGTACACTATACTGAGGTACTGAGGGGGTGGGGTAGTGTCTGCTTCTGATTGAGATTTGAGAATTAATTTCCCTCCTAAAACTTCTTAATATGCTGCATTTAACTGGTGTTTGAAAAAAATACAAAATTTCCTCATTGCCCGCTTTTAACATCTAAAGCAATGTTATTTTTCACCTCGGGATTAAACATTCACAGGGTTATTCAGAGAGCGGTGAAAAGCAGGAGAATAACTGGAGAAGTGAAAATTCTAGGTCAAAATAGCCAAACCAGAAAAATTCTCCCATTTAACTCACTTTCCAAATCAGCTATATGGTCTAGATTGTTCTCTTCTCCTGCCAGTTCTCCTGGCTTTCACCTCTCTCTCAGGATTGTTCAGAGAAAGGTGAAAACCAGGAGAATGGCAGGAAAAGAGAACAATCTGGACCAAATAGCCGATTTGGAAAGTGAGATAAGGCTAGGGTCAGACTAACGCATTTTTCGCAGCGACCGTCAAAAAGTGGGTCCGAACGCATTGCCGTATTTTTTCACGGAATGCGCGAAAACGGTCATACGATGCGCATTTTTGTGCGTGATTTTTTACGGATCCAAACCAGGAAACTTTGGGTGTCTGGACGTTATGTTGGCCGGACATGAGCAGGGTCTGACGTCTCCAAATTACGCACACACGCCGCTAGTGGACGCAGCGCACTCTGTACGTCCGTACTAGCGGTTCTGCGTTCTCGAAAAAATGCGTTCATTTTCCACTTGCGTTGCGCAGCCGGACTTTCGTGCGACCGTACTTCGTATATTGGCCGTCATTGCTCGTCATTTGCTGCTAGTACGGCCGTGATTAAGTGCGCCTAAACGCACGTTAAAAATTCCCTATTCTGACCCCAGCCTAAATGGGAGAATTTTTCTGGTTTGGCTATTTTGACCTAGAATTTTCCATTCTCCAGTCATTCTCCTGCTCTTCACCGCTCTCTGAATAACCCTGACAGGGTTATTCAGAGAAAGGTGAAACTCAGGAGAATGACTGAAGAGAAAATTTTAGGTCAAGATTCTCCCAATTATCTCACTTTCCAAATCGGCTATTTGGTCTAGAATTTTCCATTCTCCAGTCATTCTCCTGCTTTTCACCGCCAAAAAATCAGTAAACTTTTTCTGCGTGTCCGAAAATGTCTCCTCTTTTCGTACAGACTGCCGCCCCAAGCAGTTGTTTATGGATAGATTAAAGGAAAAGCATTTACCATCATTTGAAATGTCATTTTTTTGTTTTTAAGTGTTTCTATACATCCTAGAAATCCGCCACTTCACGGGCAGGTTATGGGGACCTCCTAGGCATGATATTTGAAGGAATTTTTCATTTTTATTCTTAACCCTTATTTCATGGAAAACTCACTGTCCCTTTAACCACTTCAATGCGGAGGACGCGCTCAGTGCGTCCTCCGCATTACCGCTGCTGTGCGGAGGACGCGCTGAGCGCGTCCTCCCATTGGGGTCAGCGTTCGGCCGGGTTCCGGCCGATCGCTGGCCCCCCCGGTGCGGGCTGACATCCTCGATGTCAGCCTGGCATCCGGAACCGCAGCCGCTGGAGTTAGGTGTCATCGCGGCAGCGCGATGACACCTAATTCAGGCGCCCCCCCCCCGCATGTGCGGAGGAGGCGCCTGAAAGGGAGGGGGGAGGTCCTTCGGACCTCTCTCCCTCCCGATCGGCGGCGTTGCGGGGGTTAACCCAGGCACCATTTGGAAGGGCACAGCCTGCCCTTCCAAATGGTGCCTGGCATTAACCCCTGGGGAGCTGGATCGCGAATCGGCGCTGAAAAGCGCCGGTTCGCGATCCTTTCCCGGAGCTGGCCGACATCTTGGATGTCGGCCAAGCCTCCGGGAACTCCCCCTGAGGACTGGCGTCATCGTGCGTAGCACGATGACGCCAGTCCTAGAGTTAACCCCTAACTGCCACCAACGGTGGAGATAGGGAGTTCCAATGAACTCCCTATCTCCCGATCCGTGGCAGCTAGGGGTTAATGTTTGGTATGGTTGGATCGGCCAGAGCATGGCCGTTCCAACGATACCAAACACGAATGTGAAAAAAGTTTTTTAAAAAAAATGAAAATTCAAATTAAAAATATATTTAAAAAAATTATAAAAAAAAAATAAAAATTTTTTGTTCTTTTTTTTGGTTTGTTAGTGTAGCAATATTGTTCCCATTTCAATTATAATGTGAACAATGATGCTGCACTAACGATTTTTGTATGCGGTGCGTTTGTTAAAAATCGCGTAATTTTCCCCAAAAAAAAATGTAACGAGACCCCATCTCTAATTTTTTTAACAAGCGCACCCCATACAAAATATAACCGCAATTGCTCGCATGTTAAAATGTGAAAAAAAACACTTTACACGTTGTAAATTATTGAAAATACATATTTTATTGCATTTTTTGTTATAATATACAGACATGACATAACGTATACATATAATAATGACATATTATGAATCTACCGAGTCTGACGGAAAGAACGATATATCATATGTCTGGGTAATATACTAAAATAAGCCTTCAAAACACGTTTAAACATGATGAGCAAAACCGGTAAAAATGACCTCAGCACAGAGGCGGGAAAAGCCTCAGCAGCGAAAGGGTTAAAAACGTTTTTTCTTTTACTTTTTGTCCTTGTCCCCCAGTGCACTACCCGGAACCCCGTACACCTTTTATGGCAAATATCCAGCATATATGCCCTCTTGGAGGGCACTCTAAAAACCTGAATTTTCAGCCCCATTGACTTGTATTGAGTTCGAGTTCGGGTTCGGGTTCGGATCCGAACATTTGGAAAGTTCGGGTTCGGGTCCGAACCGAACTCGGGGGGATGTTCGGCTCATCCCTAGTAAGCATGAATGGCATGCCACCTCTAGTAAGCATGAATGGCATGCCACCTCATTCTCCAAAAAAAGCGCAACCATTGTTTGTAAGGCAAACATCACTGAGTCCACACACATTGCTTTGCACCCTGTGACATATAAAATATATCAGTATAGCCCCTGCAAGGAATTACTGTATGCACTACCAGAGTTGCTGTGTACTTCGCCAGAAACACCCTAGTGTCATACACCCTTAACAACTCCTGTGGGTGAGCAATATCAGAGTTAAATAAGATTGCTTTAGGAGTTTCTAGGGATTATTCACAGAGAACCGAACTTGCCACCAAATTGAAGCGAACTGTGAATTTCATGGCAATTCGTCTATTCACAAAGTGTCAATTCATCAAATACGGACAAATTGATAGCAAAATATGGTGCAATTCGGTGATCTTTTGGCAGCAGCGAAATTGTCCCATAGAGGAGTGACAGTTAATCTATTTACAGAACGCCGAACTCCCCCAAAATGTTTGCTAAGACTAATGTCAGACGAACGCAGTCTGAGCGCACTCTGCGTGCATGCACAACGGACGGACGTACTGACGGAAGATACTGTAGATACCACACGTTCCCTTTTTGTCGATGGACATAGAAAAAAAGGGAATTATGGGAAACAAAATTAATATGAAAAATTATAAAAATTTGAAAAGGTTATGAAAAGCCATTTTGTGCGTCAAGTTGCTAGACGTCGGAAATGCCCTGCATCTGACATCTCCTAATCACTAGGGATGGGCCGAACACCCCCGTGTTCGGCTCGCATTCGAACTCGAACGTTTGAAAAAGTTCAAATTCGAACGCGAACGCAATGTAAGTCAATGGGGCTAGAACGTTCGAAAATTAAGGTGCCCTCCAAGAGGGCATATATATGCAAAATTTTGGCCAAAAAAGATGTATGGGGGTCCGGGTAGTGCCCTGGGCGACAGGAAACAATGAAAAAAAGTAAAAAAAAAAAAAAAAGTTTTTAACCCTTTCACTACTGAGTGCTGAGCCATTTCACCGCTGTGCGCTGAGTTCATTTTTACCGCATTTGCTCATGTTTAAACGTGATTTGAAGCCATGGGAAATGTTTTTTTTGTTTTTTTTAGAAAGGATTTTACCAGGAAGGATACATTGAGAGTTCTCTCGTTTTCAAGTATGTCCTGGGTGGCGAGTATGTACCGTTAGGTGTCTTGCCCAAGGACACTTAGGCTAGGGTCAGACTGAGGCAGTGCGAACGCGCGTGCAGCCGCACTTAATTACGGCCGCACTAGCAGCAGATGCCGGGCAATGACGGCCAATATACGAAGTACGGTTGCACAAAAGTGCGGCCGCGCAACGCAAGTGGAAAATGAACGCATTTTATCGAGAACGTGAAACCACTAGTACTGACGTACAGAGTGCGCTGCGTCCGCTAGAGGCGCGTGTGCGTGATTGGAGATGTCAGACGCTGCTAATGTCCGGCCAACATAACGTCCAGATGCACAAAGTGTTTTATTGATGATCCGTACAAAATCACGGATGAAACTGCGCATCGTATGACCGCTATTGCATATTCCGTGAACAAATACATCCATTCGTTCAACGCACTTTGTCACGGACAACGTGAAAAATGCGTTCGTCTGACCCTAGCCTTAAGGGAGAGGTTGCTCACTGGGATCGAACCCATGACAACGAGTGGGGAAAATTACTATCTTAACGCAAACATTAACGCTCACTTGCGTGAGCATTAACGTTTGCTGTGGTGTTCACCGCATATTTGTAACGATTCCCCAGGACAGACCTGGCAGGATCCCTGGTAACAGACCTCTAACCCTCCGATCCTTCGGATGGTTGGGACCACTAAACCTAACCTCTAGCAGCTACACAGGCCAGGGAGACAGCACCAGCAATATACACCACAGACTGAGATCAATATATGTTAGTACTGCGCTATAGTATATGGCAGGATGGTAGCGCACCAGCAGTAACAAGCAGCAGATTATACCAGACAGGGGCACAGAGCGAGAGTAGTTGTTATAACAAAACCAGGTCAGCAACGTTTAGGCACTTGTACTGCGCTACTATATGTGGCAGGATCTGTAGCACACACCAACAGTAACAAGCAGCAGATATACCAGACAGGGGCACAGAGCGAGAGTAGTCGTTATAACAAAACCGTGTCAACAACGTTTAGGCACTAGTACTGCGCTACTGTATATGGTGAGAACAGGAGGCAAACAGAACAGGCATGGAGTACACAGAGAGAATAGTCAAATGTCAGGCAAAGTCGGCAACAGATCGGGTCCTCAGAACAAGCAGGGTCAGCAACAAGTATACAAACTGATTCGGTAAACTAGCAATGCGCGAATGAAACTCCATGGCAAGGCAAGGTGTACAGCGCGCGCTCCTGATTTAAAGGTCCCAGTGGCTCACTCACAGCTGCGCCAGGGCCCCCCCCCCGCCCCCGATCGCCACCCGGGCCCTGGATGTCGTAATATTACAATCCATACACAAATGGGTTAAGTAACCAAATTTGTAAAAAGAATAATTAATGCAGCATATGCATCTCTCCCTCTACACTAATAGCGTATCTTCTCGGAAGCTGCACACAGTGCGCCGGTGTATGCAGCTTCTAACAGCGTGGGAGACGGGAGGCTGCACATGTTGGTGGATCCAGGAATCAGGTGAGTATTAGAAAGAAAAAAAGTTTTATTTTATGTTCCCGGGGACATTTAAAAATGACCTTGGATTTTATTTTTTTTAAAATGTGTCGCCTTACCTTAACCTGGTTGTCACGGGGGCTCCCTGGATCCTGGTTGTGGGAGGGTCTGCCGTGGCCGCAGGTGCAGTGGCTCCCTCCCTGTGCCGCCTCTCTGCCACTTGCACCCGGCCGGCCAGCCCACACAGTCGCAACTCTGTCATCCGGCGGCCGCATGCTTCTCAAGGGGATCCTTGGGAGGCCCCAGCAGGCAGCCCTTTACAGTGCCTGATTAGAGGGCCGTGTCTGCCTCATGTTTTAGCAGCGAGAATGTTTTATCCCATAGGCTTCAATGTTAAAAATATTCCCGTTTTAATTCAATATCTAATAAACCGTTGCTTATAATATTCTGCAGTAAAGAGTCTCTTTATTTTTAGATTTTTTTAGGATTTTTTAAGCATTTTTTCAAATTTTTTCAATTTCTTTTTTTTCGAACACACTCAAAAAGTTTGACGTTCGCCAAACTGTCGAACGGCCGATGTTCGATTCGAACGTCGAACAGATTCGAACCGCCAGCCCATCACTACTCACTCACACAGAACGCTACGCGGACGTGGCGCACTCTGCACGTCCGTCTAGCGGTTTTACGTTCTTGCCTAACTTGCGTCCATTTGCCACGTGTGTTGTGCGTGCACAGTTCGGTGTGCATGTACTTCATGTGTGGGTCTCTATTGATCATGATTCTATGCTACGACGGACGTTAAACTGTGCAGCAACACGGACGTGATCACTGCGTTCGTCTGACATTAGCCTAAATGCCCTGATTTTCGGCGATTCATTTTGAAAGCTTTAATCAACATGCGAATCCTATAGGTTTCAATTGAAAAAATATTATTGTTTTTAATTTTCATTAAACAGTTTATTGTTTTTCATTTTCAGCAGGTTTTTCTATTTATTGATTTGTTTTTGGGAAATTGTGTATTTTTTAGGAGGTGTAGTTTTTCATTCCCAATTTTTTTTAATGCCGTATTTTTTTTCTGTAACAGACTGTTTTATTATTTTCTATAGGATATTTTTCAATTATTTCGACACATTTTCATGCCTTTTTATTGTTTTAACCCCTTGCCACTGCGGGACGTACTATGCTGTCCTCGTGGCTGGAGGGCTTTGAAGATGTAGGGCAAACACGTACACCGTGCTGTCTTCAAAGGGCCATCTCAAAAATTATTTCGGATTTGAAAACTGATATTATTTGCAATGCATGGGTAGGTCCATGGTGGCCGCAATGGCCCCCATGTACGCTAATGTCTTCATGTTTGTTTATGAGAAACAGTATATTCTGCCAGCCTTTGGTAACAAACTACATCTATACATGCCCTATATTGACAACTTGTTCCTGGTATGGAGAGGAACCCCAGATGAGCTACAAAGTATTATTGCTGTCACATCCCACGCCGTCTGCGTTGCTCGGTGGCCGGCAGCATCTTCCACGCTGCTTGCTGACCGTCCGCCAAGTGAAGAAGCGTCCGGACGCAATCACGTGGTGTGGCCAGGGGCAGGGCGCGGCATGATGATCAGATTTGAAACCAGTCAGCTAAAACATGCTCGTTGGTCGAATGTGGTTTTCCCTCCTCTGATTGCTCATCTGTATTTTTTATATTGCTTTACTGTGTATGTCTATTGCTTGTCCGACTACCCTTCTGGCTATTAACCCCTCTGCTTCTCTTTTGACTACCCACTCTGGCAAACAACTCTGGCATATGGCTGACACACTACCCTGAGGATACAATCATTGGCGTTCTGGTGACATATTCTGTTATTAACCCCTGCTGGGTATTTGTGCTATTTACCCTGTCTGTTTGGATTAAGATTATCCTGGCATCAGGTGTACGATCATCCTTGCTGTTAACCCTGTGTGTGTACCTCTCTAAACTTCCTCCTCTGGTTTTTGGTAATAGGTAGCTGTACTGGCTATCTCAAGGATCGGAAGTGTAGTATAGTCGTTTTGCATACGGGGCTAGTTTATCAGTTGTCGGGGAGGAACTCGACAATTGCACATCTTAAGTCGTTTCCTACTACAGGTAGACTGTCTTTTCAGTGGGACTACAATGTGATCAATTTCCTGGACTTATTAATTACTAAGGCGGGCGATCAATTAGAGCATGGTCTATTTCGTAAGCCCACTGATCGAAATACCTTACTCCATACCACTAGCTTCCACCGAAAAAACGGAAAGAATCTTTGTCAATTTCTCACTTTCTCCGTGTACTGGGTAGCAACTCCAATGACTTCATATGTGAACAACAACTTTCCCAGAAACAAAATAACCTGCACCATTGGATATGTGGTATAAAAAATTACCTGTCTGTGCGGTTTGAACTACAAACTAAATCAATAAATTGGTAAATCGATTAAAGGTCTGAAGACACGTATGGCCAACCATTGTTCGGCAATTAGGGTGGCTTTGGCTGGGGCTGAGAATCCCCAGCCCGTGTCACAACATTTTAGGGAAGCAGGCCATTCGTTGCCACATCTTAGCATCACGGGCATAGAGCATGTTCCCCCATGATCAGAGGGGAAGACCGGGATAATGAATTGTTAAAACGTGAATCCTACTGGATTTTTACCTTAAGCACACTGACTCTCTTTGGTTTAAATAAGAAAAACTCTTATCTCCCATTTCTATCGGTTAGATAAAATAGTTATAATTTTATTTCTCCATCCTAGGTTCGATATCCTCCTAGATAGGATACATTTATCCTTAATAATATGTTGTTTTTACCAATATGTTGTTCTTTTCTCTATATGTTGTAAATTGTTTATATGTATCCATGACAACGAATGCAGTTGCGTTACAGCTGTGACGCATACTTCCGGACTGGTCTGCGTTACCTCGTGATATGGTTCCCTATGGTGTTAATTAGTAAGTGTATATATTCAGTATGTGTATGTTGCCATTTATGTGTTATCTTGAGAAAAGTCCCGGAGGGGACTGAAATGTTGACTTATAGAATAAACACAACTTTAGGTTTTGTATTAAGACGTCTTGTATATCTGGATTCTTTTTGGTTTTATATACAGTATATACTGTATATTTGTTTATTTTCAGGGATTGCCTACAGGTCTTACCTTGAAAGTGTGATTAGATTCATTTTGATTTAGTTTTTTTAATCTGACAGTAAAATATAGCAATGTATTATTATTTATTTGTGATGGATTGCAAACAATATCTGTAGAAAGCAATATGTGAGTATTTCACTTCTACTCAAGAGGATCCTTTTGTTAGGATACTTAATTCAGAGTTAAAATACATTCCACTATTCCACTATTCTTTCAAAAATAGATGTAGGAATAATCCAAATAGCCCAGCTGACATATACAAACATTTTAAGACTATTTATTTTATTTTGTTGTTTTCTGAATACTGAAATATTGATATTTTAATAAGTGATTCAGTTTGGTGAGAAACCCAATTAAAATCTTAATATAATAGTAGTAAAAGTATAATTGCACCATGGTGTATTATTTTAATATTTAGCAATCAGATTATTTTACTCCTTTCAAAACAATATTCCAGTTATAAAGGTTTTAGTATATTTAAGAAAGCTGGTCTGATTTAGCTCCCTATTTCAATTTTCATCAGCTGCAGTCCAGGTACAACAGGCAAACCAACCAATTGGAGCCGGGCTGTCAATCTCGGGCCCCCCAGATGTTTCTCAACTACAACTCCTATGATTCACTGGCCATCTGTTGCATTCAAAGAATTCTGAGAATTGTAGGCATCAGCTTCTGGGGGGGCCATGACTTTGACAGCCCTAAATTAGAGGGCTCTCTGCTTAGAATAGGAAGGCGTAGCATCCTCTTTTTTGTGTTTTTTTTTTTGGTTCATTATTTAAAATTCGCAAATATTGGGAATTTTTTTTGTCCATTTTCAAGACTGAAAATGAAGATTTGAACCCAGAAGACAGTGGGTTATAAGTATAATTTTTTTAAGATGATTTAATTATTTGGCCTCTCCTATTATTGTTAGGATGAGGGAAGGTAGGTAGTTTTTTTTACTGGGTGTGAATGGCCAGAGACTTGGGGACCACTAACCACAGGGGATCGTTTTGTAAAGGGGACAATGTCTCACGCACTTTTATTAATAGCCCCCATCCATCATGCATGGTTGGGGGCTGGGATGGATATGTCTACTCCATGTCTATTACACAGACACGCTCGATGCGCATGGCTGGGAGGCGAGTGGGGGATAAAGGCACGTCCCACATGCACACTTTTATTAATAACCCCCACCCAACATATATGGATGGAGGCTTGGTAGTAGACATGCCTATTCGCCCCCCTCAATACCTGATACATACTTTTTTTCCCAGAATTATATTACAGGACACAAATATGTCAGAGTACTCTAAATATCTAAACTGTGAAATATTTTGAATGTGAGCACAGACAATTTGGAATGCACTTTGTGACATTTTTGAGAAAACCTATACATGCCCCTTTAAAACCTTCAGAAATGTACAGTATGTATGGGGCAAACCGAGCATATGTAGAGAACCCACAGACATGGCAGACTTCAAAATAATTACCAATCTTGTTATGCCCGGTTGCCACTGTTGCCTAATTATGATGTCATGGATAGGTAGACAAAACAAATAGAATTTTTATAAGACTCGTTTCTTTATTTGATGTATATTTACTGCCACTCACACCAACTTCCCAGTATTGCTTTATTCATTTGAACAGAACTGTGAAAAGACATTTGTATGACTATTCATGATGCAGACAATGACTTAGTATCTGTTCTCAAAGCCTGTTATAGCCGAGTAGTAATCCTCACTCTGCAGGTGCAAGAATTCATCTGGAGGGACACACACAAGCATCCATCCTTGAATTCTATTAACCTCCCTGGCGGTCTGTTTTTTTGACATTTTCATGTCAAAAAGCGCTCAATTTTTTTTATGCCCCCCCTAGCGGTATCCCAAGTGTGGCTCAGGGTTAAATTCCTATGTCTGAAGCAGTAACCCCGAGCAACACTCGGGATTCCGCTGGATACATCACCTCTCTCTGCTCTCCCTCGATGTCCCCGCAACCTCCTCCGGCGATCGCGACCCTCACACTTCCTGGTTCCTTCCTCGCGAGAAGGGAATCCAGGAATTATGAGGTCGCGATCGCCAGAGGAGACTGCGAGGACCAGCGAGGGAGAGGTAATGTATACAGCCCAATCTGTCTCGGGGTTACCACTCTCAGCAGTGAAATTTAACCCCGAGACACACTCGGGAAAACCATCAGGGGGATTAAGAAGGTGGATTTGTAGCTGCAGCAAATAAATTTCCCATTTCTCACTTAGGCTTCTATGTGTGCACTTTAACTTACGTATCACTGAGCATCTTTGCTGTTTGCCCAGGACTGCTCACTAGAACAACAACACCACAATAACATGAATTTAGTGATTACTGGTAATTATTCATGCTCATTGTTATCATCATTTGACAACTATAGACACAAAACTTGATGTATATGAATGTTTGTATCCCTTTTTCTAATTAGGGAGTTTTGTGAGTCTTTTGATCTATTTCTATGAAAGGGATATGACTCTGGCCTCTTTATAGTCCCTAGAATCCAAAATTTATCTTAAATTCTAAATTCTTTGCCATTGTAAAGACAATCACCTGCAGCTGGCCAGACAAAGGACCAGTTGTTTGAAAGAGTAGGTCATATAATTTCAGATTGAGGGGTGCGTGTTTCCTTGCTTTATTGCCAATGTGTACTTGGATCTATATTTGATGCTGTGATCTGAGGCACCCTGAAGCACTTGACCAGTGATGTCTCTCCGATTAGGAGAATTAGGTGGCCGCCTAAGGCCTCGCACTTGCGAGTCCTCGTGGCCGCCTAATTTGCCTGTTCAATCACTCTGGTGGCAGCTGTGTCTGTCTTGGTATACATATATCTGGGGGGTCTGATGTCAGGGGTTCCATGTATCTGGGCGACTGTATCTGTCTGGATATACATGTATCCGGGGGCCTGTGTGAGTCTGGGTATACATGTATCTGGGGGCCTGTGTCTGTCTGTGTATACATGTATCTGGGGGGTCTGATGTCCAGGGATCCATGTATCTGGGGGCCTGTGTCTTTCTGGATATACATCTATCCGGGGACCTGTTTGAGTCTTGGTATACATGTATCTGGGGTCCTGTGTCTGTCTGTGTATACATGTGTCTGGGACCTGTGTCTGTCTGGGTATACATGTATATCTGAGGTCTGATGTGTCTATACATGTATCTCTATGCATTAAGTGAATCTGACAATGCCCTGCAATACATCTGAAAGGGTCCTACAAATTCTGAAGATCACTTACTTCAACTAAAACTACAGCATTTAGCATCATGTCAGAATCACAGCGTTGATGCAGATAGTAGGTAAATAAATGACTTTCAGAGTGCCAGTATATCATCATTTGGATTTAGTATCAGGCGTCTGTATTGTATGCACAGCACCTGCCGGCATGGCGTACTAGTATGCCCTGCTAGTGCTAACCCTTCCCGCCGGGTGCCACCTGCCCGTCGTTATGGGGTTAAAGATGGGTGTGCGTAAGGCCGAATTCCACCAGCAAATTGGAGTTTTAAAGTGCACCAATCGTGCCCAAAACAACTTTTAGACGTGAAAAATGGACAATGCCATTGTTTTGAAACAAAATATAAATAAAAGAATTAGGCCACTCATTGTCAGAGCAAGGGGATCCGTGTTTGGATGCCTTGGGGGAATGAGGTCTGTCTCTGTTTTATAAACTGGAGGGGCATATGTGTGTGTGTCATCTATTTGTGTAGGGATAGTTGGCTGGGTATTCTGGGGGGTTGTAGGAGCCCAACCATTGTTTCAGTAAGGGGCCCCAAATTTTTTTGATGGCAGCCCTGATGAAAACTCACTATTTGCTTGACAGAAGTAAGATATGTTTTGTATTAAAACATTTTACTTTATGCTTACTTAAACACAATTCCTTTACTCTGCTCATTTTTTTTTTTTTCAATTTGCTGTGCGTCTTTTGAATGTTAACCAATTTGAAAAAGCAGTGTCGGTGCATGGGTCAAGGAGGTCACAAGTGACAACAACTTTAAGTGTTATTAGTTCTGATACCATGACAAGACAGATACATTATGGCTTGAGTAAAATGATGCATGTTAAATTTGTTGCAAATTACAGGCATGATAGATATATGGATGGCTCATTGCAGCTGTCACTGTGTTTCTATCAGTCTTTCAGCTTTGGTTCTTATTATTTTCCCTACCATCCCCCTTCAGAATTAAACCATGTACACAAGAGAAGACATAGGAAATAAGACATTCTTAGAAGACAGATTGATTCCTTGTTTACCTCTATTAAGTTGATAACATGCACTAATTAACTGCAAATCATTTCATGAATGCAGTGTGCATACATTAGTTTTATTTTAAGAAATGCAAGCAGCATCTGACTTCAGTGAAATAGCAACTTTGTTAAATGTGTATGTATATTTATTAAGTATAGAATAAATACTTATCATTATTTATTCTTCTGAAGACGATGCAGTGAAAAAAAAAGAATCTACTATGACAGTAATTATAATCCAAAAGTAGCATTTTTTTCCTATACGTTCTGGCTCACAGTTTGCAAATCTTTGCTTAGATGATCATTTTAATTTCAGTTTCAATAGTTTTGTTTTTAAAAAAAGTTTTTTTGCAATTTTACAATAACATTATGTTATACTACATACACTATATTGCCAAAAGTATTCGCTCACCTGCCCAGCTCCTGATTTGGATGGGTGACCGAATACTTTTGGCAATATAGTGTATGTCAAGCTGCCATATATGGGGCCCAAAACTTGGGGTCATTAAAAAGTATCATACAATGAAAACATGAGAAACAGATTAGACATCCAATTTATTGTGAATGGTGGGTGAAATGGGAGTCAACAGGGGTGAACTGTGCAGTCGGGCAAATCGGCCTGGATCTAGACTTTGCTTGTTGCCATGTAGGACGGGGTCACCCCTCCTTGGGTAGGCCACAGGTAGGCTGAGCTGCTGCCAGGTCCTTGAGTAGGGCTGGGGCTGGAGGAGGAGTTTGGTTGAGAATGAGGACAGGGCATGGGTGGAGTCAGGCGGGTGGCCCTTGCCCTATTTGGACTAGGGGCCCTGAGTGGTGTCAATCCGTTCCTGGGAGGCAATGTGCTCCAGTGCAGTGTTCCACAATTAGACTCTCAGGCAGGTCTGGGGCCGAAGAATAACATCTGAATAGTATGGATGGGGCTAGCTGTGGATGGGATCTGGACTGGCTGTGGGAGGTACAGGTTGGCTGTTGGTGAGGTTTGGGCAGGTCTTGGATGGATTCTGATGCTCCATCAAGGGACCACCGCAAAACTGGAGAGTCAGTCCAATAAAAAACGCCAAAACGATTCGAAAAACCACCAAAGAAACACTGAATGCATCCGACAATCCGACAAACAGACCGTTGAATTGATCCAAAAAAGGCCGACGACCCGCCGAACAGACTGTCGACCAGCCACCAGAAAAAGCCGACAAGCCGCCGAACATGGGTAAAATAAAAAATGCAACTTTTAAAAGGTGCTTTTAAGAAAAAAATACTGCAGGAAAATTCCTGGAAATAATATATATGGTTCTATGAAAAATATTAAAACGTTCTGTCACAGAAACAAAACGCCATTTTAAAAAAATTGGAAAAATAAATTCACCGTTCAGTGCAATTTTGGGGCCATTTCGGTGCTCTCTGAATAACCTATTTAGTTAATACTAACTGTAATCTATTTATTTATTTATTTATAAAGGATTTTACCAGGAAGGATACATTGAGATTTCTCTCGTTTTCAAGTGCTGTTTTCAAGTATGTCCTGGGTTCAAGAACATTGAAGTGTTACAGTAACAGAAATACAAAGTAATACAATGTAAGATATTAACAACACAAATATACAGATTAACAGAAAATAAATATGTAGGAAATAGTCATTATGTTACATGTTTACAGGTGCATTCTGTATTGAGGTATGTTAGTAAGGAGCTCTTGAGTGACTTAAGACTGGTGGAAGATTTGATGGTGTCTGGGAGGTTATTCCATAATTGCGGTGCTCTGTAGGAAAATGAGGATCGAGCCACTGTCTTTTTGTATTGTGGTATTGCAAGTAAGGTGCTGGTCCTGGATCGGAGGTTACAGGATGAGGGAGCTGCTGGGGGAAGCAGTCTATTCAGATAGGGTGGCAGCGTCCCAGAAAAGCTCTTAAACACCAGGCTGGAAAGGTGAAGGGTGCGTCTAGATTCCAGCGATGGCCAGTTTAGCTCTTTTAACATGTCACAATGGTGGGTCATGTAGTTACATTGTAATGCAAAGCGGCAGAATGAGTTATACAATGTAGTAAGCTTCTGAAGATGTGTTTGTGGGGCGGCTGCGTACACTACATCTCCGTAATCAATAGCCGGCATAAGCATTTGTTGTACAATCTGCTTTCTTACCGCGGGGCTCAGGCAGGATTTGTTTCTGTACAGGGCGCCTAGTTTGGGGTAAAGTTTAGATGAGAGTTTTTCGATGTGAGGGCCAAAGGATAGATTAGGGTCCAACCACATACCTAGATATTTGAGAGAAGTGACTGTGGTCAGCGGGCCATTTGATTTTGTCCCAACATATAAGTGGGGATTTTGCAATTTGTGTAGTTTAGGTTTTGTTCCAAAGAGCATCGTTACAGTTTTGTCATTATTTAAAAAAGTTTGTTGTGCATGATCCACTTTTCTACCTCTGTGAATTGTTCTTGCAGCACGGCTTCCAGCTGCCGGAGATTTGGTTTGCTGGTATAGATTACAGTGTCGTCTGCATACATATGTATAGTTGAGGCTTTGCAGACGTTGGGCAGATCATTTATGAATATTGTGAATAGCAGGGGGCCGACTATTGAGCCTTGGGGTACTCCGCACGTGACTGGGAGTGGGAGGGAGGAGCTGCCAGAAATTGACACATATTGTGATCGGTCGGATACATATGATTGAAACCAGGTTAACGTGCGATCACCAATGCCAGAGTTTTTAAGTTTTTCTAACAAGATGCCATGGTCTACTGTGTCAAAGGCCTTGGCAAAATCAAGGTGGCTCCAGTTAGGTTTCCTTGTTCCATCCCAGCCTGGATATCATTACAGACTTTTAAAAGGGCTGTTGTAGTTGAGTGATTTGGACGAAAGCCGGATTGATCTGGGGTTAAGTAGTTCCAATATTGATAATAATCACGTAATTGTGTGTAGACGCATTTTTCCAAAAATTTTGACATTACAGGGAGCAACGATATCGGACGGTAGTTGGATACCAAAGTACTGTCACCACTTTTATGGATAGGTACCACTCTTGCAGTCTTCCAGAGTTTGGGTATGTATCCAGTCGCCAGTGATTCATTGATTAGGGTTGCGACAGGATTTGCAATTGTCGGTGCACTGATTTTCAGCAGCATTGCTGGTATTTGATCAGGTCCAGACTGGTATTTCATTTTTTGCTTACGGAGAAGTTTAGTAACGACACTGACAGGCACTGGTCTAAAACTGAATTCCTGTCTGACACAGGGACTTTGCACAGTTGGAGGGGCCTGACCTGCATGAGGCCTTTCTGATTGCATGTCATTTCCTAGCTTGGCAATCAAAGTGGTGGCGCATCCAACAAAATAACCATTAAAGGCATTTGCTACATCTAGGGGGTGTTGCAGGGTTTGGTTGTTTACTTTGACAGCAGCCGGCTGGGAGTGGACTGGGGGGTGCTTGCATGTTACTTACGGTTCTCCAAAAGTTTCTAGGGTTTGATATGTTATTGTTTAGATTTTCATTGAAGTAATGAGTTTTAGCCATTTTTGTTTGTTTTGTGCATTCATTCCGGCATTTTCGGTATTCGCAGTGATCGTTCATGGAACCAGTACTCTTGAAATTTGACCACAGTGTAAGATGATACATTAGTGTAAGATCAGCTGTAACCCAGGGGAGATGGGTCCTTTTTACTCGCACTTTACGCAGCGGGGCATGGGAATTCCAGACTTCCAGACTTGCAGGAGCTCAGACTGAAAGTATTCAATTGCACAGTCTAGGTCTGGGATTAGGTTTAGTCTGTACCAGGGGAGCTGTTTGAGATCACTTAGGAAGGATTCAAGAATAAATTTCTTGAAAGACCTGGTGGTTATTACCTTTGGGGGAGATTTCATGGCCTTTATTTTGCGCACGCAGTACACTAGACAATGGTCACTAAAGCTATTAGCGAGAACAGCTGCCTCCTGTATTCGATCAGGAGATGAGGAGAGAATCCAGTCCAGCAAGGTATGGTTAGGGCTTTTCATATTAATGCGAGTGGGGGAGGATGTGTTCTTGTTATCATCACAATGTCCAAGAGCTTTGGTTCTCCTTATGAGGGCTTTCCTACCAAGAGCTTTGGTTCTCCTTGCATGATCTCACAGCCTGCATCTTTATCAAAGAGAACAATCTAGCCAATGGTGATCACTGATTCCTTCAATCTCTTTTTATCAATTAACTTTTTTTTTTTTTTTTTAAAAAACCCATTTATATTTCTAATTGCAAGGATGCTACAGCATTTTAAATGTGCTTCAGGGCAGGCGACTCCCTCCCTCCGTCCTGTTCAGCAGCTGCAGGGCTGCCAGCACTGCGGGACTGACATAGGGCTTCAAGGGGGGCTGACAAGCGTGGTACGGGGTTTTCCATCGAATAATGCTTCACTGCTTCACGTGACTCATGTCAGTGTTAGGGAGTAGTCAGGACAGGACCTGCATTTTATGTCCTGGTCCTCCCTTCCTGGACGCTGAGTGCTAAGTCACCGTCAGCACCACAAAACTGGAGGCTGCCTGTGCAAGAGCCTCTCACGGACACCAGTGCTGATCCTTGCTGGAAAATATTAGCGGTTCAAATTTCTTTTGAATTTTTGCGCCCCTAAGAAAATTGCGCCCCTGAGGCCATGCTACGCCACTGGTGATAAGTGAGTTTAATGTCTGCCGTCGATTTTCCAATCCTGATGCTACACTCGGGTGCGCAGTTTGCGCAAGCTCACTGTACTTAAACATTTACTATACCTAACATTGGGAGAGCAATATTTTTTTACAGTAGGGTCTCGACAAGTGAGGTATTACAAAGTGCCCATGCAAATTATTATTATCCTTTATTTATATAGTGCCACAAATTCCGCAGAGCTTTACATGATCAGTGTACAAGGAGTTGATACATTAGAAATTACCGTCGGGACACACAAGTCAAAATTTAAGCAAGTCCCAAAAGCTGGTGATAAATGATTCTGCAAATGCATAACCATTTAGCACCCCCTATACCTCCTCCATTAAATCAGATACTCACCTCTCATCCCACCGTGAGAAGAGATGCCCGATCCGCCAATTCCTCTGGCCGCGAGCAGAGTGAGACTGGGAACAAATAGTTCCCAGTCTACCTCTGTGATCACTCCGTGGCACAGCATGAACTCACATGAGCGAGATCACATAGGGCTCACGGCCCAAGAAACACAACCCTCCATGGTTTCCTATGGACTCCAGGAGGTGATACTTAAAGCGGCGCAGAAGCACTATCAAGCATATCACTGTAGTTAACGCTGTGGTCCTGTCATGTCCCCTGCTCTGAGGGGGTCTTGGGCCACTCGGGGGGAAGTCTGGCACCCGGCAGCGCCATAGGCGCTGTCAGCTGGCCGGGTGCCAGGTGATGCACCGGCTGGAGGAGGTTGCGTGGTGGAAGAGGGGGCGGGCGGGGCACGGCGTGATGACGCAGAGCCGCTGTCTTTAAATCCTGACTCATTTCCTTGTCATGGAGTTTCTTCCCGCAGAGCTAGTGATTCGGCACTCGCGATTCACTGATTCATTTCTTGTTTGCTGTTATACTGACTCGGATTGTATGAGTACCCTGCTTGTTGTTGACTCGGATTGTATGAGGACCTTGCTTGTTACTGGCCCGGATTGCTTAATTGTCGATTCTATTTCATTCTGACCAGCCCTGTACGACTACTACCTTTCATACTGACCCATTTTGCCTGAGAACCTGTCCTGTTACTGACCCGGTTAGTCTGAGAGCCACTCCTGATAGTGACCCGGCTAGTCTGAGAACCACTCCTGATATTGACTCAGCTTGTCTGAGAACCACTCCTGATATTTTTTTAATTATTTTTTTTTTGAGAAAGGATTTTACCAGGAAGGATACATTGAGATTTCTCTTGTTTTCAAGTATGTGCTGGGTGGCGAGTATGTACCGTTAGGTGTCTTGCACAAGGACACTTACTGGAGAGGTTGCTCGCTAGGATCGAACCCATGACTCCCAGTGGCGTAGCGTGGGGGGGCAGTGGCCCCGGGTGCAGTTTTGTTAGGGGCGCATCATTTCAAAAGAAATTTGCGCCCCTAAAATTTTCCAATGCAGGCCCGGACTGACCCATCGGACCCTCGGGCACCGCCCAAGGGCCTGCAGGTTGAGGGGGCCCGGATGCCATCCAGTTACAGTGTGCCCGGTCCTGAACAGCATGAGTCCGTGTTGAAGGGGAGGCGGCTGGGTGCGTGCGCAGGTCACACGGTCCAGCCAGTCAGGTGGTACTGAGTCTCTGTACCACCTGACTGGCCCGACCACGTGACCTGCCCATGCACGCAGCCGCCTCCCCTTCAACACAGACTCTCAAGCTGTTCAGGACTGGGCGGGCACACCTGCTGCATGGCATCCGGCCCCATGAGAGCTGGGCAATATCCAGGTGAGCTGGGGCAATATCCATGTGAGCTGGGGCAATATCCATGAGAGCTAGGGCCAATATCCATGAGAGCTGGGGCCAATATCCGTGAGAGCTGGGGCAATATCCAGGAGAGCTGGGGGCAATATCCATGAGAGCTGGGGCAATATCCAGGTGAGCTGGGGCAATATCCATGAGAGCTGGGGGCAATATCCATGTGAGCTGGGGCAATATCCATATGAGCTGGGGCAATATCCAGGTGAGCTGGGGCATATCCAGGAGAGCTGGGGGCAATATCCATGTGAGCTGGGGCAATATCCAGGTGAGCTGGGGCATATCCATGATAGCTGGGGGCAATATCCATGTGAGCTGGGGTAATATCCATGAGAGCTAGGGCCAATATCCATGAGAGCTGGGGCCAATATCCATGAGAGCTGGGGCAATATCCAGGAGAGCTGGGGGCAATATCCATGAGAGCTGGGGCAATATCCAGGTGAGCTGGGGCAATATCCATGAGAGCTGGGGGCAATATCCATGAGAGCTGGGGGCAATATCCATGAGAGCTGGGGCAATATCCAGGTGAGCTGGGGCATATCCAGGAGAGCTGGGGGCAATATCCATGTGAGCTGGGGCAATATCCAGGTGAGCTGGGGCATATTCATATGAGCTGGGGCAATATCCAAGAGAGCTGGGGCAATATCCAAGAGAGCTGGGGCAATATCCAGGTGAGCTGGGGCAATATCCATGTGAGCTGGGGCAATATCCAGGTGAGCTGCGGCTATATCCAGGTGAGCTGGGGCAATATCCATATGAGCTGGGGCAATATCCATATGAGCTGGGGCAATATCCATGTGAGCTGGGGCATATCCATGTGAGGCTTGTGTCAATCTACATGTGAGCTGGGGGCAATCTACATGTGAGCTGGGGACATTCTGTGTATATGTATCTGGGGGGATATATACATGTGAGCTGGGGGCATTTTTATATGAGGTCTGTTCTTATTGGAAAGAGTTCACATGACATAAAATAAATGTATCGGTACTCGGTATCTGTCACTACTTTTATAAAATATCGGTACTCGTACTCAGTGTTAAAAAAAGTGGTATCGGTGCATAGCTAGTTTTCATTTGTAGTTTTTTGTTTAATCACCTGCAATAGTGATTCAAAGGCAAGTGTGGTGTTTGTTTATGCTGGGATAAAAAGACCTTTCATTTCCACAACTTCAAGTCTGCGGCTGTTTATACCCTAGAGTACCATATTGTTTGACTGGAACCAAGTATCCCAAGTGGTTGTTGTATCACAGTTAAGGGGTTCAATACCCTAATGGTGGAAGGGAATCAGGGCATGCTAACGTGTCCACAGGTTGGGGGGTGCACAATTCTTGGCTGGCCCCGGGCGCTGACAATCCACGCTACGCCACTGATGACTCCACAGGCTCTTGATCCAGCTAGTCTGAGAACCACTCCTGATATTGACCCAGCTAGTCTGAGAACCACTCCTGACATTGACCAGCTTGTCTGAGAACTTGTCTTGATACTGACCCAGCTTGTCTAAGAACTATTCCTGCTGTTAACCCATTCTGCATGAGTGCCAGTCCTGTTTTGAGTATACTTGGTTTGTGTATTGTACTGTGTGCCTGTATCGAGTCCCTGACTACAGGACTAGTATTACCGACCACTCAAGGATCGGAGGGATTAGGGGTCTGTCTATAGGGATCTGTATCGGTGTAACCAAAGGGAATCGTGACAGTTCCGGGGTGAGGTGCTGAACTATCGCCTGCCTGGAATACCTCATTAACATGGGGAACATAATCTGCAGGCATAGATTTTCCCCATTAGCATCCCCATTTTAGCGTGAACTATGGAAAAGGGCCCATAACATTTAAAATGTGCATTACTATAGCTGCTATAACTGTATAACTGCCAGTTTGTTCAATCAGGTTTGCCGAAAACAGACATCAGTAGCTGATATGCATTTTACAAGCAGCCACTCTACCATTTTTTTATTTTGATAATCATTTATTTTTAAGAGAACTAGAAAAGCAAAATACATAAGTTCACTTCATTGAAGATAGTAGCATATATATGTTACCTGCTTTTTCATTTAGCTAATTCACTGTAAAATTGCAGTATGATGACACTCACGGAGAATTTGTTTTATTTTCAGCAAGGCAGAAATTCTGTAACATTATCTTTATGCAGTCAGACAAAATGAAAGGTAATATTCTTTATATGCCATAAATTGCTGCAGATCAACTGCTTCTTATGAACTTAAATAAAATTTAGTGTTTTCTGTCCTTCAAACGGGCACAATTGAAAGTGACCAGGATCAATATCTTTGCCCCTGAACTCCGCCTGAGCTTTGTGCATCACAACAGACAGGAGGTCTGTATTCAAATATTTCTGTGTCAAATGAATTTCCATGTTATCTCCAAATTCAATTAACTAGGAACCCTGTGGAACTAAGAAAAAAATGTACGACACCCAGTAGTGACAAATTGCTGTGCTTAGTGTGCATATCAAGGCGAAGTGTTGAGCCTTGCTAATCTTCTCACTAATTCTCAATTACCGTAAAATGAAGCCATAAATCACCAAGACAGGGGATCGATGGAAATGTTGTTTTCAGGGTGATTGGCAGTCTCAGTTTGGATTTTTTTTTCCTTTTCAAGTTGTTTTAAGGTTAACATTTGGCAAAGGTACAGAGGAAAAGGAAAATGAAGGGACTCAGAGTTTCCGTATAATATAGGTCCACAGGCCTTGGGGAATAGTGTGGAGGGACTGCACCAATATCAGCCCATCAGACATCCAATTTTTCTCTTTTCATACCTGCTGTAGCAAATGAGAAACAAATTAAATTTCCTTCTACTATTTCCACAGAAACCATTTAAATTTTTTCATGGAAACTAATTTGCCCCTTGATAGATAGCACCTCATTCTGTGAAAATATACAGTGGCACAGGGGAAAAAAATAAATTTGTGTCACTCCAGATTTGCCATTCTGTGAAATGTCATTCATAGCAGAGCGATAAATGAGGCCCTTTCGGAACACAATGGCAGTACCTTGTGCTCTGGTGAATTAGCATTGTGCTCCCCACTCCATAGCGTTCTCATATTCTCCCTGTTATTAATTTGCAGTCTGGGTTTTACATTCATGAGCCTGAGATTGAAATGTAAATGAGGCACAAAATAAGTAGTCAGCACTAGACCTGGCCAAGCAGCCTATGTCATAGACTCATGGACGTACATGAAAATAGTTATCATTCTGAGAGATTAGCAGCTCAGAACATCAATCACTTCTGCAAGGAAACAATGAATTGAAAAAAAAAACTCAACATGAGGGAGGAAATTACAACAGCTTTAAACTAGAAAAGGGAATATGTAATAGGTCCAACCTGTTGTTGAAGCAGTAAAATGGTTGTAATGAAAAAGAAATAAAAAAGATGTTTTGCATTTACACTTTCCCTCTCTCTGCTAGCATCATGTATTTAAATGATTCAATTTTGTAATCTTGATTTATCCATTAAATGAATGCAGATTCCACATGAAAAATACCACTCGGGCCTGACAAATAATGCAATGTAGAGTCAATGTGTAATAAATTGCCTTTCAATGCGCAAAAAAATATTAAAAGGCATAAAACAGTCATTTTTAAAAAAAATAGGGTTTAAAAACCACACACATTTATGATGACATTCCCTTGATGGCACCCTAGATATTATCTTACATGCTTATTATCATTCACTGATTAGGTTACTTTGCAAAAATGCTTTCTGATTTCATAAGACTGTAAATGTATTAAATAATGGTAAAATAACAGTTCCAATGGAAATGTTTTATTTGATTTTTTTCTTGTTACTGACAATCTGCTAATGCCACAAAATATTAAATTGGATTCTTTGTCATTTTAGCGGTGTCAATTATGAAAATGTGAATTGAATAACATGAAACTAGAAGGTTACAGCTGATCGTATGCAAATGTACCAGCTTAGAGATTCACTGTAGTCAAATTTCAAGAGTACTGGTTCCATGAGCAATCATAGTGATTACCGAAAATGGCGGAATGCATGCACAAAACAAACAAAAAGCCCAATACTTCAATGAAAATCTAAGCAATAACATATCAAAACCCTAGAAATTTTTGGAAAATCATAAGTAACATACAATCACCCCTATCCACTCTCAACCAGCCGCTGTCAAAGTAAGCAACCAAACCCTGCAACACCCCCTAGATATAGCAAATGCCTTTAATAATTATTTTGTTGGATGCGCCAACACCTTGAATGCTAAGCTAACAAATTACACACTTTCAGAAAGGCCGCACGCAGGTCAGGCACCGTGGACTGTGTAAAGACTCTGTATCGAAGAGAAATTCAGTTTTAGACCAGTGCCTGGCAGTGTCGTTACTAAACTTCTCCAAAAAATGAAACACCAGTCTGGACCTGATCAAATCCCAGCAATGCTGCTGAAAATCAGTGTGCCGGCAATTGCAAAACCTTTCACAACCCTAAACAATGAATCAATGGCAACTGACTACATACCCAAAACTGTGCATGACTGCGAGGGTGGTACCTATCCATAAAAGTGGAGATAATACTTTGGTATCCAACTACAATCTGATATCATTGCTCCCTATAATGTCAAAAATTTTGGAAAAATGCATCTACACACAATTATGTGATTATTATCAATATTCAAACTATATAACTCCAGATCAATCAGGCTTTCGTCCAAATCATTCAACTACAACTGCCCTTTCAAAGTTTGTAATTATATCCAAGCGGGCATGGAACAAGGAAACCTAACTGGAGCCATCTTCCTTGATTTTGCCAAGGCCTTTGATACAGTAGACCATGGCATCCTATTACAAAAACTTAAAGACTCAGGTATTAGTGATCGCACGCTAACCTGGTTTCAATCATATGTATCTGATCGATCGCAATATGTGTCCATTTCTGAAAGCGCTTCCCTCCCCCTCCTAGTCACATGCGGTGTATCCCAAGGCTCGATACTCGGTCCCATAGGCGACTCTACAGGGGGGCAAGGGGGGCAATTGCCCCCCCTAGGTTATTCATTGCCCCCCATGTGCCCCCCCACCAAAAATCAGCATCCAGCTTCCCACACTTTTTCGGACCACGGTATCTCCGTCCCTGTGCATCGTATATAGAAAATCTATGTGTCATTGGAAAGGGCAGATTCTGGCCTTTCCAATGATACCCAACATGACCATATTCAGTTTGAAATAAAAGTCATAAAACATTAAATAACGGGCACTTAATCTTAAGCATTTTCACAGGGTTGAAATGTCTCAGCAGTGAAGTGGATAATGTTCAGACTATACCTTACATTGTGTATTACGTTAGTTTTTGCCTTGGTTTAGTTGTATATTAAGGGTTAATGGGTAGGCTTCATCCCTCACAGTATACATTTTATTTTTTCCTTGATTAATTGCATTGTAGGGGTTAATAGGTAGCTACATGCCGCACAGTGTATTCATTTCCTGTTTTTCCATGATTAATGGCATATTAGGGGTTAAGGGGTAGCTAAATGCCACATTATTTATTATTTTTATTGTATTTCCCTGGGTTTATGGCATTTTAGGGGTTATTATGGAAGTTAGAATCTAAAGCGTCTAATCATCTTTAGATCTTTTGCTTTTCGTCACATTTCGTGGAATTCATTTCGCCGAAAATATAGTGAATTCCTATTTAGTGAATGGTCACTGTAATTTGCTAAAAGTGGAGTCGCTGAAGCAGCTATCAGACATTCAGCGAAAACTGCCGAATTGGGGCAAATAAAGTATCAGGTTAGTACAATAAAAAGGCATCATTACTCTGGGGTTTTGGAATCTTATTTATATAAACTTATTCAGGGCACTATTACCTGGTGTGGGTTAACCCTTGCGTGCGCATGGTTTTGCGTTAGCCCCAGTTCATTGAGTCTAGCGCCTGACCAAAAGATTGTTTGCCTCCTGCTACAAATGGGAAAAATCACTTAGTGTGTTGCTATTAGCGATTTGTACCGCGAGCTTACTGTACTTTCCGCGTCCTTTACTTAACACGGAGAGCGCTAGAGATCTCTAGCGCTTTTGCAGCTAACAGATCACTTGGTGCCAGCGCTAATTTTTTAGGGGCGCTAATTGCAACATTTTACCTACTGCTCAACCCTGGCGCTATCTCCAAAAAAACAGAAAAAACAGATCCTCGCCCAAAATTAATAGGCAATTGAAAGGAATGCAGCACAGTTGTTCTCTTGGCCCCATACACCATAGCAATGGATCTGGTCCGCTTTGTCGTTGCTGTTGCAGTAGGCTCTATTATAAATGTGTCCTTTATCCACATATATCCTAATATATTGCCTAATTTTAAACATTTTATGCTGGGGGTTATTCATAGTATGGAAGTGGTTGCTTATTAGGGTGACCGTGTGGACCATGTTTAAAGTGACACATGGATAAGTCTTGCCCTGAAACATGTATTATTTATATGCTGCAGCAGGGAAATTTTTGTCGCTCACCTGGCCTTCCTTTTGGATCTATTAAATGCAGTGTAATAATTCTACATGCTGCTGGGTGGCATTTATCATGCAATGTCCATCAGCCTTAATATATGTGTGCATCAAAACATGGAGGATACGGCCACCTTGGAGGCTTTTAATAATGCAGGGTGTGAGGTTATTCACTGTATGTGTTCATATTCAAGCTTGTGAGGGCGGGGGATAGGTATGGCCCGGCACTCTGCACTGGAAAGAAAAAACAGTTCTATCCTGTACACACTAAACAACTTTATTAATACAAACTTTGCAAGAAGACACCAATAAAAAACATTAAATTGAATGAATGACGTGTATCGGAAGGGCACTGTGTGGCTATAGCAATGCTGAAGGATGGAATCAATGCAACTCAGTATATCACACTCATAAGAAGTAGCGCGGTACAAAATATTCACTTAATGGTTGATGTGCAGCAAAAGATGCAAATTAGACCAAACACATTAGCTCAGTAATTATTATTGTTTCTATCCTGTACACAACTGCATTAGCGCTGGGTCTCAGCTCCGGTCTTAGAGTTTTCCTAGCGTGCGCCAAACGACCTTGTTTATGGACTTCTGCAGACAAGGTGATCTGTTAGTCTGCGCTAAATTTATCCTTTAATGATGGTGTTTTAGTTCACACCAAGTGATAGGGCTCTTAGTTTTATTCAGTGGTATGATTTAGTGGTGAAAATTATTAGTGCCCCCCCAGTTTTGACTGCGGTATCTTCTGATCTTCTGTGCCCCCCCTAAATATTGTTCCTAGAGTCGCCACTGCTCGGTCCTCTGCTATTCTCGATATTCATAAACGATCTGCCCAACATCTGCAAAGCTTCAACTGTATACATATACGCAGACGACACCGTAATCTATACCAGCAAACCAAATCTCCCGCAGCTGGAGGCAGTGCTGCAAGAACAGAGGTTGAAAAGTGGATCAAGGATAACAAACTAAATACTGACAAAACTGTTACGATGCTCTTTGGTACAGTCCCTAAATTGCATAAATTGCAAACTCCCAATCTATGGGCTATATTACAATCTTCGATCAAAAAAGCGTTAAACTTTTGCGTGCACAAATCATCTCTGGAATTACAATCCTCGCGCGTATTTTCATCTGCCAATCAATACCACGCGCAAACAGGACGCGGCCAAATGCTCGCGCAGTTCCACCTCGCGCAAAAACCAGTGTGCGATCATTTTTTTTCTCGCAATTCAGACAATCAGAATTAAGAACCACAATTATCTCACGTTAAGAAATTGCGCCTGCCAAAGTCAATCTGAGACAATAACACACATAGGGTGATACCCCTGGCGAAAAATGAATACAAAATGTATTCTTAAAGTGTATTCTTAACCACTCACAGGCTGCCACTACTGGGAAGACACATAGCAGGTTCTTGAATCTCTCCGGGCTGGAATGATAGCCTTAAGGGGAAAATAATAACAAAAATAGTGTAGATAGCCAAGCAACCATAAAAACAACGTTTTTATTGCGCTTACAGAAATTTAAAACAAATGGAGCATAACATCACCAACTCCCATGACCCAAATCGTCTGTAGGTGCTGCTCGACGCGTTTCGTCACGTGGACTTCATCAGGAGCGTGAAGGTTCCATCTGGTACCCCTCTAATATACCCAAATGTGAATCAATCAACCAATCAAAGAAAGCAAAAACAGAAAAAAACGGAAAAAACGGAGAAACGGAGATCACAAAGCGAAACTGAAGACGTCCCGCAAAGTGCTTCCAGTTTGGTGAACCGGAAGAAGTTGTCCATCAGATGGTGCGCCGCACAACACATGGAGACCCCCGTTGGCCGGAACAGTTCTCCTCGCGTCCTGGGTCTAACGACCATTTGCAGCATGGAGAACCTTCCGGACGGAGATCCAAGAGTAAGGGCACTTCCGGTTTCCAATGTTTCTGTAGAAATGGTCCTATCAAAAAGCCGATGTGAAGTCACTGCCGCCATCTTTGAAAACGGCAATTCAGATACGGCCGGATAGATGGTCTCCTGATATGGATAAGCATGATGTGAAGTCACTGCCGCCATCTTTAAAAACGGCAATTCAGATACGGCCGGATAGATGGTCTCCCGATGTGGATAAACATGAAATATGATATAAAATAAAATAAAATAAAATACAGAAAGTTATAAAACTTATTTATAAAAATGTTTAAAATAAGATATAAACTAGTAATTGACAATTAACAATTGGTTGAATACAGTAATCAATTATTCGCGCAAAAAGCACACCAAATCTATATCACAATTTAACCCTTGTGGTTCCAATGTCTTGAGTCTATATATCCAATAGGTTTCTCTTCTAGACAATCTATTGACTCTGTTCCCCCCTCCAACCCCCTTCACCATTTCTATCCCAAAACACAACAGTAATTCTTCTTTAAAACTGGGACAAGTATTACAATGCACTGGCAAGGGGTGGGTACGCAGATTTTTCCTGATGTTATTCTGATGCTCCAGTAGTCTGCATTTACGCTTGCGTGTAGTACGACCCACATATTGGACACCACAGGGACATTGAATCAGATAAACCACAAAAGTGGTATTGCATGTAATCTCACTCTTAATTGAAAATGATTCTCCTGTGGAATGACTTGAATAACCTTTAACTGTTAATGGTAAAAATTGGCATGGTTTACATGCTCCACATCGTTTAAAACCATTAAGCCCCACCAAAAATGTATCTGGACCCTGAGGGATACTGGGTGCTAGCATGTTCTTAAAGTTATTAGTTTTTCTATAAATTATAGAGGGTTGTAATCGTAAATCCTTACCTAAAATGGGATCTTGTAATAGGAGAGGCCAGTGTTTCTTAACAATCTTCTCCATCTGTCTATATCCCGTATTAAATTTGGTCAAAAAGGCATATCTACTTGTATTAGCAATTCTTTTATTTCTAGTTTTAAAAAGATCTTTTCTATGTATTTTCATCACTTCCTGCATTGTCTTATTAACTTCCCCTGGATCGTATTCCTTCTGCACTAATTTATTTTCAATATATTTCTATTGTTCGACGAAATCAGTTAATTTGGTACAGTTTCGTCGGACTCTAACAAATTGGCTCCTCGGTATGGACTTCAACCAAGACGGATGGTGGCAGCTACCCCGAAGGACATAACCATTGCCATCGGTGGGTTTGAAATAACACTTAGTGACCACTCGAGTGTCGTCACTACTAATAGTGAGATCTAAAAAGTCTATCTGGTTTTCACTAAACACAGGATTAAACTTGAGGGAGAACTCATTACAATTGATATATTCAGTGAATACATCTAAAGTATCTTGGGAACACTCCCAAATGACCAAGACGTCATCTATATACCGTCGCCAGAGGACCAGGCCTGCCCCATTGGTTAATCTACCCGAAATGAACAGGGACTCCCAATAGCGCATGTATATATTCGCATAATTTGGGGCGAACCTGGTCCCCATGGTAGTACCCGTCAACTGGAGATAAAACTCCTAGTCGTGCCAGAAAAAATTATGTCTAAGTATGTAAGATATGGCCTGTAATAAAAATGATTTCAATTCGGGACCCACATTAATGTCCTCAGTTAAATAGAATTCCACGGCCTTGAGGTCCAGTTTATGGTCAATGACAGTGTATAATGATGAAACGTCAAAAGAGGCCCATCTATACCCTGGTCGCCATCTAATTTTCTCTAAATCCAACATAATACGAGTTGTGTCTTTAATATAAGAAGGGGCATCCTGGGCATACCCCTGAAGATGAAAATCTATAAATTGTGACAAGTTGGAAGTAATGGAGTTGATCCCACTAATTATGGGTCGTCCGGGGGGTCTCGTCAGGTTTTTGTGTATTTTGGAAATAAAATAAAAGACCGGTGTTCTTGGGTATTGATTTAACAAAAATTTATAATTATTTTCTGAAATGACCCCATTTATTTTGGCTTCGTCCAAAATCCTTGCTAGTATTTTATTATATCTCAAAGTAGGGTCTCCAGTTAGTTTGATATAGGTGTTAGGATCCCCAAGGATAACCTGTGATTCCTCTTTATAATATTTCTGTGTCATCAAAACTATGGCTCCACCTTTATCGGCCTCCCTAATCACAATATCCCTTCTCTCCTGAAGTTCCTTAATGTTTTTCATTTCATCCCGAGTCAAATTTTAAAATTTCTGTAAGCGCAATAAAAACGTTGTTTTTATGGTTGCTTGGCTATCTACACTATTTTTGTTATTATTTTCCCCTTAAGGCTATCATTCCAGCCCGGAGAGATTCAAGAACCTGCTATGTGTCTTCCCAGTAGTGGCAGCCTGTGAGTGGTTAAGAATACACTTTAAGAATACATTTTGTATTCATTTTTCGCCAGGGGTATCACCCTATGTGTGTTATTGTCTTATTTTTGTTGTTGATACCTTACAAAGTCAATCTGAGCATACATGCTGCAGCGATAATACATGCACACACAACTTCTCCATTTATCGTTTGGGTATGTGTTGAAGGGGCAACTATACTTTGCTGCATTTTTTTACTGGGCTGGTGTATTTTGGTTTGGCCAGGTTGTCAGATTTGCCATTAACACCAGCTTTTTGCAGTTGTTAAAATTATGCGTGCAAAGGCTATGCGGTAATTACTGCGAATAGATTGTAATGCCATCCGTGTACCAGCGCACATACGTATTTGCGCTCACAATGTTAAGTATAGGAAGTGCGCAATACAGTAAGCTCGCGCAGGGTTCGCACAGGTTCACCCGCGGTAGACGTTTGCGCGCGGTTGTTGCACTCACTATGTAATACGGGATTAGGCGCAAATGGTTTTACCTCTCACGTTAACGTTTTGTTGCGCGGGTGCAAAAGTTTGCGCGAAGATTGTTATTTAGCCCTATGTGTCAGGATAAAATAAAATGACACAGACAGTTTTCTCAAATATCTAGGTTTGTGGTTAGACCCAAATCTATCTCCTTTGGCCTTCACACCGAAAAACTCTCATCTAAATTTTACCCCAAACTAGGTGCCCTGTACAGAAACAAAACCTGCCTGAGCCCCACGGTTAGAAAGCAGATTTTACAGCAAATGCTTATGCTGGCTATTGAATACGGAGATGTAGTATATGCAGCTGCGCCGCAAAAGTTACCACTCTACCTGAATAGACTGCTTCCTCCAGCAGTTCCCTCATCCTATAACCTCCGATCCAGGACCTGCACCTTACTTGCAATACCACAATACATAAAGAAAGTGGCTCGATCCTCATTTTCCTACAGAGCACCACAAATATGGAATAACTTCCCAGACGCCATCAAATCTTCCCCCAGTCTAAAGTCACTTAAGAGATCTCTATTAACATACCTTGATATATAATGCACCTGTAAACATGTAACATAGTGAATATATTTATTTTCTGTTAATCTGTATATTTGTGGGGGGTTTTTTAATATCTTGCATTTTATTACTTTGAATTGTTACAGTCGTCACAGAAATACAATGTTCTTGAACCCAGGACATACTTGAAAACGAGAGAAATCTCACTGTATCCTTCCTGGTAAAATACTTTATAAATAAATAATAAATATTAGAATCAAGATGGAGAAATCTTCATTTCCAAGACTATAGGGTTTATTTACTAAACACAGCTCACAATTTCAAACTACATTTAACCAAGTACAAAGAAACTATGGTGAATTTACTATATAGGGAACTCCCATTGTAGATTGCTATACGTTTCACAGTTCATTCCATCGTAGTTTCTGTTGAAGTTCTTCAGCTTAATTTTTAGTGGGGTTTCCATCTTAGTTTTTGCTGAAGTTATTTAGCAGAGATTTCACTGTAGTTTCCAATATAGATTTAGCTGAAGTTGTCTAGCATTGTTTTCACCTTTGTTTCTATTGGCATTCAATGAAGATCAACACATTACCCGTTTTACAGAAGAATAACGTGGTACCATTGTCCAGCTTTGTTGTTTAACTTCAACTGTCATTTTTGAATCTTTTTCCTATAATTTATTTAGTTCTAATCGCAGATTTTACATGTATGCTTCAGTTTCTCTTAGGTAAGTTAGACAATTTTTTTTTTTTTTTTATTTCTCCTATATGTACTACATCATCTTTAATTTTTTCTCTTTTTTAAATGATTAGGGGCAACACAACTGGATAATTTCATCGTTAGTTGTTTGAATGTGTTGTTTCACATTGTTCACCTGTTATATAATATATGAAGTAGTCAGTTAAGTAGGACAATAAATTATTCTGCTCTAAAAATAATTTTAAACTACTGTTAACTGAACAAATATATTTGTTTAGAAGTCATTTTCTACAGGTGCTGGCCTGTTGCAGGGGACTTCTTGAGCCAAGATGCCTCATGTTCCTGTTCCCTGTTCTTACGGCTCAAGTTTAAATACCAAAATCTATAATCTGCTCATTGAAGCCAAAGCTTGAATTAGTACCTGTTTTATCCTTTCGTTACACTAGTTCCAATAACTGTCCTAGAGACTCCAGAAAAACTAATGAACACTGCAAAAGGGAGAGGGGAAGGTTTGCATAAGCAAAGTATAAGTGATGTATACAGTCTCTGCAAGAATGCCTTTATTCTGAATGCTAAGGAACCTTCAGCAAAATTGTTATTGAACAAAATAATAATTGTTTACACATTCACATGTCATCTTTTTCCCCATTTACTATATTCAATAAAAGTGAATGGGGTTCTGCAGCACCATGTTAATTAACCCCATCGTAACCAGGTTGTTTTACCATTGTCTGTCCGAAAGTGCCCACTGCTGTTTTTACATTTCTGCGCTGTTTAGTGTTTAGGTCTAATTTTCCTCTTACTCGTTTATGGAACCCACACATATTATATACCAGTTTTCTCGCCATTAACTGGACTTTCTAAAGATACCATCATTTCCATCATAATCATATAATTTACTCTAAAAACAATTATGAAAAATGATAAAAGAAATGAAAAAAAAAACACTTTTTCGAACCTTAATCCCCAAATCTACAACTGCCAAAAAATACCCCAGGCAAATAGTTTCGAAATTTTGTCCTGAAATTAGAAATACCAAATTTTTACATGTTTTTGCTTTTTAACCCCTTCAATGTTGAACCATTTCAGCTCATTTTTTTTTTTTTGTAATTCAAAGTTTTTATTCAGAAAAAATAAAACAGACAATACAGGATATCAGGAGTGATACAAATAGTACAGTATAGATTAAGTGAAGTCGCACACAACCATAGATTATGTCAAGTGGGGAGGTGTGGGAGGCATAAATAAAAAGGCATGAGATCGGTCCACCCATTGGCGGCGTGTTCAAAAACTCCCTCATCGAATAGGTGTGAAGAATCTCAGAGACCATCCACTACAAGCGGATAACCTCCAAGGCGTTCCCGACCCCACTGTTCACGAAAGCCACCGCCGCCCACAGTGACCTGGTTGCGAGATTAGAGAAAAAAGGAAACATAAGAGAGAAGAAGAAATAAAGAGATGGGAAGAAAGCAGAAGAGTTAAGAATTAAGAAAAAGAAGGGGAGAGAGAGGGAGAAAGAAAGAGGGAAAAAAAGGGAAGGGGGGAGGAAAGGGAAGGTATGGAGTGATCTTGCCCGGGCTGTCTCGCCCCCATTACAGAAGCCTCAGGTTACCTCTATTGCACGACGCGCAGTTGCCGCGTAACTGTCCCAGTGGAACCACTTCAGCCCCAGGTCCGCCTCAGCACCTCTAGTCACCGCCTCCAAGAGATCCACCGAGCGGAAAGTCTCAGCCTTGCCCAACCATGATCGAAGAGATGGCACTTCCGAGGAGCGCCAGTGTATCGGGATCAAGGCCCGAGCCGCCAGTATCATAAGAAGTAACACTGTCCTCTTCAAGGTCCCGATGGGGAGGGGAATATGAAGAAAATAAGACGCATTCCGGGGTGAATGGGAGATCTACATCAGTCATCTGCAGTATGGCGGAATGAATCAATTTCCAGAATCCCAGGACATGAGGGCAGGACCACCAGGTGTGAAGATACGTCCCTACCACAGCATCACAACGCCAACACGTGGGGGAGGCGTCCGGGTAAATGTGATGTAGTAGCGAGGGGGTCCTATACCAAAAGGTCATTAATTTGTAGGAAGTCTCCTGAGATCTCGAAGCGCAAAACCCCTTATGCACCAGAATATAAGTCATAGTCCATTGAGCGTCCGGTATTGTAATGCCGAGATCTGCTTCCCATCTAGAAGTAAAGGAGGGGTCAGTCGTATCCGACGCCTGAAGTAGGCCATACAAGGTCGATATACCATGGTCAAGTGTAAGGCTCATATGATAAAAGCGCTCAAATGGGGTGAGTTGTCGATGTAAACTATATCCACAGTTGAGACTACGGAGATAAGTCAGAATTTGTAGGTAATTAAATCTCTCCAAAGGAGACGGAGGGCCTCCCTCCCTAAAACAGAGGGGGTCACTCGCATCCTCAGAGGGAAAGTTCAATGCCCGCAGTCTCCTCTCTCCTGATAACCGAATGCTCAGTGAAGGTAAGACTCCAGCTGGTAGTTTCGGATTGTGGCTCAGGGGCAGAAGGGGGGAAACAGCCGTGGACAGGCCATGAGTCAATTTACATCTGTGCCAGATTCGCAGCGTAGCAGCAACCTGGTCCGGGTCCATCGGGGGGCTGCGGCGGGTGATCGGTGGGAACCAAGGCAACGCCCACAAGGGTGCGCCAGAAAGAATACGCTCCAAATCAAGCCATCGTTTATCTAGATCAGAAGCCGACCAATCAACAATTCGAAGCAAGTGGCATGCTGTATAATACTGCTTCATATCGGGGAGGGCCAGGCCGCCTCTGGCCTTTGGCCAGCACAGTACCGTGAACCCAACCCGGGGCTTCCCTTTCGGCCACACGAAGGCCAGGAGTTCCTTCCGTAGCGCCAGGAAAAATGAGGACGGAATCGCAATAGGAAGAGTATGGAAAAGGTATAGCAGCCGTGGCAGTAAATTCATCTTTATCACCGCCACGCGGCCCAACCAAGAGATGTATTTACTCATCCAACCGGACAAACCTGAGTGAAACGTTCGCAATGTATTATGAAAGTTTAAGTCGAGTAGTCGGTTAGCGGATGTTGCCAACCAGGTACCGAGATATCGGAGAGAGGAAGGGCAGTGGCGGAATGGGTAACAGGAACTAATAGTCGCCAAAGCGACGGGTGTCAGAGCGACACCCATGAACTCCGATTTGTCCTGATTGATTTTAAAACCAGCGACACGGCCATAAGTGTCCAGTACTGACACAACAGCCGGCAGAGACGAGTCGACGTTCGTGAGGAAAAAGAGCAAGTCATCAGTTTATGCTCGGAGGCATGTCCCCGAATTCCCGTTATGTCCGGATGGTTACGGATGGCTGCCAAAAGCGGTTCAAGGGTAAGGGCGAAAAGCAGGGGCGATAGGGGACAACCCTGCCTGGTCCCGTTCCTCACTACCAGCGGAGGTGATAAAGCACCATTGACCCTAACACGGGCCGTGGGGTCATCATAGAGGGCCATCAGACAATTGCATAAAAAAGGGGTCCCACCCCCAATCCCCTCAGCACCGAGAACATAAAGTTCCAACGCACTCTATCGAAGGCCTTCTCCGCATCCGTAGAGAGCAGGAGAAGGCCCTCACCAGTCTTCTTCGCCACCCCGATAGTCCCTAAAGCGCGAGTGGTCGCATCACGGGCTTCACGGCCCGGCACAAATCCTACCTGATCTGGGTGAATCAAAGATGGCAAGAGAGGGATCAGTCAGTTCGCCATAACCTTGGCGAGGATCTTCAGTTCCGTATTAAGGAGAGAGATTGATCGGTAACTGCGGGGGTCAGCTGCATCCTTATCCGGTTTCAAAAGGACCGAGATCGTGGCAGACAGAGTATGGGGATGAAGGGGGGATCCTGAACGAACTGCCGAGAACAATGCAAGAAGACGGGGTACCAGTGTGGGTGAGAAGGCACAGTAATATTCCGCTGGGAGACCATCAGGGCCCGGACATTTATGGGTTTTAAGCGATTTCAGGACCGCTTGAAGCTCCACCGCGCTGACGGGGCTTTCCAGGCCAGCCGCCGCAGACTCCGAAAGCAATCGGGGGAGCTTATCTCTCAGGTAATCCCGAATCACAGTGGGGGGGTAGCATCCGCGACCCCGTCCAAATCGTATAAGCCTTGGTAATAGCGCTGGAACTCCATTAAGATAGACTCAGGGAGTACGTGGACAATTCCATCTGGGGAGCGTATTTTTGCGATATAGGAAGCGTTCTGCCTGCGACAGAGGATTTGGGCTAACAGTCGACCAGGTTTGTTTTCTTTAAGGGCAAAACTACAACGGGTGCTCTGAGCAGCAAACTTAATATCAGTATCGAGTAAGTCATTCAACTCTCGCCGCTTAGTTAGAAGATCCGAGTAGTCAGAGGGTAATGCTGACGTCTGGTGACGGAGTTCCATGGCGCGAATATCTACGATAAGTTGTTTTATGTGTTCAGAACGGAGTCGTTTCAGAGCTGTGGCTTTGCTAATAAAAAGGCTCCGCACCACAGCCTTATGCGCCTCCCACATCGTTGGTTCAGGGGCATCCGTATCTCCATTCGTCTCAAAATATGCCTAAAGGCGGGAGTCAATTTCGGTCACAAAGCCCGGGTCTGAGAGGAGAGATATATTAAGATGCCATTGCCTCTCCGACGGACGACAGAGCGGCGAGGATAACGTAGCTAGCACAGGGGCGTGGTCTGACACGTCTGCACCCCAATAGTCGAAGTCTCGACGAGGTCCACTCGATGATGTTGCATAAAGATATAATCCAGTCTCGAGTGTGTGCCATGTACCGGGGAAAAAAACGTATAGTCACGCTCTCCGACGTGAAAAGCGCGCCAGACATCAACCAGACGGAGCTCGTCCAAAGTGCGTCTCACCTGACGTACCACATTCGGGGGGATCGAGGTACGACCCATGGAGGTGTCCAGCCTCGGATCCAAGGGGACATTAAAATCTCCCGCAACCACAAGAGTTCCAGCCATAAAGTTTCGCAATTGACGTGAGATAGATGATAGACACCGGTGCTGTGCGGTATTAGGTAGATACACCGAAACGAACGTATAACAAGAGTCCGCAATCGTGCCCTTAACGAACAGGATTCGTCCCTCTGGGTCTGTCATCACGTCCATGAGGACAAAGGGGACATCTCGAGAGAAAAGGATAGCCACCCCACGGCTCTTGCCACCTTGATAGTCACTAAAATATCCCAAGGGATAACGGAAATTACAAAGAACTGGGGCCGACCCGGATCGGAAGTGAGTCTCTTGAAGTATGAGCACCGAAGTCCTTAGGGCCGAAGCCTCCCGTAAAAGTCGACTGCGCTTCTCCGGGACATTAAGACCCTTGGCAGTGTACGTAAGGAGGCGAAGAGGTCGCGGGGCGAAACCCCCAGGCATGCCCATGGGAGCTGCAAAGGAAAGGGGCAAAGGTGTGGAATATAAAAAGGGTCAAGGGGAGGAGGAGTAAAACAACAACCAGGACAAAAACAACAAACCTAGGAGGCGGGGAAGAAAAGAAGTATAAAAAAAAAGGGGGGAGGGGAAAGAAAGAGTAGACAGTCAGGAAAAAGAAAGAAAGAATGAACAATGAGGTATAGAACGCCTCAGGAGAAACCCGGTAGGCCCCCAAGCACTTGAGGGCCGGTTAGTACCCCTGAAAAAGGTTGGCGTCAAGCCCTCAGGGGCGGAGGAGTCAAGCTCCAACCTATCCCAGACCAAAGATTAGGCCAACAGAAAAGCAATAGAAAAAAAAAAGAGATAAAAATATATAATACAGTAAAGGAGCTCAGTAAGAGTCCCCTCCGACTCCGAGAAACAGATCATGTGCCGCGGTATATACAAGGAAATCAACAATAACAGGTCAAAACATTGAAACAAAGGAGGAGAGAAAAAAAAAAGGGGGGGGAATTTAACAAATTGTTGGGGTGCGAAATGGCATATGGTACCCCACCCAGTAGGGAGGGCAGAAAAATTGAGTGCAACCACCAGTAAACACAAAACAGTCCGCTCAAAGATGGAGCGCGAAAATGAAATGAGTGAGAGAAACAGTGACCCACCCGGTGGGGGAGCAGAAAAATTCAGTGTGCAGAGTAATTGAACAGGTGGTACCCCACCCAATGGGGAGGGCATAAAAATTAAGTGCAATAGGCAAAAATTGCAGGACATTACATCCAAGGGCGGGTATAAAAATTAGCTGGGTGTAAGAACAGACAGTAGTCCTCCCCATAGCGGAGCGCAAAAACTGAAAGCGCAGGGTAGCCTAACTACGATATCCCCCCAATGGGGAGGACAGAAAAATTAACTGCGTTGGGAACCGCGCTCGCTGTACTCCTCCCAATGGTGGGGTATAAAAATTACAAACAGTTTGTAAACCGAGACGAACAGTACAACCATGTATATATGAGAAACCAAAATCCGATGGCATCATCGGGAGTAGTCCAGACGTCAGACGTGCGGAAAAACAGGTTCAGAACCGGGAGGAACAGTACATCTATGGATATATGAGAAACCAAAATCCGATAGCATCATCGGGTGTAGTCCAGACGTCAGACGCGTGGAAAAACAGGTTCAGAACCGGGGCGACCAGTACATCTATGAATATATGAGAAACCAAAATCCGATTGCATCATCGGGTGTAGTCCAGACTTCAGACGTGCGGAAAAACAGGTTCAGAACCGGGACGAACAGTACATCTATGAATATACGAGAAACCAAAATCCGATTGCATTATCGGGTGTAGACCAGACGTCAGACGTGCGGAAAAACAGGTTCAGAACCGGGACGAACAGTACATCTATGAACATATGAGAAACCAAAATCCGATTGCATCATCGGGTGTAGTCCAGACGTCAGATGTGCGGAAAAACAGGTTCAGAACCAGGACGAACAGTACATCTATGAATATATGAGAAACCAAAAGCCGATTGCATCATCGGGAGTAGTCCAGACGTCAGTTGTGCGGAAAAACAGGTTCAGAACCGTGACGAAGATAAAAAAAAATAAAAAGGGGGGGAGGTGCGTGCCACTGGATCCAGGTTCCCTAGTGGGTATCAAGCCAGGAACACGGGAAGCCGCGTGTGTACCGTAGGGGAGCATAGGACAGCGGCACAGGGATAGCAGAACATACGGCCCCATTGCAGGGAATCCCTCCATGCACGGGTGTGCAACAAATAGGCTCGGGCCCAGTAGGCGCAGTGAAACACCCGGTACCACAGTTCAGGGTGCATACTCCGGCGTAGCGTGCGAGCCGCGAAGACCCCAAATCATCGGGGGGGTTTCTCCAGTAGGAGGCGTCTAGCATCTGCGCCCTGTGCGGACTCCTGATTTAGTTGAATCAGCAAACATTTTGATAGTAAGCAACAACGACGCCCAGTTCAACTTTCCAAACTGTCCTCAGTACACAGTTACATCGCCTTCAGTAGGAAAGATCTGTATTCCCTCTGGAGGGCCGGATGTTAGGGTGGAGATTGCATTGTAGACCTGGCGGAGTACATGTGGTGGCAAATTCTCGACATTAAAAGTCATAGCGCTGCACTGTGAGGGCAGGCAGATGCAGAGCCGCCGGGTTTTTTGCAGGCGGGCACAGAACAAAGGTCTAACAACGGGGCGCCACGGAGAAGCATGGGGTGCGGGCCTATCACAGGCGCCATTGATGTTCACACAAGTACCCCGTGTCCCCCCGCCCCGAGTCATCCCGAACGCCTCCTTAAGCACATGGGGGAAAAGGGAAGGTTCTCAACACGGTGTAGAGGGATTCAAAATGGGGATGCAGAATTACAGCAGGCGCCGGTAGGAAATTGATGTAAGAGCTCAGGCATCCACCTGGGGGTCCAGGTGCGCGGGGGCTCTGTCCCGGGATCCCCGCTGCTGACCACGCGACCTCTGTCTGCGGGTTCCAGGGGGGGTCACCGGAGCAACACGATGATCTTCAGACTCCCAATTCCAGACACTAAGCACCGGGAGATCCATCGCCGCTGCAAAGGAGGGAACATCAGAGGGGTGACAGATGGTATGTCGCACTCTATTCTTCTGGGCCGACAGTGCAAAAGGGAAGGCCCACCGATAAGGTATATCGGCCTGGCGAAGCGCCTGAGTAACAGGCTGCAAACAGCGTCTAGCCGCCAACGTAAAGGGGGATAAGTCCTGAAAAAATTCCAGTGTGCCTCATTGAAAGGCCCAGGAGTGGGACGAACGAGCTGCGGCCATAATTCTTTCCTTTATTAAAAAGTCTGTCATACAGCAGACAACGTCTCGAGGGGGTGCTGTCGGGGGTGGTTTCGGGCGCAAAGCCCTATGTACGCGATCCATCAAAATTGGGGCATCCGATGTCTGGCCCAACACCATGGAGAATACCTCAGTAAGGGTGATGCGTAAATCCTCCTGTCCGTCCACCTCCAGGAGGCCGCGGATGCGGATATTGTGGTGGCGGCCTCTGTTGTCGAGGTCATCGACTCGGCGCTGTAGCTCTCCGAACGCCGCCGGGGGAGGCGGCTGAGCCGGGGGGTGATTCGCCCCATCCTCCAGGCAGCTCACTCTGGACGTTAAGGCCCCGACCTCGGTCCTGACCTCCCGGATGTCTCCTGCGAAACCTTCCCTCAGGTCCGCCACCAGGTCAGCAAGGTCAGCTTTAGTGGGGAGCGCGGAAATGAGCCGATCCAAGCGGCAGATGGCTTCTGAGGAGTTCGCTGTCGGAAGTGGATTCGGAGGCCCGTCCGCCATCTTGTCACGCGGCGGGGAAAGATTTGCGGTCGGAGTGGGGGTGATAAAAGCGTCCAGCGGGCCAGAAGCACGGAGTGGTTGGTGCGCTGAGGGCTTAGGGGTAGACAGGCGGGTTTTGCCACGAACCATGACCTGAGATGTCGATAAGAAGCAGATTACCGTCGGAGGGGACTCGAGAGCTCAATGCTTAAGCAGCCATCTTGGTCTCAGGGCAGGACACGCCTCCATTTCAGCTCATTTTGACCATTTTATGCTCATCATGTTTAAATGTGATTTGAAGTCCTATTTTATTATACCCCCTTGGACACAACTGTTGGATGAGATTCCTGATGGGCCGATGACTCAGTGGGCCGGGGTGCTGGCCGAGCCTGGGCCTTGCCGTTGGCTGAGCCCAGGGATCACCTGGGCCAGGCCACAGCCGAGCTGTCACGGTCCACCCCGTGTACCTGTCTTGCACACCTGGATCTTAGAACTTTGCCATGTATCCTCCTTTTCTTGGATTCCGTTCCAGGTTTTACCCAGGCTCTGCAACTGGACCAGGCTCATGGAGATCCAGCCTGGGTCTTCCTTTTCTAGCCCTGGACTTCCAGCTGAGGCCTATCCGTGTTTAAGCCTCCTTAAAAGGCAGAGAGACCCAGCCAGCAGTGGGTCTGCATTGTTCTCCCTGACTGAGGTCACTTGGTTGTGTGCAAACCTGCTCTTCCTGTACCAGCTTATCCTACGTATCCAGTACCCATCTGTCTACCCGTGGATTACAGTTGTTCTCACCGTTTGACCTTTTGATCAAGGTACCGCTGTCTAGACTTATCCTTGGTGGGCCCTGTCTGCAGTCTATGACTGCATTACCCACAATCCACTGACTCTCAAAAAACTCTCCCTGGACTTTATGTTTTATTAAAGAATCTGCATTGCGTGATTCCTGTCAGGCCTCCCCTCTGTGTCGCCGCATGCTGGGCTCATACCAGAACCGCACACGCCTCGTGACACGAGCCTGGTGATCGCCTGGGCCTGGTCACCGGCCGAACCTGTCTATCGACTGGGCCTGGCTGCCGGCCGAGCCTGGCGATTGGCTGTAGGTGAAGTCTGTTCCTCTGCTCCAGCCTCTTTCCCCTTGTGCAATCCGGGTCGTCCCGCGCTGGAAAATACCACACAGCAGGATGTTCTATGCTGCCTCATCCCTAATACCGCCAGCGTTTTCTTCCGGTGACGCCGCGGCCAGAGCTGTCAGCAGCTTATTGGATCAGCTGACAAGCTCTTTCGGTCAGGTGGATGCAATGGAGGGAAGGAATGATGGCTGCTGCTCTGTGTTGCCTGCTGCTGGTCCTGCTGTGTGTGACCCTGCCCCCTGGGGCACTCGCTGCTCCATGCACCCTTGTCCTCCTGGAGAACATCTGGGAGATGCATTCTGTTTATCCGCAGCCCGACCAGTGAGGGTCCCTGGGGGGATTAGGGGTCCCTTCCCGCCCACTGCATTTAGTGTTAATGCTTCAGGACCTGACAAACACAGACAGTCCAGCCCACATACTCGCCACAAGAGCTTGCACTCGGTTACTGGGGATTTCCATGTGATATTGGCTGGGTGGAGTAGAGGTAACATCACTGCTCTGCATGGAGAGAGCCTGTGGAGTCATGCGTTCGATCCCAGCGAGCAACCTCTCCAGTAAGTGTCCTTGGGCAAGACACCTAATGGTACATACTCGCCACACAGGACATACTTGAAAACAAGAGAAATCTCAATGTATCCTTCCTGGTAAAAATCCTTTCTCAAAAATATCGGCACATTCTCATTGATTTGATCTGTGTGTGTTGCTGGAAGGGACCCTCAGTGACATGAAGCTCTCTGCAGGCATGTCCCTGACCAGAGGGCCTTTTTTAACACCATTTTTATTTAAAACACCATTTTTTAAACACACCATTCTTTTTTAGATGTTGCTAAAACACTTTTTATTTTGTACATTTTTTAAAGATCTTTTTGTATTTTTTAAAGACATTTTTGTTTCTTATTTTTAAAAGACTTTTTTAAATTATATAACAATCTTTATATTATTTTTTGATGGACTTTTTTATTATTTAGACACATTTTTATTGATTGAAGATCCTACCAGGAGAATAGGAAACGGTTTTTTTCAGTTCAGAGGAATTTTCCGATGCCAATTCAGTGCAATTCTATGGTTTTCACTGACGTCCAATACCATTTTCAGCAAACCAGGGTGAACATTCACTAAATAGTGAGTTCACTGTATTTTCAGCGAAACGGAATCACTGAAGAATGCTGAAATGTGGCGAAACACAAAGCACCTAAATTGCATGCAATTTAAAATAATATAGGTTTTCATTAGCTCCGCCCATAGAGCTCTTAATCCCGGCCCTGTGTGTTTGCATATCGGAGTGGGTCGGTCTGGATAAAGTACATGGCCACTTTTTTGTCCCAGTCCAGCCCTGCCTGCATCCATTGCTGGGGCTGACAGAAAGGGGAGATGGCAGGGTGTCATCTTATCTTCAAGAGCCACCTACACCATGGCAGACGAATGCTCCTTCACATCAAAAGAAATTTTGCATCTCAGGCACATAGGGATTGTGGCGTCCATCTTTGACCCAAGGCTTTCAAGAGCCTACATTAAGCAGCCAGGGTAGCCTTCTGCTTCCCCAGACCTGCGACATTCAGCTTCTCTGGTGCCCCCAGCAGCCCACATCGAGACTCTGTACAGGTCTCCTCCCGAAACCAGGTATGCATAAGTTGCAGAGCCCACTACACATCACCTTGTGTAGACGGCATAGAATGTGGGTCCTCAGAAAGCAACAGGACCGCTACCGATGATACTCCATCCACCACGGTTGCAGGGGAGGCTCGTGTCAATGTGGCAGCAGCTGTTTTTGACAAACGATCATGGCGCCTGAATCTTTGATCTGGCAGACCGGGGGACATTAGCCCATTGTCGCCCCAGACCTGGTCCTTCTAGAAGACAGCAGAGCAGGCACAAGGGAGCACCACGAGGAACCCTCAGAGGAAAAAGATGGCCACTTACCTCAGACCGCTCTGTGAGATCCGAAGGACAAGCCAGCTAGGAGCGGAAACACCATAAGGAGACACCGTGTGTTGGAGCACATGAAGCATGCTAAGGCAGAAAATTCACTGGGAAAAACTTGTTAAAAGAACACTCTAATCAAAAATCCCCCCCCCCTGTTTTTTTACATTAAACTATCCCTATTCCCTCACTAACTAGGTAGGGATTTTTTTATTTTTTTTAACTGTAATACTTACCATAAAATCCACTTGTTTCCAGCGGCGTCTTTTTTTTTTATACTCACCTCCCTCCTCTTCCGCTCCCGTCCTTCTTGCTTTCACTTGCCTTCTGGTTTACGTGAGAAGCGCGCATGCGCGCCTCTCACGTAAGCCAGCCAATTGGCAGGCTTCCTCCCGGCTCCATCTGCTGAGGATTAGTGTTGCTCGCAAGAGGATGCGCGCAACACTAATCCTCGGGCTGCCGCCAGCTACTGCGGCGAGTTGGAGACGTCATTGCGCTGAAAGCGCGATGACGTCTCCTACTCGGCAATAGTCGGCAGAAGCGGGAAATCTGAATCCCGCTCTGCTGACTGACAGCTGGGAGGGCGGAGTAAAGTCCTCCGCCTCTCTCAGCTGTTTTCAGCTTTTTCAGCTGATCTGCTGAGCGGAGGGAGGGGGGACAGGCAGGGGAATACTCAGGGCATCATGACCACCTAAAAAAGCTTAGGTGGTGATGTTGCCTAGAGTATCCTTTTAATCACCGGGTTATCGTCTGCTGAGACAGAGCTCCTCCAATTTGCACTCACCTCGACTTCCTGTCACGCCCCCAACAAATGTTTCTAACCGGTAGTCAATTACCCTATATTTCTATAAGACCTGATTTCACCCCCAATGTGACATTAAATTGCAAACCAGGCATCACAATATAAAAAGTGGGTCTATTCAATGGCCTTAAAGACAACCCCAATGTTAGCTTGGTTTATCACTTAACAATTTAATTTCCTATATCATCATTTCAAAATATATTTTACAACATACGCAATATAAAGTGAAAGCTAGTTTAATAAGCTTACAACGTAATTTTTTAACAAAATCTTTAGGTTATCGCACAAAATCAAGAATTTGTAATAAAATGCTTTGTACGTCTCTGACTTTCTTAACCACCCCTAGAGAAACAGATGCTTGACTTACGTTCTATAAAATCAAATTGAGTTATTTTTTTTGCAGCCATGTTTCTACAGTATATTAATGTTAAATGAATAAAAATGACATTAGAGGAAAAGATCTACATGGTTACAACAAACTCCTGATGCAAGACCAGATGGTCACTTCTAACTGATGTAATCTAGCAAACTCTGTTGAGAGTCAGGATATTGATCGAATTTCTGAGTTTAAATGCAGGCCCCATATCTACACATGTCTACACTGATATCAGTAGCTTGAAATTCAATACAGAGGTGTAGATTGGGAGAGGATGTTAGCTGCAGCCTATTAAACCTGTCAATTCCATCTGTTGTCTAATACTTTAAAACACTGCATGCAGTTTTCAATAGCATTACATTAGATTTAGAGAACTTCTATTTAGGCTCTGATTGCTGGAGGTAGGAAGTGTTAATTAAATTACAAGACGTCCGATAATCAAGATAGCAAACAATTAATATATATTGAAAAGATCTGTAGGACACATCATTGAATCAACATAATTCCCCCAAAAAAGAGCAATTAGCTACAATTTATACACTTCCTTAACACACAAAAAACTACAAATAAAAAGATTTTAATGCTATTATCCTATATTTTTTTTTGGAGAAATTATTTTACCTGGAAGGATACATTGATATTTCTCTCGTTTTCAAGTATGTCTTAGGTGGCGAGTATGTACCGCTAGGTGTCTTGCCCAAGGACACTTACTGGATAGGTTCTCTGGCCGGGAATCAAACCTGTGTCTCCATTAACCTATCTGTGGTAGAATATGTGATATCAATCTAATATACTAAACATAGCCACTGCAATCATAAGTGATAACACAGATATTCTAATGAGGGACAACTTATTGCCATGCGTATCCGGAATCAATCTTTTTATGGATCTATATTTTTAAATATATATTTAATAAGATGCTTGAAAAAATGTGGTTTGTTAGCACGGATTATGGAGTAAAACAGGTTTTGTTTTAATATAGTAGCAAAAAAGAAACGTGTGTATGTCAACTCTCTATGCAATCCTCCTACCACCGACCTAGGGTTTAATAGACTGAGGAAGCTCGTCCAACACCAGCGAAACGCGTTTCTATGACCCAGAAGCCCATGTAGAGAAAAGTATTTATTTTATTTGTTATATGTATATTCTTTTGTTTAATTAAATACATATATACTTCACATTTATCTTGTAGGCTCCATATATACCCCATATCCATTCTGTGGCTCCACATATACCCTGCACCCGACCCAATTTTGGGTCCATCAAGGTGCATAAAGAAGGGAGTGACAGCACCTCTATGGTTGTCAAAGGTGGAATATACTACAGCCAGGTTTACAGGCTTTAAGCCAGGTGAGCAAATCCCTGTTTATACTGCTGCCCTACACTATTATACTACACAATGAGGCTTTTTCTGTTCCTTTCCCCTTGAAGAGACTTGAACACTTCTTGGAAGGCAGTGGCTGGTGTTCCTCAAAGCTGACACAATATGCAGTGCATAGAGCCATCAGGAGGCTCTTCCATCCATAAGTGGAATATCCTCTACTGTTTACTTTTTTCTATCAGGGTTATTCAAAGAGCTCCGAATTGCTGGCGAAAGGTAACCGAACGCTGAAATTCAGCATACGATTACCTTTCCTGGCCATTCGGCTAACCAGAGAGCAGGCAATTCGCCAAATGTTGGCGAATTGTCTGCACATACGGTGCCTGTTCGTTGCCTGTTCGAGGGCAGTGAAACCCCCATAGGGAAGCAATGCTTCGTCTATTCAGAGAACAAAAACCAGCAGTGAAAAGTTGCCGAAATGCCCTGCCATTCGGTTGCTTCATTCGACAGGTTTATTCAGGCGAATCACATAGGCTTCAATGTTAAAAATATTCCCATTTTTAATTCAATATCTAATAAAGATTTTTTTTACGTTTTTTTCTTTTTTCTGTAACAGCCCTTTTCATTATCATTCATTGGACCTCATATGTAAATTTCAGACATTTTCGCTCAGTAGTTTCTTTGCAAACAGCGTTTCACTTTTCAAACATTCAAGCGTACTGTTTTGTTTTTTTTCACTCCATTCATCTGCGGTGTCGATTTTTTCTGACGGCTGCTCTGCGCTGTGATCGGCGGCTGCTCGGTTTCCTCCGGCGTCTTCGGCGGGGTTAATCCAGATGTTTTTGCGGGTTTCGGTGTGCATTCGTCTGGGTTTTGCGGTGAGTGTTCGGCAGGTTTTCGGCGGCTTTTCCCTGCACTACGACGGCCCTGTAGTGCTTACTGAATACACCGCAGGGTCCCCGAAATGGGATCGCCAAATCAAGCCGAATTGAAGAGAACAAAAAGTCACCGAAGGTGCGGTGACTTTTCGATTCTCTTTGAATAACCCTGATAGTTTCTCCAAGCCATTTGCTAAGTATTTTTATGGACTTTTTGCAGTCATTTTTAGACTGTTCTTTTTCACTCTTCTGAACTTATTTACTTTGAACATTTGCACTATTTGTATGTTTTATTCTCTATTTTCAACCTGTTTTTTTGTTTGTTTGATTTTTCTGAGACTCACATTTATTTATCTTTTATACTTTTCTGAGAAGGGAAGGGAATTTTGAAAAGTAAAAGTAAAAGTAATGGAACTGACCACACACTTCCTCTTGAAGCAAAATATATTTTTTATATAACGTATTTCTTTAGATATATATTACCATTTATTAGTTTTTTTATGTATTCCGTTTTCCACTATATACCAGACACCAATTTTGCAAATGATACTTATCACACTTTATGTATTCAGTGCTTTATTGCGCTGCATTACCAATGTACTTCGTGGCATTTGGCATTTTAACCCCTTAGTGACCAGGCGTTTTTATCATTTTCTGTCCGAAAGTACCCATTGCCGGTTTTTTACATTTCTGCGCTGTTTGTGTTTAGGTCTAATTTACTCGTTTATGGAACCCACACATATTATATACCGTTTTTTGCATAATTAAATGGACTTTCTAAAGATACCATTATATCCAGCATATCTTATAATTTACGTTAAAAAATTAATGAAATATAATGAAAGAAAATGGGAAAAAAACACACTTTTTGAACTTTAATCCCCAAAATTTACAACCGCCACAAAAACCCTGGCTAAATATTTTCAAAATTATGTCCTGAAATTCAAAATATCCAATTTTTACATGTTTTTGCTTTTTAACCCCTTCACTCCTGAGTCATTTCACCTCTGTGTACTGAGCTAATTTTTACCATTTTATGCACATTATGTTTAAACGTGGTTTGCAGTCCTATTTTATTAAACCCCCAGACAATTTTTTTTTAAAAAAACACTTTAATTTTTCTTACACAAAATTCGTGTTTGGTATCATTAGAAAGGCCATGACCAGACCTTTACCAGACTTGACCCCCTACCTGCCATGGATTGATACAGGAAACCAAACTGGCCAACTGACATCATCGCATATATGGCGACAACGTCAGTGGGTTGGGGGTGACCCGGAGGCTTGGCTGACATCTAAGGTGTCAGCCACTTCCGGGAGCGAATCTGGCACTTAAGGAATTAAGAGAGGCACCTCTGGGAAGGGCAGACTCTGCTCTCTCTAGCGGTTCTTCTCAGGGGGGACCTAAAAATGACATCATCGTGCACGGAGATTACATCAACATAAACGGATGTGGCCCATAAAACCGTCAAGCTGGCTTGGTCCTTGGTCCTTAAGGGGAATTTTCCCCAGGACGTACTATGCACGTCAGTGGTCCTTAAGGGGTTAATATATGTGTTTTTTCCACATGTTTACAAGGTTTTGTAAACACCACACTAAATAACACAATATTCTATAGTATAGAGTGTGGCACACCCAGTGTTTCCAGAGTTATAAGGGTAGTATACCCTTATAACTCTGGAAACAATGGGTGCGCTACACTCTATACTGTATACTGTTGACATGTTTGGTTGGTAAGTGGTAGAGTCAACGTAATTGGAGTGCTCTAGTGACTTTTCCCACACCGTTTTCTGTCCCATATAGATACTAAGCACTACACAATTGTATTGCACTTAAATAACAAAATATGCATATAATATGGTTATTTATTCTATTGTGTTCTCCAGTTTTTGTAAGCACGTTCGTTAAATGGTATTTGCGCTCGAGGTTTCAGGTTTTTTTTGCATTTGATTTAATATAACATACTCATGTTTGCAAGATATAAGTTTTGTCTCACATTTAATTATTCAAGTGCAAAAATGCAATAACATAATATTTTTTCCTAATTCAAATTTCTCCTGTCAGCCAGCCAACACTTTTTCTAGAAAGCAAATTCACTTAATGGGACATCATTAACTCTTTCACTACCAAGTGATTTCTATTGAATCAAATTATCATTTCATTTATTTGAAACATGAGATTCAAAGTTATTAATTAAACATAGGGTAAAATAGAAATTTTGCACAGAAATAACAGAGATAAATAAAAATTAAAATACTGTAAATGTATTCATTTATTATTTTACATTTTTTTGTTCATCCATTACAGAAATATTGTTGTAATGAAAGATTCTGAACGTGAGATGGTATCCCTTATCTTACACAATTTCAGAAGGGGGGGTTTGCATTATCATCTTACAGGCATAAATGACCTTTGTGTCAAATACAGTAAATGTGATAAAGATAAATAATATAAATGGTGAGATCTCCTGCTTTTGGTGGTTTTGTAGTGATCATAATGAGATTATTAACACTGCAGCTTCCAAAAAATATCAACATAGTATAAAAATATCTGTATGTGGCAGAATTCTTGTATTTTGAAATTGCAGTAACACCTTGTATCTGTACTGTACAGGGATTTCCAGTCATTATAACACAGTGAATCGTATCCCTGTACTGCAGTGCGTGACCCCAGAGTTATTTCTTTATTCTGCCATCTCCCTGGCTGTTTTAATACATCAGTAATGTGTTCCAACTTTTTGTTACAGTGAGGATTGGGACTGTTATATGCAGCCTCTTTTATCTCTCTGCATGGTGCCTGGAGAGAGAAAAGTCAGTGGGATTGGTTTCTCCACAGGAGGCACACTTATCAGGCTTTAAAAAGGTGTGAAAAGTGGGTTTTGATATGCCAACGATTGCTTTACAATGTATTACAATGCAAAATCGAGATAACTCGACTTTGTGAGTGAAGGGGTTAAAGGAAGCATCTATAAAATAAAGATCATCAGGTCTATTCACTAAAGGTGAAACTGAGATGAATTGGCAGGAGAAGAGAACAATTTAGAACAAATAGTCAAATTGGAAAGTGATAAATGGGAGAATTTTTCTGGTTTGGCTATTTTGACCTAGAATTCTCACTTCTCCTTCCAATTTTCCTGAGTTTCACCTTTAGTGAATAGACCTACAAAGGACATATAATTATACCTTCACTACCCATTCCCTATCAAACACCTTTTGATTTAAAAATATTATCATAAAGATGGGAGGCACAGTTCACACACAGGGCTCTATTCCCTAGTGAACCGTAACTGTAGCGTTCAGGTGAGTAAGTGTTAGCATCACGTTAAGTGACAAGTGACTTTAATGCATGCCAACCATATTACATTCCTAACAATAAACCTGCTAAAAATCCGTTAGCGCATCCATGAAGCTTACTGTTTTGCGCATCCTATACTTAACATGGGTAACGCAATCAGTGATTATCCATTAGGAAAGGTAAGGTATTTCAAAGTGTCAACGCTAATTACCGCACCGCAAGCCCGGATTAAGATCTCTTTGGGCCTGGAGCTGAATATTTTGGTGGGCTTTTTTTGGATTTTAGTGAAAGGAAAACATATTTTAGGTATTTTAATAGTGCAGATACGGGTGTGTATATTTAACCAGGCATATACTTTGTGAGGAAATTTACGTTCAGATTTCAATCATTTACAGCGTGTAAAATTCTTTTTTCACAAACTTATCATCCAAACCTTTGTGGTTATATATTCTAAAGGGAATTCTTGTTAAAAAAATTAGATGGGAACCTGTTACTGCATTTTTTTTTTGAGAAATTAAACAATTTTAACCAAAAAATAAAATATTTCCCTTGTGTTTTGGAGGATGAATAATAAGACTATGTATAAAACACTGACCGCGCTCCCAGCATGGGAAATGAGAAGGGGAGTAATGGCAGTGGCTAATTTTATACGTGACAAATGGAGAATGCCATCGCTTTGGAACAAAAAAATAAATAAATAAAGTTTTTCTTGTTTTTTCTTTTAGATTTTACATGGTCACAGTTGTTATCATTGCAAAGGCCAGACTCTGTCCTGTCCAATGACACCTCCCTTGACCTTGTGAAGTGTAAAGATTAGTGACACAGGGTTCCAAAGCCCCCTCCCCCGAGCACTTCGCTGCAGTGCGGTGGTTTATTATTTTATAATTTTATTATTATTGTTACATACAACCGGGTCATGTTTGGTATCATTGGAAAGGCCATGCACTGGTCTTTCCAGTGATACCTGACATGACCCTGTAGCTGCTATGGAGTTGAAGAGCTGTCCATCAATGCAGACATAGTTATCCGTTCTTTGGGCCTATGATGGGGCATGGGCCTGGACTTGTTGCTTCATCAGCCCCTATGTTAATCCAGCCCTGCCGCACCGATGGGTTAAGAAAACATTTAGCGACACATAAAAACTGGTGCTAACTGATTCCGCTTTTGCTAATTACCTCATCGATGAGCTAAACAAATTTCTCTGTTCATCCAAAAGCTGGTGCTAAATGATTCCGCTTTTGCAGGCACAGGTTTTCCCCTTTAGGACCTCCAGTTTAGTGTTAACAATATAATCTAGCCCATAGTCTATGGAGTTTAGTTTACAACAGCTCGGGTTAAGTTAGCACCAACTTTGGAATGTTGACCAATATAGGTTAAATAAGAATTTTGGTTTAAAATATACAGTAGTTCAAAATTCTGTCCAGAATTGTACATGGCAGGAAAATAGCACATACACATAAACAGAATGGAAACATATAAAGTAACGATCACTGCTTTATCACAATCAAAGCAAAAGCTGCTTTTTGATTGTATGGAAAGATGTGTATTGAGTGAACCGTGCTGTTTTAAATTTAATAAGGAAAGAACAAGAAATACGATTTTTGCAATGGATGGTATAGTTATGGTCAACAGGAGAAAGAGAAACCAGGTCACCCAGTCCTATTGCCTTGTATCAGCAAGCTTCAGTCTCTTGTATGTGATTTTTAATATTTTAAACCACTCTGGTTATGTCAAAGGGGCTTGGTGTTTAATTCTCTATTGCACCTATCATGTACGGCAGGGGGTTGAGTATACCACTACCATTATCAAGCTGTAGGGGTTAAAAACTAGATGGGGAAATGTGGAGCAGCCCCACAAACATTTTCAGAATCTGGTCAAAGTGCATGAGTCATTAGATAATTGGCTTATAGGTTTAAGAAAGTGCTTCGGATGGTGAGGACGCTTGTGCGTTAGTCTTCAGACAGATAGTGATTCGTATGAATTTGTCAATTAGTCCAAATGATAAATCAATGAAACAATTAATTCTGTCATCCATTTAGTCATTTGTTTGTTTCTTCATGCAGCGTTATGTGGTGGCTGGCAGACCTTACTAATCAGCTGCCGCTGCCAACGGTAAAGAAAAAACGTAAAAAATCAAAGCATATGAAGAGAAGAATGACCCCCAAAACATCCTAAACCTGTGTACAACGTGGCACTGATTGTGGCATATCATCCTATTGGTGAGCAGACATTGGCTGGATGAACCATCCAATCAAACCTGTCTCTCACCAGACAGAACAGGCAAACCAACAAATAAATAGGTATAATGCTTGGCATGGTAAGGTTTTATTACAATGCTTCCGCAGCCAGAGGATACTTTCTGTGTGGAGCTCACCATGGCTGAACATAGATGTGGTCTTTAGACTATGGAAAGAGGCTGGAGGTTGGACAATGTCATGTCCACCCTCCAGACAGAAATTTAATAAACCCCAGCCATTCCCTAAGGGTTTGGGCCTGAAAAGGGAACAACGGAATAATAGAAAAATCTGTGCTGTGCTTAGGGACTTGTGTACCCACTGTCGCTATAACACTAGCAGAAGTGCCCCCCAACACTCCAAAAAGGAACATATAGCACAAAAAGGAATTAGAACGCAAGGGCACACCCTCCCCCCTCTGTTAATAACAGTCACCCTCCAGCCATGGGTGTGGCTTGGGAGTGTACTGGGCGCATCCATCATTCTGAATCTCAATAGGCATGTACAAACGGCATGTTCGTCCCCCATTAACTGTATCCCCCACCTTATGTCAATGGGAAGGGGGCTAGACATGTCCAGCTGCAAGTATGATTATACAAGTATTATGAGTTTGGCTCATACCACAATTCAACATGTATGATTATAGCTATAGGCTCAATACGTAATACATATGCCACAGATATTTTTTTTGTATTTTCTTAACCCATTCACTACCACAATTTCTTTAAAGCAACCATTAAAAGCTACCGCAGAAGCCCAAGATTGGTTTAAAAAGACCTGGTCTTATTCGGGAGCAATGCTGAGGGATTTTGTGTAGTGCAAGTGAATTTATGAAATTGGGCTCCAAAATGTGTCCTCAATGTTTCAGCGCCTCGGACATGCAGTAGCACTATCTGGCCAGAAGATGGCACCCTCTGCATGTGAAATAGGGCTTAGTGACAGTAAAAAAAAAATCATTGTACACAGATCTGCAATGTTTTTAACTGTGCAATTAATGTTAGGGGGTTTAAAAAAAAAAAACACTGGTTCCTACCAGCGGTTTTATGGAAAACCTGTTAATAGTAAAAGGGTTAAAAAAAACTGCAAATATTTGCAAGTATAAACATAATATTCCACTCATTTGAATTTTGCCTATGAAATATTAATATACTTTAAAATGATAAATATGATATTCTGTGCATATATGACAGATGCATGCGCTATGTAAGGGATGTACACAAGTTTGTTTATATTGGTTTTATCAGCAATAAAGAAATACGTCTAAAGCTAATGAGGACAAGAGAGCCTGTCACATCAAGGACAACATTGTAGAAAGCATTTTGATGTTTGCTCCTTCTGATATTTACCAGAAAGATCATACATATTTATAAAAACTAGTTGTAACATGACGGGAATTAAAATTGGCTTCAAGAAGAAACCATTGAAAGGCAATTCCAGTACATCATAAAGACCAGAGAAGCTGTTGTTTTCTGGGAACTAGGTAATCTTTTAACTTATTACAAATTGTCATATTTGACATTTAATTTTCTCTCCTTTCTATTAGCAAGATGTGTCATGTGATATGATAACAAAATAATTTAGATACGGCCATAAACGGGAAAAATATTTCAGTAACATAGTGATATTCCGCTAAATGCTACTCGATGTACCTAAACTAGATTTAAAATCAATTACATCCTTTTATATTCATAAATCTTTGCTTCTCAATAAAAAAAATATTAATAACAAAACATCCAAAATCGAGAAGGATTTGTCGACCTATTTTCATGAAGGAAAAAAACTCATATGGCAATCTAAGCCTGAATTTGTGCCTACAGATGTCTAAAATACAGTCAATTGTGTACACATTTAAAGATTCTTGTCAGTTTCTAGTTTATTTTTCTGCAGGATTTAACATCATAACCTGTTAATGATATGCAGACAATGGTTGGATGACTTTCTAAGATTACAAGCAACGACACTCACAAATGTTTGGTTGGTTTGTAAGCATGAAGGAAAAAGTTAGCAGGTCAAGTTAATGAAGACGCCAAATAAATTACACACATAAATAGAACAAATATATGGACCACGTTTGATGAATTAGCACTCCCTGGGACCTGCTAGTGCAAGCAGGTTACCAACGATTGTCCTGTCGGGGCACAGACTGCTGCTCAACCTGGAATGGCAAGCAGTGTGGTAACAAGTGACAGAGAACCTGAAGTAATTATCAAGCTTCAAGCAATCATTACTGGGATAGGGCCCATAGTGTTTTATATGATTAATCATTTTGAGAACTAGTTGACTCTTTTGCAAAACAATAATACTGAATTACAAATATAAGTTAATTATAAATATTAAGCCATCAGATTTCCTCAACAACAGCAGCAATAGAGGAGAAATGAAGCCACAGTCGGGTTTAAAGGGATAAAACCAAGTCGTTTATTGATCTCAACTTTCCAACGTGTTTCATCGGTCTTAGCCATAGACCGATAAAACGCGTTCCATTGCTCTTCCATTGTTGTTGCTGATGCTGCCGCCTGGTTCGCTCGCTGCCGCTTATGCAGATTGGTTTTTGCTTTTGCCTCATCCAGAGTGTGGTGCCCACAGATACCGAAGAGGGATAACATCTTTTGGTGATTAGCCCTGATGTTTTACCATGGTCTGAAAAAATTCCCAAAAAATGCCTAAAAGAGTCCTAAAAAAATAAATAAAGAGACTTTTTACTGCAGATTAAAATAATAAACAGGTTATCAGATATTTGATAGAAACAGGAATATTTTTACATTGAAGCCTATGGGACTCATCTGAATAAACCTGCGGAATGAAACCACCGAACAGCAGGACATTTCGGAAACTTTTCCCTGCTGTTCGGTGTTCTGTGAATAGACTAACCATTGCTTCTCTATGGGGGATTTCTCTGCCTTCGAAGAGGCGCCGTACTTGCTGGCAGTTTGCCAAAATTAGGGAACTGCCTGCTCTCTGAATAGCCAAATGGCCCTGAAAATGCACTGTACGGGGAAATTCCCTGTTCGGTGCCATTTCGGGGACAGATCGGCTCGCTCTTAATAACCCCCTATGATTGTCACTTGACAACTATACAAATAAGAAACACCTCATTTGAATGGCATTAAACCTCTCTTTCAAGTAAGGCATCATGTGAGATATTTCTGTAAGGAAGGTGCGCTATGTGCCCCATTTAAATTACCTAGAAGGAAACATGCAAAATAAAATTAAAAACAAAAATTGGAAAATAGGATTAAGTGGCAAAAAAATAATTTAATTCACAATTAATTTTCCTTCCTGTCACTGGCAAGTTTTAGCTTTCTTTTAGATTTCAAAATAATAACATATTTAATAAAATCATGAACAGCATATTTAGTAAAAATAAAGTAGAAAAATGAAGCATTCTGGGAAACATAAACTCCTATCATGAATAACAAAATCCTGACTTTAAAGGCATGTAGTTTCTTTTCCGTGCTCATGAAATACCAGTAAATTTAATGAGACTATAACATCAAATATAGTTAAAAAATAATAGATCACTGAATTTCTACAGCATAAACAAAACTCTAACAATCTATGCAACAAACTGAATGATCTGAGTTAAATGTTCACTATAAACAATACTTTGCTTAACATTTTGAATTTAGCCCTTTTGACTGGTTTTAAAAGCATTGCCATTTTAAAAGAAAATGAAAGTGTTTTAATTCAGAACAAATAGCATAAAACATGTTTATTGTGCTCATTATCTCTTCCAAAACTGTATCAAAATAATATAAGCTCCAATATAGATTTAATAAAACAACAGATGTTTGTTTTCTATATAGAGGGTATAATAAATGTACCGGTCATATTTGAATTTACGATTCTTAAATTGTCTTTGGGTTTCTGGAATCAATTAATTATTCATAAAAATCTGAGTGATTAAATACAATAATGATGATGATGTAATCCCCAAGGAAGGAGATGATTCATATATAAAATAGTACCACGCAAAGTCTTCTTTGTATCATAGTTGTAAAGATGGTCTTGCCTTGCGTTGCTTTAATCTTCCTGGAAAACACATTATTCTGGAAACAGAGGTCTTCTACACAAAACCGTAGGCTAGGGAAAAGAGCAAGGAACAAAAAATCTTGGGTTATAATATACCAAAATTTAACTAGAAATTAATTCCCTTCAAAAGCTATCTCATACAACCCTTTCCTGTTTCAGAATTGAGAAAAAGAGATAATTTACATGAAAAGGATCCTTGTTAGGATGAAGAGATAGATAGATCATACAATAAATAATGAAGCAAAATTAAGTTTATGTATTACAGAGCTCCAAAATGTACCCGGGGGTGAGGGTAAGAGCCCAGGGTGCAGTGACACAATAGACAGATATGGCAGTAAGGTCCAAATGGGAAATGTTTATGGCAAACACGTAAAGAATGACAGATGAGTGGCAGAGCAATTATCTAGGAAGATGGGGGCAATACACTGAAAACTTACAAGAGGTTAGTAACAGCAGACAGGTCAGGAAAAGGGCTGGCTGGTTACTAGCAGGAAATCAAGGGCTGGAATCAGAGGCTGAGCAGGAACACTGATGGATGGCAGTGTAATGGGCGCTGCGGCGCTCACACAGGAGTAACGAAGTTGAGATCTTATTGGACAGAATTATCTGCTCGATCGTAACAAAAGAAACAGTATTTTCAGATTTATACTCCAAAGCCAAGGAGTATGACAAGAGAACGGAACTGCTACTAAGTTCCAAAGGTTTCGAGACCAACGGACAACTTAGACTGGGGTCAGACCAGCGCACTTTTAACGTGCGTTCTGGCGCACATAATTACGGCCGCACTAGCAGCAGATGACGGGCAATGACGGCCAATATACGATGTACGGCCGCACAAAAGTCCGGCCGTGCAACGCAAGTGGAATTTGAATGCATTTTTTTGAGAACGCTGAACCGCTAGTACTGACGTACTGAGTGCACAGCTGCGGCATAGCGGCGTGTTTGCGTGATTAGGAGATGTCAGACGCTGCTAATGTCCAGCCAACATAACGTCCAGACGCAAAAAGAGTTTTATGGACGATCCGTACAAAATCACGCCCGAAAATGCGTGTCGTCTGACCGTTTTTGCGCATTCCGTGAAAAAATACGTCAATGCGTTCGGACGCACTTTTTCACGTTCGCGGGGAAAAATGCTTTCGTCTGACCCTAGCCTTAGAGCACACAACAATACAGAGAGCTGCAAGACTGTAGTGGGTGTACCAAGGTAGTTAGTACGACAGTTGTGCAGACTGCAGGGCAGTCAACCAGACCAACTTAGCGTTTTCTGAGAAACCAAAACGGGTATGTTGTACCTTATAATTACCAGGGTATATTGACACACATAACGGCGTAAGGAATGTACAAGCCTGGGTACACTTGGCAAATTGAGCAAGATGAACATAAGCAGAAAACAAACGGTATTTCGTTACTGCCAATTGTACAAGCGTGCACGATCGTATATCATGAACCTTGGGCCTGGAGCAGACCCCCGATAAGGCTGTATATGGTACACTAGAGCAAGGTGGGAATCTCCCCAAGAGGCGAGTAAAACCCCAAGCAGCCTGCATAGGGTTAACCCAATGGAATAATAGCCAACCACGGCTACGCTTTGCACTCCTGACCGCAGCAAAATCCGCAGGCAGCCTAACAATGCCTCACACGCACCGCTATTATCAGGATGCGCACCTGCTGCGCATTCTTGAATGGACGTCAGGCCCTGACCACAAATTGTGGATCTCCCTAGAACGGACACTAGCAGACAGCCCACTGGCCTCTCTCCCCTGGTTATCCAGTACAAACACTCCCTACCTAGTCGCACCTCACCCCCTCTATTTCAACTACTCTACGTACCTGGAACTCACTCCAAAACACCACACTCATTGCCCCATGGCCATCGCCTCTCTTACCGCTTTGCTATCTGCCTGCATTCTCCGGGAGACTAATCCAACCTGACCAAGCACACACCCCACACTCTATACTTGCAACCAGCCTTATTAGTGGTAATACCTTTAAGTCCCCTGAGGACATCCCACTACCACTGCCACAATCATTCCTGACCATCTTCCACCATCATCGACTCACATCCTACATATGCTCTCTAGCTCCCCTACCTCAGTTCACCAGTCCTTTCACTCAATTTGAAACTTTGGCCCAAAGACCGCACCCACCATCTCACAGCATCTCTGTCCTCTATGGCTTGTTACAAAACCTCACAAACCCTACCCCATCCTACTGCGCCAAATGGGAAGAGGACCTACAAATGTCCTTTACTGATGAAGAGTGGAATCAAATCTCCCTCCTCACCTCCTCCTGCTCTACTGCCACCAAATCCCAAGAAACAGACTACAAGCTCTTATCTAGGTGGTATCGCCCACATAAGAAACTGGCGATCTCGATCCTAAAAGTAATGGCTCATGCTGGAAATGCAAATCGCCACAAGCTGACTTACTACACATGTGGTGGTCCTGCCCCCAACTTCAACCATACTGGCGCGCTGTCCATAACACCATTTGTAAAGTCTCATCATCTCCACCAGAATACACACCAGCAGCTATGTTACTGCTGCATACCCCTGTAGAGCCTTCAGATTACAAACACTCTCTCGACATACGGCTTTTAAACGCGGCAAAGGCCGTGTTGCCCAGACACTGGAAAACCCCTAACGTACCTACAATACGGGAATGGCTTCAAGAAGTGCATAACACCAGAGATATTGAAGAGAATAGTCAAAGAGAAGCCGGGTCAAAATCAGGAGCAGGAATCGTAGATGTGAATGGGTCGGCAACTTGAACAGCAATGAGAATCAATAGGAAGCAATGCGGGAATGAACTCCACGTCAGGGCAACGAGGCAACTCCTCGCACCCTGCTTTAAACCCAGCGGCTCCTCGTTACCAGGCCAGGCCCCGCCCCCTCGGATGCCGCTCGGCCATTACATGGTGCTGGCACTCGACCAGCCAGTGGCACCGAACCATGCCCAGACTCCCCAGGAATCACAGCAGGGGCTGAGGATGTAACAGGCAGGCATGGAACATGGATAGAGGCTGTGGAAGGCAGAGGACACAACAGGAAGCTTGAAGGAACAGGGCTGGAGCCGTGAGGGAACAAGCTATTTAGGGAGCACAAACACCAAGTGCTGGCACAATGCTGAAAAAATAGCATCTTGGGAGCTCTGCCCTTAGGTAGGGATTCACAGGGCTTGTTAAGTGAAGCGCCTGTGGTCGTATTCTGGAGAGGCAGAGTGGAGTAGAGACCTGGCCTGGATGAATCATGAAACAGCAAGAAAGGGGCTGCCAGGGTATTCAGGGTGGAACAGCACTGGTTTGGACGTCCTTGTGGCGGCGGCAACGTGTACCGTGACACTAAGACACTTGTTTTTTTACAGATCTATCAATTTGGTAGCTTATGACATTAACAACTAAATGGCACATTCAAAAAAGAACACATACACATGAAAGAAGTAGTTTAAGACTGTGACAGCTAAGAAAACACATATTAAGTGAATATTTGTACGTTTGTGTTTAATAAATGACGTTCTATTTTTTTCCAGTATCAACTAATTAATTAATTAATAATAGAAAAAAATAAAATTATTTTTATATGTAATATATCTAATGTGTCTCTAGTTTAATTAACACAAAGGCTTGTAGTTTTAGATATCCCTAAACGCAGGTTTCCCTATTGCACTAAAATTTGTGTCCCTTCATTAGGTGATATGTGGAAAATGCGTGATACATGAGGCAGAAATATGTCACATTGGACATTGCAGATCCACTGCCCCTATCAGCTCATCATCATCAACTGTAACTGACTACTTGAACCTAAAGACACCCACAAGGTTTCAGTGCGGGAGGACGAAGGTGAAATCACATGTTTCACTGTCATTTATTTTTATCAATTATTAACCACAAATGTTATCTTCACTGCCTTTTCTGCCACAACAGACAGCTTATATTATGGGACAGGACTTTGAACCTACATGGCTGCTGCTTCGGACTTAAGCACCCCCTCTTGCCATGGAAACACTCGTCTCCAACTCCCATCTAGTCAATAGACAAAAGGGATCCTTGAATGGTGTGTGCTCACAGAACCCAGAGGGGCCAAAAACCAATTCATTCAAGCAAAAGAAACTATTCAATGCACTCCATTTTCCCAAAAACATGATCACCATAAATTTGGTACAAGCACAACCTTTCTCCATTTCACCAGAGATCCAAATTAAACCCAAATGACTGAGTGCACGTACAAGCAAAGTTCTAAACTTACATACATGTAGGAATACAATTGTTGCTAAACAAGCTAATACTAAAGGATTTGGTGTGATTAATTGCAATTGATAATAAAAGAGCACCCATGCAATATATTGTCTAATTTTCACAGATTCACTGTCTACTTCCATTTTTAACCTTATTTCATTTCTAACCTTTAAAAACTGTCTAAGAAAAGCACATACACTAAAAGGGTTATTCGATAACCACCGTTTTTTCATTGAAGGAACAATGTTTTTACACAAGTATGGTGTATCAAGTACAATATATCTACAGTGAATTCAATACTTAGTAAACTTCCGCCATAGTTTCTGCCAAAGCTGTCTACCACAGTTCCACTCTATCTTCTGCCGAACCGATTTGTCATAACTCTCGCCGCAGTTTTCATCGGTGATTCAGTCGAAGTAATCTAGAGGTGTTTTTATCATTGTTCTCATCATTGTATTTATCATAGTTCAATAGCGATCCACACAAACTATATTCACCAATGTTGCAAACAAATGGAGAACAGACGTAGTTTATGTTACGGAGGTAAAATCGTAGTACCCTTGTTAACCTTTGTCTGCAGCCACTTCACCTGCCATTCTTTAACTTTTCTTCTTTGAATAGAATTTCTACCATTGTTTGCAACGATGAACATTGACAGGTTATTAAATGACCCTTTAAACAAAAATGTGGAATCAGTATCAAGAATGTTGGTAGGGATAGGCACGATTATTATCGGGAATCATTCAACCTTGTTATTCCTAGGTTTTCACTATCAGGGTTATTCAGAGAGCACTGAAATGTCACCGACATGTCTCTGATTCGCCGCCGAGTTCGATTTGCTGCAGCGAATCAGCCACCGAACGCCGCCGCAAACTGCCAACCCAATCCCATCTCCCCCCTGTAGCCATCCTCCGGACAGCCACCAAACGCAGCCGACGATCCGCCAAGCACATCACCGACTAGCCGCAGAAAAAAGTCAACAAGCCGCGGAATGGGTAAAAAAAAAAAAAAGATTGAATTTGGGTTTGCCTGAATAAACCTGACGAAAGAACCACTGAAAAGCAGGGCATTTTGACAACTTTTCACTGCTGTTCAGTGTTCTCTAAATAGGTTATCCATTGCTTCTCTATGGGGACTTTCACTGCCGTCGAACAGGCACTGTATTTGCAGGCAGTTCACCAAAATTTGGCAAAATGCTTGCTTTTTGAATAGCCGAATGACCATGAAAATGCACTGTATGGGTAAATTCCCTGTTTGGGGCATTTTTGGGGCCAGATCGGCTGTCTCTGAATAACCCCTATTATAATAATAATTTACTTGCCATGAACATTTTTTTCTATCTAAGGGTAATTAGCTTTGAATATATGAATTTTATAAACAACAAGAGGCCAAGCTTAATTAAAAATAACAAATCGATTTAGCAAACGCATAGTTGCCGAACCATGGCAATAATTCAATAGTTCTCTGGGAAACAATAATACTGCTACAAAGGGAAAGATCAAACAAGGATCCTTTTTTCCTCCAATGTGCTTTGTAGATACCTGTGATTGTTGTAATATGGGAACATCAGCTATAAGCCTCATAAAGGTCACAGCTGGTTGTACTTTCAATTTAGCATAACTGAGGCAGGTGGAAGCCACAAAGCAATATTTGGGTAGGCAAAGGGAACCAGGTCAGATGTTATGTCAGTCAGGGTCAATAATTAGAATGAAAGCATTTCCAGGACAAAACAGGTTGTCATGGAACTCAGAAGAGTTATAACCCACTATCCAGATGAATATAAGTCAGTTCTCTCATAATTTGTGAAAGTGATAAAAGTATAATGTCTTTCCCAGCATTGGTTGTGTGCTATAGATTGCTATTTGTTCTATTAAAGGTTTCCCCGTTTTAGTTTGCTTTGCTTGGACAGAGATTAAAAATATATTATTGCACTGGAAATTGATCTGTTTAAGGGTTTTATATTTAAAGCAAACACTCACTTATCATGATAAAGCAGAGATACATACTCATGACTATCAATTTGATGCTGAAGGCACCCCAAAGGTATTAGTTGAACTCACACAGAAGTGAGTAATTGTAGGAGGTGATATGGCTCAGTATGGGAGGTGCTTAAAGCTGTAAGTAACTGTGTTTAAGATGGAAACACACAATTAATATGAGAACTAAAATGCAATAAATAATGATTTCAATATGGTGATGCCAATGGCCAAATTGGTAGTCACTGACAAGGTTTTGCTATTAAAATGTGACTGAAAAGTAAGTACTGATAATAGATCAGGAATTGAGCTAAGGATAAACTGACTCAGCGCACACATTCTTATGAAGCTAGGGTTCAATTCTTTATCCATGTTGCATCTTGCCCACAATTCTGATACCTTTTGTAGCAAGTTTAGATTCCACCATCATAATACAGAGCGGTCACTGTTTTTAAAAAAATTTAGGGCCCTATTACATTCTTTGCGCATACGTTTGCACCCGCGCAAAAACGCATTAACGCGAGGGGCAAAACCCTTTTGCGCAGAACGTCGTATTACAATCTCAGCACAACAAACGCCCATATACGTCTACCGCGGGTGAACCTGCGCGAACGCTGTGCGAGCTTACTGTACTTTGCGCGTCCTATACTTAACATTGTGAGCGCAAATGCGTTTGTGCGCTGGTCCGCGGATGGTATTACAATCTATGCGCAGTTTGTAACGCACAGCCTTTGCGCACATAATTTTAGCAACTCCTAAAAGCTGGTGCTAATGGCAAATTCTATCAACCTGGCCGAAATCAAATACACCAGCCCAAAAAAAACTACGCAGCAAAGTATAGTTACACATTCTACACATACCAAACCAATAAATTTGAGAAGTTGTGCGTGTTTTTTTATTGATGCAGCATATATGCACTGATTGACTTTGACAGGCGCAAAAACTTAACATGAGACAATTGTGGTTCTTAATTCTGATTGGCTGAATCGTGTGAAAAAATAGTCCGCACACTTATTTCTGCGCGCAACGTTGCTGCGTGCGTGCTTTTGCGCGTCTGTTTTACGTGCGTTATTTTTTGACGCATGAAAAAATGTGCGAGGATTGTAATACCAGCGTTGTTTTACGCATATTAACGTTTAACGCGTCGTGCAAAAATTCACACGTTCTGTGTGTGTGTTTTTGCGTGAAGAATGTAATAGGGCCCTTAGTGTGTAGTAAGTAATTAAATGCTGTGAGTAAGAATCAAATATTAGTGAGATGATGTCAGAGAAAATAACTGATATTAGCCCCACTTTTATAGTAATTGAAAATTATATATACTGTACATACCTGTATATATATCCTAGTTGTTTCCTATAACCCGACTTTAGAGGGAATCTGCCAAATCTTCAAATACCTGCAGCCACTGGTCACAGAGGACCCTGCACTCAAAGAAATATTCCCACAGCCCCCCTTACTGGCATTCAAGCAACCTCCAAACCTGAGGCAAAGACTGGTCCGCAGCAAACTCACTCAGGAGCAGGATGAAACACAGAATGGGACCAAACACTGCAACAAATTCTGCTGCAAACTGTGCCAACATATATGTGACAGCAGCACTGCCCGGCACAATAACACCACATACAACATCAAGGGCTCGTACCGCTGCACGTCTGCCAATGAGGTGTACATGATCCAGTGCGCGGCGTGTGAAAAGGGCTGCTATATTGGGGAAATTAGCCTTAAACTAGATCTCAGGATGAACCTGCACAGACACTCCATCAAGAACCACCAGGAAAATACATATTGTACACCGGTGGGACATCACTTCAATTTAACAGGCCACTCCATCCAGAACCTCAAATTTAAAATCCTCAAAGGACATTTTAAAGATCACCGTGAACGCAAGACATATGAAATGAAAATGATGACATATTTTAACACTATAAAAGACAGACTTAATGTGGATTCTGGCTTTTTAACCCATTATCATAACGTCACATAACATTCAAAATTCTGGCTGATGTTTTGTTTCTTCTTGGTCTCTCTTCCTTTTTTTTTTTAAATTGTATGTCTCTTTCAGCCTTCACTGTTTTGTGTTTCTGTTTTTTTCTTTTTAACTTTTTTCATTCAAGTTTTATGATCTTATCTCTGTTGTTTTATTATGGGCCCAAGATCACTCATGTGTTTATCTTCCCATTTTGAAAATACCATTTGACTCTCACTTTTTACATCTAAACCCCACCCATGTGCCCCTTAATGTCTTAATGTTCAATTCTAGTAACTGATCAGTAAGCTTCCAGACCTGAAGAAGAGAGGAATCCTCTCAAAAGCTTGTCTTTCAAATGTAATGTTAGTCCAATGAAAAAAGGTATCACTACATACTCCTATACATGTGATTTTTATATATTTATATATATATATATATATATATATATATATAAATTGTACGTGTATAATTTTACTTTTGTCCTATGCATTTAGCATAATGTAACAGACCTGGAGATATATCCTGCTATTGGGCTAGCCTTCTCTATGTATTTTTGATCATTGATCATTATTTCAATACCATATTTATTCTGCTTTGCATAAGATGTTAAGCACACAGTAATAACATGATTTAATTTCTCATGGATCAGATTAGGTGCATGTCATATTTTTTGTTTTTATTTTGTTATCTAAAATACAGCATAATAATGCAAACAAACAATATACCATAGTCTTTATAAATTTAAATTAAAGTATGCAAATATATAGAAGGAATTTTTGTTTAGGAATAACAAGAACTTTAACTACTTATATGTCTATGTCTGAAGGACTTTCACTTGTTGTCATAATCTTAACTGTACATTTTATATAAAGAGAAATTAAAGTTTACAGCATTGTAATTATCACTACCTTCCCTTTTATTTGTTATCCAATTCCGTTCTATTCAGATTTTTGTCCTTCTTATATGCTATATATTTCAGAGTCATCATATGACTCACTCCTTTGATATTTCAAGGGTGCCTTGATAAAGCAAAACGGATTGGAGTTATGTCGTCTTCCACGCTAACAAGTTCAAAATCTCTGGAAATTCCAAATAAATTGTCAGCAGTTTTACTACATATTTAATAGGGTCCGTCATCTCAATACTCAATGAACTCTACCAGACAGCAAATAAGCACTGAACTTAAACCTTTGCAAGAACCCATCATCCATTATTTAGTATGTGCTAGAAGCTTGCATTTTCTTTCTATCCCATGTGAAAATAGTTAACCACATGGAAAGAGTCCCACCCCTCCACTTTACAAAATGGTGAAATTAAGTTTTCCATGCAGCTACCAAGGGAAGGCAGTAAATCACCCTGGTAACAGAGTTTACATTGATTCTGAAAAAAGCACTTGTCCATATGTAACAACGATAACCTTTTAGAAGGTTTGGAAAACAAATCTGACACCCCATTAAAAAGCAAATGATTTTTCTCCCAACAAGGAAAAGAAACTTTTAAAACATAGGAGGCTATTAATAAATAATGGGCCTTTTTTATATAAAAAGCTGACATGAAAGCTTAAGCTATAAACTGTATCAGAGGCAGTGTTTTGACTTGTGTGGTTTATTTATTAAAGTAGTGAGATTGAAGCTCACTTTTATTAGCTGCACAAAAGATATTTTATTAAATGTCACATTGTAAATTGATTTTTAAAAGTACAGAAAAAAAATTACATTTGCTCGGATGTGTAATGCGGCAAAAACCCGATATTCATGCAAACCACTAAACCACAAAGTGAAGGTGGTTTGTAGCTCAAAGAACTGTAAATGTATATTTACTGTGATCCATTTGTAACATAATTACTCTGTTTATTTACTGACTTCTTTCTCAATTGTGTACTTGTTTATCAATATCAATTGAATTATAATTGCTCTACATTCTATATCATTTTATATTTTGTATAAAAAGGAAAATAAATAATTTCTTCTTACATATACACTGTTTTACTTATTGTGTAACTATTAGTGAATAGGTTTTCCATTAATAAAAAAAATTAAAAATTATTAGATGCAGGGCAATCCATCCCACTTTGAGGTTTAAATAGGACCCTGGAACGAAGCAGTTCTGTCAAGGTTACACACACACCTTTCTGTTACTTATGCCTCATTTTAGGGTCATATTTAAACACTGAACTACAGAGAACCCCAAGAAGGTGTTTGTTCCATGAAAGACTGAACTCCATGGACACACGTCTTTTTACAGCCTGTGCAACTATGCCACTATGTAAAGTGAGTTGATAAGCAGGGATGGGCGTTCGGTTCGATTCGAACATGAGTTCGATTCGAACATCGCCCGTTCGGCCGTTCAGCGAACTTTGAACATTTCAGGCCATTCGCAAAAAGTGCGAAAAAAATAATAATTTTGAATTTGTTTTAAAAAATGCTTAAAAAATCCTAAAAAAATCGAAAAATAAAGAGACTCTTTAATGCAGAATAGTATAAGCAACGGTTCATTAGATATTGAATTAAAATGGAAATATTTTTAACATTGAAGCCTATGGGATAAAACAATCTTGTTGTTAAAACATCAGGCAGACGAGGCCCTCTAATCAGGCACTGTAGAGGGCAGCCCGCCAGGGCCTCCCAAGGATCCCTTGAGGAGCATGCGGCCGCCAGATGACAGAGCTGCGACTGTGCGGGCTGGCCGGCCGGGTGCATGTGGCAGAGATGTGGTGCTGGGAGGGAGCCACTGCACCTGCGGCCACGGCAGACCTCCCCACAACCAGGATCCAGGGAGCCTCCACTGACTGAACACGAGGCTAAGGTAAGGCGACACATTTCTAAAAAAAATAAAATCCAAGGACATTTTTAAATGTCCCAAGGAACATAAAATAAAACTTTTTTTCTTTTCTTTGTATTACACACTTGATTCCTGGATCCACCAACAAGTGCAGCCTCCCGTCTCCCACGCTGTTAGGCTAGGGTCAGACGAACGCATTTTCGAGTTGTCTGTGAAAAAGTGCGTTCGAAGGAATGGACGCATTTTTTCACGGAGTACGCGATAGCGGTCATACGATGCGCATTTGCGTTCGTGAATTTGTACGGATCATCAATAAAACAGTTTTGCATCTGGACGTTATGTTGGCCGGACATTAGCAGTGTCTGACATCTCCAAATCACGCACACACGCCGCTAGCGGCCGCAGCGCACTCTGTACGTCAGTACTAGCGGTTTCACGTTCTCGACAAAATGCGTTCGTTTGCCACTTGCGTTGCACGGACGAACTTTCGTGCGGCCGTTCATCGTATGCTGCCCGGCATTGGACGTCATTTGCTGCTAGCACGGCCGTGATTTCGTGCGTCTAAACGCACGTTAAAACTGCTTTCGTCTGACCCTAGCCTAAAAACGCTGCATACACCAGCGCGCTGTGTGAAGCTTCTGAGAAGATACGCTATTAGTGTAGAGGGAGCGATGCAAAATGCGCAGCCGGCTTCCTCGCTACACTAATAGCATATCTTCTCAAAAGTATACTTGTTACTTACCCTGCTTGTTCTGAGGACCCGATCTGTTGCCGGCTTTGCCTGCCATTTGACTATTCTCTCTGTATACTCCCTGCCTGTTCTGTTTGCCTCCTGTTGCTACTGGTGTGCGCCGATTCTCACCATATACAGTAGCGCAGTACAAGTGCCTAAACGTTGCTGACCCGGTTTTGTTATAACAACTACTCTCGCTCTGTGCCCCTGTCTGGTATATTCCACTGCTTGATACTGCTGGTGCGCTTCCATCCTGCCATATACTATAGCGCAGTACAAACATATATTGATCTCAGCCTGTGGTGTATATTGTTGGTGCTGTCTCCCTGGCCTGTGTGGCTGCTAGAGGTTAGGTTTAGTGGTCCCGAGTCCCGACCATCCTAAGGATCGGAGGGTTAGAGGTCTGTTACCAGGCATCCTACCAGATCTGTCCTGGGGAATCGCTACAAATATGCGGTGAACGTTAGCATGAGCAAATGTTAATGCTCATGCAATTTTAATGCACCTGTTGTTACTTTCATCCAAAGCCTGCATAAGTATCACCATAATTTTGCCAAAAAATCACTAAACTTGTTCTGTGTGTCCTAAAACGTCTCCTCTTTTCATACAGGCTGCCGCCCCAAGCAGTTGTTTATGAATAGATTAAAGGAAAACCATTTACCGTCATTTGAAATGTAATTTTTTTCTTTTTAAATGTTTCTATACATCTGAAAAATCTTCACTTCACGGGCAGGTTATGGGGACCTACTAGGCACGATATTTGAAGGAATTTTTCGTTTTTATTCTTAACCTTTATGTCATGGAAAAATTAATGTTCCATTAAAAACTTTTTTTTAAAACTTTTTGTCCTTGTTTCCTGTCCCACAGGGCACTACCCAGACCCCCATACAGCTTTTATGGCAAATATCTTGCATATATGCCCTCTTGGAGGGCACTCTAAAAATCGAACGTTCGAGTCCCATTGACTTGCATTGAGTTCGAATCGTGTTTGAATTCAAACTTTTTCAAATGTTCGTGTTTGAATGCGAACCGAACACGGGGGTGTTCGTCCCATCACCCTTGATAAGAAGTATAGAGGCAAGGATAGTGTAGGATCCACCAAAAATATGGTACAAATATGTTGTCATAGCCATTTGCAATGTATAATCATATCTTATAACTAATTCTGAATTAGTAGAATTATAATTCTTAACCCCCTTCGGTGTGGACGAGGTGTGGAGGACATCTTAATGTTTCACTGACACATGCGGAGTACATCCGGCATATATTGTCCTTTAAACTCACCTTACTTGTGATCCTGTGACAATCAACAGCTTTCCCCTGCCCAGAAAATCCAACAGAGGGCACAGTCACCATGTGTGAGCTAACACTAGCGTTGGCATGTTTTTGCGTTAGCGCCGCATTAAATTAGTCTAGCGCCTGGCCAACAGAACATTTGCCTTTTGCTAGAAACAAAAAAAATCACTTAGAACGTCGCTAATAGCGATTCATAGCGCGAGCTTACTGTACTTTCCGCGTCCTATACTTAACATGGGGAGCACTTGAGATCTCTAGCGCTTTTGTAACAGATCGCTTGGTGCCTGCGTTAATTTCTGTGGCAGCGCTAATAGCAAAATTTTACCTACTGCTCAACCCTGGTGCTAACTCCAAGAAAAAACACAAAAAACAGGTACTCGCCCAAAAATACAGGCAATTAACAGGCAATTGAAAGGAATGCAGCTCAGGTGTTCTCTTGGCCCCATACATCGTAGTAATGGATCTGGTCAGCAATGACGCTGCTGTTGCAGTAGGCTCTATTATGATATATATGTATCCTTTATCCACATATATCCTAAATCTAATATATTGGCTAATTTTAAACATTTTATGCTGGAGGTTATTCATAGTATGTAAGCTGTTGATTGTTAGGGTGACCGTGTGGACCATGTTTAAAGGGACACATGGATAAGTCTTGCCCTGAATCATGTATTATTTATATGCTGCAGCGGGGAAATTATTGTCACTCACCTGGCCGTCCTTTTGGATCTATTAAATGCATTGTAATGATTCTATATGCTGGTGGGTGGCATTTATCATGCAATGCCCATCAGCCTTAATTAATATATGTGTGCATATAAACAAGGATATTACGGCCACCTTGGAGGATTTTAGTAATGCAGGGGTGTGAGGGCTCTTCGCTGGATGTGTTCATACTTCCACAAGCTTGTGAGGGCAGAGGATCGGTATGGCCCGGCTCTCTGCACTGGAAAACAAAATTTCTATCCTGTACACAACCGCATTAGCGCTGAGTCTAGCTTTTCCCTAGCGTGCGCTAAACGACCTTGTACCCAGACTCTCGGGGACAAGGTAATCTGTTAGTCGGTCGTCAGGCGCTAAGTTTTAACTACTCGTGCTAAATTTGCTCTTTAGTGTTGGCGTTTTAACTCACACCTGGTGATAGTGCCCAGAGTGTTTGGCCATTTTGGGACAACCATCATGGGATGGGCACCTCATGATATCAGGCCAGTCAAAGATAAGTTGGATAAAAATGGAATAAACATGGTGTTAATAATCTTAACATATTCCAGGAGGAAAACGCAGCTTTGCGACGACTTGAGTATAATCAATCATAATCAAACCAATACATAAACAAATCATTGGTCATCATGGATCAGACTATGTATGAAAACAATGTGTATAGACAATTACATGATGTTGATACTTATAGGAGGATTGTACATGATCCTATTGTTAGAATAAAATAGAACATTAACAATATTGGTCAATATTACATACTTAACGCTAATGTTAGCGCTCAGCTATGTGAGTGTTAACGTTAGATTAAGTGGCACTAGTGCAGGCCGACCATATTACATTACAAACACTAACGGGTTAAAAATCCCATTAGCGATTCGAATCTTGCGCTTTTCAGCGCAAGCTTACTTTACGTTGAGCTCCCTATGCTTAACATGGGAGCGCAAAGAGTTAATTAGCGTTAGGATTACAAATGCTCTGGTTCAGGCTGGAATGCTGTTTTTTTTTTCCTGCTACACACACACAAAGTACTTGCCTTAACCCCTTAATGTCATAAAAATGCTCACAACATTTCCCTTAATATGCTAAATACAAATAAAAAAATAAATAATAAATTTAAAAAATAAGAAAATAAATGTGCAGCAGTAAACAGGATTTCTTTCTTTCACACACTGTAGTTTTGTATACTCAGAGGCCACTATCTCCTTCTTAACGCTAGTGCTCACATAAATCAAATGGCACGCTGACCACAGTCACTTCTCTCAAATATCTAGGTATGTGGTTAGACCCAAATCTATCTTTTGGCCCCACATCGAAAAACTCTAATCTAAAATTTACCCCAAACTAGGTGCCCTGTACAGAAACAAATCCTGCCTGAGCCCCGTGGTAAGAAAGCTAATTTTACAACAAATGCTTATGCCAGCTATTGATTACGGAGATGTAGTGTATGCAGCCGCCCCACAAACACACCTTCAGAAACTTACCACATTGTATAACTCATGCTGCCGATTTGCGCTACAATGTAACTACATGACCCACCATTGTGACATGTTAAAAGAGCTAAACTGGCCGTCGCTGGAGTCTAAACGTACCCTTCACCTTTCCAACCTGGTGTTTAAGAGCTTTTCTGGGAAGCTGCCACCCTGCCTGAATAGACTGCTTCCTCCAGCAGTTCCCTCATCCTATAACCTCCGATCCAGGACCAGCACCTTACTTGCAATACCACAATACAAAAAGACAATGGCTCGGTCCTCATTTTCCTACAGAGCACCGCAGTTATGGAATAACCTCTCAGACGCCATCAAATCTTCCCCCAGTCTAAAGTCACTCAAGAGCTCCCTATTAACATACCTCAATACGGAATGCACCTGTAAACATGTAACATAATGACTATTTCCTACATATTTATTTTCTGTTAATATGTATATTTGTGTTTTTTTTGTTATTTTTATATCTTGCATTGTATTACTTTGTATTTCTGTAACAACTGTAACATTTTAATGTTCTTGAACCCAAGACGTACTTGAAAACTAGAAAAATCTCAATGTATCCTTCCTGGTAAAATCCTTTATAAATAATTAATTAATTAATTAAATAAATGAGCGTTAGCGCTAGGTTAAAAGAGGTAACAGCGTTCTGCATAGATTACCTCCCGTTCGTTAATGGGCTAAAAAATCCGTTACTGAATCTGTATTAGCTCTTTTTGGCGCCAGTTTACTATACTTTGCACTAATATGGGGAGCCCAAAGTGGAAGCAGAGAGTAATTGGCATTAGGATCACAAAGTCCTAACGCTAATTACAAACAGCTGTAGCTAACTTTAAAAAGTTTGCTACAGCTTAGAGCTGTACAGCTTCTGCAGAATCAGTTAGCACTAGTTGGAACCCCCCCACTTAAATCAATTACTCACCTCTCATCCTGCAGCTCGTTCCGCTGGCTGCTGAGACTGGGGAAAAAAGTCCCTAGTCCCCCTCCATGATCACTCCGCCGACTTGCAGGTAGGGATGAGTTGTTCGGTTCGATCGGTTCGGAGTTCGATTCGAACATCGCCTGTTCGCATGTTCGTTAACTACGAACATTTCCGCATGTTCGCCGCATGTTCGCCCACAATGTACCACAATGGACCACAATGCACTTTTCCACTGGCCTGAAGCTTGTAATTAGCTACAGCCTTGCACCTGACCACAGGTCAGGTGCAAGACAGGTTCAAGACTATGCCAATCACCGCTCAGAGTCCTGATTGGGCAAATTTTGCCCAATCATGGGCTCACAGAGCTAAGTCCCGCAGCACACTATATAAGGCTTCACACAGCGCTTCAGCACGCGTTTGAGAGGAGATTTGAGTGGAGATTGTTCTTGTGTTAGTGTGTGTTCTCACTGCCAGTCTGCCACCAACTACTGGGGGGGGGGGTCAGCAATTTCTACAAAATATCTGGGAATTGTTCTAATCTGTGTGTTCTCACTGACACCCAGTATTTTGGGTTTCAGTAATTTCTACAAAATATATGGGAATTGTTCTAATCTGTGTGTTCTCACTCCAAGCAACTATTTTGAGGGTCAGTAATTTCTACAAAATATTTGGGAATTGTTATAATCCGTGTGTTCTCACTGGCTGCCACCCAGTATTTTGGGGGGTCAGTAATTTCTACAAAATATTTGGCAATTGAGGTAATCTGTGTCTTGTCACTGCCACCCAGTATTTTGGGGGTCAGTAATTTCTACAAAATATTTGGGAATTGAGGTAATCTGTATCTTGTCAGTCACTGCCACCCAGAATTTTGGGGGGTCAGTAATTTCTACAAAATATTTGGGAATTGAAGTAATCTGTGTCTTGTCACTGCCACCAGCAACTATTTTGGGGGTCAGTAATTTCTACAAAATATTTGGGAATTGAGGTAATCTTTATCTTGTCACTGCCACCAGCAACTATTTTGGGGGGTCAGTAATTTCTACAAAATATTTGGGAATTGAGGTAATCTGTGTCTTGTCACTGCCACCAGCAACTATTTTGGGGGGTTAGTAATTTCTACAAAATATTTGGGAATTGAGGTAATCTGTGTCTTGTCACTGCCAGCAGCAACTATTTTGGGGGTCAGTAATTTCTACAAAATATTTGGGAATTGAGGTAATCTGTGTCTTGTCACTGCCACCCAGAATTTTGGGGGGTCAGTCAGTTATACAAAATATCTGGGAATTGTTCTAATCTGTGTCTTGTCACTGCCACCCATCAGGGGGTCTCACTGATTTATAGGAGGTTTCTGGGTCTTGTAATCTGTGTCTTCTCACTATCAGGGGGTCCCACATACTTCTAGCAGATTTCTGGGAATTGTAATCTGTGTCTTGTCACTGTTGCCAGCTATCAGGGGGTCCTATCAGGGGGTCTCACTGACTTGTAGCAGATTTCTGCGAATTGTAATTTGTGTCTTGTCACTGGCACCCATCAGGGGGTCTCACTGATTTATAGGAGGTTTCTGGGAATTGTAATCTGTGTCTTGTCACTGGCTGCCAGCTATCAGGGTGTCTCACTGAGTTATACCAGAGTTCTGGAAATCTTTACTCTTTATACCAGAGTTGAATCAGAGTTCTGTATATATTTAATCTATATATCACTCACCATGTCAGAAAGACCAAAAAGGACATGCAGACACTCCCAGACACAGATAAGAGGGCAAGCAGCCTCTGTTTCGGGAGGCTGTGCCTCTGGTCGTCGTGGACGTGGTGCATCCTCTGCAGGAGCACGCTTGTCCTTTCTAACTGGTACTGGCCATTTTAAGCAGCAGCAACATACAGAGGATTTGGTGGATTGGCTAACCAGGCCATCCTCATCCTCCGAGTCCTCTGCCAGCCAGGCTTGTAGTGCTTTACAGTCCACCTCCGCTGCCAAAGCATCTAATGCAGCCTCCATGTCCACAGCTACTCCTGCTGTAGCCTCACTATCACACACGGAGGAGTCAGCTGAATTGTTTGACTACAATGACAGTGACATGCTGCTTGAGGATGCACAGCAAGTACAGTGCTCTGATTCAATCTCTGAGGTTGAGGAAGGGAGTGCCAGTGATGACACACAAATAACTGGCACTCATGTTGCCCCAGCAGCTGCAGCATACTGCCAAGTTGGCTCCAGTGACAAGGAGATAGGGGGTGATGACAATGATGATGAGGTCACTGACTCCACCTGGGTGCCTGATCGAACAGAGGAGTCAAGTGAGGAGGAGGAGGCACAACAAACACGAGGCACAACATCCTCTATGACCAACCGTAGCACTAGCCAGTCCAAGGCATCAGATGTCAGAGCTGCTCAGGTGCAGAGCGCTGTTGTCTCAAAGCACACATGCAGGAACTCTGCTGTCTGGGAGTTCTTTAAGAAATGTGCAGCAGACCCCACCGTTGCTATTTGTAATCTATGTCAGATGAGGCTCAAACGTGGGAAGACACCGGACGCTTGGGTTCCACGTGCTTGAGGCGACATATGACCACCTGCCACGCATCCTGTTGGCGCAAAACTTTGTGTAAGTCCTCCTCCTCCTCATCTGTCTCTACCCCCACTGTATGTCCTGCCATGTCATTGCCTACAACCTCCACTGACAGGGATGATGCTACAGTAATGGATGTACTAGGTCCTTCCTCACATTGTGACAGCATCCCATCAGCTGAAGATTTACGTAGTCAGACTACATTGCCCCAGCTGCTGCAGCGTAAGAAAAAATATAGTCCCAACCATCCCCAAGCACAGCGTCTAAATGCCAGCTTAGCAAAATTACTTGCATTGCAGCTGCTGCCTTTCCAGCTGTTGGACTCTGCTCCCTTCCTTGAATTTGCTGAATGTGCTGTACCATAGGGGCACGTTCCAAAACGCCATTACTTTTCACGGAAGGCCATTCCAGCACTATACCAACAAGTGGAAGACAATGTTATTGAGTCATTGGGAAAGGCAGTCAGCAGCAAGGTGCATGTGATTTTAGACACGTGGTCCAGCAAGCATGGACAAGGCCGTTACATTTCCTTCACGGCACACTGGGTAACTCTGATTGCAGCTGGGAGGGATCCAAGACGGGGCTCTGTGCTGGAGCTTGTTCATCCACCACGCCTCCAGAAAGCTGCTTGTATGAGGTCTGTCTGCTACACCACCACCTCTCCCTCTTCCTCCTCCTCCTCCTCCTTCTGTGTTTCTGGCGAAGTGGCAGTTAAACCGACACCTGACAGGGGCTACGCAATGGCTCAAGCAAAAAGATGCCATACTGTGCTTGAGCTGGTTTGTTTAGGGGACAGGAGCCACACCGGGCCAGAAATTCTGCCAGCTCTGCAAGGGCAGGTGCAGAGATCGTTAACACCACGCCAGCTTCAGCTGGGGATGGTTGTCTGTGATAATGGCAGTAACCTTCTCTCCGCCCTACGCCTGGGTAAGTTGACGCATGTACCATGCCTAGCACACGTCCTAAATCTAGTGGTACAGCGTTTTCTAAACAGGTACCCAGGGCTGGCAGAGCTTCTCAGCCAGGCCAGAAAAGTCTGCAGCCACTTCAGACGGTCATTCCCAACAAGTGTTCGCCTAGCAGAAATTCATAGAGAATTTCACCTTCCCACAAACCGTCTGATCTGTGACATGCCCAAGAAGGTGGAACTCGACATTAGCAATGCTGCAGCGTCTGCACAAGCAGCAGAGGACCATCAACGAGTACCTGTGTGAGTATGGCACAAGGACAGGTTCAGGTCAACTTGGTTCCCCCCCCACAGTGGCTGATGATCCAGGATGCATGCACTGTACTGTCACCATTTGAGGAGGCAACGAGGATGGTGAGCAGGGACAGTGCATGCATCAGTGACACAATTCCTTTAGTGTTCCTGCTGGAGCACACTCTGCGGGGAATTATAGATGTGGCTCTAGAGGCAGAGCAGCGGGAGGAAGAGGAGGCCTTCCCTAGCTCTGAAGACCCCAGTCTTTCCGCAGACAGTATTCCAGCGGGTCTTCCTCAGATAAGACAGGAGGAGGATGAGGAGGAGGAGGAGGAATATTTAAGTAGTGGGGGCATTGAAGGTGGGGATTCCTCAAGGGAGGGTTTTGTGTGCCCAGAAACACAAGGACTAGTACGTGGCTGGGAGAAGGAAGTGCACGATGGGGTCATCCTCCTCATTGACCAGGAAGACTCGGAAGCTAATGCCACCTCCAACCTATGCTGCATGGGCTCCCTTATCCTGCAAAGCCTGCTAAAGGACCCCAGGATTCGTGCTATCAAGGAGAGGGATCATTACTGGTTGGCAACCCTTCTTGATCCACGATACAAGGGTAAAGTTGTAGAGCTCATCCTGCCCGCACAGAGGGAGCACAGGATGAAAAAACTTGAGGACGCTCTAAAGCGACACTTGTGTAACACCTTTCCAGGCACTGGTAGGTTACCAAGTGATGACACAGGTGCTTCTGAGGCTGCGGATGATCAGAGGAATAGTGGTGAAGGCCGGGGCCGCTTGACTGATGCCTTTTTAAATTTTTTTATTCCACGACGCCCAGGGACGTCAAATGTAGGCACCCATTGCCAGCGTCTTCACCATATGGTGCAGGACTACCTAAGGGCAAGGGCAGACCTGGATACCTTTCCAGCAGATGATCCACTGGCTTACTGGGTGTTGAGATTGGATCACTGGCCAGAATTTAGCCAATATGCTATGCAGCTACTAGGTTGCCCTTCATCCAGCGTGCTTTCTGAAAGGACGTTCAGTGCCGCTGGAGGTTTTTTCACAGAAAAAAGAGTGCGTCTGTCCACCGACTCTGTAGACCGGCTGACATTTATAAAAATGAATCAGTCCTGGATCAGCAGCTATCAATCCCCTGATGCTGACGTAATGGAATAGATCAGGGATGTCTTCTGCATTCACAAAACCTCCAGCACTGAACTCTTCTACAATACCACAAAAGGGTTACGGTGTGAAGGCACTTGCTGCCATGAAAGGCATGATATTTGGCTGCACTGACGCCTGTGCCACATTTATATCATTTTAATTTTTTGAACCGCAGGGTCCAACCCTGAACTCTTCCACAATACCACAAAAGGATTACGGTGTGAAGGAACTTGCTGCCATGAAAGGCACAATATTTGGCTGCACTGACGCCTGTGACACATTTATATCATTTTAATTTTAATCCGCCACTTCACGGGCAGGTTATGGGGACCTCCTAGGCACGATATTTGAAGGAATTTTTCGTTTTTATTTTTAACTCTTATTTCATGGAAAACTCACTGTCCCTTTAAAAACGTTTTTTTTTTTACTTTTTGTCCTTGTTTCCTGTCCCCCAGGGCACTACCCGGACCCCCATACACCTTTTATGGCAAATATCTAGCATATATGCCCTCTTGGAGGGCACTCTAAAAATCGAACTTTGAGTCCCATTGACTTGTATTGAGTTCGTGTTCATGTTCGAATTCGAACGTTTGAAAAGTTCGAGTTCGAAGGCGAACCGAACTCGGGGGTGCGACCCGGTGCCTGAGGGGTTAAAGCCAGGCACCGCTTAAAAGGGGAGACTCTCCCCTTTTAAGCGGTGTCTGGCTTTTGACGCTGCTCCTTTCCGATCGGGAGGGACAAGGGATCCGAACAGAACCCCCCCCTCCCTTCCAGGCAATCTCCCGGCATTACAGGGGGTCGCCTGGAAATGACGTCATCGCGCATGGCGCGATGATGTCATTGATGTCGGGAGGGGCTTAACTTCAGCATCTGAGGACGCTGAAGTCAGACCGCTGTGGGACCCCAGATAGAGAGGTGAGTATCTCCGCTGGGGCTCCCGCAAGTGGATGACGTGTGGGGCACGTCCTCCGCATATAGCGGGAGTCAATGAGGACGTGTCCCACACGTCATTCGCAGCGAAGGGGTTAAAATGTCATTGTCAGGTGGACTATATAGGTGAAACAAGTCATTCCCTTAAAACAAGGATTGGAGAACACAAATGTGCTTCTAGAAATAGAGTGGAGGTCTCATTGGTCGTTAGACATTTTACAGCTGTCAGACATACCGGGCTATATTACAAAGTTGGTGCTAACTTAACCAGAGCTGTTGTTAACTTAACAGCGCCATAGGCTATAATGGCTCTGGTAAGTTTACAACAGCTCTGGTTAAGTTAACACCAACTTTGTAATATGGTCCACAGTCTCCCAATTACGGTATAAAGCCATAGAATGTGTGAAGAAGCCATTGTGCAATGGTTACTGTATTAAAAATTTAGAACAAAGGGTGATGTATTGGATACAACGTTCCCAAATAGTGTAAAGGATGATAGAAATTTGTCATGCTTTCATTCAAATATTCTATGTCCTCCTTCAGCCTGACATATTTAAGGAATGTGTATTTATATGCTTTTTTTAAATCAATATGTTTTAGCCATTTTAAATGGTTACTCCTGGGGCATTGAATACATTTATGAACTTTGGTATTATTTAATGGAGTCTTCTTCTTCTTCTCCATAAGGGATCTATATTACATTATTTCCATGAATTGGGTATATTGTCACAGGGACACCTGTCATGAGCCATAACCCATATACGGGGTTAAAAGCTGAAAAACCAAGAGACACCCCTGGCTAAATGTGGACAGACAAAATAGCAGGTGGGAGGTGAAGACACTCCTAGACTGGGCATTGATTCTCTATAGATACACAGAATTAAGACACAGCACGTCCCTGTTGTTGTATCAAAGTCCGGCGAGGAGACACAGCACACAGGCAACCCAATATAAAGAAATCTCTGATCTGAGAGGCTGGTCCTTGATGTAGCCAGATATAAACTAGAAAAAGATACACACATGGCAGTGCAGAGTTTCAGGTAAAACAGAGGCGAACAGATCACTATAGTAACCCAAGTGTAAAAACATAAACGTAGTCAAAAGGAATAGCCAAGGTCGGTACTCAGGGAATCCACGCATGGGGCAGAATGGGTTAAAGCAAGGTACAGAATAAACATAGACACATACAAGGTAAGGGAAACAGGGAACCAAATAAATAATAAACCAGACGACAAGGCGAGGACAACAGCAGGACCAACAGAGAAACACATTGTAAATGAAAAGTGCATAGCTCAATGGGAGCAAAACCCATAGGCTGGCCATCCACTTTATCCATATTTGTGCCATGGTGCGACCGTCTTAAGTCGTCCGACCGATCCCACAACATGAAAGTGTATCAGCCCTCTTCCACCGCATCCAACTTCCATCAGACGACTTCAGACGATTTTTTGCAACTGCAACAGACTAGTGATCCTTCCAATTTGAAGGTAATTTGTCAGATGAAATCGGACAATCTGGTACAAGTTACATAAAAAAAAATTAATTGTATAGTTAAACCGCCATGACACAGCAGGGAAATTGCCTCGCAGAGAAGTGATTCAATTATGAAATTTTTATTCAACAATTTATTCTTTTCATCTGCAGCAAAAAAGCCTTTTTAGTTATTGATTTTTCGGGATTTCTAGGTGAAATTTTGGATTTCCATTTTATTTTTTAAAAAGACAAAACTTTTTTTCCCGAATGCGGCTTTTCTTTTTCTCCAGGCCAGCTGCGTTCAGCGTTGCTGTCCTTGGTGCTGTAACCTATTTCAGCACCAGGGATAGGGGGTTTATCCCCCCTGCAGGCTTGGCGAGGTTTTATTTTTTTGTTCTGCTTCACAGCACTCGACAGGCTGTCCTTGAAACTCTGTTTCAGCAGCAAGGGCAGGTTTTTTTCTCCCCGCAGTGTTTTTTTTTTCCCATTCGGTGGCCTGTCCATCGGCCATCCTGAGTCATCAAAAGGCACTTCCAGTGGATGACCCTGATCAGCCGATGGCATTGTCTGTTGGCAGATGACCAAGAAAACCCTGGTCTGGTTTCAGGAATGGCAGGGCAAGAACTAAGAGCCAGCCCAGATCAGCTCACAAACAGGGGTCCGGGCTGGAATCATGAGATATATTTTGCAATTTTGTTTAAAACATATGCACTATGGAAAATATCTTAGCGATGGGCGTGGCATGGCGGCCGATTCGGATGGCCGCATAGTGAGGGAGCTCCCGCATACCTCCGTCTTTTCCCCTGCACCGAGCCCTCCATAGCCGATATGGGACGAGGTAAGAAGCCTTCCCAGGCCCCAGAGACACCAGGGACGAGCGGGGACTTCTCTACGCCCGGCATCAGGCAGTATTTCGTCCTGCCGCCGGGACAGCCTGAGGCTCCAGCCTCTCCCAACATGGCACCGGCCTCTCCCAACATGGCGCCCGCCTCTCCATGCGGCTCCATCTCACCGCCGAACACCGCAGGGGGATGCGTGGGAGGACCCGGCGGATGTCCTCAACCTGCTGCGTGCTCTCCCCACCAGGGCAGACTTAACGGTGGCCACCTCCGCTCTCCGCCAGTCGCTAGCTGCAGACATCCAGCTGCTGCGGGATGACATCCGAGGCCTGCGGGATCGCTTGGACTGAGTGGAGAGTGGTCAGCGGGAGCAGGCTACAATGGTCTAGGCCTCGGCTAGAGTTGAGACACACCACCACCTCCTGATCACCCTCACGCGCCACGTGGAGGACCTTGAAAATCGCAGACGCAGGCAAAACATCATAGTCCGTGGCCTACCAGAAGGGGAAGGATCACTTGCAGACCTAGGTAGAATTTTGCTTTGTTTATTTAACTCCATCTTGGGCCGTGATCAGATCACACCTCCCATATTGACATTGAGCGCTATCATCGTGCACTATGTCTAAAAGGGCCAGCGGATGCCCCGCCAAGGGATGTCATTTGCTTTTTCCTTCGTTTTGGTATTAAAGAAGAAATTATGTGACGAGCACGCGACAGGCCGCACATCAAATTTGAGGGTGCTACTATCTCCCTGTTTCACGACGTCTCCCCTATCACATTGCACACTCGTAAAGCTTTAAGGCCGCTCACAATGGCGCTACAAAAGGAAAACCTACAGTACCGCTGGCTGCACCCCTTCGGGATCCAGGTACGCACCCCCCAAGGCCCGGTCACGGCTCGCAACGATTATGAACTGGGGGCCATCTTACAGGCATTACACCTGCCGCCAAACACTCTGACAGCATGGCCAGACCCAACCGCTGCCTATGTGCCTGAACCACCTCTTCAGCAGCGTAACCCAAGACAGAGGCGACCAAGGGGGGCCTCTCTTCACTCGCCCGCCTTCACTCCCTCCAGCTCCCAGGAAGGCTGACATTGACCGTCCTGCTTATGGACTACCCTCATACCATGCCCAACGGGTAAGACTGGAGTACTGCCGTGTTCACAACCTGCACCCACTGTTCCGGGCGCACTTGGCCCAATGTTTGCCTCATATTGGAGCTCTCGTTCTCTTTTTCCCCTCTGCTTGACGGAGGTTGCGGGACATCTCCACAGTGACCCTTTTTTCCCCTTTTTTTTTTCTTGATAGTTGCTGCCAGACTCGAAGAGGCACTCACTCCACGTACCCCACTGGGCTGCAACCCACCTCTGTTCTGGTGGTCCATGTGGTCTTTCCCGACACCTCGCTAGGTGCCGCAGGTCTGTTTACCGCACGAGTTGTGACGGCTCTACTGATTGATCTTCGGCATTTTGTCTAAATTGATTGTTTAAGTTATACTATCGCTTTGTTGATTTTTTTTTTAATTTTATTTTTCTCTTACTGTAAGTTGCTCTTTCACCTTATCTTAAGCTGATGGCATTCGCCCCAGATACCCTAAGGGTGCTGACCCTAAATGCGGGTGGCTTAAATATCCCCACGAAACGACATATCGCCCTCAGGGAATTTTTTTAACTGCGTGTCTCTGTGGCCCTGATACAGGAGACACATTTTGCACTGGATAAGGCACCCAGCTTCCGTAACCACCACTTCCCTACAGGCTACTTTGGGAATTGTAAGGATGGCAAAGTCCGGGGTACTGCTATCCCGATTTCCAAACAAGTTCCTTTCACGCTCCTAGATGCTCGATATGACGAGGGGGGTAGATATACCTTGATTAAGGGTACCATAGGCACTCAGATTTACACCTTCGCATATGTCTATTTGCCCAACAAGGGACAACACAGAGCACTTCGTGACATTCTCACCACCGACATGTCATTCACCGAGGGGATACTTTTGGTGGGAGGTGACCTTAATCTGGCCCTTGACCCACGTATTTATACCTCACACGTCACGTCCAGTGTGGCCCCTTCTGTTCACCGACAGGCCCGACTTCAGTTACACGATAACAAATTGATAGATTGTTGGCGAGCGCTGCACCCGACAGTTAAAGACTACACATACTACAGCACCGTACACGACCGATATTCTCGTATTGAAAACCTGTTCATGCCATTCAATTTTGCGCACCTCATGCAGTCGATCTCCATTGGAACCACAGCCTGGGCTGACCATTGCCCGGTCACTATGACCTTGGCGACTTCGCTCCACTGCCCCAAAGCGGCGCATTGGCGCTTAAATAAGACGCTCCTGAATGACCCTGACGACCGCAGAGCACTACCAATCCTGGTACTATTGGCTGAGCACCTGCCTACCTCGAATAGGACGAACGACTCCCCAACCATAGCGGGAATGTTCCTTTGCCATTTATCTGCTGCACTGTACCTCTTGCTTCCCTCCCCAAGACGTCTCCTAACACTCTATGCAGTCTCTATCCCCTGATCGCAGATTCCTGCTCGATATGTTTGCCCCTTGACATTGTATTTGTAGCAATAGTCATGATCTAAGCAATGTTTTACTTCTTTTTGTTTGACTTTACTGCTATATTCTTCACTGCAGACTGTATCTCTGTTTGATTGCAATTTTCTCAATAAAGCATAATATGTAAAAAAAAAGAAAATATTTTAGCGTTTGGATCGCACTAGTGTATGACACATGCTGGTCTTACTGACTGAAATATGTCAGACATTCTTTTTGAATGACTATCAGGGTTATTCAAAGAGAATCGAAAAGTCACCGTAAGTTCGGTGACTTTTCGTTCCCTGCACTTCAGGGCAATTCTGCGATCCTATTTCGCCGACCCTGTGGTGTATTCATCAAGCACCGCAGGGCCCCCTTAATGCAGGGAAAACCCGCCACAAACCCGCCGAAAACTCACCGAAACCCACAGAAAACAGCTGGATTGACCACGCCGAACACACCGGAGAAACCCAACTAGCCGTCGATCACAGCGCAGAGCAGCTGCCGGAAAAAGCCGACACGCAGACGAATGAGGTGAAAAAAAAAAAGTATGATTGAAAGTTTCAAAATTGAAGCGCTGTTTGCAAAAAAACTACAGAACGAAAATGTCTGAAATTTACATATAAGATCCAATGACTGGTAATAAAAAGGTCTGTTACAGAAAAAAGAAGAAACGTTTTTTTAAAAAAAAGAAAAAAGTTTGCCCAAAAAATGCCTAGAAGATCCTAAAAAATCTATAAGAGACTTTCTACTGCAGAATAATAATAAACGGTTTATTAGATGCTATTTGTTAAGCCTGCCAGGAGGGCAGTCTATTGTTGTCGTCGCCAGCTCAGAATTCATGTCCACATATTTGGTTTTCAATGTCCTATCCAAGAGTATCTCTCTATATAAATGCGTTTGTAAGGCGTCCATCGCCGTTCCATCCGCAACAGGAGGGCCAACTGAGCAGCTCTGATGGGTGCGCTCACAGCTGACAGCGCATTACAAAGGCATTTATATATTAGAGCAGGTTCCTCTTGTGACGTTCTGGGTCTCTGGCGCCCCCTCTGGCAATACTGGACATTGCTTTTAGTTCTGGACATTTGGTTCACGTCCAAGCCTGATCAGTACCTGGACTCCATTGGTTCACCCTGGACCATTTTGTATAAATGGAGACCACTTCCTTAGTAGGGTGCGGTCTCATTCATCCTGGATCAGTCATTCAGCTCATGTCTGGTTTGCCTTGCTCTAGATTCATCCTGAATCATCTATTCAGTTCAGTCTGTCTTCAAGCTCCTGTCTGGTTTGCCTTGGTCTAATTTTATCCTGTTCAGTCTGTCTGTCTTCCAGCTCGCTCATGTCTGGTCTTTCCCTGGTCTAGATTTATCCTGTTAAGCCTGTTTTCCTGGTCATTCTGTTTACAGGCTCATGTCTGGTTTGCACTGTTTTTCTTGCCTTCTTGTATCATGTTTAATTCTGCCTCCCATGTTTAGTTGCCTATTTTGTTTATACCTGGTTTTCTTTATATTTCTTGCCGTGAGGTTAAAGGCTCTGTTTATTGTATTTAAGTTCTTGGTTCCTAGAATAAATTATATATATTTATTTTTCTAGTTCAGGCTCATGGTCTATTTTCACTGCTCATTAGGCTCACACCCCTCTCTGTCAGGTCCCTGACCCCCATCGTGACACCTCTTCCCTCTTAGATTGTAAACTCACAGGAACAGGACCCTCTTAGATTATAAAATCACGGGAACAGGACCCTCAGATTGTAAACTCACTGGAACAGGCCCCTCAGATTGTAAACTCACGGGAACAGGACCCCTTAGATTGTAAACTCGTGGGACCCCTTAGAATGTAAGCTCATGGGACCCCATAGATTGTAAGCTTATGGGACCCCCTTAGATTGTAAACTCATGGGATAGGTCGTAAACTCATGGTACCCCCTTAGATTGTAAACTCATGGGACCCCTTAGATTGTAAGCTCATGGGGACAGGCTCAAGGTGGTGGGGTGCCCAGTTGCAGGGAGGCCAATACTTACCTTGTTCCAGTGCCGTGATCAAGTCCCCAGGTATTTGCCACGTTGGTTTCGGCATGCGGCGCCCAGAGCCTCCCCTGCACCAGCCGCCGGGGGAGACTCAGGGCAGGGGGGATCGGTGCGGGACAAAAAAAAGCCGATCCGTTAGAGAGGCGCTGTGTGCCTCTCCAACGGATTTTTGTTGTCCCTTGCGCACGCCGGCTGTGCGCGTGCCGCATTAGTTGGATGCGCGCGCACCCAGCAGTACGCTGGTTGCACGCGCATTTGAAGACAACGGCGCGGCGACGTCATGCCCTGCCTGTATATTATAACAAAAAATGCAATGAAATTAGAATTTTTAATCATCTACAGTGTGTAATGTTTTTTTTTCACATTTTATCACATGAGCGCTTGCGGTTATATTTTCTATGGGGTGCGCTTGTACAAAAATTAGAAATGGGGACATTTTTTGGGGAGGAATTACGTGATTTTTTGCAAGCGCACCCCATAGAAAAAAATCATTAGTGCAGCATCATTGTTCACTTTATAATTGAAATGTGAACAATATTGCTGCATTAATAAAAACAACACACAAAAAATTCTTTTTTTTAATAAATATTTTATTTGTTTTTATTTGTTTTTATTTTGTTTTACTTTGAACATGGTCATGTTTGGTATCATTCGAAAAACCCAATGCTCAGGCCCCCTAGCTGCCACGGTTCTGGAGATATCAGGGTTCAAATGAACCCCACATCTCCACCAGGGGATCCCACACGCCAGCCGCCTGTGCCGTGGCGGTTGGATGCTCACACACCCAGCAGTACGCTGGTTGCGCGCGCAGAAGATGGCGGCGTGGTAACGGACACACCGTCGTCTTACTGTTTTATAGTATAGATTGCATTAAAACGGGAATATTTTTAACATTGATATGGGAATCGCCTGAATAAATCTGTCGCATGAGACCACCGAACAGCAGGGCATTTCGGCAACTTATCCCTGCTGTTTTGTGTTCTCTGAATAGACAAAGCATTGCTTTTCTATGGGGGAGTTCACTGCCCTCGAACAGGCACCGTACGTGCGGGCAATTTGCCAACCTTTGGCGAACTGCCTGCTCTCAGAGTAGCCGAATGGCCATGAAATGTCCCCGTTCGCTGAATTTCATTGTTCAGTTACATTTCGGCACCAGATCGACTCTCTCTGAATAACCCTGTATGTGTCTATAAGTTGTATTATTGTCCTTTATAATATGTGACTATTAGTGCATGTAAGCATAATAGTTTGCATATTTTTCTTTTTCCTTTGTTTACTCCTTAGGCATGAGGTTATACTTGCAATTTTGATTTGTTTATTGTACCCACCAACTGTGCATTGTATAATTTGGGGGAAACACATATCTTTTGTTTAGGTGACCCTATATCCTTTTTTGCCCATGCTCGAGATTCCTGTATCAATATGGCGTAACTTACTGACACAGACACAAAAGCAAGGTTTTTTAGTGTCCTCTTGCAATCTTTTGTTTATCCTTCAATTAAAACTATACAGGCATAAGTTTTTCTCGCAAGTGAATCTTTCCCATCCGCATCAGTTCTTATAGCTGCAAATGTGCGTAATTTATTTTTCCCTCACGCAAGAGTTTATGACTAATAGAACAATAACAACTGCATTTACAGACAGACAAATTTATATGTATTGAAAAAATGATCTTCCACGTGTGCTATTTATTATTATTACATTATTCTAATTATCTATCGGTATATACAGGCTGACACTACATGCATTCCGTTTCCCCTTGGCAGAAATGAAAACACACTGGAACTTGGCAGTCCATTGGTGTAAGCCTGTTTAATCACATACGTCTGGTTACTGTGAAGTTTTGTTAACGCTCTGAAATACTATAATTGCTTAGTGTAGACTCCCTCTTATTTATTCATTGATCCTTTTGCAACCTTTGGTTTTTGGAGTCCCTGTTCCAGCTCCTGCATGGCTGGTTCATGTCCTGGTCATCCCATTGTACTGAAGGGATGGTGAGAAGCATACTAGTAGTGCTACATTTTAACACTGATACGCTCTCTAATATGTTACATTTGAAATTTTATTGAGAATGTCAATGTGAATAAAGTGCAGTCATGTGAGATCACCAATACAGGTAACACATGGTAATGACTCACGGTACATAAATATGAACAATTTGTTATGTTTGCATTTTCCGTTGCATAATATGTATGCAAACTCATGGGAAAATATTCTCTGAGTTCAATAGTAGGTAGGAATGAAAAGAGGATTCTTCCAAAGAAAGGAGCACAAAAGGGAGGTGAACAGGAAAGGAAGTACGATTATTTAAGTAGCTATCATTTCACAGGAATACCAGGCCGTGTAGTGTAAGGTAGATTCATTGGTGTTTGAGAGTCCTCCAATGTGGGGATATAGTATTGCCAAAGGATAAAAAATTTGTGGGCCAAGGTATTATCAATGAGGGTGTTCAACCATTCCATGGTGAAATATAGAAGTTTCGGTTTGGCGTGGAAGTAGGTCATAGGAAGTGGACGTGGTTGATTCCAGACTTGTGAAATGGTATTAAAGCCTACTGCCGCCACCATGGTTAAAAAAGGTTTTATTACATAGCCCAGCACCCAATATGAGGAAATCTGGTTTCAAAGGGACAGAGGGAATATCATTGATGTAAAGGATTGATTTATATTTTTCTGAAAGGTTTGTATTGTTGATTGTTCCCAAAAGCAATAACAGAAATAAGCATCAGGATGACAGCATATAAAAAACATTGCGGCAGGCTTTCTACCAACGTGATGCAGGCATTAGGTGAGTAGTAAGCACAATGGATAATTTTATTTGTAATTTTTCTGTATGAGATCATGGGTAATAAGTGCATAAAATACTTATGGGTATTTCAAATTGAAGGCTTTTATTAAACTTTATTTATTACGTGTTCGCAAATAATTTCTTGAATTGAATTTTACTCACAACTTAATTCCTTGCACCCGTGCAAAGTTTCTTGCACTTGTGAGGGGAGCACTAACTTCTGTGAGATACTGTATGTATGTATATATGTATATATATACAGTATATAATTTAAGCTTATTATTGCAGAAGCCATTTGCACATCACAGCAATTCAAAGAACTGCATCCCAGAGCTCCTGTGCTGCATTCCCCATATGCTGCAAGGAACTCTGGATAGGACATGCAAATGACCTCTGTCTCACTTTTTTGCATCCTTGGTCTGTTATTACAAAGACCCCTTAAATCAATGCCATGCCTTACTAGATGGCGATATTTTTAGCAGAGATCAAGTTTAGGCAACTGGTCAAAACCACTCCTAGGACAGCGCTGTTTTGGGTTTATTGGACCCTCATCAGCTAGGTGCTAGGCATGACCAGTTGCATTGGATGCTTGGACCAGTAGGGTAAATCAGTACTTACAACATTTGTGGTGGAGGACAAAAAGTGAGATAAAAAGCCTCCACAAAATAATTAATTAAGCTTATTATTGCAGAAGCCTTTTGCACATCACAGCAATTCAGAGAACTGCATCCCAGACCTCCTGTGCTACATTCCCCATATGCAGCAATATATATATTTATATACTGTATATATGTAACAGATCCACAATACAATGTCACTTTCAATAGACTTTAAAAGAATTTAAGCAAGTCTGTGTACAAATATATTATTTTACACTCCATTAGACAATTACAAATCACATCAAAAAGTGATAAATGTACACAACCTTGCAAACAACATACTTTGCAAACAGTACATTTGACGAGTCAACTAATAGAGACATATTTAGGTAACTCGCCAAGTATTGTTAGCTAAGGCTGTGTAATATTTGGTGCAATATATAATACTTAAAATTAATCTACAGTATATATGTGCATATACTATCTTTTAAAAAGTAGATGTTCAACTCGATTGCCCAAAACAAAGACTAACCAAAGGCCGGTCAGGGCATGTGTCTTGACCGGCAGCGTGTGAGTCATCATACCCAACTACATACACTACCTTGTGCACTGGGAGGCCTTTTATAGGAACATTGACCTCCGTGAGTAATGTCAATAACTATGACAACCTCACATTGCTGGCTAGGAATTTTCCAGAGGATACTCAATGGGAGAAATTAGAAGAGCAGGAAGAAAATTTGTTAATTTTAAAGATTAATCTGATGCTAACCAGATTACTAGGTGTAACAGATCTCTGTGTCCCGGCTGGGTCACATCTGTTATCGCCGCTTCCTTGGCGGACCCTGGATTCCCTCTCCAGCAGGCTTTCGTGCCTTCCTCCACTCCTTGATGAAGCTTAAGGACAGGTAAACGTAAAGAGCCTTGCTAGCATTCTCCAGAAATAAGACGACATTGTAAATCTGGGAGCTTTGAACACTGAACACCTTTATTGAGTTACATACATGTATATACAGTCCCATGGTAGCATGGCAGCCAATGGAAAATAACACCCTGGCACCTTACAGCACAACATCATAATTCCTCCCCTAGAAAATGTTGTGAGTTTCACATGTTCTTACGTTCTGATGTTATTGCTCCTTCTGCATCACGGCACTTGGGACATAATTAGACTAGACAGATAATGGAATACACACTGATAACCATTCCTAGACAAGACAGGACAATGACAGTCGCAGATGGTAAACATAATTAAAGTCTAAGACATCAGAAAATGGCACATGCCTCTGTTCCTGCTCTCTAGATCTGCCAGTGACTGACAGCACTGCCATGCTCTGGCACTGGTATCATCTCCTTGACTCCATAGGACTCCATGGAGATGTAAGTGATCCCTTCACTTGCTCATAAAAAAAGTGAGGCTGCGAAGGGAAAGTGGAAGGACACTGGGAACAATTATTTGCCAGTTTATTTCTGCATGCGGCATGAATATATAAAGGGTTATTCAAAGAGCTCTGAATTGCTGGCGAAAGGTAGCTGAACGCTGAAATTCAGCGTTCGGTTACCTTTCCTGGCCATTCGGCTATTCAGAGAGCAGGCAATTCGCCAAATGTTGGCGAATTGCCTGCACATACGGTGCCTGTTCGGTGCCTGTTCGAGGGCAGTGAAATCCCCATAGTTTTGTCTATTCAGAGAACATAAACCAGCAGTAAAAAGTTGCCAAAATGCCCTGCCATTCGGTGGCTTCATTCGACAGGTTTATTCAGGTGAATCCAATAGGCTTCAATGTTAAAAATATTCCCGTTTTAATTCAATATCTAATAAACCGTTTATTATAATATTCTGCAGTAAAAAATCTCTTTATTTATAGATTTTTTAGGATCTTTTAACCATTTTTCAAGATTTTTTTGCAATAAAAATGTTTCCGATTTTTTTTTTTTTTTTTTTTTAAACGTTTTTTCTTTTTTCTATAACAGCCCTTTTTATTATCATTCATTGGATCTTATGTGTAAATTTCAGACATTTTTGCTCAGTAGTTTGTTTGCAAACAGCGTTTCACTTTTCAAACATTCAAGCGTACTGTTTCTTTTTTTTTTCACTACATTCGTCTGCGGTGTCGGGTTTTTCCGGCAGCTGCTCTGCGCTGTGATCGGCTCCTGCTCGGGTTTCTCCGGCGTGTTCGGCGGGGTTAATCCAGATGTTTTTGCCAGTTTCGGTGTGCATTCGCCTGGGTTTTGCAGTGAGTGTTCGGCAGGTTTGCGCCGGCTTTTCCCTGCACTACGACGGCTCTGTGGTGATTGCTAAATACACCACAGGGTCGCCGAAATGGGATCGCCGAATCAAGCCTAATTGAAGAGAACGAAAAGTCACCGAACGTGCGGTGACTTTTCGATTTTCTTTGAATAACCCTGATACTGTGGGACCAGTGGTGAATACGGATGCTTTTATTTTTGTGTTTTGATTTTTGTAAATGAAAAATCACTTAACACCAGGTTTTGTGAGCTGGTATATATTTTTTTAAAACTAGCTCAAGATGACAATAGCAAGTGGATTCTTTGGAATCTTTATGTTTTCAACAATTAAGTAAAATGAAACAATTTAATTAGTTTTTTGTATTGAATTTGTTTCATAATAACAGTTAATGCTGAATCTGTAAAATAATTTGAGCTATGTGTAGTTCTTCTCAGCATTCAACAGGAGGTGATGTACCTCTGGTGAATGCATTCCAAAATTCTAAATTGTCTAAAATGAGTCACACATTTCCTATCACATGAATCTAATATATGCACAAGTACATCTATAATCTGTCTCTAATTATAGCTATAGACTCAACAAATTACCCTGTAATAATAAAACTCTTTTAGAAAACTGACAGAAATTAATTAGGGCAGCATGTGTCAAAGTATACACTTTAATCAATGGAAACTGCAAACTGGAAACTAGGAAATAAAGCTAAAAACACATTTAGTTTCTTCCACAATTAATTAAAATTAAGTAAAATAAACTCAATCACATAATTAAACAAAACATTTTCCTAGATACTGGTGTCAATCAACAATCATGGAGAACATTGAAGTTCTCAGTAAATCGCACATACAATTTTTAACACAACCATATGATAATAGTCTTTCAAATAAGGACGGATTTTCCTGTGGCCACAATAAACATGAATTCTTTAAGTATGTTTAAAAAAAAATACAAAAAAATATTTTGATTGTTAATAACATACATACATACAATAACATTTTCCAATCAAAAATAATTTCAATGAACAAATTAAACCTTTCCATGTATTTATATTTAACTGTTTGTTTTACCCCGCTATTTCTCAATCTAATCAGGATAAATGTAATATAATTTTGTATATTTATTGAAAAAACTCCCTTTGTGAAACCAAAAGTGTCTGAATAGCTAATCATTCCGGAATTAATTACCAAATTGAGAAGAAGTTGTAAAAGATGCAGTAATACATCTGATTACTATACAAGTCACATAAAGAGGACTAACCGGGTTGCTGTAGGATTGGGAAACATGTCCAATGTGAATTAGTGAACCGCATGTCCCAGTTTGCAGCAGCTAAAACTAGATTTTAATAACAGTTAGTACACAAAAAAGCCTTTAGTAGATTGGATGTCTCAGTATAAGTAACTCCACAGCACAGTAGTCACTTTTTCCAGCACCATGTTCTTCAACGTGTTTGTTAGACATATGATTTGTTTGTAGATGAATTGAGATTTGTCCAAAATTTGGGCATTTCATTGATTCACGACAGAGATGTTTAGCACACCGTCCACTTGGAAAACCACCAGCAAAACAATAGAAAAGTGGGAAAATCAGGTGCAAATTGTGAAAGGGCAAGTCACTACAGTCTGGATCCTAATGTGCTGCGCAGTTACACAGGCAAAACGGTCTTCTCCTGTTCCCACCAAGCCCATTGGATTCTGACTTTGTGATTCTATGGTAGTCTGGTAATGGGTTTGAACTTGCGACAGGCCGTGAGTACAAGAAATGAGAGATCTCGGAATAATACGATTTTTGCTCCCTCAAAGTTAGTCGAGGTATGGTTGCTTCTGCTCCTAGTAATTTTGTTTGGGTAGCAGTGTGTAACGTTGGGAGCCCTTTGCACTCCTTTCGCCCAGAAGACGGTGGTGTCTCCTTCGCTGGACGCTCCCCAGCGGCTGGCTTATTTTGCTGGCTCGCGGGCTGCTGGCAAGGAGCTCCGTGTTACGATGCGGTCCAATGGGGAATGCCCACTAATTTTAATTACCGGGATTCCCCAGATACTGGTGCCCTGTCGTGGTTTTCATTGCCAGAGAGCACCTTTTGATATTATTCATTCTGTGTAAAACGTTTGGCTATTGCCTTTCAACATACTGACCCCTGGCTTCCCTCCTGATTCTTGCATATGTTTAACCCTTCTGGCTCCTGACTCTGGCATACATTTAACCCTTTTGGCTCATGACATTGGCTAGCACAACTATCCCCTCTGGTTGTGGACTCTGGCTTATTTTTACGTTTCTGTATTTTGCTAGCTTTACCGGTTATTATAAAGACCAGCACGTTAGGGATTGACACGTCTGCATGTTGGGAGTTGCGACACAGCATCTCTAGTGACAATTATCACGTCAAAGAGTGCATCTATGCGAACAGCAGTTGCTTTCTGAATGCTGGTTGCCAAAGTGATCAGATCCAATATTCTGTATGACTGGTGTAAGTAGACAGCAGCAAAGTTGTTAATAAACAGCAGGAGCAGGGCGTGGCCAGACACCTAGGTGAGAGGACACAGACTTTAATAGTGCCATCCCGACCTGGACTTTTTGGTGAACAGTCACCCCATTTGAGTGCTTTTTCCCTCTCACCTTAGACACACCAACTCTTATTTGACATCCTCACAGTTCTGATCATCATCCCAAGGTCTGTACTGGCTGTGGAGATGAATACCGCTGTGCTTCCCGGCTAATGTGTGGTCAGTGGCCATTTTGGGGCCTTGGGGCCTGACTCCCAGATGCTCCATCTTGCGATGCTCCCTAGATTTCCCTTGTACCCCCCTCCAAGAAGTACCAGGCTGTGAAGATGGTGGGCCCATGTCTCCCAGCAGTCAGGATGGCAGGAGTGGATAGGGTGTCTGGTGGATGGCGGCGGGATGATCTGCCTCCCCCACACCAACAACTCTATGGCTGTGTTTTCATGCCTTGATCTATGGCTGACCATGCTGCTGGGTATTCAGAGCACCTGTTGACAAGGAAAGAGTTTCATCTGATTCTGGCAGCACTTTGGACCTGCCGGGGAGCAGTGGCTATGGAAGCTCCGAGCAGGCACAATACGCCCGGTGGTCTTCTAGTGGAGGAAACTTGCAGAGCGGCACAACATATGCGATGACCCTGATGCTGGACTGTGGCCGGCTTCTGGAGCAGACATCTGAGCCTGATGAAGGATACTCGCCTGCATCAGTAGTGGGGCTGCGCATGGTTCTCCCCTTGGGACAAGATGGCGTGGCGGCAGGGGTTCCCCGCAGCCTGCTTGTGGGCACCCACCTTTTCCAGGACCAACTCAGGGTCATGAGCTAAAGAATAATATCCTCTACAATCTAACCCTCTCTGTCATTTGCAATTACAATTTTACAGTCCTATCCACATGCCACCATGTTATCTCACTATTGTTATTCTCATAGTACAATGACAAATAAAGTGATTTATTTGATGAATAATTATGCTGGCCATTCCCCTCCCCACTGTATGAAGATAGGAGACTAAAAGAATGACGTAAGACAAGCATGATTGCAGTATTGAAGATTTGGTCACCAGTGAAAGCTACATGTTGGAAGACAAGAGTGAGCTTTTAAAGAGCTGTACTACTACAAAGAATATGAAAGAAATGAGAGGACTATCAAGTCACCAATGATATGTCTTTGTGCCAGATATACCATTTAATATTATTCTCTTCATCATGAGTCAAAGGATGACATTTCAATAATGAATTGAAAAGCTACATCCAAGGCTAGATGCATACTTAAGTACATAAATATATACTCCACATTCCCTGACCATCTATATAATGTTTATTTGATTTTCAAAATACTTTATTTCATAAGGATTATAAATTGTAAGAGCCACGTGAAGAAAAAATCCTCTTGTTATTTATTATAAAATTAATAGATCTGTAGCTTTAGTTTTTTTTGCAATAAAATTCCTTAAAACACATGTAGTTTTCAAGTAAAAAAGACATTTCATAAACAGGCCATTCCTTTCTCTATATTAATCTTTTTAGCCTTTTCAGCTTGAAAATTACTTGTATATGGAAGTCGCTAAACTGGATGGTATCACTCACTAAATAAAGTAATGTTTCCTTGTCAAAAGAGCACTATTAAAAAAATAACCCTTTTGATGTATGACCTCTTTAAATGTATGTATATGTGAGAGTCGTCTGGTGTTTAAGCTCGAGTACTTACTTATTCTTTTACAACCCGACAGAGAATAAAACTAATAAGTATTTCTAGTTCTTTAAGGACTGATTTATTATCATTTCCAAGGAACACGCCTTTTCATTTGGAAAGTCATTTGCTCACTTCTGATTGCATATATACAGCAGCTAAGGGTCAGCATTAGCCTTAAAGCTTGTTATTACCTATACATGTATCCTGGGATTTCTAAGTCTACACTGATTATCAACAAATGCACCTTTAAGATTAGCAGAAATAGTCCAGGGAATAATGGAGCCAAGGAAAACTGCAGCAAACGAACAGTGCCTCTGGCAATAAAAATAGCCAAGACAATAGCTCTGTCCGGTTTGATATTACCTCTGTGTAGGTTGTACGCATCCCAGACTTAAAATAACTTTTTCCTATATAACGTCTAAAACATACAAAAATGAAGATAAAATGTAATCCTCCTCATTATACACATGGGACAAATGGTTCAGGACTAATTGCTGTATCATAAGACTGTACTACAATTGTAGGCATTATTTATGATGTGGTGAAGGCCAAAAGGTGAAATCAAGCAGCACCTTGAATGAATAAACATTTGTACAAGTTGCCAGTCTTTTCAAATTTATAGTAAAATAACCCAATGGTCAATGCATATGGTTAATTATATTCCAGTAGTTTTGACACTGAACATAATGTTTGTTAACTTTCCCTAAAATGAATGCAGTATACCTGACCATGTACTCCAAGTCATCTGACAACTGTCTGCATAAGATGACCAATAAAAGTTTAAACCAAAAATTGGATTATAGCTATTTAAATGATCTGATATCTGGACATAGTTATTTGGGTAAATAGTTAGATAGTATGTATCCAAAGTGGTATACAGTTCCATGTAATTAAAAAAAAAGAAGAAAAAAACAAGAATATATAGACAAACAGCCTGCAAGGAACATACCGTCAGGTCCAGAAATATTGGGACATCGACACAATTCTAACGTCTTTGGCTCTATACACCACCACAATGGAGTTGGAATGAAACAAACACAATGTGCTTTAATTGCAGACTGTCAGCTTTAATTTGAGGTTATGTACATCCAACTCAGGGTAACCGTGTAGGACTTACAGCAGTTTGCGGATGTGCCTCACACTTGTTTTGGGACCAAAGGTAATGGGACAATTGGCTTTTCAGCTGTTCCATGGCCAGGTGTGTGATATTCCCTCATTACCCCAATTACAATGTGCAGATGAAAGGCAAGGAGTTCAAGTGTGCTATTTGTATTTGGAATCTGTTGCTTCAACTCTCAAGATGAGATCCAAAGAGCTGTCACTATTAGTGAAGCAAGCCATCATTAGGCAGAAGAAACAAAACAAACCCATCAGAGAGATAGCAAGAACATTAGGCGTGGCCAAAACATCTGTTTGGAACATTCTCAAAAAGAAGGAACGCACTGGTGAGCTCAGCAACACCAAAAGACCCGAGAGACCACGGAAAACAACTGTGGTGGATGACCGAAGAATTCTTTCCCTGGTGAATAAAACACCCTTCACAACAGTTGGCCAGATCAAGAACACTCTCCAGGAGGTAGGTGTATGTGTGTGTCAGGGATTATTATTCAATAAGAAATTTATACGAGAGAAAAATATCAATCGTTTATATTTCCTAGAAATTCTCCTAAATTCTTTTAATTGTTTGTGTTTTGCTTTGAAGAATACACTAATCAATAATAAGATAAAAATATATATATTTATTACGTATACAAAAAAGTTTCAAATCTCATATCATAAACAAAGATTTATAAACCACAATCCATCCACCAGCACATAGACATTAGCTTCCCAATATATGTATCACCTGTTAGTAACTGCATATATGATTAATATCATTTACCTTATCAGTTAGTAACTATACACAAATGGTTAATAAACATTTCTGCTTAACGAAAATTTAACATATATTTCCCAGCAAACCAATGTTTAACAAGCTAGATCTTGTAGAGATATATGTATTCCTCTATGCTACGTGGATCAACAAAAGATGAACTATCACTTATTCTATTTTTAGAATGATAAGTAATAAAAACTTATTTAGTGAATCCTCCCCTAATATCGAGAATTAAGCTTCTAATCTTCTGCTTTTTATTTTGTAGTTATATAATTCCTTGCTTATTAATTTCAATCACAGTAATTTCCAAATTCAATATATATATATCGGTATATCAATCTTACAACAATTTCTTTAGGATAAATCCTTATATCCGATTCTTCTTCATATCTCTATCTGCAGATATAGAAATATTTTGAAGACTCTAGATCTAACAGTATCTGAGAAATCTCAGTCTATCTGTTGCAAGAAATACTCCAGATATATATAATTACATTAACCTTAAATTTGCTCTCTCATACATTACCTCCAATCTGGATTCAATGAGTTAAAGCCTTGGAATATTCTTTGATTGTTTTGGAATATGTGAAAATTATCAATGTCAGATAATCAATGCATGTGAGTTAGAGATTTGGTGTGAAATCTTGAGTGCATTGTGTCCTGGAATGGTCTGCTAGCGATGGTCTGCCTGCGTGAATGCCTGCGTGAATGCTTTGCAACAAACAGTGCGGCTCCAATTATAGTCAATTTGACGTCACGGACAACCTATTCTCTATATTAAATATAATATTTACTATCCTCAAGAGGGCATTGTTGCACTTCAGATTAATTGCACCATTTAATTTTTATATCTCTTATCTCAGATCAAAAGGTCAATCTGACTTACAAAGACCCTCTATTTTCAATGTAGACTCAGAGTCTGTTCTGTCCTAATTAGATTTATTTTTCCACTCCTCTCAAAGTTGTTACTAGGTCTCTTTATCAGTTGAATTCCTTTCTCTGTTAAAATCACAGAATCTATTCTTCAGTAATTATACTATTTACCAATCCTATATTCTACAATATTTATTGGAGCATCTATTTTCTACTGTAAATATAATAAAATATACCTTGATTATAAGAATATATTTCGTGAATATAAATATACATTACAAAAATTTTATCTTTTATTCCTATACCCAAAGAGAAAATATCTTTTTGTTTTGAAGACTTAAGATAAACCAATAAATTTAGTTATGACAGGTCTAGCACTTAGCTTCAGCATTATATCACATAAAGACATTTTAAGGTTCCCTCATGTCTGGTATTTCTAAAAAAAACTCTTAAAATTTCACCTAGCCGTGAACTATTTAAAAAAAATCATTGTTCATTTCTAAAACTAGGTAAAATTGAAAAAGAAAAGACTTTTCTATTCAAAACAAAATGGCTACAGGCATCCATTTTAATTTTTCCTCTGTAATATACCCGACATGTGTCAAAGTCAACAATCAAGAGAAGACTTCACCAGAGTGAATACAGAGGGATCACCACAAAATGTAAACCATTGGTGAGCCTCAAAAACAGGAAGGCCAGATTAGAGTTTGCTAAACAACAACTAACAAAGCCTTCACAGTTCTGGAACAAGATCCTATGGACAGATGAGACCAAGATCAACTTGTACCAGAGTGATGGGAAGAGAAGAGTATGGAGAAGGAAAGGAACTGCTCATGATCCTAAGCATACCACCTCATCAGTGAAGCATGGTGGTGCTAGTGTCATGGCGTGGTTTAACTTGTCCACGCCTTGCTGGGGGAGGTGTCCCAGGTCACTATATAAAGCTTGGGGAATATTAGCTTGTCTAATTGAGCTTGGGAAGCCTTCTAAGTGAAGCCTTCAAATTGAGCACTTAGAGATCTTCTGGTGAGTGATTTTGATTTTTGTTTCAAACAGATCTTTTCTATTCATCTTAAGGTTTTAAATTAGGTCTGGTGTGTAAATTAGGTTAGGCTGGTGACTCATTCCTCTTACTGATTAGCATAGAATTGGAATCAATTGGGTGCTATTTGCTAAGGTAGTTAAACTTGTCCACGCCTTGCTGGGGGAGGTGTTCTGTTAGAGATTATTGACTTCTTTAATAGGTCAGGGATATATTAATTATGACGTATATTTTTATTATTGTAGATATATATAGATATATATATATTATTGACAGTGCCTCCAATACCAGTGGTATAAATTGGCATTTTACCCTTAAGAAAGTAAGATAATAACCAATGAATGAATATACGTCTTAACAAATATATGGCGCGTTATCCCGAGTTCTTTTGATGCTATCTAGATATTTTTAAACACAATAAAATCAAAAAAGATGATATGAGACTGTGTAACGGTAAAACAATTCAAACCAAAATTTATTCACACGTCAAGTTTCATACAATCATATGTTATCAACGGATTAGCAAGATACAATTTCACAAGTGATTATAGATCGTGATTAGTAGCGATACTGCGACACGCAATAATCTAATGGACAAATATTTTAGGTTTATAGACCGCACCACAGATATACACGCCTCAGCTCTTAAACACCAAGCTCTAGTCTATTCACTTAAACCTTTCCCATTATAAACCAATCCTCCACCTGGCTAAAATAAACACTCAGTTACTGGGCATCACCTGCAGCACAATTTATTATTGTGGGGGCCTATTCACTAAATGCAACTTCCTTCAGGGAGATACATAACACACTCGATAGGTAGACTATCTCTTCCACAGATCAATCACAGCACTTCATTCAATATACGTTAACATAGAAACATAGAAACATAGAAAAATGTCGGCAGATAAGAACCTTTCGGCCCATCTAGTCTGCCCAATTACATGGATACTTTACCTGGATTTATCTTTTGTTTAGGATAGCATTATGCCTATCCCATGCCTGCTTAAATTCAATTACTGTTTTGGCCTCTACCACTTCAACTGGAAGACTGTTCCATGTATCCACCACCCTCTCAGTAAAATAATGCTTTCTGATGTTACTTTTAAACCTTTGCCCCTCTAATCTAAGACTATGTCCTCTTGTTTTGCTACTTTGTTTCCATTTAAATATACTCCCTTCCTCTACCTTGTGGATTCCCTTTACGTATTTAAATGTTTCTATCATATCTCCTCTGTCTCGTCTTTTTTCCAAGCTGTACATGTTAAGATCATTAAGCCTTTCCTGGTAACTTTTCTCCTTCAAGCCGTACACCATTTTAGTAGCCCTTCTCTGAACTCTCTCTAAAATGTCTATATCCTTCTGGAGATACGGTCTCCAGTACTGCACACAGTACTTCAAGTGAGGTCTCACCAGTGCTCTGTACAGTGGCATGAGCACTTCCCTTTTCCTACTGCTAAGCGTTAACCCAACGCTTCTTATTGACTTACAGTACATGCATTCAATCGAAAGGGCTGCAAGATGGATATGGAAGGAGTTATGCTAGTTTTACGAATGGGACTGACGGCACTTGACATATAAAAGCTATTTCACGGTCCCAGCGTATCTCACTATAGGTATACAATTGATCTTTAGATGTCCACAACCAGTATTCTTGGAATATAAATAATTTCACTAAATTATGGCTCAAGTATTTAGCCGGGAATAGTTTCTTCCTTAGCAATCCTCTGCAGGGGAGTGGAAGGTTGATTACTATTCTACTGGGTAGGCTTAAACAGCTAAATAATTCATTTATATTCCTTTAGTTTGTGATGGACATCTAAAGTAAGGACTATGCAATTAGAAAATAGATATCAAATTATTCAGGCATACTTTACCATCCGGTTAGTGAAGATAGAGTGGTGGAAGATTAGGGTGTAGTCACGTCTTAAGGGGGGCTGATGATATTTGCCCTTTCTCCCCTCCAAGCGTCCCTCAGGTCTCTCCCCAAGCTTTTCTCAGTGTGTTGATCCTTCTGCTCTGGATTGTCCCCTCTATATAGTGGTCTTCCACCCAGTTTTAGATCTAGCCCATCACTATGTGGCCTCGCTTGATTGGGGGATATATATATTCATCAACTCCAGGGGTCTGTCCAGGTGTTATATTACCTGGCCAGCAAATGGCGCTCTCAGATCAACCATCAACCTTCTGCAGGAATTAATTTATGTGTTTGGCAAATCTTTTACTGGTTTGGGGTCGTTTTGTTCCTATATCCTGGGACTCTATAGATTTTATTAACAAATCAAAATTTATTTCTATTGTGGCATCGCCGGCATACTTCGCCACGGCGTGTGTGCATTTCATCCCCCTTTACTTACATCCACAGGGATGTGTATATGAGAGGATCCTGCAGACATACATTAATTCATTCATTCGTGATATCGTCTTTAACATTCACAATTACCAGACTTAATCTGTTTCATGCATGATAGTACACCAGACATTTGTAATAATCAACTGAATGTGGTAGGGCCTCTGTTTTTTATAAGACGCCAAGGTTATCTATTCTAACTGACCACATAAATTAAATATTCAAATACCATATAGTGTTAGATCATATCGCCGAATAGCATAGCATTACAAACTGGTTTATCCAAGCCATTTAACCTTCTCTGGGTTTTTTTTTCTTTATTGGGCAACCCATTGTTCAATGTTTACGTGGCTTTCAGAGTTTCGATCTGACAAAATAAACACAATACTGAGATACCTATCCTAGGGTAAGATCAGCTGTCATTGTGTTCCCTTACTTTTAAACCATTTGATCTAACATCTGGTTATTTTTCTTACAACCAGAATTAATTAAGGACAATGGATGTTTGCTGATAGATAACGAGTCTCGCTTGTTACATTGTCTTTAGAACGCATATTCTTGTTATATATTAAAGAGTTGTCTGGGTGAAGTAATTCCTGGCCCCAAATTTAAATAGTCCTGTGAAATATAGAAATTTCATATCTGAAAAGGTCTGACATAAATCCCCCTTTTCAATATCTACTCATCTAGATCCATGATTAGGAATTGACATGGACCATTTGGATAGGAAATTTTACATCTGTATGGTAACCTTAATCTTCAACAAGTGTCAGGCTTTGACTCCATCTGGTAATTGCTGCAGGAAAAAAAATTGGTAAATACATGTTTGGTTCTCACGACCATCCCCCTTTTGCGGTTCCCACATTTCTTTTATGAACGGGGTAATCTGAGGGTGAGTCAATGAACTCCAGTTGATGAAAGTGGATTTGAATCAAGCAGTGTTTTCCCCGGGTAAGGACCCTTCAAGCGAAACATCTTGTGGCTTATTAATCTTTTCATCTATGGAGGTTGATTTTCAAACAACCAATAATGCACTTGTCGTCATCCTTCCGTTTCTTTGGGTATCCTTTATGACAGGGTGCTCCCATGACTTTCCGTCACCTCCAGCATGGCTGCTCCTGACATCTGAGTCTTTAGGACACGTCTCCATGCGAGTGACCAATTGTCACTTTACTCATCTTATCTTTCTAAAATGAGATAAACTTCATAAGAATTGATATACACAACATGTGAATATTTAGGTTAACACTTCATCTTTGTGACTTTGGACTTTAGGATCATGGTAAATGGAAACGGGTAATCTTCCTCATTTCTGATTTATTCCATGCTTTCCCTTAGATGCAGCGTGGCATTTATTTTAATTTTAATGCATTTCATCAAGACAGTGACACATAGATTATTAACCCTTTCAATTCTTGTGAGCCATTAAGTATATCATCCCCCTTTTGTGGGCTTGCCTTCCTAATAGGGGACTGAATAGGATATCGCCCTGTAGAGATAAATAATATATACGTATTTATATATATTTTTCCTACAAATTTAATTTCTTTGACCGTATTAACGAGTGAAAACCAGTGATTGGATTTGGCCTTCCCACGAGGTTTACTCCTGCAATCATGCAGTTATTGTATGGATTTATTATAACAGACCCTGTTAATACCCGTTCCTAACCTCCGAGGGCAACTCCATGAACTGGTGTTGAGAATCACTTTACCTGGGGTAGGGAGATTCTCATCCTTACCCACCGTACAGAGAACCTTAGGTTTCTTGTAGGCTAATGCGCAACGGGTAGCTGGCTCTCCAAGTCGGTTGCGGTTAATGGCCTGTTTATATCAGAGGGACTAGAAGTAGGCTGAAAAATAGGAGAGTGGTTAGCATCCAACAGCAGAACCCCCCTTTACATACTTTAGATTCCTTATTAATATGTAGACCTGGGGATTAAATGGTGTTAGGTTGTGCCACCTCTGCCATTTCATTCAGTCGTTCCCTCTGATTCAATAACATCTGAGGTGTTATTGATCCTGTGGCCCTTGGGTGGCCACTGGATTTATCCCTAAAGAGTTATCAGGTCGCTGTGCCAATAAATACTCGGTTATCTCCGCCAATTGTTCAGCTAATTGATATAACCGGTATTCTAATTGGTTTATTCGGTCGTTCGGATAATTTCGGTTAAGGTATCTATTTCTGTGGATCCTATTACGCTCGGGCCTAAAATTATTTGATGTGTCAGAATCAGCATTACTACTTCTGTTCTGACGGTGTGATCTGGGCCTGGGGTCTCCTGTCTGACCTCCCCTTCTATTTTCAGAGACCCTAACGCGAGGGGTTGACCTACCTATTTGAGGGGGATCATCACTTTGAGGAGAATAACAAGATTGGGGATACCTATTTCTTTGGGCAGGCCTAGGCCCTTGGGCATATTCCCTGTGATTATTGTGCGGTCGTGGCCATTGCTCATACCTTCTGCAGTCATTGGGTGACCTCTGCTCCCCACTTCTTGGTGGGCGCGGGGCAGGCGTGACCCTGGGGTTCCTATCTGGATTATTCCCTTTTACCACCTCAGCGTATGATTTCCTCCTAACAACATATACCTGGGAGGCATCCTGATATTGCTTAGGGGCAACTTGGCTTGTGGTATGGGCCCTTTTATCCGTCCTATGACTCCCATGACTGGCCTCATTAGATGGCTGGACCTGCACTTTTATAGGCCTTGAAGGGATCCCCCTTTCGCCCTGTTTAACATCATCTGCGGGGCCACTTACAGAATCTACCCCGCTGTCTTTGGCATGCTCTTTTAAATGAGGGCCAGCATCAGGCTTATGGTCAGAGGAAACAATTTCTGTTTGTCTACCCTTTACCTGGGATATGGAGTCTATCCGGGTTTTTAGTACCTTTTTCTTCAAGGTTTCCAGTGAGTATTGAATTTCATCTGTGTCAGTTTCAACACTTTCATCACTGCTTGACACCTCGGACTCACTTGTCTCCATCATGGCAACCTTTTGTATCACAATTCGTTTAGCCATTGCACAACACAAATACATTATGGAGGGCCATGATTCCATTATAATGCAATTCCTTGTTTCCTTGTCTTTTGTGTTTGTAAACAAATCCAAGAATTTACACACATCCCCTTCCTTGTCCCACATATTGTGTACAAGACTTTGGGCGCGGTCTTTGATAGTATCAACAAACACAATCAGACTGGATTCAATATGCAATGACTCTCTGATATGTTCTACCACTTCACATATTTCACTACGTCTTGTTATTTCTTCAAGTCTCGATTGAGGGATTGTAGATGTGTAACTTCTGGAATACCCAGCCTTCTGGCTATCAGTATCTGAATCAGACATGTTTCTGCGCTACAGCAATCAGATAACAATACTTTAAAAAAAAAAGTATCCACAGCCAACAACAAACAATACTTGATTACCACTGTTTTAATCCAATAGTTTAATCTGTTACTTAACGACCAGCAGGTTTATGTTACTTTCACGAGTACTTGATCTGGCGTTCACAACCAATAACTTGCTCTCTTACTTGATAGATAAACTTGATTTTATTGTGAAAAATTCATTTAGCATCTTAGCAGTGCAACCTCCAAATATGTTAGAGATTATTGACTTCTTTAATAGGTCAGGGATATATTAATTATGACGTATATTTTTCTTATTGTAGATATATATAGATATATATATATTATTAACAGTGCCTCCAATACCAGTGGTATAAATTGGTATTTTACTCTTTAGAAAATAAGATAATAACCAATCAATGAATATACGTCTTAACAAAAATATGGCGCGTTATCCCGAGTTCTTTTGATGCTATCTAGATATTTTTAAACACAATAAAATCAATAAAGATGATATGAGACTGCGTAACGGTAAAACAATTCAAACCAAAATTTATTCACACGTCAAGTTTCATACAATCATATGTTATCAACGGATTAGCAAGATACAATTTCACAAGTGATTATAGATCGTGATTAGAAGCGTTACTGCGACACGCAATAATCTAATGGACAAATATTTTAGGTTTATAGACCACACCACAGATATACACGCCTCAGTTCTTAACCCCTTAACGCCGCCGCAGGACGTACATTTACGTCCCGCATTAGGCGGGCTTTGCCGCCGCAGGACGTAAATGTACGTCCTCGGCGTTTAGAGCCCCCCCGGGAGATACTCACCTTCTCCGGTCGCTCCCACGCTGTTCTGACTCCCCCGGAGTCAGATCAGTGTGATCCCTCCTCCGGCGTTGTGACGTCATCGCGCCGGTGGCGCGATGACGTCAGTTTCAGGCGTCCCCCCCCGCCGGAGCAGGGGAAGCGCCTGGAGGGGAGGGGAGGGATCCTTCGGATCCCTCTATCTCCCGATCGCCTGGTCCCCGGCGGCTGTGGCCAGCATCGCTGGAAGGGTCACAGCCTGACCTTTCCAGTGATGTATGGGGGGTTAACCCCTTAGTTGCCAGGTCGCGACCGGGCACTAATTTGTGCCCGATCGCGGCCTATTTCCGGTGGGGGCCGCCATCTTGGATGGCAGCCCCCACCTCTGGGTCACCCCCCGGTCAACTGACTCATCGCGCCATGCGCGATGATGTCAGTTAACCGGGAACCCCCTAGCTGCAAAGGGATTTCCCATGGAAATCCCTTGCAGGAGATAGGGGGGTTCTTTGAATCCCTTTATCTCCTGATCGGTGGCAGCTAGGGGGTCATGGCTGATATTGCTGGAAAGGCCAGAGCATGGCCTTTCCAATGATATCAAACATGACCATGGTAAAAGTGAAATAAAAGTGTAAAAAATTTTTATAATAAAAAAATAATAAATTAAATAATAAAAAAATAATAAATCTAATAATAAAAATTCTTTTTTTTTTTTTAATGCAGCACTATTGTTCACATTTCAATTATAATGTGAACAATGATGCTTCACTAATGATTTTTTTTTTTTGGGGGGTTTAGCTAAAATCACGCAATTTCTCCCCCAAAAAAAAATGGGTTCACCGTTCTAATTTTTTTAACAAATCTACCCAATAGAATATGACCGCAGAGCCTCGGATAATAAAATTAAAAAAAAAACACTTTACACACTGTGGAAGATTGAAATTTTATTGAAAATTCAAATTTTTTTACATTTTTTGTTATAGCATTTTGGCAGGGCATGACATATACATATAATAATGATATATTATTAATCTGCCGAGTCTGACTGAAAGAACGATATATAATTTGTCTGGGTGGTATAAGAATACGTGACTTAAAAATGGTCAAAATGAGCTCAGCAAACTTCTACTTCCGAAACAGCGCCGAAGTTGTAAAATTACTCCCGTCCTTAAGGGGTTAAACACCAAGCTCTATTCTATTCACTTAAACCTTTCCCATTATAAACCAATCCTCCACCTGGCTAAAATAAACACTCAGTTACTGGGCATCACCTGCAGCACAATTTATTATTGTGGGGGCCTATTCACTAAATGCAACTTCCTTCAGGGAGATACATAACACACTCGATAGGTGGACTAGCTCTTCCACAGATCAATCACAGCACTTCATTCAATATACGTTAACCCAACGCTTCTTATTGACTTACAGTACATGCATTCAATCGAAAGGGCTGCAAGATGGATATGGAAGGAGCTATGCTAGTTTTACGAATGGGGCTGACGGCACTTGACATATAAAAGCTATTTCACGGTCCCAGCGTATCTCACTATAGGTATATAATTGATCTTTAGATGTCCACAACCAGTATTCTTGGAATATAAATAATTTCACTAAATTATGGCTCAAGTATTTAGCCGGTAACAGTTTTCTCTCTTGGCATTCCTCTGCAGTGGAATGTAAAGGTTGATTACTAGTCTACTGATTATTAGGCTTCAACGGTAAATCAGCATGGTTTCATGAAACACAGATCATGTCAGACTAACCTAATTACGTTCTATGAGGAAGTAAGTAGAAGTATAGATCAGGGGGTCGCAGTGGATGTGATTTACTTAGATTTTGCCAAAGCTTTCGACACAGTTCCACACAAAAGGTTACTATTTAAATTAAGAAAAATTGGTCTAGATGAAAATACTTGTTCTTGGATAGAAAACTGGCTAAAAGATAGGGTACAGAGAGTGGTCATAAATGGTACATTTTCAAGATGGACACCAGTGGTAAGCGGTGTCCCTCAGGGGTCTGTTATAGGACCAATACTATTCAATTTATTTATAAATGACCTTGAGATAGGCATTGAAAGTCATGTATCAGTGTTTGCAGATGACACAAAACTAGGAAAAGTAATACAATGGGAGCAGGATGTTACTTCGCTGCAGAGGGATTTAGATAGATTGGGGGACTGGGCACTTAAATGGCAGATGAATTATAATCTAGATAAATGCAAAGTTATGCACTTTGGAGTGAAGAACACACAAGTAATTTATACCCTAAATGGTACGGAGTTAGGGAAATCCAAGCAGGAGAAGGATTTGGAATAATCATAGACTTCAAACTAAGTAACAATGTGCAATGTCAAACAGCAGCCGCCAAGGCCAGCAAAGTATTGGCATGCATTAAAAGGGGAGTTCACTCACGGGATGAAAACATAATTTTGCCTCTGTATAAATCAATGGTCAGGCCGCACCTTGAATATGCCGTGCAATTTTGGGCACCGGTCTTAAAAAAAGATATTATAGCGCTAGAAAAAGTGCAGAGACGGGCAACTAAATTAATAAGGGGAATGGAAGGGTTAAGTTATGAGGCAAGACTAACAAGCTTAAACCTGTTTAGTTTAGAGAAACGGCACCTTAGAGGGGATCTGATAACCTTATATAAATATATATGGGGCCATTATTAACCATTGTCTGATAACCTATTCATTAACAGGACTATACATAGGACAAGGGGTCATCCATTTAGACTGGAAGAAAGAAAATTTAGCTTAAAGCATAGGAAGGGTTATTTTACGGTGAGAACAATAAAGCTGTGGAATTCTCTGCCTGTTGAGGTGGTTGGGTCAGAGTCTGTACAGACTTTTAAAAAACGACTGGATGACTTCCTGCAGACACAGAATATTAAGGGTTATAATATTTAATATGTGGGTAAAAGCTTCTTGATCCAAGGAGAAATCTGACTGCCATTCTGGGGTCAAGAAGGAATTTTTTCCCAGTATGTTGCATATTGGCAAGCATTTCAGACTGGGTTTTTTGCCTTCTTTTGGATCAACAGCAGTAGGTTATGTGGGAGAGGCTGAACCCGATGGACGCATGTCTTTTTGCCGGAATAACTATGTAACTATGTAACTATGTAACAGCGAAATAATTCATTTATATTCCTTTAATTTGTGATGGACATCTAAAGTAAGGACTATGCAATTTTATAGATATCAAGTTATTCAGGCATACTTTACCATCCGGTTAGTGAAGATAGAATGGTGGAAGATTAGGGTGTGGTCACGTCTTAAGGGGGGCTGATGATATTTGCCCTTTCTCCCCTCCAAGCGTCCCTCAGGTCTCTCCCCAAGCTTTTCTCAGTGTGTTGATCCTTCTGCTCTGGATTGTCCCCTTTATATAGTGGTCTTCCGCCCAGTTTAATATTGACTTACTCTTATTGACTTACAGTACATGCATTCAATCGAAAGGGCTGCAAGATGGATATGGAAGGAGTTATGCTAGTTTAAAAGGTCTGCGTTCTAAAGGTCTGACAGTTCTTAGGTGACTATATAAAGCTTGGGGAATATTAGCTTGTCTAATTGAGCTTGGGAAGCCTTCTAAGTGCAAGTCTTCAAAGGGAGCACTTAGAGATCTTCTGGAGATACTCTAGAGGTAGTCTGAGGTTAGACAGGAGGTAGAAAACCTTCAAAAAGGTAAGATTTGTTGGTTTAAATCCATTCTTTTATAATGACAGGCTTGGTCCAGTGTAAGAGCTGTCATGCATTTGTTTTTAGATCCAATTTTTGGAGGTTTGGAGTGTGCCTGATATGTTGGCAGCTCTCTTTATTGCAGCAGGAAATTGCCTGTTTGAAGTCTGAGATTTGTAAATTATCTGTTAGACAAACTCAGGCTATGGCTATGACTGTTACAAAGCCACTGCCACAGAGGCCTCCTAGGAGCGGCAGATGGACTACTGTAGGATCTGGTATACTTAGAGATGTGGATAGAAGGCATGTCCCACAATCTGTGGCTCTTCTTAATTCTTTTGAGGCACTTTCAGAGTGTAGTGGTGAGAAGGAAGTAGGCTCAGACACCATAGTTGAGGAACCACCATCCCCTATGCCTAAGGTATGCAGGACTGCAACCAAGAACAAAAAGGAAAAGGTGGGACATGATTGAAGGCAATTGTTGCTGTGTGATTCTATCATAAGAGGTGTTGAGCTGGAGAGTAGTGGTTTGGTGAGATGTCTTCCTGGGGCTACTGCTCATAGAGACAAGAGACGTATTCTCAATATTGTCAAACAAGCAAAGCAGCAAGGGGAAGTGGATGTTCTAGTCCATCTAGGGACAAATGACTTGGCTAGCAATGAGGTTTCTGAGATTAAGGAAGATTTTTGTGCTCTTGGAAGTGAAATACAGCAGATTGCGTCCACTGTGTCATTCTCTGAAGTTCTGCCTGTGCATAACATTCAGGATAGGCAGATGCGCAATAGGGAATTTAATTTGTGGCTTCGGGAATGGTGTCAGGAGCAAGGATTTGGTTTTGTGTCCCATGATAGCTCTAATTGGAGCAGAAAGGAACTGTTTAAAAAAGATGGTTTGCATCCTACTCATAGGGGAACATATGTTCTCAGTGAGAAGTTCAAAGGTTTCACAAAGAAATATTTAAACTAGAAGGGGGGGACAAAAGGGTAAAAAAACAATCTGCCTGATTGTCCCCCAAAACTAAATCGGAGGGTGCAAGCAACATGAGGGGAAAAAAAATGACAAGCTCAGAGTCGTGTCTATAAATGCTCGCAGTTTAGTCAATAAAATCAATGAACTGGAGGCAATGATGGCAGTTGAAAAAGTAGATTTAGTGGCGGTTACTGAGACATGGTTCAGTGAGAAAAATAACTGGGACATATCAATACCGGGGTACTCTTTATATAGAAAAGACAGAGAAGGTAGGAAAGGAGGAGGAGTGGCCCTGTATGTGAAAAACAACATAAAAACGAACCAAATAAAAGTGAGCGAGTTGAACATAGAGTCAGTTTGGGTACGCTAACATTTGCCAATCATACAGTAGCTCGTGTAGGTGTGATCTATAGACCCCCTGGACAAGTAGAAGAGCTAGATAATCTGCTGTTTGAGGAAATAGCCAAAATGGCAATGAAGGGGGAAGTTATTATCATGGGGGACTTTAATCTTCCTGATGTGAACTGGAAAACCAAAACAGCTGGGTGCACCAGGAGTACAAATATTCTAAACTCTCTACTGGGATTATCTCTAACACAAGTAGTTGAGGAGCCGACCCGTAAAGAGGCCATATTGGATTTAATACTCATAAATGGAGGTTTGGTATCGGACGTTTTTGTAGGTGAAAATTTGGGATCTAGTGATCACCAGTCAGTATGGTTTAATATAAGAACAGGGATGACTCCTTCACACAAAATCTCATTTTAGAAAGATATGTTTTTTTAAAGTCTAAAACTTTTGTTTTTGTGTGGTGCGGCTCGCACCACACAAAAACAAAAGTTTTAGACTTTAAAAAAACATATCTTTCTAAAATGAGATTTTGTGTGAAGGAGTCATTATCAGACTGGAGGAGTTTAAAGGGAGTCCAGGAGAAATGGGATTATTTAAAGGAAGCATTATTGAAGGCCACAGGCAATTGCATTAGGCTTGTTAGCAAAAACAAAAATGGAAGAAACCACTGTGGTACTCTGCAGAAGTGGCCAAAATAGTGAAGAACAAAAAGACAGCATTCAATAATTATAAAACAACTCAGAGTGAAGAAGATAGGCAAACCTATAAGATTAGGCAGAAAGAGGCAAAGCAATTTATAAGAGCTTCCAAAGCACACGCAGAAGAGAAAATAGCTCAGTCAGTTAAAAAGGGGGACAAAACATTTTTTAGATACATAAACGAGAAAAGAAAAGTAAAACAAGGATTAGTTAGATTAAAAACAAAGGAAGGAAGGTATGTAGAAGAGGATAAAAGTCTCGCTGACTGCCTCAATGAATATTTTTGTTCAGTCTTTGCAGAAGAAAAGGAAGGAAAGGGACCTCAGTTAGGAGGAAACACTAACGAGACATTTACATATCAGTTTACAGAGGAGGAGGTTCTACAGCAGCTGTCAAAAGTAAAGACAAATAAGTCAATGGGGCCTGATGGGATCCACCCTAAATTATTAAAAGAGCTCAGTGATGTAATAGCAAAACCGTTAACAGATTTATTTAACCAATCCTTGCTAACGGGAGTCGTCCCAGAAGACTGGAAATTAGCAAATGTTGTGCCCATTTACAAGAAGGGTAGTAGGGAGGAATCGGTGAACTATAGGCCAGTTAGTCTTACGTCAGTAGTGGGGAAATTAATGGAAACCATGTTAAAGGAAAGGATTGTTGAACATCTAAAAACACATAGATTACAGGATCAGAAACAACATGGGTTTACCTCAGGGAGATCATGCCAAACTAATCTTATTGATTTTTTTGATTGGGTAACAAAAATAATAGACACAGGTGGTGTAGTAGACATTGCTTATTTAGATTTCAGTAAGGTTTTTGATACTGTTCCGCATAGAAGGTTTATCAATAAATTGCAATCTTTGAGCTTGGATTCCAATATTGTTGAATGGATTAGGCAGTGGCTGAGTGACAGGCAACAGAGGGTTGTGGTAAATGGAGTTTATTCGGCGCATTGTCTTGTTACCAGTGGGGTACCTCAGGGGTCAGTACTTGGACCCATTCTCTTTAATATTTTTATTAGTGATATTGCAGAAGGTATTAATGGAAAAGTATGACTTTTTGCTGATGACACAAAGATTTGCAACAGGGTTGACGTTCCTGGAGGGATCAGCCAAATGACAAATGATTTAGGTAAACTAAAAAAATGGTCGGAGCTGTGGCAATTGAGTTTTAATGTGGATAAGTGCAAGATAATGCACCTGGGGCGTAAAAACCCAAGGGCTGAATATAGAATATTTGATACAGTCCTAACCTCAACATCTGAGGAAAGGGATTTAGGGGTTATTATTTCAGAGGATCTAAGGGTAAGTAGTCAATGTAATAGAGCAGCAGGAAATGCTAGCTGAATGCTTGGTTGTGTAGGGAGAGGGATCTCCAGAAGGATATAGACATTTTAGAGAGAGTTCAGAGAAGGGCTACTAAAATGGTGTACGACTTGAAGGAGAAAAGTTACAAGGAAAGGCTTAATGATCTTAACATGTACAGCTTGGAAAAAAGACGAGACAGAGGAGCTATGATAGAAACATTTAAATACGTAAAGGGAATCCACAAGGTAGAGGAAGGGAGTATATTTAAAAGGAAACAAAGTAGTAAAACAAGAGGACATAGTCTTAGATTAGAGGGGCAAAGGTTTAAAAGTAACATCAGGAAGCATTATTTTACTGAGAGGGTGGTGGATACATGGAACAGCCTTCCAGTTGAAGTGGTAGAGGCCAAAACAGTAATTGAATTTAAGCAAGCATGGGATAGGCATAAGGCTATCCTAAACAAAAGATAAATCCAGGTAAAGTATCCATGTAATTGGGAAGACTAGATAGGCCAAAAGGTTCTTATCTGCCGACATTTTTCTATGTTTCTATGGCGTGGGCATGTATGGCTGCCGATGGAACTGGTTCTCTTGTATTTATTGATGATGTGACTGCTGACAAAAGTAGCAGTATGAATTCTGAAGTGTTTCGGGCAATATTATCTGCTCACATTCAGCCAAATGCTGCAGAACTCATTGGACGGCGCTTCACAGTGCAGATGGACAATGTCCCAAAGCATACTGCAAAAGCAACCAAAGAGTTTTTGAAGGGAAAGAAGTGGAATGTTATGCAATGGCCAAGTCAATCACCTGACCTGAATCCCATTGAGCATGCATTTCACTTGCTGAAGACAAAACTGAAGGGAAAATGCCCCAAGAACAAGCAGGAGCTGAAGACAGTTGCAGTAGAGGCCTGGCAGAGCATCACCAGGGATAAAACCCAGCGTCTGGTGATGTCTATGCATTCCAGACTTCAGGCTATGATTGACTGCAAAGGATTTGCAACCAAGTGTTAAGAAGGGAAAGTTTGATTTTTGATTATTATTCTGTCCCATTACCTTTGGTCCCTTAACAAGTGGGAGGCACATCTGCAAACTGCTGGTAAGTCCTACACCGCTCACCTGAGTTGGATGTACATACCCTCAAATTAAAGCTGACAGTCTGCAGTTAAAGCACATTATGTTTGTTTCATTCCAACTCCATCGTGAAGTTGTAGAGCCAAAGATGTTAGAATTTTGTCGATGTCCCAATATTTCTGGACCTGACTGTACTCTGCACTCACAGCCCAAAAACACACGGGACAAATTTCATTTCAACACTGTCACGGGACAAATTTAATTTCAACACTGATCAGCCTGCAAGGAACATATCTGCACTCACAGCCCAGAAACACACGGGCCAAATTTCATTTCAACACTGATCAGCCTGCAAGGAACATATCTGCACTCACAGCCCAGAAACACAAGGGACAAATTTCATTTCAACACTGATCAGCCTGCAAGGAACATATCTGCACTCACAGCCCAGGTATTCAGATCTCAACACGATGGCCACCATCACATTCTGCAATATTCTATCATCGCAATTGTATTTTGTGTCTGCATTTATTAATTTCTGGCTGATTATCCTCTAAATTGCCACATTTTTAGATAGAATATGTAGCTAGTCTTTCACTAGTGCCCCTCCCCCCATTACTAAGGCCTCTGACACCTAGACACTTACCTGAACTAATTTCCTTTTTCACACAGAAACACACGGGACAAATTTCATTTCAACACTGATCAGTCCCACCTTCCCTCCCCATCCCTCCCCCACCCAGGACCGGCCTCTAACTTCAGGCATCCTTTCCAGCTGTCTCCACTTCTCTCTAATTAGTCTTAATAATCCCAGGCTTCTGGTCTTTCCCATGCAGGCTCTGCAGTGTTTTTCTGGCCACCAGGTCCCCTTCCCCTCTGCTGGAACTAGGGAAGTGCAAGGTCCACACAATGCTGCATAATGCGCTCCCTGTCTCCTCTACTCTTTTACTCTGCATTCATCCTAAAATGGAACTCCTGCCTCTGTACCACCTCTGTACCACCAACCCCTCTAACTATTTACATCTCTCCCTCTCGTATAAGACATTTCTATAGAAACATAGAAACATAGAAAAATGTCGGCAGATAAGAACCTTTCGGCCCATCTAGTCTGCCCAATTACCTGGATACTTTACCTGGATTTATCTTTTGTTTAGGATAGCCTTATGCCTATCCCATGCCTGCTTAAATTCAATTACTGTTTTGGCCTCTACCACTTCTACTGGAAGACTGTTCCATGTATCCACCACCCTCTCAGTAAAATAATGCTTCCTGATGTTACTTTTAAACCTTTGCCCCTCTAATCTAAGACTATGTCCTCTTGTTTTGCTATTTTGTTTCCTTTTAAATATACTCCCTTCCTCTACCTTGTGGGTTCCCTTTACGTATTTAAATGTTTCTATCATATCTCCTCTGTCTTGTCTTTTTTCCAAGCTGTACATGTTAAGATCATTAAGCCTTTCCTTGTAACTTTTCTCCTTCAAGCCGTACACCATTTTAGTAGCCCTTCTCTGAACTCTCTCTAAGATGTCTATATCCTTCTGGAGATACGGTCTCCAGTACTGCACACATACAGGGAAGTCTGCCACCCAACTCACTAATACACATCACTGCCTCAACCAGTCCATCACTCTCACATTGCAGTCCTCTCCTCTTGTTTCCACCCCCAACCCTTCTAGATTGTGAGTTCCCACGGGAATAGGGCCCTCGTTTCCTCATGTATCATTTTATCAAATGTTGCTCAGTCTCAATGTATTGTAACCCTGTCTATATCATACCCATTGCTCAGCGCTGCGGAATATGATGAGCTATATAAATAAAGAATTATAATTAATGTTAACAATCAGGTAGAAATAGTGGAGTTTATTTGTCTTCAGATTTAAACACCATGCTTTTAGGAAGATCGGTTCTCAAAAGTAAGAGGGCACCTATGACATAACTGTATTTTGGACATATAAGAATTATTGGACTTCCTTTGTACAGGAGTTTTTAAAATAGTACTTTGTTCTATGTGGGTGAGTAACAATACATGCCTTTTTATCAGGTCACAAGTCTTTATATGTGTACATGAAAGGAGTGCACTCAACCTAAGCATGTATTTTTCATAACAGTGCCAAAGAGGTATATTGACGTGTTGGCAGGCTTATACAATGTATGATCATATTTTGTGACAAAACCCCCATCACTTTAAAACCATGCAGGTCTATTCAAAGAAAGATGAAACCCAGGAGAATTGACAGGAGAATAGAACAATCTAGACCAGTGTTTCCCAAACCTGTCCTCAGGACCCTCCGCCTTGCCGGGTTTTCCAGATATCTGAAGCACAGCACAGGTGATATAATTTGCTGCTCAGTGATTGCAGGATTCAGTCTGTATTTCTCCAAGATGATCTACAAAATCTGGCCAGGTTGAGGGTCCCGAGGACAGGTTTGGGAAACACTGATCTAAGCCAAATAGCTGATTGTCACGTTCATCGGTAGGATTAAGGTAGGAACTCAATGTATGGTGATCAGGATGCAGTTATCGAGGTACAGAAGGGGAGATCCAGAGGGATTGTCGTTAGGCAAGACAAGGTCTAGAGTAGGAGAGGGGTGCTTCAACGAGGGATAAGCCATGGTCAATATCGATAGTTCAGGAGGAAGGACAAGGAGCTTCTTTCTTGGACCAATGTGGAACAATTGTGAAGTAATGTCAGAGAGCGAGCTCTGGCTTTATATAGTGGATATAGTGGATAGGGTGGAGGTGGACACGCCTCCACGTCGGATGCCGCCCTCACCTTCTCCTATTGGAGGTCGGACTGTGAGCTCTCCCCTAGGTCCCCGCAGGCCCATGGCTCCTCCCTCCTCTGCCACCCATCCAGTCAGAGGCACGACCAGCCCCCGAGCTCCATCTTGACTGGATCCTTCCGGCTGGTGTTCCATGTGGCCGCGGCATTACTGACAACTCGCTGTGCCATGCTGACCACAGGATGCCGCCGGAGGGGACAGACCACTCGGACGCAAGAGCCGACAGGCCCGAGACCCAAACGACGTCGGGGAGGGATGGCTCGATGGTCCACGGAACCCGAGGGGACACCCGAGGCCAGACATGGACAGGAGCGGCTGCCGGTGAGTCGTGACACTGATTTGGAAAGTGAGATAAATTATTATTATTATTATTCTTTATTTATAAAGCGCCAGCATATTCCGCAGCGCTGTACAATAAGCACAGTATAGACAGGGTTACAATACATTGAACAACATTTGACAAACAGTACAGGAGGAGATGAGGGCCCTATTCCCGTAGGAACTCACAATCTGGGAGGGTTGGGGTTGGAAATAGGAGGAGAGGACTGTAAGGTGAGAGGGATTGATTGTTGCGTCAGTGAGTTGGGTGGTAGGCTTCCCTAAATAGGAATGTTTTCAGGGAGCGTTTGAAGAAGAGAAGTTAGGGGAAAGTCTGACAGTACGAGGAGAGCGTTCCAGAGAGTGGGGGCTGCGCGTGAGAAATCCTGCAGTCTATCATGGGAAGAGGTGATGCGGGGAGAAGCTAGGCGCAGGTCACTGTTTGACCTTAGGGAGCGGGCTGGGGTGTATTGGTGATTAGTGAGGACAGGTAGTGGGGAGCTGAGTTAGTGAGGCTTTTGTAGGTAAGGATAAGGATTTTGAACTTAATTCTGCAGTGGATGGGGAGCCAGTGAAGGGACTCGCAGAGGGGAGCGGCAGAGACAGAGCGGCGGGTGAGGTGAATTAGCCTGGCGGAGGCGTTCAGGATGGATTGTAGGGGGAGAGGTGGGACAGAGGGAGGCCAGATAAGAGATTATTGCAATAGTCGAGTCAGGAGATTACCAGGGCGTGTATGAGTTGTTTTGTGGCGACAGCGGTAAGAAATGGCCGAATTCTGTAAATATTACGCAGTTGGTATCGGCAGGAGGAGGAAAGAGACTTGATGTGGGGGATGAAGGAAAGAGCAGAGTCAAGTGTAACTCCAAGACAGCGAACTTGGTTTGATGGGGAGATGGTGATACCCTCCACCGTGATCGAGAAGTCAGGAGGTGGGGCGGCATTAGAGGGAGGAATAAGTAGGAGCTCAGTCTTTGACATGTTGATCTTTAGGTGGTGGGAGGCCATCCAGGAGGAGATGCCAGATAAACAGTCACTGACTTTGGAAAGGACAGGGGGAGAGAGATCAGGGGTAGAGAGGTAGATCTGAGTGTCATCAGCGTAGAGGTGGTAATTAAAGCCAAAGCTGTTGATGATTTTGCCCAGGGAGGAGGTGTAGATGGAAAAGAGCAGAGGACCAAGGACAGAGCCTTGAGGTACACCAACAGATAGAGGCAATGAGGAGGAGGAGTTACCAGCAAAGGACACACAGAAGGACCTGTTGGATAAATAGGAGTCAATCCAAGCAAGTGCAGTGTCACCGAGACCCAGAGAGTTGAGGGTCTGTAGAAGGAGGGGGTGGTCAACAGTGGTCTCCCATAAATGGGAGAATTTTTCTGGTTGGGCTATTGTGACCTATAATTTTCACTTCTCCTGTCATTCTCCTGAGTTTCACCTTTCTTGGAATAGACCTGTAAGTCAGGCGTTTCTTAAATGTTAGAATTATATTTGGGTGTAGTGTTCTGAATTTTGTATGTAGTATACAGTATATATTTTGCAGGTAAATCTAAAAGACATGCTTACATATGACAGAAGTGGGAAAGTGAGAATAATAATAGCCATAATGACAATGTCATAGCAGCCATCATTTTCAAATTACCTGCACTAATATGGAAGATGATACCATAGTATTGGTGACAGTAGGAATCTATTGTCGTGGAGCCTTATGATGAATTTGGTGAAAAGGAAAATAGTGTACTCCAACTGTATTACCAAAGAGGTCTGGATTCCATCTCTTAGTAGGATAAATTGTCTTTGTAAAGTTCCATGAGCAGTAAGCATTATCAAAAACAAGTCCAGAGGAGATATCAACTAGAGTCTTGCCGAGTCGATATAGTTACAGTCACTGGTGTATCTTGGCCTAGGCCAACAAGGCCCAGGCCTAGGGCGGCACTTTCCAGGGGGCGGCGGCCCGCTGGGTGGCCCCACCCGTAAAAAAAAGTTTTTTACTTTTTAAAAATATTTTACCAGGAAGGAAACATTGAGATGTCACTAATTTTCAAGTATGTCCTGGGTAGGCAAGGCCTAGGCTTTCACTTTCCAGGGGGCAACAAAAAACCTCACCACTAATTGGGTTACTCACAGAGCACCGAAATGACGCCAACATTTTGGTGTTCTGTAGTTCCCTGCACTTCGGGGAATAAAATTTCCCCACCCTGCAGTGAATTCACCATTCACCGCAGGGTCCCTAAAGTGCATGGAGTCGACCGCTGTATGCTGCCACCGCAAACCCATGGCCTGCTGTTTTCAAAAGAACTACTGAACGAAAATGTCTGGAATTTACATATAAGATCCTATGATTGATAATAAAAAGTTCTGGAATTTAGCCCAAAAAATTCTGAAAAATCACTAAAAGGTACAAAAAAAATCAATAAATAAATAAAGACTTTTTACTGCAGATTAAAATAATAAATGGTTTATTAGATATTGCATAAAAAACGGGAATATTTTTAACATTGAAACCTATGGGGTTCACCTGAATAAACCTGCTGATTGAAACCACTGAACATCAGGGCATTTCACTGACATTTCTCTGCTGTTTGGTGTTCTCTGAATAGATTAACCATTACTTCTCTATGGGGATTTGCACAGCCTTCAAACTGCACCGTACTTGCTGGCAGTTCGCCAAACTTGTGTGTGAGCATATCACCAGAGCAGTGGTGTACTTAGAGGAGTGGCGGCGGGCGGGCCGCCCCAGGTACCAGTGATTATTGGGGTGTCATTAGGGGGTACTAGGAGGTGCCATTGTCACTGTGTGTCAGCTTTGAGCTGTGTTCTCAAACAACGAGCAGCGGAGCATGGCGTTTGCATACGGAATAAAATCGAATAGAATAAAAATCCCCCTCTCCTCCCTCCATAGCTCCTCCCCTGCCCCGCAGCAGCTCTAGGAGGGGGATGTGATTTGTGTCCAGAGAGAGAAGATGACAGTAAACGGCAGGTAAAGGGGGGTATCAGCAGAATATGAAGCCCTGTCTGCTTACTGCTGTTTAAAGTGGACCTTTCCTTTCAGCACTGCAGTGATAGAAATTTGTCATTGAGCTGCCTGGCTCCTGGTGAGGCTGCTTGCGTGCAGGTCACACTCGGTCCGGCCAGTCAGGTGGTACTGAGTCTCAGTACCACCTGACTGGCTGAACCACGTGACACGCATGCACGCAGCTGCCCGCCCTTTCGTTAACATGGACTGTCACTCTATTCTGGACTGAACACCCACCGGGAAGGGAATCAAAGCCACGGTGCACCCTCTGGCAGTGGCACCCCACTGCTGACAAGATGGCTCCACGCACAGGCACAGCCGTGATCCTATCGTGGCCTGGAGGGACCTCCTGCTGAGTCTGTACACAGTCTCTGCTGACTCTGCACACAGCCCTACCGCGGACAGAGGCCGGTAAATGTAGAATAAATAATTGCTGTGTGCTCATATACACTCGGTTTGCTGGGAGTTTTATTGCAGTGGATTCTGATGCACTCATACACACCACATTGCATTGCTGGGAGTTTCATTGCTGTGGATTCTGATACGCTGACACACACCACACATTGCATTGCTGGGAGTTTTATTGCAGTGGATTCTGATGCACTCATACACACCGCACATTGCATTGCTGGGAGTTTTATTGCTGTGGATTCTGATACGCTGACCCACACATTGCATTACTGGGAGTTTTATTGCTGTGGATTCTGATACACTCATACACACTGCACATTGCATTGCTGGAATTTTTATTGCTGTGGATTCTGATACGCTGACACACACCAAACATTGCATTGCTGGGAGTTTTATTGCTGTGGGTTCTGTGATACACACTGCATAGTACTGTGAGTTTTATTGCCCTGGAGCTCTGGGATACACTTATACACACTGCACATTACTGTGAGTTTTATTGCTGTACAGCTCTGTGATACGCTCATATGCAGTGCACATTTCTGTGGATTTTATTGTTCAACCAATTAGAGAGGCTGTGTTCCAGTATACTTGACATGCGTGGCTGTTCTTTGTAAAAATGCTTGAATTTAAACATTTCATAATTTTATTTCTCAATAGATACATTTGAAATGGTATACAAAATATACAAGTAGGCACTTGGTATCCACTTTTAATATAAAGAGAGGAAAAGGCGGAGCTCTAAGAGGAAAAGGTGGAGCTTAAAGAGGAAGGGTGGGGATTAACCAGGAAGAGGTGTGCCCTTGACAGGAGGGGGTGCCTCAAATTTAAATTAGGGGGTGCACAAGTTTAGTCAGGCCTAGGGCAGCACAAAACCTAAATACACCACTGGTTACAGTTGTAGATCATTGCCTGAGTTAAAAAGCCCAACAAATACAAACATGATGTAATAAATATCACGTTCTCCTTTCTGGAGAGGCCACTCTCTTCTGCGGATAGCAGCAATGAATTTAGCCCAGTGCTTCACCAATATCAAAAGTTCATCTCTATGAATTTAAGACTCAGAATCCTGTTGTCATTTGTACCATAATTACAATTTTCTATATCATATAAACATATTCTGAAGAACTGTACAATAGGTAAGACAAAACAAACACAAATTAACAAAATAATTTGACACACAGGAAACATGAGGCAAGACAGATGATGCTTAAGTAAACTTACAATCTACAAAGAGTGTGTGTCAGGTTGTTGTATGGATGAGATGGAGAAATGGCCCCTAATATCCAGAACAAGGTAGATATTTTTTTATTATATTTTTTAAAAAAATTATTATTATTTATTTTTTTCTATTTTACCTATTTTTGTTCCGTTTTTTATTTTCGTTCTTTTTTTATCCTTTTTTTTTATATTTCCATTATATTTTTTATTATTTTTCACCATTTTCTTTTTAATATTTGAATGTTTTATTATTTCAATCAGAGAAATGGGATACAAAAAGAAAAAGGGGAAGGAACAATAGCTTACATAAATGGGGAAGGTTCGGTACATTTTATTATAGCAATGAAGTTAAACCGTGATATTCAATTAAGAAAAAAAAAAGGAAAGAAAAAGTTGCTCTACAGAATGGAAAAGATATGGAAACATCACATCGAGTTATTTAGCAAACAACCGAACTTGTCTCGGAAGCAGAGACATAACGGGGAAGGAAGGGAGAAGGGGAAAGAAAAGGAGAAAGGTAGAGAGGGGAGGAAGGCAAAGAAGAAAAAAAAAAGGGGGGGGAAAGGAACCAGGTGGGGTGAGACATCGGAAACCGCCAACAGTATTCTGAGGCAGAGGGTTCGGATAATAGGTGTTGGTCGCGACATTATGGGATCTTCGTGCCCCTGGTTTTAGTAGTTTGGTATATTAGATGATCTTGCCACAGTGACCAAGGGTCTTGTGCTGGGGAGGCAAGATGGAAGTGCGATCGGGCCATGGCCTCAGAGAATGCTAGATCAGAGATCATTTTAGTCAGGGAGGGTAGAGAAGGGGATAATGTTTTTTTCCAGAGTCTGGCGATAAGAAGGTAACAACAGGAAACAATTATACAAAACAATTTGCGTTGTCTCAACATTTTCCTCACGTCATCTGGGAGGAGTCCTAGGAGGTAGTGTATTGGAGAGAACGGGACTGTAACGCCCAAGACCTCATCAACAAACAACGCCACTTGGGTCCAAAATGGTTGAAGTGTTGGACAGGACCACCAAACATGTAGCATTGTCCCTTGTGCCATAAGACAACGCCAACAGGTGTCAGGAACATTTTTGTTAAAGTGGCATTCCCTAACAGGTACCAAGTACCATCTGTATAGCACCTTACGACACGTCTCAAAAATTGAAATACACCTAGATGCACTTTAATAAAAATATGTGGGTCCACTGTTCTAGCGTAAGGTGCATGTTTAACTCGGGCCTCCCAAGCCGTTTGAAAAGTGCGTTTGGGCAAACCCATTGTAGACATCAATTGACGGTAACATAAGGAAAGGAGTTTTGTAGTTTGTGTCGGGTATACTGTAAAAGTCTCGAATGGTGTGAGTAGAGGTGTGTTTGTTGAAATAGAATTAAGTGTTCCTAGTGTTCTCATGTAGGACATTAGTTGAAGGTATGAAAGGAACGCCTGAGAAGGTATTCCATGAGTAGTCTGCATTTGAGCAAAGGAGAGGACGGAGGAGTTTTTGAAAAATTGGAACACATGTGTAACTCCATGGCGAGTCCATGGTTTAGGGTTAAAAAAGGGAATCACGTAAGTCAAAGCGTTTACAGGGGTGGCGAGGGGTAGAGGGTAGAGAGAAGTGTAGGTGCGGACATGTCGGTCCCAAATTGTGAAGTACCATCTAGTTATCAGAAGAGCTATTGGGAGAGGAGGTCTGGATTTAGAGGGGGTAAAAAGTAGGCCGGTGAAAGAGTGGCCTGGTAGCGCTGCTGATTGAATGTAGGTCCATAACGGCTGGTGTATAAGGAGGGATTCGTTCAGGGAGGCTATGGCTGCTGCTTTTGGTATGCCATTATCTGAGGAATTTGAGTCCTCCATCCGCAAATGGGGACGATAGGACCTTAAACGGGATGCGTGGGCGTTTCCCGTTCCATATATAGGAAGAGATGTCTCGGTGGACCGCATTTAGTAAGGGCTTTGGGACGGGAACGGGTAGCATGCGAAATACATATAGCAATTTGGGCAGAATCGTCATCTTAACAGCTGCCGCTCTGCCCAACCAGGACAATCTCACCGACCTCCACCGCAACAATGAAGACTTCGTTTCAGCGAAGACTTTCTTGTGATTCGTAGAAAGTATATCTTCAAACTTTCCTGGAAGCGTTATGCCTAAGTATTTTATACCCTGGTTGTTCCATGCAAAAGAGTAGCGAGCTTTTATAGACCTTGTGTCGGCAGGGGGAAGTCCTAGCGCTAATGCTTGTGTTTTAGGGAGGTTGATGGAGTGGTATGAGACTAGGCCATAATCTTGTAGTGCGGCATGTAGGGAGGGCAGAGAAACTAGTGGGTCAGTGATTGTTATAAGAATATCATCCGCAAAAAGGTTTAGTTTAAACGTCTGGGGACCTATTTGTAATCCACGTATGAGGTCATCTTGTCTGATGGTTTGAGCCAGGGGTTCTAGTATTAAAGCGTAGAGCAGTGGGGATAAAGGGCAGCCTTGGCGCGTGCCGTTGGTAATATTGAATGCGTTAGAAAGAAAGCCACTGTTCAGCACCCTAGTGCAGGGGGAGGCGTATAACGCCATAATTGATCTAATGTCTTCGTCGGTAAACCCAAATTTATTTAGGACTCTATTCATAAATTTCCAATGAACCCTGTCGAACGCTTTTTCTGCGTCAAGTGAGAGCCATAAACATGAGATGTTATGAATAGATTGGTATTCCATCAGGGCCAGCAATTTCTTAGAGTTTTCAATCCCTTGTCTGCCTTTGATAAACCCAACTTGGTCTCGCCCGATTAAGGTGGGGAGTATGTCGTTTAACCGAATGGCCAGTAATTTGGCATAGATTTTTATATCAGATTTTTCACCATTTTTAAGGTCCTTTTTCACTGTAAACCTTGTAGCCAGTGAGCTCCCCCTCTTCCATTCCCCCCTTTTCTGGTGGTAGTGGTTTAAATTTATATACCCAGATATGTTATGTTGGTATTTTTGCTTTTATTTTGAGAGATCTGAAGACTGGCAGTATTTTCAGCCCACAGCAAGATGGCGCCGATATTAGGATATCCACGGACTTTCACAAGATGGGCTCTGTATTTTACATATACGTTCTACAGTATGTGTCTGTGATTTTGTGTTTAGATGCATCTCCTATTTATTATATTTCTGTCAACTCTAGGTTTGCGCTTGAGGGGAATGCGCATATTGGAGCTAGCAGATAAGTATTTATACTTTTTTAATATTTTTACCGGGAGTGGTCAGGCTTGTTGTGTTAAGATATTCATAGAACAGAGTACACAGGGACAAGGCAATAGCGAAGTCAATAGATAGCTGAGGTCAGGGTTGGGCATGGAGATGTGGTCAGACAGAAATCAATATCCAAGGATCAATACCAGCGAGAGAAACACTGTATTAGCTGGAAACAGGAACAGGAAAATTACACTACACTAGAGCAACTGTATAGTGTGTGTTTGGGGTTTAAATAATGGGGCATGGAGGCTGCGCCTCCATGTGACGACCAGGCTGCTGACGTCAAGCAGGCCCACAGTGCTGTATTCATAAATGAACGTGAAAACTCACACGCCTGCGATTCACAGGTGGGAGAATTGCAGCCAATGGGGTGCTGTGCACACATGTCAGGTGTTCCAAGCAGTGACACGGTGATGGTGCCATGGCGTACTGGCACCAGGGAGACGTGCAGCATCACAGGTGCAGCAGGTTCCAGGACTTGATAGTGTGTGAATACACAAAAGATATGTAAATAATTAGGTGTATGGTTTCCTTAAGAAATCTTGGAGGCTGTGACTGAAGAATGGCATTTAAACTCATACCCCGGCCCCAACACATCTTAGTACTGTTATTGTGCCTGTTTACCTGTTGACCTGTTGCTTTGTATTTCACCAAATTTCTTCTAAAGGTATTTTCAGTGGTTCTAATTGCTCTTTTGAATACTTATGCTTCACCAAAACACTGAGCTCTATTGTTCTCACCTTTGAGGATATAAATATTTGAACCCTCACCTATTGGTTGATTACTCAGTATTGACTGATATTTCTGGTCTCATATGATGCTTCTTGACCAACCCTTCTATGGACTTTTTTTGGTAATTGACCTCAGATATGCTTAAAGTACAAGGTACTGTTTCTGCACCCAGCTGTGATCACTCTAGGTGTACACATATTTGATAGTATAAATTTAGCTTCTTATTTATGTGTCTAGAGATTATGAGTGATGATAAACTGCTACAAATCTTAACGCTGCTTAAGACCATGTGCCCAAAGATGGACTATCTCTCTCTTGCTTTAAAAAATACTAAATTACACAAAAATACAAAACTACACAAAAATGCTAAACTACATAAATTGCACAAGTTAAAATTGGGCTACTATGATCATGCATTCATTGAATTGTATCCATTACTGCCAAAAAAACAAACTTATTCTTAGATATTTTGATTGATATAAATCTTGATACTTGAGAAGTAGAGTTACATTAGGGATGTGCGTTTCATTTCGTACCGATTTGTTTTTCTCAAGAAACGGGCCTATTCGGTGCTTCGGATTCGTCTGATGTTCCGAACCGGACCGGCAACGAAGTACGCACCATCCAAAATATTTCCCGATACGAAACGAAAAATTTTCGTTATTTCGTATGGACATGAAATTTGTAAAATCGCAAGTCATTTTCGTTCTATTCACGATTTCGGGTCCATTTTGGTTCGTGTTCGTATTTTCGTATCGTTTCCTGTCCGTTTCGGTACTGTTGCTGATTTCGTAGTTTCGTATCGTCCGTCACTTTTTTCACTTGTTCCAGTGCAAAATTCCCGTTTTTATTAAATATATCTTAAAGCATTTATATTTTTCACTTACAGCAAGAAGTGTCTGCATTTATTTATTTGTTAGGATTATTTTTGCATTTTGTGGGAATTTTTGGGTTAATATTTAGGGTTCTTCCTAACTTATTTTAAATGTATAATGAAGTCTGTTTTTTTCTTTGCAGAACACATACAGCTGGATTATCTTCTCACAGTCCGTCCGTATGTGTTCTGTTCGGCAATGAATTTTGATACAATACATTTTGTCAATATTTGTACCATAGATAGTAACAAGCCTGTCTTTATCCATAGTGCTGATATGAAGAAATAGATCGATAATATGTGTTTCTCCATCGGCGACTGTCAATGTTTCTGACTCAGATCAGAACCATGGACAGTCGCCGATGGTGAAACACATATTATCAATCTTTTTCTTCATATTAGCACCATGGATAACGGCAGGCTTGTTACTATCCATGGTACTGATACTGACAAAATGTATTGTATCAAAAGTCATTGCTGAACAGAACACATACGGACGGACTGTGAGAAGATAATCCAGCTGTATGTGTTCTGCAAAGATAAAAACAGACCTCATTATACATTTAAAATAAGTTAGGAAGAACCCTAAATATTAACCCAAAAATAATCCTAATAATAAATAAAAGAAATGGCTGTTTGCTGCAATTGAAAATAATAAACGGTTTTAGAAATATTTTATAAACACTTAGAAACAGGGATTTGTCTTAACATTTATTCATAAGAAAAAAGGATCTGTCATAAAAAACGATACGTCCGAAGGAACGAAACGGCAGGATTAACGTATCGACCGAAATATTGAAGCATCCGAAATACCGTACGTCTAAAGTCAAAACGAAAATCCGAGGATGGACCCTTTGAAACGAAGAGAAGAGATGATCCGAAAGACCGAAATTCCCCGATTTCACGAAAAAAAATCTATACAAAACTCCGAGCCGAAACGAAACGAGCCAAAACGAAAATGGGCCGAAACGATACGAAACGAAACTTTTGAAAAACCGAACGTGCCGAAACAAAACGAAAAAAAATGCGTGCACATCCCTAGTTAATATTAATATACTGCCATCAGTTCTTTCACTTTTGCTTCAGTTTAGCGACTTATAAAATGGGGGAATAAATAAAAATAGTAGTAACAATACAAAACATGGCGAGGGAGTAAAGAGTGTTCCAATGTAGTGCTATCTTCTAGCAGCGTATATTACAGGAAGGAAATTCCATGTGTGTAGAAAGGAAACCCAAATATGCTAATTCAATTCAATTCGTAATAATAGTATCCAAGAGTAAAAACAGTATCCAAGTGTTTCCACAGTTTGTCGATGAGGCTATCAGGTCCTCTTGTTGTGTCATTTCTTCTGTCTGATCAATCCAGGCCACCCAAGATAGAATCGCGATGATTTTCCAGTGCGGGGTGTCAAGCGACCTAACAGCCAATATAAGAAGATTTAACACTGACTTGTTGAAAGGCTTCACAGAGAGAGACAGCTACAATAAAAGGAAAGTTGCTGGGTGAATGTCCAGGTCTGTAACCTCCAAAATAGAGTTGTGGATCATGTGCCAATAGGGCACAGTATATATATAGATAGATGCCTCTACCAGATTCACAAAGTTCACAGTGAATCTTAGCTCATTGTTGACACTGGGAACTGGCCATCATGGTCTTGTACCAGAATGACAATAATTTATAAAAGATTTCTTTAGGTCTCAACATATTTGGGCAAAAGTATGTTAAACATTAATTTATTAAGTAACTCATCATCAGAAAAGTGAATGTTTAGTTCCTTTTCCCACTCTACCTAGATGTCCATCAGAAAGTCAGAGAAGTCAGCAAACAAGAAATTGCAGAGATTCCATGGGAAAGGGGCTTGGTCATGGTACAGATCTTTTCAAAAGGAGTAAGAGGTCTGGTGAGATTGGGGTCCCCTGATAAGGAGCATAAATAATGCATGATTTGGTGAATATTGTACTGCTCAGAAATGTCAGTGTCCAATGTCATTCTGCAGATTTGATAAAATAGTGCCGTCACCAAAAGATGCATCAATAAAATATGATCCATTCCCATGATCTGACGTCTCACTGATAGCCAGATACCCAGTAAAAGTAGATTTGTGTTTAGACAGTACTAGATTACATATAAATATTATAGATGTGTTTAATTTGAGATACTGTATTCGACTCATTCTAGACTCTATACACCAATTTTTCAAATGGACATTAATACTTAAATCCTTACTTTATTGCCTTAACTTTCAAATTATTTCTTCTTCCTATTCAATTCTGGACACACAGGAATTCAATTTCATCTTATAGTATTACATATTACAAGCATCTGCAGCTTCAGATTTGCAGGCCAAAAAAAACACTGCCTGCTGAACTTATTTTGTGATGACAGCTAGTAATGAAATATAAAGAAAACATAGGAATTAGATGCAGGTAAACATGAGCAGAGTCAAATCATTTTCCGCATCTTTGATAATCACTTTGTAAATCTAAAACTCATAAGAGAATTTTGAATAGCTGTTTTAATTTCAGAGGCAGTACCTTCAAATTTAGGGCTTGTACCCTTGATGTAAGCCAATGTGTACAATCAGATGACTACACACTCAAACACTGCCAGTTGGCAGGTATATCTAACCATTAAACTGATGGAGGTAGTCTGTGTTTTACACAGAGCACAGCCATAGATATAAATTACATTTTAGTGGATTTTGTGATGCATGATGTAGATATGTTTATTTTCTCCATGAGCACCCTAAATTTAAATCAGTTAAAAAATTAAGTAATGTCTACAATTAAAACCCCTCGGGCCATATTACAATGTTAATGCTAACGTTAGCGCTCAACTGTGTGAAAATTAACATTAGGTTAGGTGACCCTAGGGCAGGCTACCCATATTACATTCCGAACGCTGAAAGGATAAAAACCCCATTAGAGAATTGGAGCTTGCCCTTTCCAGCGCAAGCTTAATGTACACACAACAGATGAACATGGGAACAGCGGGACCCAACAGTTCTCTAAAAGGGGCTTAACCCCAAATAGGTATGAACAAAAAACACAAGCAGTACCGAAGGTACAATGAGAACCGTAAAAATTATCAAGAAAAATTGTATAGTATTAGCCTATAACATATAGAATACACACCTTTATTGGAAACAAAAAACATATAACGACTGTGCAACAAAACACAAAAATAGAAAATTTCCCACACACATGACAATATTACCCATTTGAATTGAGATCCTCAATACTTGTAATCAAGAGACCTATCGGTCTGAAAATAGATATAGTGTTGTATATAATAAACCATATGGAGCACAGGGGAGAGACAGAATAAATGAAAGGTAGAAATCCACTACCTAGTACCTCGGCAGTTCGTGCTGCCTACGCAACTCCCTAGCTTAACAAAAGGCAAGTCTAATGGGAAGGGCCAAAATGACAGAAAAAATTAGCAGGGATGTAATAGTAATAAAATAAAGATATAAACATGACAGTTAAAACAAGCGGTGCAGCATAGCTTGACGCATTTCATCCACAAAGGGCTTAATCCTGAGCTGAGAACCCATCCAGCCTACCTTGGTATAAATACAGGAGGTAAAGACGGGCAGCTGGGGAGGCCCACTAATCCATAATTAATGCTAACGATAAATCACTGCATACGTCAGAGCGGGGCATCCGTCCAGTGTACCCGCCAGCATTACTTCCAGGTTCCGGTGGTAGCAGAGAAGAGACCAATTGAAAGACTGGAACACATTCATTGCATCATCCCCCAAGCACATCATCACGTCAATCATAGCGGAGTGCTAACACGAGCTTACTATACTTTGTGCTCCCTATGCTTAACATGGGGAGCACAATGTGTTAATTAGCTTTAGGATTACAATGTCCTAACGCTAATAACATCCCGCTGCAGTTAACTGAGAACTTAACCACAGTTAGGAGCTGGTGCTAACTGATTCCGCTTCTGCGGATTTAGTCAGCACCAGCCACAAAAAACAGCAAAACTCACATACTCACCTCTTATCCCGTGGCGAGAAGGCAGCTCGATCCGCTTCTTCTGGCCACCAGGAGCAGAGGGAGACTGGGGGAAAAAAGTCCCCAGTCCCCCTCCACCAAATACTCTGCCGACCTGTAGGATCTCGCGAGAGGCGAGATCCTGCAGGTCATGTGACCGGCAGTCAAAGCCTCAATAGAGTCCTATGGACTCCTATTTTATTTTATTTTCTTCACCAAACATGTTCATGTTTAGTATTATTGGAAAGGTCATGCTCGGGTCTTTCCAATGACACAAAACATGACCCTCATGCTCTCCCCTTTATGCACTCTCCCGGCCGTGCAGGAGGGGGCATTTGAAAATGACATCATCACTCCCACGATGACATCAGTGTGATGGTCAGAGTCCATAAAACCAGAGGTCTGACTTCAAGGACTTCAGACCACCACGGGGCCCCGGCCAGAGAGGTAAGTATAGGGAGGGAGGGGGGTTTCAAAAACTTGAAGTACAGGGTACGTCCTTGGTCCTTAAGTGACCATTTTCTCACGACGTACCCTGTATGTCATTGGTCCTTATGGGGTTAGGTTAGCACCAACTTTGGAATATTGCCCGATGTTTCTTGTGGGTATGTGGGCCTTTAGGCAGCAGAGATAAGGGAATTGAAAATCCTTACCATCCCGTTGCAATAATATACCTATTTCTTCTGGTTGTTGTGTACAGGTGACAGTGTCATGCCACATGCATCCTACCAGCTAGAACAAGTATACTACAGGTGATATCACTAGAATAAATTGTGGTTGGCACAGGAAATGGAGAGGAAAGTGGTCCCACTAGAGCAGTGTTTCGCAAACCTGTCCTCAAGACCCTCAACCAGGCCAGATTTTGCAGATCACCTAGGGGAAAGGCAGACTGAATCCTGCAATCACTAAGCAGCAATCATATCATCTGTGCTGTGCTTCAGATATCTGGAAAACCTGGTGTGTCAGCAGGTCCTGAGGACAGGTTTGGGAAACACTACACTAGAGGATGACATGATGCTAATGGTGATGACATCAATTCTACAGCATGGGTCAGAAAATTATTGGCCAAGTCACTGGGGTAATGGAGAGGTAAGTGATCCCCAAATGGATGCCATAATGCCAACATCACCAAGTCATCCTTTTTCATTTGTTTGTTACTTTTATTTTATGATAATTATATTCCCAAACCTAACGTCATTGGGAAAAAAATCTCAATTATGTTTCCATTGATAGCTGTCTGGGATTCTAGGGTTTATGGCAATGCAAATAGTTGCGTCTAATGCCTCATTTTCCCTACTTCTATCTCCTATTCAGCTCTACTGGGGTTAAGGATTTTGGTGATGTCACCATGTACCTACACAATGGTATCACCAGTAATCTACAGTGAGGCTGACAGACTACAGAATGTTTCACCAGGGAAAATAGGCTGCAAACCCTTGAATTGAAAGTGTAAATAAATGTGGCAGTGGATGTATGGAAAATGTCACCCTTACTCCGGAGTGAATGTGTGTGTTTCCTTATTTAATCGGTTACTTATACCCCAAATAATACAATTTTTGGAAAGATCAGATTCCAAAAAAAAAACCAACAACATTCTAAAATTTACATGACTATGCAAAGGTATAAATGACAAGCCATGGACGCTGATAACAGACTACTAGGATTTATAGGGTGAGTTCAAATGTGAAAATAATTTCCCTCTGTGAGGCAAAGCATGTGCAGTCCATTTCTTTTTTAAACATTCTTACAAAAAGATTAAAATAAACCTTTAGAAAAATGTTCTATTCTACTAAAACTGACAATATTAATGGCAATATTAATGCCATGACAGCTCAAACTAATAAATGATGTTTGGCGATGATTATTCTAGGGAGACGTATCGACCCTTGGCCTTCTACATAAATAGAGAGGGGTTTGCACCTAGATTCAGGTACAACAGACATCCTGATGGCATACTAATTAACCAAAGGTCACAGACAGGCTATAATTATATTATTTGCATAGCATTTCTCCCAAGTTTTTATCTGTTCATTCCAAACTTGATGAATACGTAGCGTTCATCTCCCTGACAACCTCCTATTACAGAAAATCCACATATCCACATAAGTATCTGAGTTTATAATCGGATCAGATAACTACAAAAATAATGTTTACATATTAAAATAATTATATATATACAAACATATACTTATTCAAGTGAAAACAGCCTTATTTCGTAAGTAGAAAATAAAAGTGTAAATAGGTATATCCATGCAGCACTCACAAATTATGTCAATTACAGGTATAGTATTCTGTCAATCCTTGTATGTGTACTATTTTATACTTAACTAATTAATATAACACACCAATTCATCTTTTGCAAATTTTATTATCACACGAAAATGTAGTTTATAATCAGCAATAAAACAAGTTTTCAAGTTTACAAGCTAAGCAGCTGTGTAAAAGGAATGGCTCTAATCTCTATCCCTCGTATGTTCAAACAGATGAAAGTAATTTTGTGCTCAACTGTCTATAAGTAATTAGGCCAGGATGTAAAGGGCCTTTATGTATCAGTTCAGAAAGAGCTATACTCTTAGCATGCAGAATAATTATGAGCAATCTTCTTCATCTGTAAGGTATACCTTATGCATTTTACATGAGTCTCTATTATTAACATAACCTGACTATCAAAGCTCCATTGAATCTGGCATTTTCTTGTTTCATGTAACTGACTGAAATTCCCCAGAAATGTAATAATTTGGAAATGGTGATGCTGATGATTTGTTTCAGCTGTAATTTGTGTTATTTTTTCTTCTTTCTTCCACTTTGTTGTTTCTCTGGTAAAAGACTTCAGCCAGCAGGGCTCCACTGCTCACTAGTGAATATTTTGTTATTTTTTTAACTGTGTGTATCATATTAAATCATTAAATCATTCTTAAAGTGATCCTAGCTCCAAAAACTACATTTGATTCTCTTCATAGTGTTCAACTAGGAATATAATAAAATAAAAATGTTATTCAATATGTCATTCTTCCAGCACGTATAATTTTATACATAATTATGTTCAACGCTATAATATAAAAATAAGTGGGACAATTAAAACGAGGCTTTAAGATGCTTATAAAACCATGCAAGCTATCATTAATTAAAATGTGATTTGGATAAATTAATTTAACTGAGGACATTTTCAGCAGCTATCAAACTATTGATCACTTTTCATTCAAAGTACATTCATTGTCTATGTGTTAATAAACATAATGTACAATTATATACAGGACCTTTGTATAAAATGGTAAAAATTATCATCATATTTAATTTTTATGGCTTATTTATGATTTTGACTTGTCAAAACATACCTTTCAATCATTTCTTTCTTGCAAACATATGTTAAGTTGTATATTCTGTAATGAAAATAAATTTTATAAAGGAAACCTATATAAACAGATTAAATACCTCTGATTTTATATTCTCCAAAACAGAGTTATTAACAATCAAAAATTTTAATTTCCTTCTAGTTATAGATGATTCACTGCCAAACAGATATATTAATAAAATAAGCATGTAATAAAGGGACCAGTATCCTTGGCCCTCCATATTTCCTCTGAGACCCAGCCAAGCTAATGAGTATCGGAGCATCATGGGAGCTGTAGTACCAAAACATATGGAAACCTAGGTTGCCGACCCCCGAATTATGAAGTAAACTTAATTTAGTCTACTACAATCAATTTCGCTTTAATAATAGCTTTCTACATCACAGAATCACAAAATCAAATCACTATTCTAGAATGAGTCTGTATATCTGTACCTGGATAATCTAGTAAAAGTTATAAAGAGTCTATAAAAATGTCTCTTAAATTTCCATAATTTACCATGCCTTGAGTTGCATACTTGCCTTTAAATTGGTAAATAGATATATATTTTATAACAGACTCAAATCCTTTAAGTTGAACGTTTAAGAACGTTTTCAACCAATTATAAAAAACAAACAGAGGAAAAAATTTATTTCTGTGACTAAAGGGAGGCAAAATGCTTCTTGACTCCAAACTTTAAATTGTAATCTAGCTACATTGATAATTTTATCCTTCAATGGCTTATTTATTTTATAAAACAAACTTTTTCTTATCTATTATTTATATACACCAAAACATAGCCTTGTACAACCCAGAAAATGAATGGTATGTCTTCAGAGCACAATTACTGAATTTTTTGGTCATTGAGCAAATTTCATCATGATACCTTGCTTCCAGTGCCGTTGCTCTATGTTTTGGGAAACCGTTTTTATTCTTTTCATACACCATGCAGAAATCTGCTGTCATTGACAAACCCGGAATTTGTATTCATGTATTTATTTTATCACCCTTTGATGACGATATGATAAATAATACACAGTTGTTTTGTTCAACTATACTTATTCATAAAGAAAATCTTATTATAATTACAGGGGAGAGGTGTGATCACTGTAGTTAAGTGATTATGGTTCTTTATCCATGCTTTGAGACAACCCACTATGAATATACAAACTATTATTATTCTTTGAACTCTAATAATGTTCGATTCTTGCTAGTGTAACTTTTCACTCCTCTTCCTTTTATCTTACCATCATACAAGAGATTGTAAAAAGAAATGTGTGTGTTTTCATGAAATTCTAATATGTTGGCAAATTGCAGAATTTCACTATCTAGACATCTCATATAATAGAGCTTTCACATATTAATAACTGATTAAGCCCAATGGTTTGTTAAAAAAAGAACAACAACAAATCCACCGGCAATTCACAAAATTCTAATTCTTTATGACATATATTTTTTTCCTTCAAATCAGTGTATTAAATCTATTCTGAAGATAATTGTCATTATTCTCCATTAATCATGATGCTAAAGAATATCTAATGATATTGAAGTGAATGTAACACTTATAAGCATTTATAAACCAGTATATGAAATCACATATATGCTTTGTGATACTCTGAATCACATACTGTAATTAGTAAGAAAACATAACAGAGGCTCAACATATGGACACCATGCATGATATGCCACACATACAAGCATATATAGACATCTGTTGCTGATAAATACAGTACTTATATGCTAAATAGGTTAATAATGATGCACAGACAGACATTGCCCAGATCTTAAAATTGCTCTACGGTGTTCAAATGCCTCCTGTGCCACCAGCACATTGATAATGCTACGATAAAGAATATTCTATTTATTTTAATTTATTTCTAAATCTGAATTTTTAGATACACAGTATACATAGTTTAAAATATATTTTTCATATAAAGTACATTGCAGAAAAAAAATATGTCTATGAGAACAGGCAGCAGCACTAATGGCCCACCATTCAGTGTGTTCCCACTCAGTACTTATACCAATGTTTTAACCTCATGGTTCCAATACATAGAAAAACTACAGAATTTACAAAATTCAGAGCACTCCTCTACAATATAGGCTTAAATATATTAAAAACAATTGACTTGGTAATAAATGGAGATTATAGTACAAACAACATGCCACAATGCCAATGTAGTCCACTCTGGCAGGTCCTAAACTATGCCATCTTAATGACTGCTCTTTTGCAGTATGCCTACTTACAGTATCTCGCAGAAATGAGTACATCCCTCACATTTTTGTAAATATCTTATTATATCTTTTCATGTGACAACACTGAAGAAATTGCACTTTGCTACAATGTAAAGTAGTGAGTGTACAGCTTGTATAACAGTGTAAATTTGCTGTCCCCTCAAAATAACTCAACACACAACCATTCATGTCTAAACTGCTGGCAACAAAAGTGAGTACACCCTAAGTGAAAAAGTCCAAATTGGGCCCAATTAGCCATTTTCCCTCCCCGGTGTCATGTGACTTGTTAGTGGTACAAGGTCTCAGGTGTGAATGGGGAGCAGGTGTGTTAAATTTTGTGTTATCGCTTTCACTCTCTCATACTGGTCACTGGAAGTTCAACATGGCACCTTATGGCAAAGAACTCTTTGAGGATCTGAAATTTTTTTTTTGCTCTACATAAAGATGGCCTAGGCTATAAGAAGATTGCCAAGACCCTGAAACTGAGCTGCAGCACGGTGGCCAAGACCAAACAGCAGTTTAACAGGACAGGTTCCACTCAGAACAGGCCTCATCATGGTCGACTAAAGATGTTGAGTGCATGTGCTCAGTGTTATATCCAAAGGTCGTCTTTTGAGAAACAGACTGCTGCCAGCATCGCTGCAAATGTTGGAGGGGGGGTCAGCCTGTCAGTGCTCAGACCATACGCCGCACACTGCATCAAATTGGTCTGCATGGCTGTCATCCCAGATGGAAGCCACTTCTAAAGATGATGCACAAGAAAGTCTGCAAACAGTTTGCAGAAGACAAGCAGACTAAGGATATGGATTACTGGAAGCATGTCCTGTGGTCTGATGAGACCAAGATAAACTTCTTTCATTCAGATGGTGTCAAGCGTGTGTGACGGCATCCAGGTGAGGAGTACAAAGACAAGTGTGTCTTGCCTACAGTCAAGCATGGTGGTGGGAGTGTCATGGTCCGGGGCTGCATGAGTGTTGCCAGCACTGGGGAGCTACAGTTCATTGACGGAACCATGAATGCCAACATGTACTGTGACAAATTGAAGCAGAGCATGACTGAGACTGAGACTGAGACTGAGCCGCAGGGCTGTATTCCAACATGATAATGACCCCAAACATATCTCCAAGACGAACACCGCCTTGCTAAAGAAGTGATGGACTGGCCAAGCATGTCTCCAGACCTAAACCCTATTGAGCATCTGTTGGGCATCCTCAAACAGACGGTGGAGTGCAAGGTCTCTAACATCCACCAGCTTTGTGATGTCATCATGGAGGAGTGGAAGAGGAATCCAGTGGCAACCTGTGAAGTGCTGGTGAACTCCATGCCCAAGAGGATTAAGGCAGCGCTGGAAAATAATGGAGAACACAAAAATATTGACACTTTGGGCCCAATTTGGACATTTTCACTTAGGAGTATACTCACTTTTGTTGCCAGCGCTTTTGACTTTAATGGCTGTGTGTTGAGTTATTTTGAGGAGACAGTAAATTTACACTGTTATACAAGCTGTACACTCACTACTTTACATTTTAGCAAAGTGTCATTTCTTCAGTGTTGCCGCATGAAAAGATATAAAAAAATATTTACAAAATGTGAGGGGTGTACTCACTTCTGTGAGATACTGTATATAGTTCACAGAATTTTTTTATTTAAAACTAAAACTTTAAATGTTTGTCAGTCATTCTTCACTTAAACATGAAATGTACCTTTAGATGAGCAAAAACAAGGTTTATGAGAGTCAGAGCTGTAGCTAGATCCTTTTGCACCCGAGGCAAGAATAGAAAATTGTGCCCCCCCCCATACAATATTTTTAGAGGAAAATAGTCACCTTGCATCCCCTGTGGACTCCATTCTTTCTGGAAGTTTCCATTGGGGGTGATCATTTATGGTTTCCCTACATATACCTACCTGGCCAAATAAAGTCACACATTCTAATATTTGGTTGGTCCGCCTTTTGCTGAGATTACGGCTTGCATTCGCCGTGGCTTGGATAAGCTTACGAAATGTCAAAGCATTTATTTCCATCCAGAGTGGCATTTATTTGTGGCCAAGATCTTGTATTGATGATGGGAGAGTCGGACACTGCGTAATGTCTTCTCCAGCACATTATCCCAAAGATTAACCTCAATGGGTTTAAGGTCTAGACTGTGCGGTGGCCAATCCATGTGTGAAATGATGTCTCATGCTACCTGAACCACTCTTGCACAATTTGAGCCTGATGAATCCTGGCATTGTTATCTTGGAATATGCCCGCTTTGCCATCAGGGGAGAAAAAACCCATTGATGGAAAAACCTGCTCATTCAGTATATTCACATGACCTCATATTTTGGGCTCATGACGTTGCTGAACCTAGACTTGAGCAAGTGAAGCAACCCCAGATCATAACAAGCTTGCATGGAAGGTAGTGATCTTTTTTTGCCCAGGCATTTTTTATTTTTTTTTGCTTTTTTTTTTAGAAAGTATTTTAGCAAGAAGGATACATTGAGATTTCTCTGGTTTTCAGTATGTCCTGGGTGGCGAGTCTGTACCATTAAGTGTCTTGCCCAAGGACACTTACTGGAGAGGTGCGCTTGCCGGGATTGAACCTGTGTCTCCACAGTCTCTCTCAACGCAGAGCAGTGATGTTACCTCTACTCCACCCAGTTTGTATTGGGTGGTTGTAGAATATAGCCATGGGTCAATTTGAGTGGGGAAACCGTTCCTCCACTAATATTGCAGAGGGAACGGTGCTCTCATTAGCCAGCCACTCCGTGAAATTTAGATTTTAATTTTGGTTTGCAATCATATAATTCCTTATTAAGTCAGAATAAAAATATGATGATTGCCATGTTCATGTGTGTGTAGACCATGCACTCTGCCTGTCATCGCAGTTACCCAGAGGGTCAGAGAAGTCATCTATAACTGTTTCAGAGAGGCTACTTTCCTTTCTCATGACTGGAGCGTCACCTACTGTCCTGTTATTGTATAGACAATATTTTGCCCCTGATAAAACCACAATTCCATTTCCCAGAACACAGTTGTTTTTAATTACTGAGATAATCCAGATTATCCATAGTTCGGGTGAGTGGTCAGGTATCTTTTCTGTCTACCTTTTCATATTTACCATTTTAATACTGCTGCCATTGGTTGTGGTGCTGCTCTACCTAAGACGACCTATTTAGCACCACCGCAGTCTCTTACTACAATGAGGGAGGGGGAGAGGGAGGGGAAAAGGGGGAGAGAGATGGGGAGAGGGAGGGGGCGAGAGATGGGGAGATGGAGGGGGAGAGAGAGGGGAGAGAGATGGGGAGGGGAGAGAGATGGGGGAGGGGAGAGAGATGGGGAGAGGAGAGAGATGGGGAGGGGGAGATAGCTGGGGAGAGGGAGGGGAGAGAGAAGAAGGGGAGAGGGAGGGGAGAGAGATGGGGAGAGGGAGGGGAAAAGGGGGAGAGAGAAGGGGAAATGGGGGAGAGGGGAAAAGGGGAGGGAGAGGGGGAATGGGGAGAGGGGGTGGGGGTCAGAGTGGAGAGGTGGAGAAGACAGAGTCCTGCTGATGAATCTCTAGCATACAAGTCAGAGGATTCCAGCCTCTCACCTGGGGCTGCTTCTCAATGCCATCAAACAGGAGGCTGCCATCCTCCCATCCTGCATGCACAGCCACTCCCATCCTGCATGCATGGCACCATCCATCCACCTGCACTGCAATTCTGCGTGATGTCACCCTGAGCCTGGCAGTGCAGTGACTCGGTTACCATAGTGACTGAGTGAAGAGGAAGGAGGGGAGGAATGGATTGAGATCAGCAGCTGCTCTTGTGTGTCATCTGGGAGTCTGCCCGCTGCCTCTCCCAAGTAAGAGCATGGTCCTGAAGTGAGCGGGAGCAAGTAGCTGAAAGGAGGAGGCGGAGACCAGTGGAGAGGAAGAGACGTCATCACAGTGCACTTCCACAGAGTCTGGCAGAGCGTCTCTCACGAGTAAAAGTTTAAGAAGTGACGCACAAGCAGCAGCACACCATACACACAGCATGAGCCAGGCCAGAACAGATAGCGGCAACGTTCTGGTTTGTCATGAAAATCAGTGACCGGGAGGTGGATTTTTGCGCCCCTCGTTCTGGCAACAAGTGACGCACTGTGTCACCGGTATCACGTGACTGCACTGTCTTCCGGATTCGAGGCTGATCGGTCTGCAGCAGGAACGCTATGAACTTTAGTCCCCCCCCCCCCGATCCGCCCCTGGAGAGGTCAGGTGATTACTTTCCTCACTTCAGGAGCCCAGGCATGCACCGGATCAGAGGATTCCTTTGCAAATCGCGATGTCCGTTCGGACCGGTCATCGCGATTTGTGTTATTCCGATCCGAATCCACCATTTCCGGGTGAGAGTGATCACCCTTGGCTGCGCCCCCTTGCAGCTGTGCCCGAGGCACGTGCCTCAGTCACCTCGCCCTCCCTATGGCCCTGATGAGAGTACTGAAAACGGGTAGCAGCATGATTGGTCTGCCCTACAGTGAGTCACCACTCAGGTCTCCTAAGGGTATGGATCGGTGCACCCTGTTTCATAGAATCATACAAGGAACTCTGGTCTTTGCTATAAAAAGATTGAGAAAACATACATTTGGAGTAGTAAATTAATGTCCATTACTTGTACAATACCTTAAAGTAAAAGGTTGTATATTTACCTCTATGAAATTGTTGTGTATGCTGTCAACAAAAGCAATGACAAAAGAAAGTATGTTACTTCAGGGATAAAGTACACAGTATCACTCAAAACATGTGACTGATGTACTATGTCATATTATTCAGTGTATGTCTGTATAAAGAATTCTGTTGACAAAAATGACATTGTTGCTCTACCAAAGTATCTACTGGAATGACAATTACTGCACCGAATCCCCTGAAGAGAAATGATGAGTATCGCTGATAAGACCTATTTTGTCATAGCTAAAAATGGGGACAGAATGGAATTAAAACTACTTTTCTGTGTGTAACTAAATGCTGACATTATAAACACCCTAATGTATTGCTCACTGTAGAGGAAAGTCAAAGAATAAGGCAGTGGGTGCTGACTAAAATTCCAACTGCTCTCTTTAGAAGCAGTTGCTGCAAGTGCTTTAAAAGCCTTTAACTACAAAAGCAGCAAACAAATGTATTCTTAGATTGGATTGTCATAGTATTAATTATTTACAACAATATTTTCATTTTTTTATGCTAGTTGAAGCAGGGTTAACATTGACAGATTTTTTTCCCGAAGACATAGATCAGTTAAGATCAATTGTTTATTTCGATAATAATTTGACCTCGGATCACTGTGAATTGGGATAAAACAATCTCTGTTTTTGGGCATCTGTATAGACGCTATTAAGAACACCTGTGGTTCACCACGGCAACCACCACCACCAAAAACGTGATTGGTTGATTGCTTAGCGCAAGGAGGAGATCCCAGCATAAAAGCAGGGAGATCGGCATTAGAATTCAGCACTCCAGATGAGCTAGACGGCGAACCGCACGTCGAGTGCTTATTAGCCAGGCACAAACTATAACAAAAATCGTATATACTAGCTAGCCTTATTGTTGTGACTTACTGCTAATACAGCACGCTGTAGGGATGCTCTGCATTTGTATGTTGTATAAGGATACCTATGATTAATATGAATTAGAATGTGGCTTGCTAATTGTTAGGGAGGTGCATTTCGTTTCGTTCTGAATTGAATTTCTTATGAAACTCACCATTTTTGTATATTCGGGAGCATTTCCGAAATGTAATATCGGCCGTCCGAAGTTCCGAAATCCGAATAGATGTTTTAACACAAACAAAATCATTTCGGTATGGACCCGAAAAAAACCAAAACGGAACCAAATGATCTAAAACATAAAAAAACAGAACCAAATGGTCTGAAACGGAAAAAAAAAAGAGAACAAAATGATTTAAAACGAAAAAAAACTGAGCCAAGTTAATTATCTGAAACGAAAAAAAAACAGAACAAAATGATCTAAAACGTAAAAAACGTAACCAAATGGTCTGAAACTAAAAAAAAACAGAACAAAATGATTTAAAATGAAAAAAACGGTACCAAATTAATTATCTGAAAAGACGAAAAAACAGAACAAAATGATGTAAAATGGAAAAAAACTGAACCAAATGATCAGAAACGTAAAAAACAAAACAAAATTATTTAAAATGAAAAAAAAAACCAGAACCAAATTAATTATCTGAATCAAAAAAAAACAGAACAAAATGATTTAAAACGAAAAAGAAAACAGAACCGAATTAATTATCTGAAACAAAAAATACCAAAACGAAATGATCTAAAAGGTAACCAAAAGATCCAAAAATAATTTTAATGCAGCATGTGAATACACACACTGCTGGGAAACGCCTCTCTGCAGTATAATTAATGCAGCATATGAATCCTACAAGAAAAGCACCATAGATGAGCTACGGAGCCCTCCGAGCCTGATGTTCGTGGTTCTGAAACAGAAATATAGACAGCAGCCCCACAGAGCTCCGGAGCTGTCTATGGTGCGGAAACATACAGGGTTATTCAAAGAGAATTGAAAAGTCACCCCGCCGAACACATCAGAGAAGCCAGAGCAGCTGCCGATCACAGTGCAGAGCAGCCGCCAGAAAAAGCCGACACTGCAGACGAATGGAGTAAAGAAAATAAACAGTACGCTTGAATGTTTGAAAAGTGAAACTCTGTTTGCAAAGAAATTAGAGAACGAAAATGTCTGAAATTTACATATAAGATCCAATGAATGATAATAAAAAGGGCTGTTACAGAAAAAAGAAAAAACGATTTAAAAAAAAAAAACGGAAATTTTTTTTAAAAATAAATCCCAAAAAATGCCTAAAAGATCCTAAAAAATCTATAAATAAAGAGACTTTATACTGCAGAATATTATAATCAACGGTTTATTAGATATTGAATTAAAATGGGAATATTTTTAACATTGAAGCCTATGGGATTCGCCTGAATAAACCTGTCGAATGAAACCACCGAACAACAGGGCAATATGGCAACTTTTCACTGCTGGTTTTTGTTCTCTGAATAGACAAAGCATTGCTTCTCTATGGGGAATTCACTGCCCTCGAACAGGCACTGTATGTGCAGGCAATTCGCCAACATTTGGCGAACTGTCTGCTCTCTGAATAGCCGAATGGCCAGGAAAGGTAAGTGTACGCTGAATTTCAGCGTTCGGTTACCTTTCGGCCACAATTCGGAGCTCTTTGAATAACCCTGTATGTATTCATTGCTGAACGCAGCCAGACTGAAAGAAAATAATACAGCTGCGTTCAGCAAAGAAAAAATGCCTTGTTGCTTTAAAATAAATTGGTAAACCTAAAATTTAACCAAAAAATCCCAAAAAATGCCTAAACAATAAGTAAAGAGACTTTTTGCTGCAAATGAAAAGAATAAACGTAAATGGTTGAATAACTATTGAATAAAAATAGGGATTTTTTCTCCATTGAAACCTATAGGATTCGCCTGATTAAACCTGTCGAACGAAGCACTGAAAATCAGTTTTAGAAATTAGAGTTAAAAGCCAGGGTTGGAAATTAGTGTTAGAATTTCTAGCACTAATTTCTAACCCTGTTGTTGTTTCATTCTACAAGTTTAATACGGCGAATCCTAAAGGTTTCAATGGAATAAAAATCCCCATTTTTATTTGTTTCAAATCATTTTGTTCCATTTTTTATTCGTTTTGGGCCGCTTTCATTCTGTTTTATACATTTCAGATAATTTTCGTTCCGTTTCATTTAGTTTCGGATCTTTTTCTGAACATTTTTCATCCTTTTATTTCGTTTCAGTGTTTTCATTATGCTACCGCGATTTATATTTTGGCCAATTCGTTAATTCGGATTGCTGATTTGTCAGAAACTAAGAAAATAACGAAAATGCAGATTTTCATCCGAATTTGTATTCAGGACGACATGAAATGCACATGTCTATTGTTGGTGTCATCTTTACTTCACTGTAGCCAGGGCAGCCCAGCTTCTCCTTCCCCCAGCACCAAAGACTGTCTACATGAAACACAAAGGACCACAACTGATTCTCAGCAAACCCATTAATGTTTAAAGAAATAAGTAAAATGTATTGCTGATTTCAGCATTGCAAAAAACGTATTAAGAGAGACAGTTTTTATTCCTGTCTACTAATTTCCAGTCCACTACAGAAGCCAGAAAAATGGACATGTGAAAAGACCTGAGTGACTTTGACAAGGGCTAAATAGTGATGGCTAAATTACATGATCAGAGCATCTCTAAAACAGCAAGGTTTTTGGTGATTTTCCAGGATGCAGCATTTAGTACCTACCCATAAGTGGGGCAAGAAGGAACAACCAAATAGCATCAGCATGGAATCCTCTGTTTAGGGAAGGAAAGTTATAAAAAGCAAGCACCGCTTGGATTATATTGAGATGGACACAGACCATGACCTTTATATATATATAAATCTAACTTAATAGATAGAATTTCACCTCCTTAGTTGGGGTTTAGAAGCACACTAATGACAGCAGGAATTCATATCTAATTGTATGATCGCTACCTTCAAGGAAATGCATTACAGAGAGAAACTAAAAAGATTGAGGAAGTCAACTGCTGATGAAATATATTTTGTGCAGGTACTAAAATACAGTTTTGATGTGTGGATCTGACCTTAAAATTGTATTTTTAATTGAAGTTTATATAAATTCTCAATGAAATTTTTGAATGAACATTCATATGTAACAATTATCGTAAAGGTATAATAAAAGCTAAAATTGAGTAAGGAAAGAAAGCCAGAGGGGTCAAATATTAAATCTTCCTTACCCTTACCTTGACCCCACTACTTAACGTATCCTTATCAACCTATCTTCCATCTAGTACCAGGGATTCCATCAGCACCCTTCTAGGACTGGCATGTCTAATAGGAAGGGGGTTATCAGTGGGGCGCTCCTATCTAGATATAAATAGTTTGTGTTTAGTTTGTGCTGCCAACTAGAAGATAGCACAGACTCTCGAGAGGGTGTGCAAATTACAACCGAGAAAGGGTGGGGGCGTTTTCCTAGTGGCAGTGGTGTATTTAGGTTTTGTGCTGCCCTGGACCTGACTAAACTTGTGCACCCCCCAAATTTAAATTTGAGGCACCCCTTCCTGTCAAGGGCACACCTCTTCCTGGTTAATCCCACCCTTCCTCTTTAAGCTCCGCCTTTTCCTCTCTTTATATTAAAAGTGGATACCAAGTGCCTACTTGTATATTTTGTATACCATTTCAAATGTATCTATTGAGATGAATTTAAACATTTCATAATTTTATTTAAGCATTTTTACATAGAACAGCCACACATGTCAAGTATACTGGTTCACAGCCACTCTAATTGGTTGAACAATAAAATCCACAGAAACGTGCCCTGCATATGAGCGTATCACAGAGCTGCACAGCAATAAAACCCACAGAAATGGGCACTGTGTATGAGCATATCAGAGCTGCACAGCAATAAAACCCACAGAAATGTACACTGTGTATGAGCATATCCCAGAGCTCCAGGGCAATAAAACTCACAGTAATATGCAGTGTGTATCACAGAATCCACAGCAATAAAACTCCCAGCAATGCAATATGCGGTGTGTGTGTCAGCGTATCAGAATCCACGGCAATAAATCTCCCAGCAATGCAATGTGCGGTGTGTATGAGTGCATCAGAATCCACTGCAATAAAACTCCCAGCAATGCAATGTGTGGTGTGTGTCAGCGTATTAGAATTCACAGCAATAAAACTCACAGCAATGCAATGTGTGGTGTGTGTCAGCGTATCAGAATCCACTGCAATAAAACTCCCAGCAAACCGTGTGAATATGAGCACACAGCAATTATTTATTCTATAAATACCGGCCTCCATCCACGGTAGGGCTGTGTACAGAGTCAGCAGGGACTGTGTACGGACTCAGCAGGAGGTCCCTCCAGGCCACGCTAGGATCGCGGCTGTGACTGTGCATGGAGCCATCTTGTCAGCAGTGGGGTGCCACTGCCAGAGGGTGCACCGTGGCTTTGATTCCCTTCCCGGTGGGTGTTCAGTCCAGAATAGAGTGAGAGTCCGTGTTAACGAAAGGGCGGGCAGTTGCGTGCGTGCGTGTCACGTGGTTCAGCCAGTCAGGTGGTACTGAGACTCAGTACCACCTGACTGGCCAGACCACGTGACCTGCACGCACGCAGCCTCACCAGGAGCCAGGCAGCTCAATGACAAATTTCTATCACTGCAGTGCTGGTTAAGGAAAGGTCCACTTTAAACAGCAGTAAGCAGACAGGGCTTCATATTCTGATGATACCCCCCCTTTACCTGCCGTTTACTGTCATCTTCTCTCTCTGCACACAAATCCTATCCCCCTCCCCTCTCCTAGAGCTGCTGCAGGGCAGGGGAGGAGCTATGGAGGGAGGAGAGGGGATTTTTATTCTATTCTATTATATTCCATATGCAAACGCCCTGTTCTGCTGCTCGTTGTTTGAGAACACAGCTCAAAGCTGACACACAGTGACAGTGGCACCTCCTAGTACCCCCTAATGACACCCCAATAATCACTGGTACCTGGGGCGGCCCGCCTCCTGCCACTCCCCTAAGTACACCACTGCTCTGTGATATGCTCACACACAAGTTTAGCGAACTGCCAGCAAGTACGATGCTGTTTGAAGGCAGTGCAAATCCCCATAGAGAAGTAATGGTTAATCTATTCAGAGAACACCAAACAGCAGAGAAATGGCAGTGAAATGCCCTGATGTTCAGTGGTTTCAATCAGCAGGTTTATTCAGGCGAACCCGATAGGTTTCAATGTTAAAAATATTCCCGTTTTTATGCAATATCTAATAAACCATTTATTATTTTAATCTGCAGTGAGAAATCTTTATTGAATTTTTTTTAGTACCTTTTAGTCATTTTTCAGATTTTTTTTGGTAAAATTTCCCCCCCTTTTTTTTAATAGCATTTTTTTTTCTGTAACAGAACTTTTTATTATCAATCATAGGATCTTATATGTAAAGTCCATACATTTTCGTTCAGTAGTTCTTTTGAAAACAGCAGGCCACGGGTTTGCGGTGGCAGCATTCAGCGGCCGACTCCATACACTTTGGGGACCCTGCGGTGAATGGTGAATTCACTGCAGGGTGGGGAAATTTTATTCCCCGACGTGCAGGGAACTACATAACACCAAAATGTTGGCGTCATTTCGGTGCTCTTTGAGTAACCTATTTAGTGGTGAGGTTTTTTGCTGCCCCCTGGAAAGTGAAAGCCCAGGCCTTGCCTACCCAGGACATACTTGAAAATTTGTGAAATCTCAATGTATCCTTCCTGGTAAAATATTTTGCAAAAGTAAAAAAAAGGTTGTTTTTTTTAGGGGTGGGGCCACACGGTGCGGGCCGCCGCCCCCTGGAGGGTGCCGCCCTAGGCCTAGGCCTTATCGGCCTAGGCCAAAATACACCACTGTATATTTGGCACGAGGCGCTTCACTCCAGAGCCTGGATTTAAGAGGCTCTGGAATTTGTAAGTGTTCGTTAATTATTTTTATATACGCTGCCTAACTTGCACAGACGTTATTTGTACTATCACCCCCCTTCTCTCTTCTTATCTCCTGTTTATTACGGAGCATATTGGGACCGTAGGAAGAACCATTACATCAAGAGCTTTTGACCCATCCTTTTGTGGAAAAGGGTAATATTGATGAACTTCTGAGCACTTTTGTTGCACAACCCATTCACTTAGGGATTTTGGAAGTGAATGAAAAGGACACCAGATTTTTAGTACGCATTGGACATTGGCGTACGGTCCTCTCCACTTCCTGCATTTGGATGCTAACAATTGGAATTTGGACATATTCTTATTTGCATTATTGATGTATTTGCACTATTTTGCACTTTATTGTTGCATTTGCACTTTGTAGCACTGCATGTTTCAATCATTGCATTAGCACTTTGCACTGCCTGGAAGTTACATCTGCACTGCTAAGATGCACTTCATCTGAGTGATATAAGGTATACACTACAAGTCAAATAGACGTTTTGATCCAAAGATCTTCAATATCAATATTAATTGCGCCACTAGGAAACTCCCCCACCCTTTCTAGGAATGGCATGTCTACTGCTTTCAGCCAAGCACTGTGATGGCCCATTGTAGGCTGATGAATAACCTTTCAAGCAGTGTGAAGCCACCACTTAGGTGGGACATCTGAGCAGAGTAAGGAGGGGGGAGCATCTAGCTCACCACAACCAACTAACTAAGATTATTTGTAACAGTGGTTACAGTATTCTTTTAAAAATGTAAAGTTTTTGTTTCGCAAATATAGCTTGTGTTTCAGTTGAGGATCTTTTATATGTTTACTATTTTAATTGTGGCTGTAGCTCGCATACAATACCTATGGCCTTAAATAACAGAACTGAGCTCATCATCATTTAGGTTTAGTGGTATTCCAGTAATCCTTGTTGAATCTTTTTTTTTAATTCTTTATGTATGACGATTTGGCATTCAGTAAACAACCATTTTTGCAGTGAGAAAAGAAAGTGTTCCTGCAAAACCATTAAAAGTAAAATAAGTGAAAGCAAGGTATAAGATAATACAATACCATGGGAGTTGGTATAAGATTTGTAAAACGTCTCCATTAGTCTGAACAGATCTGCACAAATGAGTCAATTACAGTTTTTGGAGGTTTTGGAATGCGGGTGGTGAGCAGCCAACTAATTTAAATGTTGCGTCCGGCAGGATATTGGAGGGCCGTGGTGTTAACCACATAGCCAGAGCTGCCATGAGGCCAACTCAGGTAGCAAGAGCCTCTGTGGCCACCTGTATGGAAGGAGGATTTCTGTGGGTCTACCATTGGAGGAGGCAAAGAAGCTGCGGTCTACAGTACAGTAACCCCAGAGATCATGAGGTCATGACGATTGAAAGCATAGCCATCAAAATTGACTATGAGTCTGGAGGGTCTGCATCGATATTTCAAAGTTTGCTCTCACAGGAATTTAGCCACTGAGGCCAAATGCTGTCTTGCCATCAGGGTCCTGAAACAGGGCTATCTCCGCGTTCGGAAAGGCCACCCGGGGGACGATGTGCTGCATTATTATTACGATTATATCATTTATATAGCGCCGACAGTTTCTGCAGCGCTTTACAATAAACAAAGGGAACGAGATACAGATAAACAGACATATGATGGAAACAAGAGGTGTAGAGGGCCCTGCTCATAGGAGTTTACAATCTGGAGGGATTGGGATTGATGAAGACAAAAGGAATTATACTAGATAGCAGGATCATTAATGTCAGTGGTTTGGGAATGGTGGGGCCATAGAAGCAGCTTCAATCATGTGTAAGTAGATGAGCAGAGGGATGAGTTGCATCTGTGATGTGGTACGCTAATCTGAAGAGATAGATTTTGAGGGATTTCTTCAAGGCCTGAGGGTTAGGGGAGAGTTTGATAGGGTGAGGCAAGTCATTCCACAGAACCAATGCTGCCCTTGAGAAGTCTTTGAGGCCAGGCACTAGCTGACATGTCATGGGTTGTAGTGATGACAACCCTCAGGGCACCCTCAGGAGTGTTAGTAGCTTGACAGATACAGATTGCGGAGATAAACAGTGGGTGTTCGGTTTGTGCTGTAGGTACGAGGTGGACTGCCAAATCATTAGCATACTGGAGAAGCACATCTGGAGCAATCTGTTCAGGGATACCTCGAAGGCAAATATTAACTTTTCTGTGGCATATCTTTAAAGATAGAACCTCTTGGGTTGAGTGGGATACCTGATCACGTGAGAAGAAATTTGTGCAGCAGCTTGAGATTGCTACTCTTCCAACGCCTATGTCCTGGAAGCCAGACCCATGATCTGAAAATCCAGGGAGCTCAGCTCCTGCTGCACAGTCTGCAGATCAGCCCTCCATAGCCCTGTGAAATCCTCTGTGAGGATTTTAAAATTATCCTGGTGGAAAGATGAGGATCTGTGGGTGCCAAATAGGGTACAAGGCCTGTGCCACTGTCCATCCCCCCCCCAACCAGAGACCCCCCTGGAGACTCAGCCCTGCAGGAGTCCTCAAAGTTGCAGTAGACATCAGAGTACATTCACAACCTTTGTTGGGCTGTAGCCCCTCTGAGGGAGGGACGGATGTCTGGTAACTGTTGGGGGTGCGGATTTGTTGACTTTTTTGTGCGCTTCCCCATAGTGTAGATGGTAGCTGAGGAAGTAGGGGACACACATACAGTCTGCAAATTAATAATCACCTCTAGAGTAACACTGCAACAGACCCCTCACGTTCAAGATGATGGCCGCCTCAATCAAGTCACAGGCTGCAGATATTCCGTGGGACTGATCGTCCAGTGGGGGAAGAGCCGCAGTGCAGGTGGCAGCACAGGCAGTTCCCCAGGCCACTGCAAGATCCATTCGACAGCAGGGGTAAAAACAAATCACTGAAAGGCAACTCATGGAAGTCTCTAGTGCTGGAGCTCGACCAGGACACCATTGAATCATTTTTCAACTTGCAAAGTCTTCATTAGAGTTTGTGGTTATGTTTTCAGATGTAGGAGAATGTTTTAATTATTCTTGCTGATTGTTTGAATTAAGAGGAGGATACAATCATAGGCTCTTCATGGCTAATAAAGCTTTCATAAGGCTTCTGCTCCACTGCAAAAAAAATATTTATTTATTTTTAGTTATGTGAGCAAACAGATGTTTAAAAATATTGTTGCCTCATTTAACTTGTGAACTATTTGGTCTTTCTTTATTAATTTTTAGCTTAACTTTTTTTATTTAAACTTGGCTGGTTTACATGTATGACCTGAGTATAAACAGCTGATTTGAAGTGTTTGAACCTAGAATGGTTACTGGATATTTCTTTACATATGAGCAACAAAGTTTATTGAAGAGACATCTGTGTTTCATTTTTTTGTAAAACAGGGGCATTTATCCAATATTATTTCATTTAGCAGTATATTTATTTAAAAATAATATTGGCATGAATAATTGTTTCCCCAATCTGTATGGTTCATTATTTCCAGTACAAGATAATTGAACATTCAATACATTGCACATCTTACACTGGTTTTATTTTCTTTAAATTTTTTTTTTAAAGAAGGCCAATATGACATAGGTTGCCATAAATACTTATATGAAAATCCCATGCATAATTTTGCATATTTACAGAGCTGCCCTACACAGGGAAAGTAGTAAGAGAAAGGATTACTCTAAACTAAGAATGTCAAACTCCAGCCCGATAACGGCCATGATTCTATGGCCAACTTTTGCATTCAAATATTTCTGAGAATTATAGGGTATCAACATCTGGACAAGTGGAGCTTGTCAACCCTGCTTTAAGGGATAGAGGGGTATAGGGGAAGAAGAGAGAGACTAATTATCAACTCCTCCTGATCCCCACACTGGTTCCTACTTGCTCCCTCTACTTTTATGCTAGAATGTAAAATAAATTACTGGCGCATTCCAGGGGAAAAAATCAAGTTAAATGCTGCATCATTCTTTTTAAAAACAGAACAACTTTATTGCACATTCCAAAAAAAATGATGAAAGGCAAAACAAGGTGCTTAATGACAGAGTCTTCCCATACTTGACGTATTTTGTGTGGCAGTGTGCACGTAATCATAATTGCATGAAAGTCTTTTTTTCCCTGGCGTGTGCCATTTAATGAGGCCTGAAGCACCTAAGGCGTAGGGCCCTTAAATTGCCTCTGATGCCAGGATGCAGGGAGGATTTTTCTAGAAGGTTTGGCAGCTCGTGAGGAGATTGAGCGGGAGCAGTGTGGGAGGAGTTGACAGGAGGCTACTTAAGGCGCGTGTGGAAAGGCTCTGCATGCCTTTTTTCTCCTGAGGTAGAGCAGTGATAATCTGTGCTGCGTCAGAGAAGCGGTGTTTTTTTCGGCTTTTTGCCTTAATGTATTTTTTTGGAAATGGCAGAAGGTGGGGAGCTAGAGTCGTCCCTGGAGGAAGTGCGGGAGGCGGCTCAGCACCGTGGTGTGGAGTGGGCCAGAAGAAGCCTGTCGGAGGTGTTGGCGGCGGATGGGGGTTCTCAGTCTGCCAGGATTTCGAGGCTCCAGTGCGGTTTAATCCGGGAGGCGAATCCAGTGTATCGGCGGCCGAGAGATGGAGTTGGAGGCTGTGAGAGGTCGTGGTCGGTTGGTCCATCGGATGTTGGCTGGTGGTGACGCAGTTGGTAATGAGGCTGTTTCCCGGCGTGTGCAAGGTAGGAGCTTGAGGCCTGCTTCGGGGGCTAAGGATCCTTCCGGTCGGAGGGGTGGTGTGGTGAGCTCTACCAGGAGAGAAGGAGTGCGGAGTTTGAGGAGTTCCTCTGGGAGAAGGAGTGGTCGGTGTTTCCCCAGGGGTCCCAGAGGAGGAGCAAGGGCTATCTCAGGGACTGATGTTTCGGCGGTAAGACAGTTGGTGGATAGGGATGTGGACGGTGGTGTGACACAGGGTGTTGGTGTGCGGGATGAGGGCACCCAAGAGCTCAAAGTAAATTGATGTTCAGTTGGTGGAGATGATGGGGCTCCGGATGTGAGGGAGCGAGTTGATGATTTTGGTACTTCGGGTTCTGGGGCTCATCGTACTATTAATTTTTAGTCCACAGTTCCAATGGTTCGGGAGAGGAGTCCACAGCCGGTGGGTGGTTTCCAGGCTGGTGGAGGTGGTGCAGGAGGTTTGGAGTCGGTGGCGCTGGAGGTTCCGGGAAGTTCGGGCGGACCTCGTGTGGCGACAGGTGACGGAAATGGTGGTGATGTTGGTTCTTTCATGTCTTTTTTACAGGTGCCTTTGAGGCTTTGTCGGTTTCACCAAGGGGTGTGAACCAGGGTGTGGATTTGGCTCAGGCATGGAAGGGTGCAGGTGTGCCAGTTGTGAGAGCTGGTGGCAGGGCCGGACTATTTTGTGCCCTAGGCAAGACCAGCTACTTGCGCCCCCCAGAAAAAAATGTCAACTATTGAAATGCGGGGACACACACACTATGCGCGCGGGGGGGACGACGTTTTGCACAGGGACAGACACGCTGTGCACGGGGGCGACACACAGTCGTTTGGTGCCCATCCTAGCCCTCCTCTGGTCGGGCCAGGATAAGTCTGTGCGGCTTTCATTCCTCTGCCCTCTGAGCCTCTTTCTTTCACCTTTTCTTTCATCTTCTGATTTATTTCCCCTGACCTCTGTGCCTCTTTCTTTCTTCTGCGCCTTTCTTTTGTCTTTCTTTCATCTGCCTTTCTTTCCTCTGCCTCTTTCTTTTCTTTAATTTGCCTCTTCTTTTTTTCTGTCCTCTGTGCCGCTTTTTTCTTTCATCTGCCTCTTGTGGCACCTGCACTACATCTGGTGGCAATTGTTCGTCACCATAAGACGTGCGCTTAATGCTCTGCGAGCTGGGGTCCGCTTTGTGACCTACCACTGCCGGCTACATAAACTGCGCCCCTAGGTGGCAGTGCGCCCTAGGCGGTTGCCTAGCTTGCCTAGTGGAAGCACCGGCCCTGGGTGACTGTAAACCGCATGGGGTCCTCCGCCACCTCCCTAATCTCTTCAGGCAGCTGCACTGTGCCCTCGTCACTCTCGGGGTCTCGGCTTCCAATCTGCTCCATCCGGAGTCTCCGCTTGTCGGTCCAGCACCTCCATTAGTCGGCACCATGTACTACGTGTAAACGGCTTATCTTCGTCCTCTCCAGTCACCGACTCTAGACAGGCCTCAAGGTCATCTAAGAGAGATCCCAGAGTCCTGGCGGGGGGAGGACGACAAGCCAGTCTGCGCCCTCAGTCGCTCCAGGGACAGCCACAGCGGTCGGGAAATGGGGGCTCTCCATCCTCTCAGCAGCAACCGTACACCCAGATCCGGGGACTCGGGAAAATCAGGTCGAGTCGGATCCTAGGCCCCAAGGAGATTGTATTCTACAGGGAACGAAGGCTCCAGGAGTCGTGTCTCGGGGGGGGGGACAAAGTGGACCCAGGACAGCACAGTTCCTATGGCTAGCCCCGCAGGTGCCCCAATTTTGAAAATCGTTGTTAAATATGTCAGCTGTGGGGTCCCTAAAGGTAGTAGACACATGGAGTTCACCAAAGTATGTCTGCCCCTATTTCTGTTGACTTTTTAATGGTCGGTTTTCATACTCTTATGCATTTAGCATCTGAAAGCTCTAATTACTCATTCGGTATAGGTTTATGGGCTATTTTCTAAAGGAGTTATTCAGAAAGGACTGAACTTGCCACAGAAGGGCACTGAACAGTGCATTTCACCGTATGGTGCAATTTTGTGGCAGTTCATTTTTTCCCAAAGCTGTCAGTTTGCCAAATAGGGTGCTGATCGGCAAATTGTCCCATAGAGAAGTAATGGTTAATTTATTCAGAAAATGCCAAGAGGGCAGTGACGTGCCCTGATTTTTGGTGTGACCGTTCAACAGGTTTAAACCATTAAATACCATAATGATTCATGTAACCATAGTATTGGTTTTATTCAACCAATTATTCTTTTCATTTTCAGCAGAAAATCCTTTAATTCATTCTTGGAATACCTATATTTTTTTGGTGCAATTATGAATTCCCAAGTGGTGGTGTTTATTTATTTACACACATTTTAATGGGTTTAATCCCCTATTAGAATAGCAGAAATTTCTCTTTGCACGTCTGTGATCCTGCAGTGAATTCACCGCAGGGTCGGCGAAATGGAAACGCCAAAGTTCGGTGAAGTTTCAGTGCTTTCTGAATTACCCCTTAAGTGTTAAATACAGCAAAATTTCAAAGGGCCAAAGGAGATGCTGCGCTGTAAAGATTCTTATGTAGATTTCAGTCTTGTGAAATACTGTTATTTGGTGCTGCAAAAATGCTGGTCTTGGTGAATAACCCCTATGGTGTGTGAGCACCAAGGACAAACATGTGTTTTTATTTATTTTTGGTGGGCTGAAGATACAGACCCTCTGCAAGGAGACAGTGAACAGAACGAGGCTTCCTGCAGCCTCCTATGAAATTGCGACCCCCCCCGAGCCGAGCCAACCCCCCATTATCACCCAAACACCCCCCCCCCCCATACCAGGCAGCAGGCTCAGACTGGACACAGCAGGGAGCGACTCTGCTCTGCCCCAGCAGGGGAGGGGAGTCACATAATACAGACCCTCTGCAAGGAGACAGTGAACAGAACGAGGCTTCCTGCAGCCTTCCTATGAAATTGCACCCCCCCGAGCCGAGCCAACCCCCCCATTATCAACCCAAACAACCCCCCCATACCTGACAGCAGGCAGGCAGCAGGCTCAGACTGGACACAGCAACTCGAGTTGCAACGCAAGGGCAAGGCACACACTGACACTCCACACTCCACACGACGGCGGTGCCTAGTCTCCGCCTCCTCCTTCCCAGGCTTCCTTCCAGCGGCGTCTGACGTGGGGCGGGGCGCACGTGCTGCCACCAGCCCCAACACGTGCAGGCGCCGCTGACGTAACGTTGCGTCACGTGCACTGCGGAGCGGGCGGAGCTGAGCCTGGATGGTGCAGACACTGCACAGTGTGTGTCTGTGCACTGCTCTGCCTCTGGACATGTAGACTGCGGCGCCCCGGGCCCGGCCCGACCGCGCCCGGCGCGCCTGGCGGACACTATCGCACAATTTATTTATTTTTCAGATTTTTATTTTTTTTTCGGGCCCGGCGCTGCGCCCTAGGCGGGCCTGCACTCTAGGCGGCCGCCTAACTCGCCTAGCGGCAGCGCCGGCCCTGGCTGGTGGAGCTCTTGGCGGTGAAGTCATGGCTTCAAATGGGCCGAGTGGTGATGTGGGTTCACTCGGTGAGTCCGCAGGAGTGGCGGATGTGGCAAGGAGGAATGCTTATGTGTCATTTTCTGGGCCTTTGGGGTTTCATTTGAAACAGGAGGTTAAAGAAGGCATATGGCGGGGGGAGTATGTGGAACTTTTTTCCCTGCTTCCGTTGGATAGGTGGCTGGGGTTAAAGATTATTCGTCTAAGGATGGTTTAAAGGAAGAGGAGGAAAGGAAGAAGAGGTTTAGGAGGATTCATAAGTCATTCGGGAATTGGCTCCGGGCTTTTTGTATTTTGGCAAGTGTGGTGGGGGAAAGGAACCCACAGCACTGTTCGGGCCTTTTTTGTTATGTGGATGGGATTTGGGAGGCTTATCGAACGTATTGTGGTTGGGCGTGGTGGTAATACGATGAGCAGTTTGGGCAACGTTTGGCGGCTCACCCAGGCATGGGGTGGGATCAATTGGACATTACGCTGTGGTTGCGTTTGATGGGGGCACGAAAGTCGTTGCCCTTTCCAGGGGGAGCCGGTGGGGGAGGGGTCAGTTCCCCACCGGCAAGTGTTAAAAAGGGATTGTGCTGGCAATTTAACGAGGGTCAGTGCAAGTTTGGTGCGGGGTGCAGGTACAATGCATGAATGTTCAAATCTGTGGAGGATTGCATTCATTGTCCAGATGTTTTAAGAGGGCGAGATAAGGAGGTCTGCCTTTTGGAGGGTCTGGAGAGGGGAGCTTACCCGGTGGAACTTGACGCGATGTTACCGTGGCTAAGGCTTTACGGAAGACTTAGAGATGCAGATTTTTTTACGTGACGGTTTTGGTGTTGGTTTTCGGATTCCTTTTGTGGTAAGGCCAGGGGGTGGCCAGTTAAGAAATTTGAAGTCGGCTAGAGTGTATCCGGAGGTAGTTCGGGAGAAGGTGTTTAAGTAGATTGGGGCTGGTAGGATGGCAAGTCCATTCTCGTCTCCTCCGGTGCGGGATTTGAGGATATCCCCTTCGGGAGTTGTGCCGCAGCGGAAGGCAGGAGAGTTTAGTTTGATTCATCGTTTATCTTTTCCAGGGGGGGGGTCGGTGAATGATGATATTGGTGAGGAGTTGGCCTCGGTGTCATACGTGTCCTTTGATTTCACGGTCAGTTTGGTTCGTGATACAGGACCGGGGGCTTTAATGGCTAAGGTGGATACTGAGTCGGCTTTTCGGCTATTACCTATCTTAATAAGGCTATTAATGTAAGGCTATTACATCCTTCGTGTCATGACCTTATGGGATTTTGGTTTGAAGGCAAATTTTATGTGGATCTATGTTTGCCTATGGGTTGGTCCATTTTTTGTTCCTTTTTTGAATGTTTCAGTACATTTTTGGAATGGGTGGGCCGTGAAGTGGCAGGGTCAGATCATCTCACTCATTTTCTGGATGAATTTTTGTGTGTACGACACGGGGTATTCGGGACGGTCATCACTTTGTTAGGATATCCAGTATCATGTAAGAAGATTTGGATGTGTGGAAATCCTTTTTGGTGGTGTTTAATGGGGTGGCCTTATTCCCTTCAAAAGAGGTTTTGGCGAAGGAGCTGCAATTTTTTATGGACGCCTAACTTGGTTTTGGGGTATATTTTGGGGGGACGCTGGTGTGCTTCTCGTTGGCCTGATAGTTGGTTGGCATCTTCTTTGGTGTGGAATTTGGCCTTTTTGGAGTTGTTTCCATTAGTAGTGGCCTTGGAGCTGTGGGGAGGTGCTCTGGAGGGAAGAAGGATTCTGTTCCGTTCTGACAACATGGCGTTGGTGTCGGCAGTTAATTCTTTGTTGGCTTCATCATTGCCAGTCATCAGACTGCTGAAGAGATTTGCATTGATGTGTCTAAAGTTTATTGTTTTATGCAGGGCAAGGCATGTCCCGGGTCACCTTAACTCAGTGGCGGATGCTTTGTCTCATTTTCAGTGGGGCAGGTTTCGTTCCCTGGCTCCGTTGGCAGAGGAGGTGGGCACCCCTTGTTCGGAGGGCCTTTGGCAGCTAGGCTCGGAATTTTTCCAAGATGGGTGAGAGGTACTTTGTCTGAGTCATCTTGGAAGGCCTACTCGCGAGTACGGAGGGATTGGGATGCTTTGGCTGAGCGGTTCAGGTACGTGGCAGTGAGCGGTTTGGATGAGGAAAGTCTGCTCAGAGCATACCTAATTCGGTTATTTGAGTCTGGGGCATCTCCTGGAGTGATTCGGCAGTCTTTAGCCGCCTTGGCTTTCCTTTTTTCAGGTATCGGGGAAAAGAGATGATATCAAGGATTTTGTGATCAGACGTGCAGTTCGGGGTTATGTGAAGGGGAGATGCAGGGCGGATGCTAGGCGTCCAGTTTCGAGACAATTATTGGAGGGGCTATGGGATTTTGTTGGGAGTTTTTGTTCTTCAACTTATGAGGTTCTGCTTCTGAGGGCGGCTTTTTGTTTAGGGTTCTTTGGGGCATTTCGAGTGGGTGAGGTGGTGTGTAATTCTAGGAGAGGAGGTGGTAGTTTAGGAGCTGATAAAGTTGGGTTGGGAGTTAATGATCTGGGTATTTGGGTTGCTAACTCCAAGACGGATCAGTTGGGTAGGGGGCGTGGAGTTGGTTTATTCAGTGTGGATAACTGTGTGGTTTGTCCAGTGGACAATGTTAAGAAATTTTTGGAGGTACGGGCGGAGTCTAGTGTGGCCTTTTTATGTCACGCGGATGGATCGGCTTTATCAAGATTTCAGTTTATTTCTATTTTTCAGAAGGGTTTGGTGAGTTTAGGGAGAAATCCGAAGGAATTTGGTTCTCATTCATTTCGTATTGGGGCTGCAACGGAAGCTTCAAGGTTGGGTTTGTCGGCAACGGAAATTCAAGAATTGGGAGGATGGAACTCAAGGGCTTTTAAGTCTTACGTTCGTCCTGGTTTGCTGTCATGAATTTTGTAATCATCTGGTAAAGCTGGGAAGTAATGTGGAGCACAGTTTGCTGTATGTTATGTTTTCAACTTTTTATAAAAAAAAAGAAATTTTGAAATACGAAAAATATCAAATTTATACATGAAATATGAATTATACCTTTTATACGGAATATATATATTTATTCTATTTTATCTTTGTCAATTTGTTGGTTGTTTGGGGTTGAGTGTGGAGGTTTGGAGTATTTGGAGGCAAGGAGTTGGTGTTTGTTTATGATATGTTTTTCTTTACAGGTATGGTCATGGTTATTGGGAGGGATGTGTGGTGGTTTGGTGGAGAGTTTTTCTTTTAAAATATTTTGTGTGGTGAATTTTTTCTTTTTAAAGTATTTTGTGTGGTGGAGATGTTGGTAATGTGTTTTTGTTTTTGCAGATCCTCCAAGAGTGGTGTGGATTATTGGAGACTCGCTGATTTTTAGGCGAGAAGAAGGGCGTTGGTGCGATCCTCTGGAGTTCAGATGGGTCTGCTTGGGTCGGCAACACGGGTACGGTGGATCGGAATCTGTGGACTCCTATGGGAGGAGTTTAAGCTGATGGTTTTGGGTGCCCTGAGGCACGGTGAAGTTCCCCATGTGCTGGGGTCCCTCTTGGTGTGCTGCTGGAGCAGATGCAGGCGGATCTGCGGCAGTTGAGGGATTCGGGAGTGGTCCCTCATGGAAAGCTGCTGGAGCAGATGAGAGCGGATCTGCAGCAGCTGAGGGAGTTGGGTGTGCTGCTGGAGCAGATGCAGGCAGATCTGCGACAGTTGAGGGATTTGGGAGTGGTCCCTCACGGAAAGCTGCTGGAGCAGATGCAGGCGGATCTGCGGCAGTTGAGGGATTTGGGAGTGGTCCCTCACGGTATGTTGCTGGAGCAGATGAAGGCGGATGTACGGCAGCTGAGGGATTTGGGAGTGGTCCCTCATGGAAAACAGCTGGAGCAGGTGCAGGAGGATCTGCTGCAGTTGAGGGATTTGGGAGTGGACCCTCATGGAAAGCTGCTGGAGCAGATGAGAGCGGATCTGCGGCAGTTGAGGGAGTGGTGACCATGGACAGTGGTGATGTGGTCTGAGGTGATGCCAAGGATGGTGTGGGAGCAGGCGGAGAATGAAGAGGTGGTGCGGCTGGGCCGTATCAAGCTGAATCACTGCATGGGAAGGTTCGTGAGGAGGATGGAGGGTGTGGTGGTGCGACATCTACCTTTTGAAGAGGAAGAGGCGGAGTGTTATTTTATGGTGGATGCAGTTCACCTGACAGATGCGGGCAAGGATCTGTTCATCTTGGTACTCAAGAAAGGGATTGAACAAGCCCAGTTTTATCTTGGTGGGGGAGCTCTCCCATAAGGGGTTATGTGAGGAACTAGTGGCGGGGGCTTGTAGGCAGTGCTGGCTAGGGGTTCCTTTTTAGTTAGGATTACTTTGTCAGATGGTTGGGAGTTGGGTAGATTTTTGGTGGTTGGTTGGTTTGGAGGTGTGTGGGGGTTGTGGGGAGTCCTCTTTCAGCACTGGATTATTGTTTTAATTTGTTATGAGAATTGTTATGTTATTATGGTGGGGTTTTAGTGTGGAGTTTTTAGCTGTGGCCTATATATAATAAATATATATATTATTCCACAGTTACGTGTTTGCGTATTTTTGTGTGTTTATTGTCTCCCGTAGTCCGACCCGGTCATCAGTACGCGACTTAACTATTTTATTGAACCTTATATTTCTGACTTCCGTACCGTAACAAGAATCAGCACTACTTGCTGGAGGAAGCCCATTGGGGATGCTGCAGAATATGTTACTACACTTCATTGAGTTTATATAAGCATTCCTGGCTAGATTTTGTTTTTTAGAAGATATGCCTACAACGTAAAATATTTACTATACTTACATTTATTCATGCAAGACGGCATTTCTGAGCACTCTATAGGTGGTCAACACAAGCTGCCAGGCAGTAGCTTACCGCTGGTCCTTTGACGACCGATGTTTGTGTTATTATAATGCATGCAGCCAATCAGTGGATGAACTGGAAACCCCCTTAAATTTCTAGATTCAATGAACCAAAAACTCAGACATTTGTGTTACAGATTGACAGCCTTCAGGGTTGAAGGAAGACCTATACTTTGAATATCAGTCACAGCATTCAGGTACAGCTGGTGCATTTAGTAGGAGACACTCATTATATACCATAACCCTATCACATTACTTAAGTGGCCATGGTGGCTCATGTGTCCCTTTAATAAAGAAAGCAATATGCATATATGTAGCGCAAAGACAATCAGGGTTATCCAAAGAGATTCGAAAAGTCACCGCACGTTCGGTGACTTTTCGTTCTCTTCAATTCGGTTCCTTTTGCCGATCCCATTTCGGTGACCCTGCGGTGTATTCAGCAAGCACCACAGGGTCCCCGAATTGCAGGGAAAAGCTGCCGCAAACCTGGCGAAAACTAACCGAATGCACGCTGAAAACAAGCAAAAACATCTGGATTAACCTTCAAAAAAGCCGAACATGAGCCGAACAGGAGCCGAACAGGAGCCGAATCACACAGAGCCGAAGCAGCTGTGACGTAGAGGAGGCAGTGAATAAATTAGAAAAACCATTTGTATGAACCTGTGAAAATGAAACGCTGTTTGCAAAGAAACTACTGAGCGAAAATGTCTGAAATTTTCACAGGCGGTCCAGGGAATGATAATAAAGAGGGCTGTTACAAAAAAAATAAGTAAACTGAAAAAAATAATAAAAAAAATCGGACTTTTAAAAAAAAAAAAAAAATCAGAAAAATGCTTAAAATATCCTAAAAAATCTATAAATAAAGAGACTCTTTGCTGCAGAATTTTATAATGAACGGTTTATTAGATATTGAATTAAAACGGGAATATTTTTAACATTGAAGCCTATGGGATTCTCCTGAATTAACTTGCCGAATTAAACCACCGAATGGCAGGGCATTTCGGGAACCTTTCACTGCTGGTTTGTGTTCTTTGAATAGCCGAAGCAGTGCTTCTCTATGGGGATTTCACTGCCCTCGAACAGGCACCGAACAGGCACCGTATGTTCAGGCAATTCGCCAGGATTTGGCGTATTGCCTGCTCTCTGGATAGCCGAATGGCCAGGAAAGGTAACCGAACGCTGATTTTCAGCGTTCGGTTACCTTTCTCAAGCAATTCGGATCTCTTTGGATAACCCTGTTAGTTTCTCATTAAATATATTCTGAAAAACTAAAGTTCAAAATTTGCATAAGCGAAAAACAAAGGCAAATAATTCTCTACATAAATCTTAATTTACCAGACAGATGTTCTATTAAGAATCACATAGTTTACTCTTCACAATTTCAAAGAATTTTCTTACAAAACTTTCCCTGGCATTTAAAGTGAATTAATTCTTGGCAATCACCATTGACACAGAATCTATGTATTCCATTTGGAATGTTATGTCATTCATTTAGTGATTGCTAAATGCTGTCTTGCTTAGGACATTTCTTATATAATGCTCTTAACTGTATTTACTGACAGCATCAGAAACATTAAAGATTGTTAAATACTCACACATGTTTGTTCGATACAGCCACTATATAATTGCATGTATTGAGTTACAATGATTAAACCAGGCACTTAAATAATTAGGCTAAACCACTAATTGCAAATGCATCAGTTAATTACAAAATCTTTAAAGCAAGACATTATCTAACACTTTACATGGATTCTAATTTAGTGAATAATGCGCTTTTCGTGGAAAGAAAAATGTGAACAAAGAACTTTTACCCTCTAAAATTAGAATGTACTGTCTACCTTACATATTTATTTTTTTAATGTCTACATTCTTGAAATCACTATAGGCAAACTGATGAACTGCTGTTTCAAACCATTAACGCACCAAGTGGCCACTTGAAATATAATTGTAGCCTTGTTAAGGTTCTACATGGGCAAATAAGACTTTTTTTACAATGATTTGAATCTCAAAATATGAATTATTTCAATATACATTCTTATTGATTGAATAAAAAAAGAGAAACCTAAGCTTTAGCAAATAAACAAACTAACTTTGTGGAAAAAAATAATACATCCAAAAACAAAAATAACTGCTTGATCATATTAAATGAAAAGAAAAAAGAAAAACTACTGTTTACTCAAATGCATATTGAGTAGGTAAGAATGCTTTAAAATATAATTATTTCATACATATACTTTATTTTGAATTTTGTCATCATATGCAGAAGTACTTCCAGAAAAAAGAAACAGTGTCAAATACATCCGCAAATGTCACGTAGGCAATGTAAAGTAATGTAACAACAGATATGAAGGACCAATATCTATACTATAATTGAGTAAGGCTTGGCGTGTCTGTCGCCAAGCCTTACTCTGCGCATGCGCGCGCAACCAGCGGCGGTTGGTTGCGCGCGCATGCAACCGCCGCGGCATGAGCCGGCTGTGCGCTCGCCGCGGCGGTTACAAGATGCACACAGCAGCCTCTACCCGGCTGCCGCGCGCATCCAACCCCCGAGCGGCGGAGGGAAAGTTCCCTCGCTTCCGCTCTTTGAAGGACCCAAGCCGCGGTCACGTGACCGCGGCTTGGGTACTTCAACGACCGGAAGCGGGGAAACTTTCACTTCCCCGGCGCCGCTCGGAAAGGTAAGTATGGCGCGGAGCTCCAGGGGCGGCTGTCCGAATGCCGATAGAGCATTCGAACAGCCGCCCCATGTCTGGTCTGGGGTCTGATCTGGGGCATATATCTATGAGAGCTTGGGGGGGCAATATCCATAAGCTGAGGACCATATCCAGGAGCTGGGGGGCAATATCCAGGAGCTGGGGGGCAGTATCCATGAGCTGGGGACAATATCCATGAGCTGGGGGGCAGTATCCATGAGCTGGGGACAATATCCATGAGCTGGGGACAATATCCATGAGCTGGGGGGCAGTATCCATGAGCTGGGAGACAATATCCATGAGCTGGGGCAATATCCATGAGCTGGGGGCAGTATCCATGAGCTGGGGGCAATATCCATGAGCTGGGGCAATATCCATGAGCTGGGGACAATATCCAGGAGCTGGGGCAATATCCACGAGCTGGGCCAGTATCCACGAGCTGGGGCAATATCCACGTGCTGGGGCAGTATCCACGAGCTGGGGCAATATCCACGAGCTGGGGCAATATCCACGTGCAGGGGCAATATCCACGAGCTGGGGCAATATCCACGAGCTGGGGGGCAATATCCACGAGCTGGGGTAATATCCAGGAGCTGGGGGCAATATCCAGGAGCTGGGGGGCAATATCCATGAGCTGGGGCATATATCCATGAGCAGGGGCAGTCTATCCACAATAGACTGCCCTCTGGGCAGGCTTTCCACCTTGTCTATGATAAATGAAGTAGGAAAGAAGAATGGAAGCACACACAGTAGCTGGGTGTTGGGGAAACACAAAAAAATGAGGAGGGGTGGCCAGTCTGCTAAGATAGTGGCATTCCCGGCTCATACCTCGACCCCTGTGGGAAACACCCTGGGGCCACTTGAGGAGCCATGATGACTGCCAGTATGTCACACCCCGATTGGGCCCCACATCCCCTCCAGGGAGAGAAGTAAAAAACATCCTCTCACATCTGCACAAGCCACCACCATCACAGATGACATAGGAGCCAGGTAGCTTCTTGTCACACAAGAAAAAAATTGAATATCTCTAAATAACTTAATACACTCCGGAGGATCATCGTCAAAAAATGTAGATGATTCCAAGTACAGCAAGGCACTCCAGAATATTGTAATCGACAAGTAACAGTCCGCAATTTAACCCATAGGAAACAGAACAGGCAACGTAATGTCCTCAAAGTGCAGGTCCGTAACAATGTAAAGTGTCTATATAATAAGAGAAAGAGAGAAAAAAGGGGGAGGGGAGATTACTCCTACAGTAGTAGGAGCCCTGAATCTAAATAAGATAGCCCCTCAGGGCAGAAAAAGTTAAATCTTAAAGGATAACTTGAAAGAACTTGGGTAACAGGGAAAAACAAGAGGGGGGGATTTGCACCAGTCAGATGTGTTTGGTTTTTGAGTCTCTTTCCCCACTCCCTTCAGATGGGGTCGGAATCCCAAATGTTCCCAGGAGAGACCGAACTTCTTCAGTAAAATTGATGGTATGGACAATGCCCTCTTTGAAAACCAGCAGGAAACCTGCAACTCTCCATCAATATTAAAGGCCGTGCTCTCTTAGTAACGCAGTTATCACCCGTCACTTGAGGTGAGCCATCAGGGACATGAAAGGACTATCGTGGAACAGCACAAGAGACAATCTCTCAAATGAATTAGCCTTACTTAACAGAATCAAATCACCTTCAACTTTGCTGAGACTTCCCTTGCGATGGCTATGACATCTAGTGGTTCGGTCTCGGGAGTAGCCATTTTGCAGATTCACATAGTAGTGATGAACATGTCAGAATCATCTGTAGAAGTGTGTAGAAGGTGAGTAGCCAGTGTATTAACGTGCGCAAGGAGAGAAGTCGGAAGCACAGTCTCCAGGACTCCACAAATTTGCACATTCCGATGCCTATGGCGTGCCTCCAATGTTTCCACCACGTGGTTTATATTATCCCCCCAGGACCATAATGCCTCCAAGTCGGCATTCTGGTGGGATTGAGTGCCCTGACTCATGGACAGTTTGGCATTAGCTGCTGTCGCCTGGGTCTTCAAAACCAACATGTCTACCTGTACTACCCTCAGATCCATCTGCCATTGCACCTGCAGAAAATCTTTAATGTCACCATTAGTGGCAAGCTTTTCATCCTTTTGTCAAATAGGCTGGTGCGCAGCTGGTGAGGCCTCTGGGGACTGAGCCAGCTGTGACAGTAGGGACTCTGGAGAGTGTGGCCCTGCAAGCTGGTCTAGGCTGCCATCTGAGATATCCGGATCCTCGAAATTTGAAGTCAGGGAGTCTACGACATGTCCCCATCCTACACAGTCAAGGGAGACCCAGATATCCCGCTGCCAGGAGCCCTCTGACTGCTGGGACCTCCTGACTGATCTCCTCATCTGCGTCAGCGGAATTCATTTGCCATCTCATGGTACGAGCAGCACACGCCAGTCAAAGTCGCAAGATGGCCAACATGTGTGGCCTCAAACTGCAATCTGCAACAGTTGCAGGGTCGACAGGCAAACCCTGGTCCATTCTCTCCTTCGTATCGGATCACAGTTGTCCCTAACAGGTGTCAGACCCACTGGCAGTTCCACAGAGAGGGCACATGGGGCATTTGTCCTCCCTGAGCTGTGACCCCACTAGGGGATACAGGGGACCTTTGAATATTTGAACCTCAGTATCTCCAGTTCAATACAACCTACATGGTCAACGGAGAACTTATTGGAGTAACTGGAAAGGTCAGTCTGGTCTTTCCAATGATACCAAACGTAATCTTGTAAAAATAAAAAAAATAGACAAAATAAAATCCAAGAGAAAAGTTTGTTTTTTATTGACATTTAGTAAATGGCCCACTAGTTTGTGATGCCGACAAATAAATCTGGGAATTGCCTAGTTTCTAAGCCTGCATCCAGTGACTTCCCTAAAAGGTATGTGTGTATGTGTACATAGCTATGTATGTGTTTGTATTCTCTTCTCTGAATTATATGGCTACGTATGGTTATGAGTGTGTATCTGGACCTGTAGTGTGTTATTGCAGGTGGTGCTCGATTCTCAGTGACAGGCAGAGCATGTGGCAGAATGCAGACTGCAGAACATTGCTGTGCGAGGTCTGAGCAGCAGGAGTGCAAATCCTGTTCAGCAATGATCTGGAGAGAATGATTGTGATGAATGCAATCTGCAATCCGACGCCCGCTCAGCCTATCACTGTGAACTGAACACCAGCTCCTAGCCAAAAAATGGTAGCGTGCCCCTCCCGAAACTTGTGTCTGGTTCCCCCCCTGGTTAGCCCAGCCTGGTTGAAAGCTACCTATGCTAAGACACAGGATAAGGTAATTTCAGTCAAAGGTTCCGAGGAGCTCATCCAAAACATGTCTTGTCAATCACCTTTTCTACTAGCTCCACCCCCTTGAATTATAAACATATTCAAATTAATACATATGTTGGTGTTTATGTTTATATGGTGTATTTGTATTTGTTAAAACGTTAAAATGAATACTAAAACAAATCTCCCTTGGCATTAAATTTCATTAAAAGTGTGTGTATATGCCTGTCTGTCATTGTTTGGAAATTCGGCAAACATTGCCACCTTCTGCATAACCTTGTGTGTGTCAATGTCTGACAAGAATATATATGCCTGTATGCCAGTGTCTGCAGTGTGCATGTGCCTGCCTGTGTATCACTGTTGGCTGTGTGTGTATACCTGTGTGACAATGTATGTCAGTGTATGCCTGTGTGCAGGTGTCTGCCAGTATATGCCTATGTGTCAACATGTGTAATTTTCTTTACATGTGCCTATCTATATTATATTTATCTTATAAACAGTACATTACATAGAATACAAGAAAATCGATATTTAGCCCATGTAGTGCAAACATATATGAAGCGTGTCTGAAAGATTAAAGTATCTAGAGTGTCTAGGAAATGATATATAGAGTATTTATCTGAAAAAGTGATAATTCCTCTTTAACACGTGTTCTTCATTTGTCTATCCATTAAGATATCATTAAGTACATACACAATACTACCAATAGAGTGTATTTCTGACTTTGTATAGATAATTCTGTATTCTATTCATATATATCTTCATATAACAGCGTTTATCCATGCAGCTGCACAGAATCATCCATATGTTGATAGCACTGACATAATGTATATTTCAGATCAATTAGAGAATCAGCGCACTAATTTAAACAATCTTTAACTGTGGTTTATGATTTTCATTATTGATGAGTGCCAACACAGCTACATCATTGTTTTTCAATGAGAAGCACATGTTCTGTGGATTCCCCAACCATTTAAAAGTCATTAGTCATTATGAAGAGATCAATTCCAAAATTTATATAAGTTTATAAACTTGGATTTATAAAATGGTATTTTACAGCTTTTAAAATGAGGGTGAATGTACAACTGCGTTTATACATGAGTGTCTGATAAAACTGTTAGTAGTCTAGTACTTAGAAGACAAGACAAATTTAATTTAGCTTACTTGGAGGCAGTGAAAGTGAACTGATAGTGGATAAAGTGGTTTTCTTCTACCATGATCCATGTTAATATTAAAAAGACATTCAGGGCTATTCAGAGAAAGGTGAAAACCAGGAGAACTGGCAGGAGAAGAGAACAATTTAGACCAAATAGCCGATTTGGAAAGTGAGGTACATGGAAGAATTTTTCTGGTTTGGCTATTCTGACCTAGGATTTTCACTTCTCCAGTCATTCTCTTGAGTTTCACCTTTCTTTGAATAGACCTGATTGTATTGTGTCTGTTGAAAACCCATGTGCACAATAATTGCAGACGCAGGAAGTTAGATTTTAAAAGATTTGCTTTCTTTGCATTGAACAGTGATTTTCCCCATACGGTGCAATTTCGTCCCAATACGGCTATTCAGAAAGCTGGCAATTCGCCAAATGTTGGCGAATTGCCAGCGAAATACAGAGCAATTCGGCGGCACTGAAATCCCCATAGAGAAGTAATGGTTAATCTATTTGGAGAATACCAAACAGCACCAAAAAGTTGGCGAAATGGCAAGATTTTAGGTGCTTTCGATCGACAATTTAAACAGGAAAATCCCATAGGTTTCAATAGAAAAAAAAATCCTTTGTTAATTTTTTATTCAACTGTTTATGCTTTTTATTTAGAGCAAAATGTATTTTTATTAATTTATTGTTTAGAATTTGTTAATTTTTTTTATTCTGTAACAGACCTTTTATTGTTAGTCATATGACCTTATTTATTATTTTCATGCATTATTTTTGTTTAAAATGTCCTTTAAAAATTGCAGGGTTTCTTATGTTTCCCCTGTTCGGCAGCCGGTCTGCTTTTATTGGATACGTTCGGTGGTTTATCAGAGGTGTTCGGAGGTTTATCGAAGGCGTTCAGCAGTTTATTGGATGCGTTCGGCAGTTTATCGGCGGTGGACATTCAGCGGACTTCAGGAACCCTGTAGAAAATCTTGAATTCACCACAGGGTCGGCGAATTGAACACGCCGAATCACACAGTAGTGTGCCGAATGAAAGATCACTGAAATTTCGGTGAAGTTCCGATGCTCTTTGAATAACCCCTTAAACATTGAATGTCAAGGCCTTTTAAAATTAGCAAATTGAGTTTTACATTTTTCAATAGCCTCTCGTACATAAAGCGCTAAAAGATATAGGGCTAAATTACAATCTTTGCGCAAATGTTGCGTCGGTGCAAAAAAACATTAACGCGAGGGGTAAAACCATTTGCGCCGAATGCCGTATTACATAGTCAGCGCAACAAATGTGTGCAATCGTCTACCGCGGTGAACCTGCGCGAACGCTGCGCGAGCTTACTGTGCATTGCGCGTCATATACTTAACATTGTGAGCGCAAATGCGAATGTGCGCTGGTACGCGGATGGTATTACAATCTATTTGCGGTAATAGATAGATAAATAATTTTAGCAACTCCTAAAAGCTGGTGTTAATGGCAAATCTGAACGACCTGGCCAAACCCAAATACACCAGCCCATAAAAAAAAATACAGCAAAGTATAGTTACACATTGTACTCATACCAAACCAATAAAATGGAGAAGTTGTGTGTGCATTTATTATTGCTGCAGCATATATGCTCAGATTGACTTTGGCAGGCGCAAAAACTTAACGTGAGATAATTGTGGTTCTTAACTCTGATTGGCTGAATCGCATGAAAAAAACAGTGTGCACACTGATTTTTGTGCGCGACGGTACTGCGCGAGCAATTAGGAGCGTCCTGTTTGCACGCGTTATTGATTGGCGGATGAAAATACGAGCGAGGATTGTAATTCCAGCGGTGATTCGCGCTCGCAAAAGTTTAACGCTTGGCCCAAAAATTCACGCTTTGCACAAAGATTTTTGCGCAAAGATTGTAATATAGTCCATAAAGAATTTATATTAAATTAATTTTGCCTGATTGCCCTTTCATATCAGTATAAATTTCTGCTGAAGAAACACTTTGTATGTAACATGCAAAATGTCTCCTAAATGGCATGTTTACCTAAACGATGTTGGACCCTATTCTGACCGATCCAGTAATAGGGAGCTGCTAAAACAAAAAAACATCCTACAAAGCTTAAATTCCTAGTGGCTCCCTATAACTATCAGGGTTATCCAAAGAGATCCGAATTGCTTGAGAAAGGTAACCGAATGCTGAAAATCAGCGTTCTGTTACCTTTCCTGACCATTCGGCTATCCAGAGAGCAGGCAATTCGCCAAATCCTGGCGAATTGCCTGCACATACGGTGCCTGTTCGGTCCCTGTTCGAGGGCAGTGAAATCCCCATGAAAATGCACTGTTTCGGCTATTCAGAGAACACAAACCAGCAGTGAAAGGTTCCCCTAATGCCCTGCCATTCGGTGGTTTAATTCGGCAAGTTAATTCAGGAGTATCCCATAGACTTCAATGTTAAAAATATTCCCGTTTTAATTCAATATCTAATAAACCATTCATTATAAAATTATGCAGTAAAGAGTCTCTTTATTTATAGATTTTGTAGGATACTTTAAGCATTTTTCTTAAATTATTTTTTTTTTTTTAAAAAGTCAGATTTTTTTTTTTTCAGTTTACTTATTTTTTTTGTAACAGCCCTTTTTATTATCATTCCCTGGACCTCATATGTAAATTTCAGACATTTTCGCTCAGTAGTTTCTTTGCAAACAGCGTTTCATTTTCACAGATTCATACAAACGGTTTTGCTAATTTATTCACCTCCCTCGTCTGCGTCTCAGCTGCTTCGGCTGCTTCGGCTGTGTGCGATCGGCTCCTGCTCGGGCTTTTCGACGGGTTTATCCAGATGTTTTTGAGGGTTTTCGGCGTGCATTCGCTGGGTTTTGCGGTTAGTTTTCGTCAGGTTTTCGGCAGCTTTTCCCTGCAATTCGGGGACCCTGTGGTGTTTGCTGAATACACCGCAGGGTCACCGAAATGGGATCGGCAAAAGGAACCGAATTGAAGAGAACGAAAAGTCACCGAACATGCGGTGACTTTTCGAATCTCTTTGGATAACCCTGTATATTATCACTGTGTCACTGCTGCTATCCACTCCTGGAGTCCACAGGTCTCCATAGAGACTGATAGCACTGAGCAAGATCCAGTGTATGAAATCTCATGGGACCGCTCTTTTCTGGAGAAGGAACCCTGGAGAACTATTTGTACTCCACAACCTTCGGTTTGTCTTCCCTTTCACTGAGGGACCAGAGGAACGTATAGAATTTTTTATATTATTTTGGTATTTTGCAAAATCACACAATGACAACTTTGGAAGTTTCTGTTTTTAATTTTTTCGACACTGACTACTGAGAAGAAAAATGAGCAAACATGGATCCTCCATTTCTCATTACTTTTGCATTACCTTTACTCAATATGTAGCCATACGTACATCTGAGATCTTAACTTTTCTTATATACCTTCTAGAGTTTGGTTTGTTGCTCAATCTTTGGAGAGCAGAACATTCTGAATAATCTTAGATTAGTGTATGTACCATTTGTCTCTTCTCCTGAATGCCTTATTTGTTCCTATTTTTGTAGATGTTGTGGTTGGTCAATAAAAACACATTGTAGTGAAAGAAGAAAAAAAATGTTTTTTTATGTAAAAATAAAAGTAAACAATTATGCTTCTTGATCCTGCTGATAGAACATTGTTTCTAAATCCTTTGCTTTGGTTACCATGTGCTAGTTGCCCATAAATCTAGAATGAGTGCATCATTGCCACATAGAAGAATATTACTTATCTTGGATTAATATGTTTTATAATTATTTTTGACAATACAAAGGCAAGAAAGTATTTCATCCACAAAAAATGACAGCCCAAGTTTCAGAAAATCTGCACTTAATAGAACAGTGTCAAAGTAATTTGCTCCTATGGAGTTTGATAGTCGCTGTCTATGTATTTGTTTTGGATAATTTCACCATATGCTACCTTTCAATCTTAATAGATAATGTTGTTTTTTGAAAAATTATACTATTTAAATCTGTCTTTTGTAAATGTGTTTTAGTCCTGAGAAGTAAGATAGTTACAATATGGGTATAATGCAATATTATATATTTCAATGCTCTTGAACCCAGGACATACTTGAAAACGAGAGAAATCTCAATGTATCCTTCCTGGTAAAATCCTTTATAAATAAATAAATAAATTTTCTTTTGTAAATAATTGTCACTTAAATTGTCTTAGTAGACCTGTAGACTCTAAGGGCTATATTACAATCTTCGCGCAAAAACCCTTGCGCAAAGCGTGAATTTTTGTGGCAAGCATTAAACTTTTGCGAGCGCAAATCACCGCTGGAATTACAATCCTCTAGCGTATTTTCATCCGGCAATCAATAACACGCACAAACAGGACGCGGCCAAATGCTCGCGCAGTAACGTCGTCGCTTGCAAAAATCCGTGTGTGCACTGTTTTTTTCACGTGATTCAGCCAATCAGAATTAAGAACCACAATTATCTCACGTTAAGTTTTTGCGCCTGCCAAAGTCAATCTGAGCATATATGCTGCAGCAATAATACATGCACACACCACTTCTCCATTTTATTGGTTTGGTATGAGTAGAATGTGTAACTATACTTTGCTGCATTTTTTTTTGGGCTGGTGTATTTGGGTTCGGCCAGGTTGTTCAGATTTGCCATTAACACCAGCTTTTAGGAGTTGCTAAAACTATGCGCACAAAGACTATGCGGTATTTACCGCAAATAAATTGTAATACCATCTGCTTACCAGCGCACACTCACATTTGCGCTCACAATGTTAAGTATAGGACACGCGACGTATAGTAAGCTCGCGCAATTGGTTTTACCCCTCGCGTTAATGTTTTTTTGCGCCGGCGCAAACGTTTGAGCGAAGATTGTAATTTAGCCCTAAATCATTTATATATAGAGAAAAGGGGGGTGTCTGTGGAGGCGCTTATTGATATAGAATTTGGGGTTGCAGCCTACAAGGTGTTACACATAAACCTCAACGAAATGTGCAAATATGATAAGGGAAGTCGAGGGAAGTCCTAGTGGCGCAGTAATTAATCTCTGGTTCTTACAAACCCAAGCCTAAAAGGCCATTCAGATACTGTTAATAGGGCCTAAATCAACAGTGGCTCTATATATCACAATGGATCATCCGATCCCGAGATTTGTGCAAATGAAAAATATGTGCAAATGACAAATATATGTGCAAAATCACATTCCACACTCCAATTGACAGTGGTGAGTTCTTATATCATGCATAAAATTCTATTTTTATGATACAATAGTGTATGATAAAACCAATTGTGCAAATGCATATAAAGTGCATGTGCTCATGAATTCTTCCTATCAATAAAGAGCATACACGAAATGTGCAGTGGTACGTAAGATAATATAAGGAATAGTTCTCTTCTGGGTTAATAGTCCAAAGTAAATATGTCCTAAACCACAGTAAAGTGCACGTGCAAATGTGCAAAATGTAAACGAAACCAGGGTCTGTGGTTGCAAGTTGCTGTACAGCATATAAACCGCGTTGTAGAGTAAGGTGTCCCACTGTCGCAGCTCTTCTCCTCAGTAGACGGATTATGAAGGGGAAAAACGGAAAAAAAAATGGTGCAGACTATTTCGTACAGTTTTTGGTGAGTATATAGAAGAAACTCATTCCCAGGTTATAGAGCCTAGTAAATCCCGGCTCTAGGTTGAAGCTCCTTACACCAGATATAGGGTGGCGTGTCCCTTCTTTGTCTTCCAGTTGGCCTCAAATAATATACAAACAGAGAGACAGCGCTCCCATAGCATAACACAGTGTGTACAATTGCAGCCAGAATTAGCTTTTCAGTCTAACTCACCGATGTTGGAGCCTCGGTTGTCTCAGGCTCGGCTTATAAGCGGATGGTACTCCTTAATTTGGTGTGTACCTCACCTCTCTCTCCTGGAACGTCTCTCTACTCCTGTTTCCTAAGACTTACGTATTTTCACATTTTGGGCATGACTCCTGGTCACACCAAAGGCATTAGAGGTATGTAGCACCACATGTTGCTACAAACCTCTAATGCCTTTGCTGTGACCAAGAGTCATCCCCAAAATGTGAAAGTACGTAAGTCTTAGGAAACAGGAGTAGAGAGACGTTCCAGGAGAGAGAGGTGAGGAACACACCAAATTAAGGAGTACCATCCGTTTATAAGCCGAACCTGAGACAACCGAGTCAGCAGCGTGGAGAGGGCCTGAAAAAGGTACAGGAGGCGAGGCAGAACATTCGTCTTGACACAATGCACCCTCCCCATCCACGAGATATGCAATTTACCCCAACAGTCAAGGTCACTTTTGATTTGCCGAAACAACGGAGCATAATTGAGCGTATGAATGTCCAAGTGAGACCCCGGGATCCAAACCCGAGGTAAGGGATAGAGCCCGTGGTGGTATGAAAACCAAACCGTCGTTTCATGGCCTCAGCCTCGGCCCCGAAGTACCCAAAAGGAGGGTCGTAGATTTAGACATATTCACCCTATATCCCACCTCCACCTGAGAACCGATCCAACACCTCCAACAACCTAGCAACTGAGTTGATGGGATTGGTAAGAGACAGTAGCACATCGTCAGCATAAAACCTTATACTCAGTACCCCCATAAGAGATGCCGCTGATCAGAGGGTCAGTGCGGATAGCCACAAGCAGGGGCTCAAGAGACAAAGTGAATAGCAGAGGTGAGAGAGGACACCCCTGTCTCGTGCCGTTCGCTAGGCTGGAAGGCCAGAAGTTCGTACCTGAAATCGCAACCTGCACCATGAGCTTGTCGTACATAGCCCCAAGTGCCGCCTTGAATTCCTCAGGGAATCCCAAATGAGTCAACAGCTGAAGCAGGAGGGGCCAAAACACCCTGTCAAAAGCCTTCTCGGCATCTAGAGACAGAAGAAACGATGGCTCCCCCTGTTGCTGTGCAAGTCACACCAAATCACACACTCTCCGGGTGTTATCATAGGTCTGGCGGCCGGGGACAAACCCCACCTGGTCTGCATGAACCGGACCCAGAACAATAGAATTCAACCGGAGCGCTAGGACTTTTGCCAGGACCTTAATGTCGAAATTCAGGTGGGAAATGGGCCTTTAGTTTTCGGGGCCGAGTGTCACGCTCCTCGCCGGCTGCGGCACCGCAGATAATAAAATATGCTGTTACATTCATCATACTGCAGGGCAGCACCCTTCAGTTGCTGCCACAGAATAAACTGTTGCTTTATCCAGCTCTGCACTGAGTATCAGGTGCATCTCATTATTCAGCCTGCTGCCTCTATTTAATAGAACCACACCCTTACCTAGATGCTTCAGCATCAAACTTTCACTGCAGAGTGGAACTCGTGCAGCCAGGAGCCTGTTACTCTGACAAACCTGTGTCCAGTACTTACCTGAATATCTGACGGCTTGCTTGCCTACCGGACAATCGCCCTCCATACCTCTGGACCTGTTGGGCTTCGTCCAAGTGACCCACTGCTTCATGCAAATAACCCCTTTGCTTCATCGAAGTGACCCCCTTGCTTCATCCAAACGACCCCTTCTTCATCCAAGAGACCCTCGCTTCATCCAAGAGACTCTTCATCCAAGAGACCCTCGCTTCATCCAAGTGAACCCCTCGCTTCATCCAAGTGAACCCCTCACTTCATCCAAGTGAACCCCTGCATTGCTTAAAGGACTTACCCGTGTATCACAGACTCCCTGCATACTGGACTCTTTCCTTACATCAGTTTACCCTGCTCCAAGAACCGTACCTGTGTTGTCCATCTGTCCGTAAATTAACCTCTTCCCTCTCCTGTATCCTAAGTATTCCTGTGTATATTTTGCCATTCTGCTCATTGTATGTTTAATTCCATCTCCTTCTTTCTCTCTACCTGAACCTGTGTATTTTGGTTAACTCCTTGCCCACTCTCAGACTCCCCTGTATGTCCACAGTCAGCCCTGTTCCAGCTCAGCTCTTTATATGTTCAGTTACTCTTTCTGCCCTCAACCTGTATATTCAATATATATATATATATATAGTTGTCCCATCCAGCCTGCTCATTCTGGTTACTTCACTCTCCTCCTTTCTCTCTCTGCCTAGAACTTGTACGTTCAATAGCATATGATTAACCCCTTCCTGTCCACAGTTTCTCTTGATCATATATTAGGCATTCCTTTTCCTATGTTATCCCTCATTCATGTTCTGTGATACAACTAAATAAAACCCCTTTATCAACTGAACCTATTGCCTCCTAGTGTCACTGCATCTCTGGGCTCGCACCCTCACCCACCTGCCTGGCTGAACGTAACACCGAGAAGGTCGTTACCCGGTTTAGGTATAGCGACCACCGAGGCAGTCAGAGAGTCCCGGCAGAAGGTAGCCACCTCCCTCGTCGAGTTACACATCACAGTAAGGTGGGGAAGCAATAGTGGCAGAAAGGATTTATAATACAGCCCAGGAAGTCCATCAGGACCCGGGGCCTTGTTTGGCTGCAAGAGGCTAATGGCATTTTTAACTCCCTCCTGGTCTATAGGAGCTCGTAAAAGCACCTTCTGGGTCTCTGATAACACCGGCAAGTCCAATCCGGACAGGAAGTTTTGCACATTAGCCATTTGCTCCGGGTTATCAGACGACAAATGCAGATAGTGATTATAAATCGTCTCGTAAAACGCTGTGAAAACATCACTTATCTCAGACGGAGACCGACACACTCTGCCCGTCCCGTCCCTCAGAGCACCTACACCCTGGTTATGTTGCAGCCCGGCTATCCTACGCGCCAAAGGAGTATTCATCTTATTTGATCTCTCATAATAAAAACGCTGAGACCACAGCATAGATCTACTCACATCATCCAAGGACAGTTGGGTCAACGCGCGACTTGTATCCTGCAGCGCAGCAAGAAATGAGGGCCCAGGGTCTGATTTATATTTAAATTCCAGTTTTCGCAGCTCAGCTTGCAATTGCAAAAATCTTTCCGCTTTACATCTCCTCAGGTACGCAGCCTGGCTAATAAGCAACCCCTGCACCACCGCTTTATGCGCAGCCCACACCACTGGCGGGGGTACGTCGTCTGTCGCATTTATCTGAAAGTAAGATTCCAACTCCTGCCTAACCACCTGCGAGACCCCCTCCACATCCAGCAGGGTCGGGTCCAGTCACCACTGTCCAGGGTTTAGATGCCTCGGCACCGCCAGTGCCATGCTTACTTCTGCGTGGTCAGACCACGTAATAGAACCAATGGCGGGGGACCCAACCTCCGGGAGAGAGGCCGACGTCACTAGCAGATAATCATTGCACGAGTAAGACGCATGGGGGTGCGAGTAAAAGGTGTAAACCCTAGTAGTGGGGAAGGAGGCCCGCCAAACATCCACTAGCTCCATATTCCTGACAAAGCGGTAAAACAGCTCTTCCTGTGCCCTTGCAGCCTTCGGTACCACTGTTGGATCAGTCCACGGTAGGAAACAGCACGGCATTAAAGTCCCAGCCACAAGCAAGTTGCCCGATGCATGGGCAAGGCTGGATTAACATAGGAGCTGATGGAGCAGCAGCTCTAGGCCCATACTCAGAATAGGCTCAGAGAAAGAATAACTATGTCTACGTTGATGGGCATTTGGACCCCTGTATCTCCAACTCCATAATAGCTACAGGATCATGATGATGTATGATCATGATGATACAGAATCAACTCTGAGTTGATGATGTAAGTGCAGACTTGGTCAAGTTAGATAGGACCTGTCAAAGATGGGGTACATTGGCGACTATGACAGGCTTAAGCAAATTATGATCATACTTTGTGAACTGAATCCCCATCATTTTACCTCAGTCAGGTTTTTTTAACATTTTTAAAACTGTGCTTTTTTTTGTCACAGAAAATGATGGAAGAAGGTGGTCAATAATATGGAGTGCTCTTTCTTGGTGTTTTTTTATATATATATAAAAGAAAAACCAGTGAGAGAGCACTCCAGTCAACACATTCAAAAACCAGCAACAACAGCTTCATGCATGGGTACATAATACCAGATTTTACCACATGTTGAAAAATTCTTAAATCTGAGCTTTGTTGAATAAAATGGTGGAAATTAGTTTGCAATGAACGGCCGTGAATTGCTTTAAGCCTGCCAATAACGTCAATGTAATCCACCCTCTGGCAGGTCCTACTCTGCAAACCTAATGACTGCCCTTCATGGGATAAACTTACTTACTGAGGCACAAGTCGTTTCCTGGAGCTCCCCGCAGATCAAGGTTAAATAGAACCTGGAGGAGGAGTACCTGTGGCAGGGAGGGGCGCATAACCAAGAGATACATATGAAAAACACATGGGGGGGGTAGCACTCAACCTAAACTAAGCATTCAGTGCGGGTCCGTCCCAATAATAAAATACAAAAGAAAAACCAAGGAGAGAGCACTCCAGTCAACACATTCAAAAACCAGGAATAACCGCTTCATTCATGAGTACATAATACCAGATTTTACCACATGTTGAAAAATTCTGAAATCTGAGCTCTGTTGAATAAAATGGTGGAAATTTAGTTTGCAATGAATGGCCGTGAATTGCTTTAAGCCTGCCAACAACGTTGCTGGTTTTGGAATGTGAATACGTTTCTCCCTGATTTCAAGAAATCAAAAAAGGGATTTTTCCGATGTGGAATATGCCCCTGTTGTAGAATGGTGGGTTCAAATGAAAAATGCGTTACAGAATTTAATTCACAATTTAATTCCCGTGTGGGCTCCAATATGTGGAACGAACAACAAGGATGTTAAAAACTAGAATTGCGGAACACATATATAATATAAGGAGAAAATTTGAGAAACATAGTGTGTCCCACCACTTTGCAAAATATCATGCTGGAGATCCGAGTTTTTTGAAATATCTAGGTATCCAGCAGGTAAATAAACAGTAGAGAGGGGGAGACCATTTACATTTATTGAATAAAACAGAAAACAAATGGATTTTTTTTTTTTTGTAATTCAAAGTTTATTGTAAGAGGTATAAGGCAGAAATTACAGGAAGTAAAGACAAGTATACAGAGTATATAAAGTACAACATAAGAAAGTACACACCAAGAAAAAAAAAAGGGAACAAAAAAAACGAATCAATCCCCTGCAACCAGAGGCACGTCTGAAAAAGGGGGGGGGGACTCTGAGACGGGCAGAGATATTCAGCTTAATAAGGTAATGTTACAGGACCAACATCCCGAACAGTAATTACCCCGTCGTATAGAAACTCTTATGGCGTACCATGTCCCATCTCCCAAAAAAAAAAAAAAAAAAAAAGGGGGGGGGACAGACGGAGGAATAAGTGGAAACAGCCAGAGAAAATATAGTAGAATAAGAAAGGGGGAAGAGGGTATCAAGTGAGATGGAAAGGGGGAGGAGGGGAATAGAGAGAGAAGGAAAAGGGAAGAGAAGGGGGGGAACACTAAGGACGACACATATGTACTTTGATTCAAACACAGATGAAACGGCAAGGGCAGTCACCCCCCCGTCCAGACACCGGCACCCACCCCCATCATCTAGGGAAACTCCGCCCCCCGTACACATCAGTAGGGACCAGCCCCGGGAGGGTAACAGTTGTCAATCTCTTATGTCGGGTTTAGTTCGACTAATCCTCGGGTGCATCAAATCGTAATGACGCAGTGTATCTCTCCCAATAGAACCACTTCATGGCAAATTCAGGCAATAATCCCCGAGATTCGGCGTCCATTCTGTCGACTGACCGAAGGGTCTCCACTCCTCTGACCCATTCCCGTAAGGAAGGCGTCCTAGTGGATTTCCAAAGGACAGGAATCAATGTCCGGGCAGAGAGGAGCATCAGTAGCAGAACCGATTGTTTCAGAGTCCTGAGAGGCAATGGGATGTGAAGAAGTAAGAAACATTCTGGTGTGAGGGGCAAAGTCACATCTGTCACCTGGCGGACAGCGTCTCGAATGTGACTCCAAAACCGTTGCAGGTCAGGACACGACCACCAGATGTGCACATAAGTGCCACTGGCCACCTCACATCTCCAACAAACCGGCGAGGTCGTGGGAAATATGGAGTGTAAGAAATGAGGCGATCTGTACCAAAACGTAACAATTTTATACGAATTTTCTTGGACACGTGTCGCACCGCATCCTTTATGGATAAGTGCGAAGGTCTGGGTCCATAGTGCATCAGAGATGTCTAGATCTAGTTCCCGATCCCATCGTAGAACATAAGGTGGGATGGCGCTATCAGTCGTCTGTAAGAGGTAATAAAGTGTCGATATCCCGTGCGTCAATGAATGACCAGCAAGGCAGTAAGTCTCAAACTGAAGGGGTGACCGACTCAAACTGTAGCCACTGTCAAGTGAACGCAAATATGTTTTCAGCTGGTGAAAATTGAAGCGCTCCAGAAAGGCGGGAGGGCCTATCTGCACCGACAGTGGCAGAGCATCCAGATTGCCATCAGCAGGGACATCCATTGCCCGCAGGTTATTCCCATCAGTCAAACGCCTCCGTAGGGACGGGTGGATTCCCCCTGGGAGGTTCGGATTGTGATCCAGAGGCAGAAGGGGCGAGATGGCGGTTGTAAGTCCATATGACATTTTACATTTATGCCAGAGTCTCAACGTCGTCGAGACAGGATCCGGATCTGTCCGTGGGGGAGTCAGTGGAGCGGGAGGGAGCCAGGGCAGCACCCACAGAGGTCGTTGTGCAAGGGCTTCTTCAATGTCCAGCCACCTTTTGTCTGAGTTAGATGTAGACCAATCAACTATCCTGGCCAAGTGGCAAGCGTGGTAATATTTCCTGGGGTCAGGGAGAGCCAGGCCACCTTTGTGTTTCTGTCGACACAGGACGGCAAAACTGACACGCCGTTTACCTGTCGGCCATATAAATTGCAGGAGAATAGTCCGTAGGGTCGTGAAGAAAGAAAGGGGTATGAAGATCGGTAAAGCATTGAAAAGATAAAGAAGTCGCGGCAAGAGGTTCATCTTTAGTGCAGCGATCCTGCCCATCCAGGATATCATGCGAGTAGTCCATTCAGACAGATCTGTCTTAAAGGTGGCAAGTATAGTCAGAAAGTTAGCGTCATAAATTCGCTTCTCAGTGGAGGCCAGCCAAACCCCCAAGTAAAGCATACGATGGGCACAGAAACGGAAGGGGTGGTCTCGTCGTACAAGTCGGATAGAGGGAGAGTCTAGACATATATTAAGAAATTCAGATTTCTCCTGGTTAATCTTGTATCCGGCTACCGCGCCATATGCCTCCAGAGTGCCTGTAATCTCAGGGAGGGAAGCTTCCGGGTTAGAGACCATGAAAAGTAGGTCGTCTGCGTAGGCAGACACCTTATGGCAGGAAGCATGTCCAGAAATTCCTGAAATGTTTCCATTTCCACGAATGGCCTCTAATAATGGCTCAAGAGTCAGGGCAAATAATAGTGGAGACAGGGGGCATCCTTGACGTGTGCCATTATGAATGGGTATGCTCTTCGATAGCGCCCCATTAGCTCGAACTCGGGCCGTGGGGGCATGATAGAGCGCCAATATCCATTTGAGGAAATATTCCTGTATTCCAATGCGGCGCAGAACAGAGAGCATGAAGTCCCATCGGACTCTGTCGAAGGCCTTCTCCGCGTCCGTAGAAAGCAGGAGAAGGCCAGTTCATGTAGAATGTGCGCGGCCCACTGCCCCCAGGACCCTGGTCGTCGCATCTCGAGCCTCCCTCCCGGGTATAAACCCCACTTGATCCGGATGCACCAGCGAAGGGAGGAGAGGCGCGAGACGAGCTGACATAATCTTGGCCAGGACCTTGACATCTGTGTTTAGCAACGAAATGGGTCTATAATTCCTGACATCATTTCCGTCCTTCCCCGGCTTACAGATTACCGAGATCGTGGCTGCTAGTGTGTGATTGTGAAAAAATGCCCCATCTCGTATGGCGGAAAAGAGAGTTTGGAGTCGGGGGATTAAGGCAGGGGAAAAGGCTTTATAATATTCTGCCGGTAGTCCATCAGGTCCCGGGCATTTTCCGTTTTGTAGGCCCTTCAGGGCAGTTTGAATTTCTATCGCGTCTATCGGAGCATCCAGCAGAGAGGCTCGCGTCGGCGAGATAGTGCGGGTTACATTGTCAGCGAGGTACGCAGTAATCGTCTCAGGCGTGGGCCCTGAACCCGGCTCAGAGTCCATGTTATACAACCCCTGGTAAAAGCGCTGAAATTCGTTCAGCATATAGTCCGGTCGAGTAGTTGTAGTACCGTCTGGGAGTTTGAGTTTAGCTATATACGCCACAGCGCGGCGCTTCCTAAGTATACGGGCTAGTAATTTGCCAGGTTTATTCTCAGATAGAGCGAAATGACATTTCGCTTTAGCAGCTGCGAAGCGGATGTCAGTGTCCAGTATGTCGTTGAGTTCTCTCCGCTTAGTCGTCAGGGTCGCATAGTCAGTGGGCAACGCAGAAGAGTGGTGGGTCAGCTCAAGATCGCGTATTTCAGACAATAGCTTTTGTACTGCATCCGCACGGTCTCTCTTAATGGCAGTAGCTCTGCTAATGCAAACCCCTCTGACAACCGCCTTATGGGCTTCCCATAAAGTAGGCGTGGAAACATCAGGAGTCTCATTCTCTGTGAAATAGGAGGCAATCGTGGCTTCTACCTCAGCCACAAAATTGGGATCTCCGAGCAGTGACGTGTTTATTCGCCATTGGCGTTCCAAGGGGCGATATAATGGAGAGGACAGGGCAGCCAGGAGGGGAGAATGATCCGACCACGTCTGGGCCAGAATCGCAGAGTCCTCTGTCAAGAGTACATCTTTCTGCTGTACAAACAGGTAGTCCAGCCGTGAATATGTGGCATGAACAGGCGAAAAATACGAGTAGTCCCGTTCTCCTGCGTGGAAAGTCCTCCAAATGTCCACTAGTTGTAAGTTATCTAACGAGCGCCGCATATGTCTCAGTACGGAAGCTGGAACCGAGGATCGGCCCACAGAGGAGTCTACCCTTGGGTCCAAAGCGACGTTAAAATCGCCCGCTACTACTAATGTGCCGGCCATAAAACCTGAAAGGCGCCGTAGGATGGATGCTAAACTGCGATGTTGATTTACGTTTGGTAGGTAGAGCGATGCGAACGTGTATCGGGTATCTGCTATTAAGCACTTTACAAATAGGAAGCGGCCCTCACAATCCGTGAGGACTTCCACCATCGTAATGGGAAGCTCTTTAGAGAATAGGATCGCTACTCCCCTGCTCTTACCACCATGAAAGTTGCTAAAGTAGCCGGTAGGATAATCCGGATGGTCAGGTGTGGGGCCGAGCCCTGCCTAAAATGTGTCTCCTGAAGGAAAAGCACTGAAGCTCGGAGCGCCCGAGCCTCCCGAAAAAGTCGTCTGCGCTTCTCAGGAGCATTAAGTCCCTTTGTATTATATGTAAGAAAGCGTAAGGACCTCAGCGAGAAGCCCTGGGGCGCCGCCATGTCCGGACAAGGGAGCTCGAGCCCCACTAAAATCAGATAGTACAGACAAACAGGACAAGGACGAGTACAAGTTCGAGGAACACAGGGGGAAAGAGAAAAGGGGAGAAGAAAAAAGGGGAAGACAAAAGTGGAAGAAAAACTTTGAGGTATAAGACGCCTCAGGGGAAGACTCAGTCAGACCCAATAAATTGGGATCCGAATAGCACCCCTGAAGAGAAGCGGCGTCAGGTCCTCGTGGGCGAAGGAGACTAGCTCCTAATTCACACCAAACCAGAGAAAAATCAAGGTGCACTACAGATAAGTAGCCACAGAACTTTCAAAAATCACCAAATAACAAGCCCAAAAAAAGAGTCCCCTCCGACTCTGAAAAAGAGCTTATGAGCGACAGTATCAGATACATTTAAAAAAAAAAAAAAAAACATAATAATAATAATAATTAGCACAAGTACAGAATTGAGGACTGGTGCCTATTAGGAAGAGGAAGCTTTAAATGTACAGAAAAGTGGGGGTAATCCCCATATCAATGCAAAAAGGGTCAAACATATAATAATACATCAAACAATGTGAGGTAACTGAGTGTAAGCGTACATTGTATATAGGGTGCCCCACACAAATGCGGGACGAAAAAATTAGATTTGGCACCACATTAAAAACTAGTGCCCTGTGTGAGAAGGAAAGTGAGGAAGAGGGGGCAGGAGAAAATCCCCTCCTCCCCCGTCTCCCCCACCCCTCCCGGCCTCGTATAAAAAGTGAGTTGGTAGAAAGTAAAAAAAAAAAAAAAAAAAAAAAAATACATTTTTTAACCCCCCTTGCACTACAAACGAGAAGCAATCATATGCAATTTTACTGCAAGCGATGGGGAAGAAAAATTTGAAAGGTAGGACGCGGCACCTACCGTATATGTCGTCCCACACAGTGATGGGTCGACATGCATCCCTCACCCCTCCCCTCTCCCCCTCTCCCCAGCACAGGCACGGCAGTAATGACAGGTGCCAGGAGTCAAGAGAGAAATGGCAAGTGTACGCCTGCAGAAGAGAGAGAGAGAAGGAGAGAGAAAAAAAAAAAAAACCCAACCCACCCTCTAGTCAAAACAGTGACGACAAAACGTAAACAATTCGGTACATTCCCAACGAACCAAATAGCAGAACTCCATTAACTTATAACAATAGGAGAAAACCCCCCAACACTTCTCCAGATGCTGGCCATACAGTGCGTAGGTTGTAACCCAGTATGTGAAAGCCAGATAACCCCCCTTATCAAACCTGGACACGCAAAACTCGGTGCGAAGGAGAGAGAAAAGAGAAAAAAAAAAAAAAGGGGGGGGTCTCAATACTCCAGCAAACCAAAATTCAGGCACAATCTGGAGGTGATGCGGTTACTGCGGCGCAATAGTCACAAGGGAGCGTGAGCATACCACTGTATCTTAGGAATCTGGAGAGTCATTCCACCGAGAGGGCTGGTAGAGCGGACCCCTCAAAATAGGACAGAGTGGACCTGAGTGTCGGGTGTGGGTCAAGCCCGTGCCAGTTCACGAGCAGAGCGGGCGGGTGTCAAAGCACACAGTTGTATCCCACAGGTGTATCATATTATAACAGGCACATGGGCTAGGATATATAGCCCGCGGGATCGCACGCGTGGGACAAGGTTAGAAACAAATGGGGCGTAGCGAAGTGCTCATCTCCAGATCTCCGAGCACGCTGATGCTGCTCCCACGTGGAAGCAGAGATAAAGCCATAGGTGGTTGGTCAGTAATGTGGAGTGGTGGTTAGACAGGGAGCCCCTGAACAAGTCAGGCCTCTGCCTGGGGTTCAGGTCGCTCCGGGACCCCGTCTCTTGAGCGGCGCCTCCGGTCTCGAGGTCGTCTCCTTCGGGCTACAGGGGGGTCGAAAGGGGCACCTCCACGATTCTCCAGTTCCCAGTCTTTGACCCGCAACACAGGAAGGCCCATCGCGGCCATGAAGGCAGGAACTTCCGAAGGATGTTGGATAGTGTGCCTCACACCATTTTTCTGCGCTGTCAGGGCGAGAGGGAAGCCCCATCTATATGGGGTGTCAGCCTGTCTTAGTGCGTGGGTGACAGGTTGTAAGCATCTCCTGGCTGAGAGCGTAAAAGGAGAAAGATCGTGAAAGAATTCAAGATTGCTGCCACGGAAGGTCCACGAACGGGACGAACGCGCCTCCGCCATGATCCTCTCCTTGAGGGCATAATCAGGGAGGCAGCAGACAATGTCGCGGGGTGGTGCCGTTGGTGGCGGCTTCGGGCGCAGCGCTCGATGGGCCCTGTCCATGGGAATCTGTTCTGTGGGCGAGCGGTTTAGCACCATACAAAAGGCTTCACTTAAAACAGTGCACAAATCCTCGGGGCCCTCTGATTCCTCTAGGCCTCTGACACGGATATTATGCCGCCGGCCCCTGTTGTCCAGATCATCGACGCGGCGTTGCAACTCACCGAAAGCCTCCGTCTGCTCGGGAGGAAGATTAGCCCGGTTCTCCAGGAGACCCACTCTAGTCGTCAAATCCGCCACGTCCGTTCGGATTTCGCGAAAGTCCCCGGCAATGCCTTCTCGGAGGTCGGCGACCAGGTCCGCGAGATCAGCCTTGGTGGGGAGTGCTGAAATCAGGTGCTCAAGACGGCGTATGGCCTCCGCAGAGTCCGAAACTACAGGCCCGTCCGCCATTTTGTCGCACGGGGAGGAGAGGGGGCAACCGGAGCGGGCAAAACAAAAGCGTCCAGGGGACCCAAGGCTCGAGCCGTTCGTCTTGCGGGCGTCTTGGGGGTGTTCTGCCTCGGTTTTCCTCGGCCCATGACCCGATGTGTCGCTATTTAGTAGCTTACTGTCGGAGGGGACTCAGGAGCTCAGTAGTTATGCGGCCATTTTGGTCTCAGGTCAGGACACGCCTCCCAACAAATGGATTTTTGAGATCGGGAGTTTGGAACCAGATGGTCTAAATATCGATATTATAATAATGATGGTTTTACCATTTATTTCCACATATGGTTCATTTAATCAAACTGATTTTTTAAATTTAATTTATTTTTATGCTCGATATAAGTGGTTTTACATGTATAAATCTGTTACTGTGCAATTTGAATTTATTATTTCGCTTGTTCGTTGAATTAGCTGTATGTTTTTAATATATTTAATATGCCATGTCTTTTGCCCTCTTTTAAAATGGCCACCTTGAGATGCACCGGACATCTGATGACTTGGAGCCAGTGGCGTAGCGTGGGTTGTCAGCGCCCGGGGCCAGCTAAGAATTGTGCGCCCCCCCAACCTGTGGACACGTTATCGATATTGCCCCAGCTCTCACATGAATATTGCCCAAGCTCACGCATGGATACTGCCCCAGCTCACACATGGATTTGCCCCAGCTCACACATGGATATTGCCCCAGCTCACACATGGATTTGCCCCAGCTCACACATGGATTTGCCCCAGTTCATGGATTTGCCCCAGCTTATGGATACTGCCCCAGCTCATGGATACTGCCCCAGCACATGGATTTGACCCAGCACATGGATTTGCCCCAGCACATGGATTTGTCCCAGCTCATGAATTTGCCCCAGCTCATGGATTTGCCCCAGCTCATGGATACTGCCCCAGCACATGGATTTGCCCCAGCACATGGATTTGCCCCAGCTCACACATGGATTTGCCCCAGCTCATGGAAATGCCCCAGCTCATGGATTTGCCCCAGCTCATGGAAATGCCCCAGCTCACACATGGATTTGCCCCGGCACATGGATTTGTCCCAGCTCATGGATTTGCCCCAGCACATGGATTTGCCCCAGCACATGGATTTACCCCAGCTCATGGAAATGCCCCAGCTCATGGATTTGCCCCAGCTCATGGATTTGTCCCAGCTCATGGATTTGCCCCAGCTCTCACCTGGATATTGCCCCAGCTCCGGATCCAGCAGGCAGCAGCGGTTGAGGGGACCCAGATGCCGGGCAGCGGGAGTGCCTGCCGGCTGCCCGGTCCTGAACAGCGTGTGAGTACGTCCTGTTGAAGGGGAGGCGGCTGTGTGCGTGCGCAGGTCACGCGGTCCGGCCAGTCAGGTGGTACAGAGACTCAGTACCACCTGATTAGACAGACCACGTGACCTGCGCCTGCACGCAGCCGCCTCCCCTTCAACAGGATGGACTCACTGTTCAAGACCGGGCAGCTGGCAGGCACTCCTGCTGCCCGGCATCTGAGTCCCCTCAACCCGCGGGCCCTTGGGCGGCGCCCGAGGGCCCAGCAGGTCAGTCCGGGCCACAAGTTTTAGGGGAGCAAATTTCTTTTGAAATTATGCGCCCCTAAGAAAACTGTGCCCGGGGCCACGGCCCCCCCTGCCCCCCCCACGCTACGCCACTGCTTGGAGCCGTCATTGGAAATTGCGCATCGTGCCGGAACCGGAGATACGTCACGTTAAAGTGCCGAATGTATCTAGGAACAACATGTGCTTTGAGACGCCGGGCGTACAATCAAAATGATCGGTGAAATTAAGGACAATAATTAACACCTGGCCGTGGGACATATAAGGACTGGCTGGTATGGTTTTAATTTATGCACCTGAGGAAGACAAACGTCGAAACGCGTTGTGCTGTATGATTAATTATTTTGTATATGTAATAAATTGGCCCAATCAGTGGTCTTTTATTTTACTTGGTGTGGATTGGCTCCTTCCCTGCAACCTATACTGGATTCAGCATAGAGCTTGCGGTTACCCTGACGCCTGAATCAACAGATGACCTGGCAGTGGTGAGAATAGAAATGTCCAATCACACATGCTATCAAAGTTTAGAGCCAACTGAATTAATGGCTCAGAAATAAGTGAGTAGGTTTCTCTCAATGCACTAGATGTGGATATCCAAAGTTTAGACGTACTGCGCAATGTACAGTATGTCTCCATATTTTTGTTTCCCATTTAGGTTGCACAAAAAACAGAAAACCCCTTTTGTGGACTCTCTCTTTGCGTGAGGACTATATATCTTTTTTACTTACTATACTTTGTGCTCTCTATGCTTAACATGGGGAGTTCAAAGTGTCAATTAGAGTTAGGATTACAAAGTCTAATTACTGTCCTGCTGCGGTTAACTGAAAAGTTAACCACAGCTAGAACCTGGTGCTAATGGATTCTGCTTCTGCGGAATCAGTCAGCACCAGCTGAAACCCCAACCCAAAAATCAAATACTCACCTCCCATCCCACGGTGAGAACGGCAGCTCCATCCGCTGCTTCTTGCCCCCGGGAGCAGAGAGAGATTGGGGCGAGGCCAGATCCTGCAGGTTATGTGACCAGCAGTGGAAACCTCAATGGAGACCTATGGACGCCATGGAGGGGATGCGCGCGGTGGCGCTTAGTGCTGCTGCGAGCATCCTGAGGCTTGGCACCGTGTTATGGTGCAGGCTGCTGATTTAGTGCCTGCACCGTGATATCACGCTACAACAGGGACGCTAAAATGAAACCTGCAGGAGCAGGTTTTTCTCCCTAGCATTCCCATTTTAGCGTGAAGATCGTAATAGTGCCCATTATGTATAGTTTTTTTCAGGAACCTCAGCAATTTCAAAATATATCATTACTAGCAATGGCATGGGCAGCCCATTTCATTAGGCACCCATGGAAATGTATTAATTACACATTTATGCCCCGATCATTTAGGCTGGGGTCAGACTGAGGCAGTGCGAACGCGCGTGCAGGCGCACATAATCACGGCCGCACTAGCAGCAAATGACGGGCAATGACGGCCAATATACGAAGTACGGTCGCACGAAAGTCCGGCCGCGCAACGCAAGTGGCAAACGAACGCATTTTTTCGAGAACGTTAAACTGCTAGTACTGACGTACAGAGTGCGCTGCGCCCGCTAGCGGTGTGTGTGCGTGATTAGGAGATGTCAGACCCTGCTAATGTCCGGCCAACATAACGTCCAGATGCACAAAGTGTTTTATTGATGATCCGTACAAAATCACGGACGCAAATGAGCATCGTATGACCGCTCTCGCGTACTCCGTGAAAAAATGCGTCCATTCGTTCGAACGCACTTTTTCACAGACAACGCGAAAATGCGTTCGTCTGACCCTAGCCTGAGCACAGAACAGTTATTTTTAGATGGAAGTAACCAATGTCTATGCAGTGATACAGTCAATTTTCATACTATTTATCATGAACATCCAAAATATCCAAACTATCAATGTAGGGTGTTATATATATTAACCTCTCACCCAACATTAGAGTGTGCCTGGGCACACCAAGCAGACCCTGTGCACACACCTATGTTACTATGTGTGTATGCCATGCCGCATGCAGTACGTCACAGAAGAAATGTCAAAAACGTGTAAATTTGCATTCAGATTTCAATCATTTACAGCGAAGAAAATAATTTTTCCACATTTTTTCAACCAAACCTCTTTGCATAATATTCCTTGAGATACTTGTTAAAAAAAGCAAATATGGTGACCCTGTTACCACAGTTTTCTAAGGAAATAAGCAATTTTAACCAAAATTTTTAAAAAATTTTGAACTTTGGCACAATGCATTTCACTGAAAACAGCCATTTATTTAAAAAAGAAAAATAAACTAAATTCCCAGACCAAAAAGGGATTGATAATTACAGTCTATGTTATTTTTGCTTATCATTATAAAGCTTGGGGCTTTTTATACCCAAATCTATTTACTTATCAGTATATCTTTTGGTGTTTTCTGCTGAATGAATGAAACAATATTAACATATAACATAGGTCTAATTGTCTTTAGAAAAATAATATCCAATGTTGAACTGAGTCACTGTTGATAGAGTTAGCAGTCCCTGTGTGCACCTTGCACAGCATCAATATATTATTTTAGTTAGAAACTAGAATTCATTCAGGAACAATTGGATTCTAGGAGAGACATACAGTATTGCAAATGTCACACTCCAGTACATCTTTGCTTTCGCTCGATGGAGTGGTATACATTAGACATGTGCACACTGGAAAAATTCGGTTTGGTTATACATGGAACAGTCTTCCAGTTGAAGTGGTAGAGGCCAAAACAGTAATTGAATTTAAGCAGGCATGGGATAGGCATAAGGCTATCCTAAACAAAAGATAAATCCAGGTAAAGTATCCATGTAATTGGGCAGACTAGATGGGCCGAAAGGTTCTTATCTGCCGCCATTTTTCTATGTTTCTATGTTTCTATGGTTCTGATTATCTCGGAATCCAAACATATCAGATTTTTAAATAAACAGAATCAGCCAATTCAGAATATCGGAAGCGTCCAATATTTCAGTATCTACCTGATTCGGAATATCGCGACCACCTGATATATTTAGCTGTTACTGATTTTCTGAACCTTTATGTATAATACATATAAAAATGTTTAGGGTTAGGGTCAGGGCTAGAGTTAAACTTGCAGTTTTTTTGTGTCATATGATTAGAGTTAGGACTAGGGTTATTGTGGGGATGGGGTTAAGTTAGGGATAGGCTTAGGTTGGCATAGGTTGTCATATGATTAGGGTTAGGGCAAGAGTTATGGTTATGTTAGGGCTAGGGTTTGTCGTGATTGCTTGATTTGTCATGGCTACCCTCCCCCTATTTTGCTGTGTTCGATCTGATGGATGTATTACTCTTACATCTCTGCTTCCTCACGGAAAGTTGTATTTCTGCACTGTGTTATTATATTAAAAATATTAATTACAAAATTAAATAATAATGGGTCAGTGTGAATACCTCCATTGTAAACTTTTATTTAATTACTATTATTTGTAATAAATACAAATACTGTATATATGTGTTCGTAAGTACAGAAGAATATACATCACATATATTATACATTATATCATATAATTTTCTGAATGTACTCACAGATTCCTTATCAATATCTACAATTTGCATACTGGAGTATGTATGTCTTAATACTTTTATTTGTATCTGTATTTACTATCACTCCTATTGGTTGTTAAAAAACTGAATCTATTCTGGTATCATCTCCTGAAATCCATAGGACTCCCTGGAGACCAATGTGAGTGTGTTTATGATAGCACATGGAATGTTGGGTCGGCAGAAGGACCCTGGAGAAATGTTTGTTTTCTGTGTACTTAGATTTTCATTGGATTGCATAATTCTTTTCACTGGGGAACGGAAGTATTGAATTTCTTTTAGCCATTTTGTTTTGGGGTGTTAAGTGACTTCACAGATGCAAAATTACTTACCACCACCTTTTAGCGGCTGGTAATGTTTTTTCATTACTGCATGTGAGAATAATAAGTGGCTGATATGAATGCATGTTCTTCTATGCCTACCCCATACACTATTTCTTTTATAAAGCACAGGAAACTAGAATGGGCTTTAGATAGCTGTAATAGCCAAGTCGGTAACATTTAGCAGCTCAACGGGAATTAGACATGTAGTGCTTAGCTTTAACAAGTGGGCCCATTACAACTAACGGCTCACTTGCTAATGCTGGTGGTGCCGGTGGAATAGGGCCCCTAATGTTCAACATTTACATATTATGTAGAGAAAACATCATATGTTTCAAATTAATCTTCACGGAGAATCCCATTTTGCTGTTTGATTATGGTACGCTGCAGGGGGTGTACAAGTCGTAATCAAGACGACGTCAATAGCTCTCTGAGGTTATGTTTGAAACAGAGACAGATGTAGTGAAGTCTTGAATGTAACATAAGTTGTAGCACTTTTCCTGCAACAGTCTACATGAAACTAAATAGCCATTCACCTTAAAACACAGTGATTTCATTTAAGACTTTATTCAAGAAAAAGCAAACAGCTGTAGTACTAAAACATCTATACATTTTGGGAAACTGTATTGAGGAATGTAAGAGTAAAGTGCAAATAAAGACACTATTTCTTTTGCTATTAATTATTCAAAACATTTCATAATAGCTTAGCAGTTTATTATCTAGCCATTGTACAGATTTAATTGTTATTGTTAAACTAACATAAAAGCTTTGATTTATAGGTGGCTTTTGGTATTTTATGCTCATCTTGGAGATGATCTCATAACCACAGGGAGTCATCTATAGTTGCAAAGCCCTTACAGAAGAGCCTCTTGAGATCAAACCTTGAAGACTGCAATGTTTATGATCCTCAATGAGTTTGCTTTACTCTTAAGACATATTTTTGCATGTTGTTTTATGGTTTTTATTTTTTCCATTGTGGTTTATTATTGTCATGAAAAGATACACAGTTAAAATTGGAACCACAATAACCAAGGGGATATATGCATCTATACAAACATTTTGTTCTTGCATTATAGTCTGCACTGGACACCTTTTCACTATGCCTTTCTCTCAAGAGGATGGGAATCAAGACAACATTACCTATTACCGTTACCCACTCCGCATCAGTATGAATAAAGCATTCTGTAATTAATATATTTGACGCAATGGGTTCTAGAATCTAAATGTAATTTTTGTAACTGATTAGAGCAACTTAGTTGTTATAGCCAAGATGTTCTTTTGAGCGTAGGCTCGGAAAGTTGTGAAAGTTGTGTAAAGTGTGCATCAATAAGAACTGATCCTGTTATGATGCTTCATAGATCCAAGTACAAGTTACAGTCACAGGGTTATTCAAAGAGATTCGAAAAGGCACCGCACGTTCGGTGACTTTTTGTTCTCTTCAATTCGGTTCCTTTTGCCGATCCCATTTCGGTGACCCTGCGGTGTATTCAGCAAGCACCACAGGGTCCCCGAATTGCAGGGAAAGGCTGCCGCAAACCCGACGAAAACTAACCGTAAAACCCACCGAATGCACGCCGAAAACCCCCAATAACATCTGGATTAACCTGTGAAAACCACGGAAAAAGCCCGAGCAGGAGCCAATCGCACACAGCCAAAGCAGCCGAAGCAGCCGAGACCGCAGACGAGGGAGGTGAATAAATTAGCAAAACCGTTTGTATGAATCTGTGAAAATGAAATGCTGTTTGCAAAGAAACTACTGAGCGAAAATGTCTGAAATTTGCATATGAGGTCCAGGGAATGATAATAAAAAGGGCTGTTACAGAAAAAATAAGTAAACTTAAAAAAAATAAAAAAATTGGACTTTTAAAAAAAAAAGAAAAAATTCAGAAAAATGCTTAAAGTATCCTAAAAAATCTATAAATAAAGAGACTTTTTGCTGCAGAATTTTATAACGAACGGTTTATTAGATATTGAATTAAAACGGGAATATTTTTAACATTGAAGCCTATGGGATTCTCCTGAATAGACTTGCCGAATTAAACCACCGAATGGCAGGGCATTAGGAGAACCTTTCACTGCTGGTTTGTGTTCTCTGAATAGCCGAAGCAGTGCATTTTCATGGGGATTTCACTGCCCTCGAACAGGCACCGAACAGGCACCGTATGTTCAGGCAATTCGCCAGGATTTGGCGAATTGCCTGCTCTCTGGATAGCCGAATGATTTTCAGCATTCGGTTACCTTTCTCAAGCAATTTGGATCTCTTTGGATAACCCTGTAAGTGAAGGGATGTCTCTCTGTTGGCAAGGAAAAAAATGAGTGGCCGGGCACTGAAAAAGAAGATCTATGCAGAGAGTAAAAATTTCAGAACAGTTGAGAGCCCATTATCTCTATACACCTATCTCCTTTCCCATATATAGCAGAATGCCCATATTCACTGTTATATGGGAGCTCTGGTCCTTGGAGTAGATGAGCCACCACAAAATTCATCTACTCCTGAACTCTAGCTCAAGATCCTTATATATCATATGCCATTGGTTGTCATCTTAAAACCTCTGCAAATAATGAGAAAATAGATTAAAACATTAAACCTGTGCAAAAATGTTGTAAATATAAAATAATGTAATTGATTATATATCTCAGAACAGCTGTTTACATACTGTAATACTGTAGATAAATTGCGTGTAATTTGAGAGGTGGTTTGATGGCTACTAAGGTCATGAATAAACAGGGTAAGACACCAGGGGATGTTCAGTACTAATACAGATGATAGAGAATATTTAAATATATGTGCTTTTCCTTCCAAAAAATGTAAGTTGATCAAAGCAACTATGCATCTGTGCTTGATTGTGTAGGAGAAAAGGTCTGAAAACATGTGGAGATGAGAATAGCTCACAGTTATGTCTTCATTGCCTTGTCTGCATTATTTTTTTCTAACCTCGAATTTTCCAAAATTATCAATGTTTGCTACCGATTACATAGGTGACATAACTCCTGGTATTCAGATTCCAGTCACATGAATGTAAAATGATCCATTAGAATTGCTCTATGGCAAATGCAGATATATTATCCCCATTTATCATAATTTCTGTACCCCTTGCCCAAATTACACCAAATTGAGATTAAAGCAACGCTATATTACATCTCACTGTCCACATATATTATTTTGTCCTGGTGCAAATATTCCAGTTGTAATCACTTAATCCCCAGAAGCCCTTTGAAGATTAAATAAACACAATGCAAATATTTTGCGGTAATCACAAAATATTCATTAAACATCTCTACAAGCTTACAAGTAACAATTCATCCTTCCTTTGGTTCCTCGAAAATTATATTAACTCATTACCCACAGTGCATCTAAATTACTAGAATTAATCACATTTGTTTCTGTGGGAATACACTGTGAAGATGTACATATAATGTACATGGCACAAAATGTTTTTATTAATTATTACTTGATTTATTATGATCTCCAGAAGTGGTTGTCTCATCGCCACCAGAGCTTTCTATTGACTTGTAATCTTATAATCTAAATGAGTATAGGAACTCCGCAGCAAGGTGCCTCAGATGAAGCAGCATTTGTAATCTGTGCTTTATGCACTTTAGCAGTCAGTGTAAATAGCCAGAGAAGAACATTTATTTCAAGTGCAGATCATCCATGTATGAAATGCCCAGTTATGGCTCAAGGAGCAATCAATAAAAATACAAAGACATATGTCAAAAGTAAGCAACTGGACATGTCTTAGGTCTCTTAACATGAAAGTTCTTTTGTTTTTGATGAAGAACAAACACAGGCTGTCCCGAGAGACAGTTATTAACTGCAAAACAATCGAAAGACGTTATTGAAAATCAATATCATAATAACAGAGCGCACTGTTTCTTCTGTCCCAGCTAGCCAATTATACACAATTTACTAAAGCTGACAACTTACTGTGAAGCAAAGAGAGAGAAAGAAACGAAAATCTAATTTTACAAAGAAGTCAGTTATTTCGTACAATTGCATAGCCAAGAGCAAAGTTTAAGTTGGTGGTATGACCCCAACAAATTCTGTTTTTTGGGGAAAATTGGTATAATTTCTAGTAACTACTCAATGAAATCACATCCACATTTCTGAAAATGTCATATAATACATTTTCCTCTCACATGTCATTTGATAATAATTATATTCATGCTTTCTAACTATCTTTGAGAATTCTGTACATTGACCTTCTAGAATACGACAATATTATATTTCTAATTTTTGATGGTTTGCTAAATACATACAGCGTATCGCGTACAAAGAAAGGACCTTCTTTGGTAAAAAAAAAAAGGTTTACATTTCTTAAAAGTATCATTTTTAGGAGTTTGGAGAATTTATTAACAGATATACTCCAATGCTGGCAAAATTTGACAAGTAAACAGTGAATTACAGAGACAATCGTGTAAGTAATATCTTTTTTTCATCTTTGGTACAAAAAGCAAATCTCACTAGATTAGTGATACTTTGATTTATGATAGCAATTTCAAATAACTCAATAACCAGATATTTTACTTAAGGTTGTCTCAGCTGTTTCAGTGGTTCAAATGAAGTGCTTCATAGACTTGGCTACAGACTTGTGTATAAATGTACTACCATTTTGCCCGTAGACTGCAATGTTGTGCTTTTAAAACTGCTGATAATTTACTACAAACATTTGTGCAGTAATATATATTGGTTTAAACAACAAACTAAATCACTGTACATTAGTCAATTTTAGTCAATATATATACTGTACATAAACCAGAATCATACAAAGAAAAAATGGACAGGCGCCCAAACTTGTACCACCACCAATCAACCAATGCCAACCAGAAAATTTTGTGGTTTCCCCCAAACCAGTGAGAATGACAAAGATAATGGTACGTATCTGGCGGCGCGATGACAATCGCTAATTGGTAGCTGATGGTTCCCTTAGTTCATTATATCCATATGGGGCGTGTAGAAAGAAAATAAACAATATACAGTGCAGATGGTTTTAACACATAAAATTAGATTGTTGTATAATGTTCCACTCACAGATTGAAGAGCCCAAACACTGGCTCTAAGTGGATCAAGGCTCTTGGGTGCTTAACTTCTCCGCTTCTAAAGGTGACCCACACCTTATAAAAGATGAAGTAGGACTCGTATAGGATGGACATGGAAAGAAAAACGAGACAACTTCCTTGTGCAGATCTTTCACGGATTCAATGACATAAATGGAATTAAGCTAGTCAACTCACATTTGTTGGAGCTATAGACCAAGCTCTTGGTGTGTGCGCCTCAGGACTTGTTTTTTAGGTAAAGCCCAAACAACCTCTTTAGAAATCCAGAACAGCGGGGGAAATTAAAATTAAAATTATTTATTTAAAACATAAATAAACAAAGTGCTAGCTCAGCCAGGAGACCAGGACGCGTTTTGCCAGACGTGCTGGCTTCCTCAGCTGGTTTACAGACTGGCTTTGATCTCTCTCTTATATAGTAAAATGTATAAAAAAACAATTAACAATTAAAAGTCCCCACATGTTCCGAATTCCTTAATCAGCGTGCATTCATTGCCCCAGACCGCACCACAGGCGGTGGGACAGAAGCCGCCATCTTGCGCATGCGCTGTATCGTCATATGCGTTCCATCTTGCATGCCACGCTGAGTTCCGGAAGTTGCTTGCGTTCCACTTCATGTATCGCTCTAAGTCTTCAATCGCGTGAATGTCATTACTTCCATTCTCCTTGTGAATCAGTATACAATTACCCTCAGGCAAAAATAAACCAAGAAGGGGCAAATTAGGACACAGACTATCAATCCATTGAGTCTTCCCCAACTCTATCTCATAGAGGGGGTACTGAAGCTGTATCTGTAGACAGCATTAGACGTATACTCTACAATATCAGATGGATAATCCTTTAGGTCTTTATGGCAGAGATTTAAATGATTTAATGGCTATAATAATGTGGAATACATCCATTTTATATAGCTTAAATTACCACATTTAATCCTATTTAGAGTTATTCTGTTTCTTCTAAAAGATCTCCTTAACTTATCTTTCATAATTTAAAACGTATCATTTAAAGTGCTATTTTTAAGTGTCTGTGCAAAATTATCAATATAAAGTGCTAATATTAAACATTCTTCTCAAAATATCCTTCATATATATTATTACTACTTAATGCCAACGATGTAAAGATTATGCTGGTACTTTTACATTCTTCCAAAAGTACACAAAAATCCGGTTAAACCCCCTGGCAGGCCGATAGTAGCGGGCATAGAATCAGCCATTTATCAGAATATGCGGACACTATCCTCCAACCCATCGTACGCACTATCCCGTCTTATTTAAAAGATACTTTAAATATGCTGCAGACATTGAAAGATATAGTCTGGCAGGAAGGTGACGTCATGGTAACGTGTGACGTCAATGCGCTTTATAGCAACATACCCCATGAGTTAGGTTTGGCGAAATTGGAGGAAGAAATCTCCAAATCTAATCTATTAGGTAGTGACCAGATGTCTTTTACTTTGGAGAGTGTCAAGTTTATATTAAAGAACAATTACTTTAGATTTGAAGAGGATTTCTATATTCAGCTAAGAGGTAATCCGATGGGCACTAAGTTTGCGCCCAGCTACGCCAACCTATATATGGCAGCATGGAAAACCTTGTTTGTCAACGGTTCGCGTAGCTGGGCGCAAGGAACCATCCAGGCCTATAAAAGATTAATCGATGATATTTTTTTAATTTGGATAGGGAAAGAGGAAGACTTGGTAATATTCTTATATAGTCTCAATAATGTGGAGTGGGGCATTAAGTTAGATAATAACTGGAGTACACAGAAGATAAATTTCCTTGATTTAGAAATCTACATAGAGAAAGACTGTATCAAATCCAAAACATTCTTCAAAGATGTAGATATGAATACCTACATTGATTACACCAGTTGCCACCATTCCACATGGCTTAGGGGTGTCCCTAAGGGACAATTTATCCGCTGGAGACATAATTGTACTGATACAAGAGTTTTTAAAGAACAGGCGGAGAATATGAAAAAAGACTTCGTGGAAAAGGGCTACAAAGAGGTAGATTTGGACAACACCATCTCTGATATTATGTTGAAAGACCGTAAGGATTTATTAAGGTATAAACCTAGAACCCATAAGGAAGAGGGAGAAGTTCGATTTATCTGTGATTTTAACGATAAGGCTAACAATATAAAAAAAAATGTAATAAACACTGGCATGTTCTATTAAATGATGGTGATCTTAGGCAACACATAGGAGCGACACCTAAAATAGTTTTTAGAGGAACTAAAAATGTTAAGTCTAGTTTAGTGCATAGTAGAACTAGAAAAAAGGACATTTCAAAAAAAAATTTGGACTGAAGGAAGGTTTTTATCAATGCGGACTATGCCTAGCCTGTAGATCTATGGGAAATAGAAAGAAGCATATAGGCTCCTATTTCAATCAAAAACGGAACAAAATAGTGGAAATAGGGGGTATTTTAAATTGCTGTTCTAGAAATGTAATTTATATGCTGGAATGCCCTTGTGGCCTAAGATACATAGGTCGAACAAAACGGGCCCTTAATGTTAGAATAAATGAACATGCTAGAAATATTAGAAACGAATTTGACAAGCATTTTGTTTCTCTACATTTTAAGACGCATCACAGCAGTTCTCCTGTGGGTTTAAAATTTTGGGCAATCAAACAGGTTAAAAAGGTAGAGATTGAAGAGGATATTATTAACAAATTAGGAAAGGAAGAGATGAGATTGATTTTTGAAAACGGTACATTGACTCCGAATGGCCTGAATGATGATTTCGAGATTGTGCACTTTTTGTAAAGATCTTCTCCCATTCTATTTCATCGAGGTAATTTTATTTAGGAGAGATATTCCTTATCTGTTATTCAATACACATATTATAAATTTAGACACTTATAGCACTTCAGATGTGATCTGTAATCTCAAGGGTGATCAGTTAATGAACATTATGTAATAATAATAGGAATATTTAATATTTAATATTTTATATTTTATATTTATCACAATAATTAATTAGACACAAATTGGCTATGATTTATATTTATATGTATTATAAATAGGAACACATAAAGTTTCATCTAATTAGCACTTTATTAATGTAATTATATTACACCAATATATATGGAAGAGGTTTTGGTTAACAATGCAGTAATGTATAAAGGTAACATTTGATATTTGATAAGCATATAACATTGTTTGGCACAGTCAATAATAGCACTTTAAATGAGACACTTTAAAATCATCACTTTTAATGGAATGAGATTTGAGAGATTTTTGAGATTTTTGAGAACCAACATAATCTTTACATCGTTGGCATTAAGTAGTAATAATATATATGAAGGATATTTTGAGAAGAATGTTTAATATTAGCACTTTATATTGATAATTTTGCACAGACACTTAAAAATAGCACTTTAAATGATACGTTTTGAATTATGAAAGATAAGTTAAGGAGATCTTTTAGAAGAAACAGAATAATTCTTAATAGGATTAAATGTGGTAATTTAAGATATATAAAATGGATGTATTCCACATTATTATAGCCATTAAATCATTTAAATCTCTGCCATAAAGACCTAAAGGATTATCCATTTGATATTGTAGAGTATACATCTAATGCTGTCTACAGATACAGCTTCAGTACCCCCTCTATGAGATAGAGTTGGGGAAGACTCAATGGATTGATAGTCTGTGTCCTAATTTGCCCCTTCTTGGTTTATTTTTGCCTGAGGGTAATTGTATACTGATTCACAAGGAGAATGGAAGTAATGACATTCACGCGATTGAAGACTTAGAGCGATACATGAAGTGGAACGCAAGCAACTTCCGGAACTCAGCGTGGCATGCAAGATGGAACGCATATGACGATACAGCGCATGCGCAAGATGGCGGCTTCTGTCCCACCACCTGTGGTGCGGTCTGGGGCAATGAATACACGCTGATTAAGGAATTCGGAACATGTGGGGACTTTTAATTGTTAATTGGTTTTTTATACATTTTACTATATAAGAGAGAGATCAAAGCCAGTCTGTAAACTAGCTGAGGAAGCCAGCACGTCTGGCGAAACGCGTCCTGGTCTCCTGGCTGAGCCAGCACTTTATTTATGTTTTAAATAAATCATTTTAATTTTAATTTCCCCCGCTGTTCTGGATTTCTAAAGAGGTTGTTTGGGCTTTACCTAAAAAACAAGTCCTGAGGCGCACACACCAAGAGCTTGGTCTATAGCTCCAACAAATGTGAGTTGACTAGCTTAATTCCATTTATGTCATTGAATCCGTGAAAGATCTGCACAAGGAAGTTGTCTCGTTTTTCTTTCCATGTCCATCCTATACGAGTCCTACTTCATCTTTTATAAGGTGTGGGTCACCTTTAGAAGCGGAGAAGTTAAGCACCCAAGAGCCTTGATCCACTTAGAGCCAGTGTTTGGGCTCTTCAATCTGTGAGTGGAACATTATACAACAATCTAATTTTATGTGTTAAAACCATCTGCACTGTATATTGTTTATTTTCTTTCTACACGCCCCATATGGATATAATGAACTAAGGGAACCATCAGCTACCAATTAGCGATTGTCATCGCGCCACCAGATACGTACCACATAAACCAGAATGTCGGCACTAAAAAGGTAGCTTGAATATGCATTTTAAGACCATAAGACCACTTTTTTATTTATTTTATTTAGTATCTTGTCTATGCATATATAAAATCCAAGAGCCCATGCTCTATAATGAGGCAGCGTTTACTTGCTCCGGTGCAGCCAATATATTGTAGATACAAACTCTTCCTTTGGGGTTTTATATATATATATATATATACTTACAAGGGTATATGTAAGGTTTATTATTGCAGATGCCTTTTGCACATCACAGCAATTCAAAGAACTGCATCACAAAGCTCATGTGCCACATTCCCCATTTGCAGCAAGCAACTCTGGGTAAGATATGCAAATGACATCTGTCTCACTTTTATTGCATCCTGAGTCTGTTATTACACAGACCCCTTAAATCAATGCCATGCCGTACTAGATGGCTTTTTTTTAGCGGAGATCAGGTTTATGCAACTGGTCAAAGCCACTCCTAGGATAGCGCTGTTTTGGGTATATTGGATATATATATGTGTATCACACAGTTTTCAACACTAATATTGGCACCTTTGGTAAATATGAGCAAAAAAGGCTGAGGAAATGTGTCTTTATTGTTTACCCTTTTGATCTTTTGTTTAAACAATACACAAACATACACTGTTCTCATGGATATGAAGCAATTGCAAAAAACAACACAGTTTTATCCAAAAACATCATTGTTTCTTAACCACTTCGCTGCGGAGGACGCGCTCAGTGCATCCTGCCGCAGGAAGGGTTGGCTGCGGAAGACGTGCTGAGCGCGTCCTCTCAAAGCAGCCAGCGATCGGCCAGATTCCGGCTGATCGCTGTGCCCCCCGGTGCGGGCTGACATCTTGGATGTCAGTCCGTCACTCCGGGACCACCGCGGGCACAATAGATGTCATCGCGGTGGCGCGATGACATCTATTTCAGGCGCCCCCCCGCGTGTGCGGAGGAGGTGCCTGAAAGGGAGGGGGGAGGTCCTTCGGACCTCACTCCCTCCCGATCGCCGGGGTCCTGAGCTTAATGCCAGGCACCGTTTGGAAGGGCACAGCCTGCCCTTCCAAACGGTACCTGGCATTAACCCCATGGGGGCAGGATCGCGAATCGGCGCCGAAAAGCGCCGGTTCGTGATCCTTTCCCGGAGCTGGCCGACATCTTGGATGTCGGCCAAGCCTCTGGGAACTCCCCCTGAGGACTGGCGTCATCGTGCATAGCATAGCACGATGACGCCAGTCCTGGAGTTAACCCCTAGTCCTGGAGTTAACCCCTAGCTGCCACCAATGGTGGAGATAGGGGGTTCCAATGAACCCCCTATCTCCCAATCCATGGCAGCTAGGGGTTAATGTTTGATACCGTTGGATCGGCCAGAGCATGGCCTTTCCAATGATATCAAACATGACCATGAAAAAAGATTTTTTTTATTTTTTTTTTAAATTAAAAAATAATAAATACAAAAAATAAACAAGTTTTTTATTTTTTATTTGTTTTGTTAATGCAGCAAAATTGTTCCCATTTAATTTATAATTTGAACAATGATGCTGCACTAACGATTTTTGTATGGGGTGCGTTTGTTAAAAATAGCGAAATTTTCCCCCAAAAAAAAAGTAACGAGACCCCATTTCTAATTTTTTTAACAAGCGCACACCATTGAAAATATAACCGCAAACGATCGTATGTTAAAATGTGAAAAAAACACTTTACACGTTGTAAATTTGTGAAAATTCTAATTTTATTGCATATTTTGTTATAATATACAGACAGGACATAATGTATACATATAATAATGACATATTATGAATCTGCCGAGTCTGCCGGAAAGAACGATATATAATATGTCTGGGTCATATAATAAAATAAGGCTTCAAAACGCGGTTAAACATGATGAGCGAAACCAGTAAAAATGACCTCAGCACACAGACGGGAAATGCCTCAGCAGCGAAAGGGTTAAATAACACATATAGTCAATACTTTGTGCTATCTCCCTTTGCCATGATAACAGCTCTGAGTCTTCTCTTATAATGATTGATGAGGTTGGAGAACACATGTCAAGATCACTCAAATTTAAACGACAAAGCTGGAGGAAACCATTATAATTAGTGCATTGTCTTCAATCTGGATTATGGACTCCAAAAGTATCTCCAAATGCCTTGATGTTCATGTGTCCACGGTAAAACAGACTGTCTACAAATGGAGAAAGTTCAGCACTGTTGCTACTCTCCCTAGGCGTGGTCGTCCTGTAAAGATGACTGCAAGAGCACAGCGCAGAATGCTTAATGAGGTAAAGAAGATTCCTAGAGTGTCAGCTAAAGACTTACAGAAATCTCTGGCACATGCTAACATTTTTGTTGACACATCTACAATAAGGAAAACATTGAACAAGAATGGAGTACATGGGAGGACACCACGGAGGAAGCCATTGCTGTCCAAAAAGAATATTGCAACACGTTTCAAGTTTGCAAAAGAGCACCTGGATGTTCCACAGCACTACTGGCAAAATATTCTGTGGACAGACGAAAACAAAATTTAGTTGTTTGAAAAAAACACACAACACTAAGTGTGGAGAAAAAAAGGCACAGCACACCAACATCAAAACCTCATTCCCATTGTAAAACATGGCGGAGGGAGCATCATGGTTTGGGGCTGCATTGCTGCCTCAGGGCCTGGACGGATTGTTGTCATTGATGGAAATATGAATTCCAGAGTTTATCAAGACATTTTGCAGGAAAACGTAAGACCATCTGTCCGCCAACTGAAGCTCTGCAGAGGATGGGTGATGCAACAGGACAATGACCCAAAGCATACAAGTAATTCAACAAAAGAATGGCTTCAACAATACAAAATACGCCTTCTGGAGTGGCCCAGTCAGAGTCCTGACCTCAACCCGATTGAAATGCTGTGGCATGACCTTCAGAGAGCGATTCACACCAGACATCCCAAGAATATTGCTACAGTGAAATAGTTTTGTGAAGAGGAGTGGTCCAAAATTACTCCAGATCGTTGTGCAGGTCTGATCTGTAACTACAGGAAACGTTTGGTTGAGGTTATTGCTGCCAAAGGAGGGTCAACCAATTATTAAGTCCAAAGGTTCACATACTTTTTCCACCCTGCACTGTGAATGTTTACATGTTATGTTCAATAAACACATGAAAACATATAACACATGTTTGTGTTGTATTATTTTAAGCAGACTGTGTTTTTCAAATAGTTGTGACTTAGATGAAGATCAGAGCACATTTTATGACCAATTCATGCAAAACTCCACGTAATCCCAAAGGGTTCACATACTTTTTCTTGCCACTGTATACCATATGCAAATGCAGTATATGCAATATATGAGATCTGGTACAAGACAAACATACAGAGCCCAATATATGTTATTTAGAGTAGACCAGACTTGATAAAAAATATTGATATATGTCAGTTCAATATATAGGTCTCGATATAGAGTGATCGTAGGGGCAAATAAATTCCAGTGTGGGCATTGGATTCTCTGTGATAGGTATATAGTTGCTGCTGGAATCAAGACGTTGCTCTGTAGAATAAACAAAAGATGGAAAGACACTAAGCGCACTATGCAATGGTACTGTTCCCTTATTCTCCCCTGTGGGGTACTTACAATATATAGAGCCCTGTCCTGGGTCTATGAAAAGTAGGCCTCTGAGGTCCTTGAAGGTGGCCCCCAACCTTATTCAGTTGTATCAAGTCTCCCAGGTCCAGATGTTGTAGCGAAATGAGAATATAAAAAACCCGAACCGGGAATATATAAATATATATATATATTTATTGATAGAAGTTAAGAGCCAAATAATGGTCATAAGATAAAAGATAATAAAATATGAAGTCCTGATACGCGTTTCGCCATGCCCTGTGGCTTTAGCAGACATCATATTTTATTGTATTTTATCCACACCCCTTATACGTGTGCAAATTTGAGTTTTAATTGCCATTAGAAGCATAAGCCCACCAGCCAGTGAGAAGACAAATCTTCTTGGTGGGTCCTACACTAACACACTAAAAAATATATGTGAAAATTACAAGTGTGAAACAAATATATATATATATGAAAAAATACAGAAAAAAGTGTCATACTAAGGAGACTGCTTTTAAAATGAGTATCTTATGATATTAAGGCAAATAGTGAAGACTTAAAGGGACATGCATGCTTTGCTAGTGAGCTTTTAAAAATGTGCAATGCCTTTTGACTGTGTCAGTAGTGTCATTCAGCAGTCATAAAAAGCAAGTAAATATTATATTTTTTCATATTTACCTGCTTTTCTTTCTAGGGGTTTCCACGACAACCTCTGGAGGCACTTTGAGCTAACCAATCAGTGTGTATACCAATGTATAGATAAAAACTGAGCATGTGCAACTGAGTTGCTCCTCCTTCCTCCTGCACTGTGAGCTGAGGGGAGGGCAGGGCTGAGTGCCATTCCAATCTGTAACTCTTTCAACCCCAGCTACTGCAGTGATGGTGAAGGAAAGAACTCAATACACAAAGAGGAAAACAGACAGCAGAGATCACTATCTCTCCATCAGACCAGGTTCACTGTCTCAGAGTTACACTTGACTCGGCTCTTTCCTTCATCCTGCTCATCCAGTCCCTTTCCTCCTCCTGCCGCTACAAACTATGTAATATTTCCAGAATTCAGCCATTTCTTACCGCTGACACCACAAAGCAACTCATTCACGCCCTTGTAATCTCTCGACTTGACTATTGTAACAATCTTCTTGCTGGCCTCCCTCTCTGCCACCTCTCCCCCCTACAATCCATTCTGAATGCCTCTGCCAGACTCATCCACCTCACCCGCCGCTCTGTCTCTGCCGCTCCTCTATGCGAGTCCCTTCACTGGCTCCCCATCCACTGCAGAATTAAATTCAAAATCCTTACCCTGACCTAAAAAGCACTCAATAATTCAGCTCCCCACTAACTGTCCTCACAAATCACTAAATACACCCCAGCCCACTCCCTAAGATCAAACAGTAACCTGCGCCTACTTCTCTCTGCATCACCTCTTCCCATGATAGACTGCAGGATTTCTCACGCGCAGCCCCCATCCTCTGGAACGCTCTACCTCGTACTGTCAGACTTTCCCCTAGTTTACCTTCCTTTAAAAGCTGCCTTAAGACATTCCTATTTAGGGAAGCCTACCACCCAACTCACTGATGCAACCATCAATCACTCTCACCTTGCAGTCCATCACTCTCACCTTGCAGTCCTCTCCTCCTGTTTCCACCCTCAACCCTTCCAGATTGTGAGTTCCCACGGGAATAGAGCCCTTGGTTCCTATTGTACTGGTTTGTCAATTGTTGTACAATGTATTGTAACCCTGTCTATATTGTGCCCATTGTACAGCGCTGCAGAATATGCTGGCACTATATAAATAAATAATAATTATTTAGAAAGTTGGAGCTGAAGAAACATCCCTAGCTGAGGGGCATGGCCAGAGAAGATGAAATGACAGAGTTTAACGCAAGAACATAAGAAACATTTTTATACATTTTTAAAACTTTTGTTGATTGATTTTAGTTTTTCTATAGTAATAAAAGTGTTTAAACGTCAATTTAATTTTATATTCTAGACATGCATATCCCTTTAAAGCTAATGAGCTGACACGCCAATGTAAAACCATAAGGTCTCTGGTCTTTTTCAATTCAGAAACTACCTGAAGGGGTATTTATACCCTCTACAGACAACCACAAAACGTGGCCAGGACAAGCAAACAAGTATGAGTGGGCTAACTGCTAATAAAGTAACAGCAAATAGAAGATGTTGTGTGCTCTACTCCCATTACTCAAGGGAGGGTAACGCAACACTAGCAGTCAGCCCTAATTCTAACCAAAGGAAAAAAACACATTGGGCCCTATTACAATCTTCGTGCATATGTTTGCACCCGCGCAAAAATGCATTAACGCAAGGGGCAAAACCCTTTGCGCTGAACGTCGTATTACAATGTCAGCGCAACAAATGCGCGTATACGTCTCCCGCGAGTGAACCTGCGCGAACGCTGCGCGAGCTTACTGTACGTTGCCAGTCCTATACTTAACATTGTGAGTGCAAATGCGTTTGTGCGCTGGTACGCGGATGGTATTACAATCTATGCGCAGTTTGTAACGCACAGCCTTTGTGCATAATTTTAGCAACTCCTAAAAGATGGTGTTAATGGCAAATTCTATCAACCTGGCCGAAATCAAATACACCAGCCCAAAAAAATACGCAGCAAAGTATAGTTACACATTCTATACATACCAAACCAATAAATTTGAGAAGTTGTGTGTGCATTGTTTATTGATGCAGCATATAAGCGCAGATTGAGCTTGACAGGCGCAAAAACTTAACGTGAGATAATTGTGGTTCTTAATTCTGATTGGCTGAATCGCGTGAAAATAACAGTCCGCACACTGATTTCTGCGCGCAACATTCCGTTTTATACGCGTTATTGCTCGACGGATCAAAAAATGCACGAGGATTGTAATTCCAGCGGTGATTTAACGTTTAACGCTGGGCGCACAAATTCACACGTTGCGTGTGCGTTTTTGCGTGAAGTATGTAATAGGGCCCATTTTGTTTTATGTGCGGGTTTTGCGCGCGTATGACAAAACGTGTTTTTTTTCTTTGGCAAAAACATTGAATATTGTCTTCATCAAAACAAAGTAGCTCTGTATACTGATCCATCCAGTGTGACTGGTAACTGCTTGCATTTGTTTATTCTTTGGGAAACCTGTGGCCATCCCTACAATGTGGAACCATGTTTGGATTTACTTATTTTCAGAATGTGACCAGTGATACATTCTCACAACAACCACACATGCAAATAGTGGTAAACATTCATGCACCAATAAACATAAAAAACCTTGGGCTCTATTCTATAGTTGGTGTTAACTTAACCAGAGCTGTTGTGAACTTACCAGAGCCATTATAGTCTATGGAGTTGTTAAGTTTACAATCGCCATGGTTAAGTTAGCACCAACTGTGGAATATTGCCCCTTATGTTTAAAAAATGTTTGCATATTTCCTTTGAGTTAGAACTAATAATCTCATATAACGTTCCAGTAAGTTAAGCCTTCCACTGGTGTGAATTTGAATAACACAGCCACTTCAGGGGATTCCATATTAGCAGTAATCATGATCTAACTTTTTCTGTCTCAACTTTTTATATACAATATATAAATAAATAAATCACAAATAATAATTCTTAACTTAAATGTTTTGTGGTTTTGTTGTGCAATGCATTCAAAGGTGTTACCTATAAGTGATGAAGCAAAGCTTGTTGTGCCTCGTTCAGTAAATCAGATAGGATCAATGTGCCATTCAACTAAATAATTACATTACCGTCATGAATAGCCGACACAGCAGACAATGAGAAAAATAACATATTTGACTGTCAATATGAATTAGAAACAAGAGTGTTTTACTACGCAGTTTACTAACTTCCCAATTAAGTGCAAACAAGCATGTCATTGTTTTCAGTTGATGTCTCTTGCTCCTTATTTAAGCAAATCCACGCTCACAGTCTCAGTTAGTTAGTTTTCAGGAAAGAAAGTTTTTTCATCTCATAAAAATGGTTCTTGGAGGTGGATGATTGACTGACATTGATATATATGCGTGTGTTTCAACTCAGGTTCTTTCCTTATGTTGTCAATTTATGTCTCATTAAGAAAATCATGTAGAGAGATGTGCGCAATTAAAAACAATAGGTGCTCTGGTACCAACGTTTTCCAGCAGCATAGTTTGCTCTTATGCATTTGTAGTTGTAAAAAAAAAGCCTTAACATTCAGTACAACACAAATCTTTATTCAGAAGCATGATAGTGGTGTTTGGGATATAATTGTTGGAATAAGGGTGTTAGCCCAAATTTACTAATGCAGTACAATGACTGCCTCCCAAAAAGAAGACTAACTGTTGGGGAATATACACAGACATTTTTGATACTATTTTACAGATTTACAGAGATAATCATTTACAAAGCAGATATTGCCATGTCCAGTGGACTTAAGGGGTTATTCAAAGAGCATCGAATTGGTCACGAAATTGAACTGAGCAGTGAATTTCCACGTACGGTGCAATTTTGTGGCATTTTGGCTATTCAAAAAGCTGGCAATTCACCAAATATTGGTGAATTGCCAGCGAACTACCATGGTCTTCGGCAGCAGTGAAATTCCCTATAGAGAAATAATGGCTAATCTATTCAGAGAACACCGAACTGCACCGAAATATCAGTGAAATACCCTGATTTTCTGTGGTTTCGTTTGACAATATTAAACAGGCAAATCCCATTGGTTTCAATGTTAAGAAAATCCCCATTTTTCTTAAATATTTATTCAACCGTTTATTCTTTTGCAGCAAAAAGTCTCTTTACCTATTTATTTTTTACGATTTTTTCCCCCAATTTTTTTATAAATGGCTTTTTTATCTGTAACAGATCTTTTTATTATTATTCATAGGACCATATATTTTTCCATGCATTTTCATGCATTAGTTTTTTTAAAACGCCTATTAAAGGGATACTTTAGGCAACACGACCACCTAAGCTTTTTTAGGTGGTCATGATGCCCTGAGTATGCCCTCGCCTTTCGCCCCTCCCTCCACTCAGCCGATCGGCTGAAACAACTGAGAGACGCGGAGGACTTTACTCCGCCCTCCTAGCTGTCAGTCAGCAGAGCGGGATTCATATTTCCCGCCTCTGCCGACTATTGCCGAGTAGGAGACGTCATCTCCAACTCGCCACAGTAGCTGGCGGGAACGAGCTGGCAGTATAGTCTGCGGCTGGGATTAGTGTTGCGCGCATCCTCTTGCGCGTAACACTAATCCAAGAAGAAGAGGAAGCCTGCTGATTGTCTCGCTTACATAAGAGGCGCGCATGCGCGCTTCTCATGTAAACCATTAGCCAAGTGAAAGATTTAGAAGGACGGGAGCTGAAGAGGATGGAGGTGAGTATAAAAAAAAAACAGACGCCGTTGGAAACAAGTGGATTTGAGGGTAAGTATTACAGTAAAAAAAAAAAAATCCCTACCTAGTTATTGAGTGACTAGGTATATTTTAATGTAAAAAAACAGGGGGGGGTTTAGCTTAGAGTGTCCCTTTAAGGCTAGGGTCAGACAAGCGCATTCTTTGCGGACTGTGCGTCAGTGCATAACGGACGTACTTTCTGACTGACGACAAGGTAGTGGCCACACAGTCCGTTTTTGTGACTGATGTTTTTTTGACTGATGTAGAAGGGAAATAAATCAATATGAAAAACATTTTGTCTGTCAAAATGCTGGATGTCAAAAATGCAGTCCATCTGACTACGTTCCATCACTCACAAACAAAGCTATGCGGACATTGCGGACGCAGCGCACTCTGTGTGTCCGTTCTAGCGGATTTACGTTCTTGCCTAACCTGCGTCTGTTTGCCGCGTCCGTTATGTGTCTGCAGTTCCGTGCAGACGTACTTTGTGTGTGGGGCTCCATTGGTCATAATTATATGCTATAATGGACGTACAAATGTGCGGCAACACGGACGTGATCAGTGCGCTTGTCTGACTCGAGCCTAAAAGTTGCATTGTTTTTGGGTTTTTTTACCTCTGTTTGGTGGCTGGTTGTCATTTTCCAGATCGATTCGGTGGTCTGTTTGGCAGATCGGATGCATTCGGTGATTTTTTGACGGGTTTTGTGATCGATTCGGTGGTTTTGCAGCAGTTTGAGGATGAGCTCGGCAGGTTTTCAAATGATTGTGTGCTTTTTTTTAATATTTCATCATTTTTTCAGCGGTTTTTCGATTCTTTCAGCAGCTTCTCTGCAGTTTTGCGGCGGTTTGAAGATGTGTTCAGCGGGTCGATTCGCTGCACTTCGGGGACCCGTGTTGAATGCTGAGTTATGGCTAACCCGAGAGCACCAAAATGTCACCTCTGGGGTCTCCTCTGCACTGTGCCTTTGCCCGGCGTGTTGTGCTGGTCCGGGGTGGAGGGATCTGTCGCTGCGTCGGAGCCTGATGTTCATCCAGGAATTCAGGACGGTTCGGCGTGCGACTCTCCTCTACAACTCTGGGATCAGGGCAATCCAAGATGGCGCCCGGGGCAGGGAATCCCCTATGATGCATCGGGGGTGTGGCAGGGGACCAGAGTGACAACTGTAGACATCAGCTGCGAGGAGAGCTTCCTTCCGAGGTAAGGACCAAAAGGTGAGGTGGTGACCACCTCACCTACCTTTAAATGCTCACCTTCTCAATGTAGCACTGCTTCAACTTCGCTTCTCTTCAGTGGCTTTATCCCGCAGCCTCCTACCTTTATATACGTGTACTAGTCTCCAAGTGCTTCTTGCCTTTGCCTGTCTACCGCCCGCCCTGACCTCGGATCCGCTCCTGTCTACGATACTGCTTTGCCCCTGTCTGCACTTCATCTACGGACCTGTTCTCTGCAATTGGTTCCTGCTCTCCCCTCCTTGGACTAAATTACGATCTCAGCGTTAAAACGCGGGCGCTAGAGAGAAAAAACTGCGCCCGCATTTTAGCGCTGGATTACAATGTAGGTGCAAAAAATGCTGCCTGCATTGTTACCGCGCGTTAAAATCAGGGATGCTCATGGCTCGCAGCGACAGGAGGTGAGTATGCAATTCTGTTTTGTTTTTTTTAGGCTGGTGTTAACGGATTCTGCAGAAGCGGAATCCGTTAGCACCAAGTCCTGGCTGTTGTTAATTTTTGCTAACCACAGCCGGACGTTAGTCAGCGCTAGTAGATTGCAATACTAACGCTGATTAACACTTTGCGCTCCCCATGTTATGCATAGGGAGCGCAAAGTACAGTAACCTTGCGCTGAAAAGCGCAAGATACCAAACGCAAACGGGTTACTTAACCCGTTTGCATTTGGATTGTAATATGCGGTAAACACCGCAGCAAACGTTAATGCTCACGCAAAAAAACTTGTAAAACTTGTAAAATTGTCCCCATCCTTAAGAGGTTAATTATAATGTGAACAATGATTCTGCACTAATGAAACATTTTATATGTTCAGTTTTAGGTAACATCATGTTTGTTCTTCGAAAAATACAGTAACGGGTTCTCATTTCTATCTTTTTTAATGAACGTACCCCATAAAATGTTAAAAAAAAAAGATGGAAGCTGTAAATGATTGACATCTGAATGGAAATTCACATCCCTTATATTTTTTGTTATAGCATTCTGGCAGGACATGACATATACATGTAGCGCTCACTCCTGGAGGAGCCGCTGAATTTAAACCTCGGGTCAGTCTCCCCGCACTAGGGAATAAATATACACCAGCACTGTTGTGGATTTTATAATTTATATAGTTTACTGATCTCAAATAAACTGGCATATATAGAGCAGCACGGTATACATATATATTTACAGAAGTTCATAATGCGAGAAACGCGCAGCGGAAAAGAAAAAGGAATTTTAACCCCTTCGTTGCTGAAATGTGAGTCCCGTACAGGTTGTGTCCCAAAAAAGGTGTACGTGTATGCGTGTGTTGGTATCCGGGTACTAGATTCAACTGGCCAGTGAATGATTTCAATGTGTCTTCGACTAGTCACGTTGGGGCCCTGTAGGTTTAGACAAACTGCAGCGTGCTTTATTACTTTCACTGTGGCCGGGAAGGCCTCTCACCCATCTGCCAGATACTCTGCGCTCTGCTCGACCCAGGACATCTTTCCGCTAGTCTTGACTGGGACTCTGCCACCGGATCCGCTTGTCTTGCTTGTCCGTTTCTGCCACAAGATGCTCAGCTCACCACCTGCACTCCCGTTAGATCATTGCGGTCTCCTCCCTCGGGGTCCTTCTGCAGCTCTGTATCTTTTAAACTTCTCACGATAGGCTAAAAGGTCTTCTCGCAAGTGATTTGGGCCGATCTCCAGCTCCCCAAAGGAGCACCTGCACTCCGGCCTGGTCACGATCGCTCCTTGTCTCACGTGCTTCTTGCTCTAATCACCCCTTGGCGCGCACTGGCTCTCCTCTGCACGAGGTTGCGGATGTCTCCAGGTTCTCCCCACTTCCTGTTCCTGCCCCGGAGCATGCTGGAAAACGTAGTCCGAAAGTGTCCAGTATCAGTTTACATTGCGTTCGTCTCCCCCTGGTGGCCAGAAACAAGTAACTACAGCGGCAAGATTTAAACCAGCACTACACTCTCCCCCTCCTAGAACTCTTGGGTCTCTCCAAGGAGGTGTAACAGTTACATTACATTTCTACATTACATCAGTCGATATACATAGGCTCAGCAGCAAACATACAATGGGTTAGGTATACATCCTCAAGTTCACTCATACTTCTAGCTACCTCAGCTAACATAGCAGACACTTTGGGCAACCTTCGCACTGTGGTAACAGCCTCTTCAGTGCTATGTCCTGGTGAGTCGTAGGTGAGTCTTTGAGGGGGTCGGACAGAACGTTTTGGCTCTGGCTCAATCAGCTCTTCTTCAGTCGGAAGTATTACAGACACAGGTTCAGGTCTTTCATTCAAAACTGGAACAGACATCTCCTCGGAGTATGATCCTTCCAATGAAGGCATAGAACTGTAATCATAGGACACGTTTTCAGGAACTATAGGAATTTCAGAAGTTTCAGGAATGTCCAGCTGGAATTCGGGAGCCTCAGGCTTCAGATTGCTTTCCCACCGTTCGGCAACTGGGACGACTTCTTCAGGCTCTGGTGAGCGCACCCAATCCAGACAAAAACTTTCTTCTTCACTTTCCCCTTCGCTTTCCTCAACAACTCGTGTCTGCTGAGACTGAGTAACGGGAGTCAAACGTGGAGCAGGCGGAGGCGGATTCAGCAGAGAAGGTTCGTCTCCAACTGGTATCCTTACAGCTTCCTTCAGAGGTAGCAAATGATTTCGGTGCCAGTTTTTAAGAGGCCCAGCCTTTCCATCAGGTCGAATTTGGTAAACCGGCAAACCCGGCAGTTGCTTCCAGACAATGTAGACCTGAGAACTCCATCGGTCCACCAACTTATGCCTGGCAGAAACACCCAAGTTCTTCAACAAAACCCTATCACCGGGTTGTAGATCCTGTATCCGAACTTTCAAATCACAGTTTCGTTTATTCCTCTGTTCCCTGTTCCCAGAGGTCAAACGGGCTTGTTCAAGCGCAGAGGCCAAATTCTTCCGGAGTCTATCCACATATATTCCTATGAGAGGCTACAGACGTCTGATCCAGAGATAACCTGAATGCCAAATCAACCAGCAGTCGAGCTTCCCTTCCGAACATGAGACGGTACGGTGAGTATCCAGTAGCGTCACTCTCCGTGCTGTTGTATGCATTTACTAGCGTGGCTATGTGACGACTCCAGCTCTGCTTCTCTCTGTTTGACAATGTCCCCAACATATTTAGCAGAGTACGATTGAACCTTTCTGGCTGAGCATCACCTTGAGGGTGATATGGTGTAGTTCGGGTTTTCTGTATTCCCAGCAGTTCCAGTAATTGCCCAACAAGCCGGCTCTCAAAGTCTCTACCCTGATCCGAGTGTATTCTCCTTGGCACTCCATAGTGAACAAAAAACTTTCCCATTAAAACCTTTGCCACCGTAGGAGCACGTTGGTCTCTCGTAGAAAAAGCTTGGGCATAACGCGTGAAATGATCAGTCACCACTAAGATATTTCCCTGCCCACTAGCATTCGGCTCTAAGCACAGGATGTCAATGCACACCAAATCCATGGGTCCTTGACTTTGTAGGTGGCTCATTGGAGCAGTTCGGGTTGGCAGAGTCTTCCTTTGAATACACCTCAGACATGAGTGGCAGTAACTTTCGACTTCAAGCCTCATGCAGGGCCAATAGAATCTGTCCCGCACAAGCTTAAAAGTTCTCTCTGCTCCTAAATGTCCATGGTCATCATGTAATGACCGTAGCACACCCTCTCTGTGTTTGGTGGGAAGGAACAACTGTTTGGTCTCTCCAGTATCGCTTGAGGGGCCCCTTCGGTAGACCACCCCATCCAACATTTTCAGCCGTTCCCACTACTTGTAGACCAATCTGGCCCCTTCTGGGGAATTTGTCAGAAGAATCTCCCGTTGGTTCACGTTTAGAGCCTTCATGGTCAATGCAATCAGAGGATCTCCAGCCTGGTCAGCTCTCAGGTCCTGTTTCGAAAAAGTAGGCAAACTTTCATCTCTCAGCTGCGTAGGGTTAGAGTAGAACTCTGGAACAGCCGCAGCCATAACTCCTATGGCTTCTGCTTCAATCCCTCCCTTGACCCGGCGCTCTGCTCCTTGACATAAAGCTTGCACCCCATCTGGAGTTAACTGAGACCATTCTGTAGTGTAGGGTCTTCTCGACAAAGCATCAGCATCTCGATTGTTCACTCCAGGGCGATACTTCAGGCTGAACCTAAACACTGACAGAGCGGCCAGCCACCGATGTCCCGTTGCATCCAGCTTCGCAGTAGTAAGGACGTAGGTAAGAAGATTGTTATCCGTCTTTATCACAAATTCGGCTCCATACAGATAGTCTTTCAACTTGTCGACCACCGCCCACTTCAAAGCGAGGAACTCCAACTTATGGGTAGGATAATTCTTTTCTGAAGGCGTAAGGCTCCGGCTCATGTAGGCTACAGGCCTCAACAATCCACCATATTCTTGGTATAAGACTCCCCCTAGACCCTCTCAGCTGGCATCTACATACAATTTGTACGGCTTATGAGGATCAGCGTAGGCCAAGACAGGAGCTCGAGTTAGACTCTCTTTCAGCTTCACGAAAGCACCTTCGCATTGACTAGTCCATTCTCCTTGGATAGATTCTCGAGCCTTCCTTGGCCCTGGAGCCGACGGATTTCGATCAGAGGCCTTGTGGCCTTCTTCTACATCTTCCTTCCGCAGGAGCTTATTCAGTGGTTGAGCTATCTTGGCAAACCCTTCTACAAACCTTCGGTAAAAGGAGCAGAATCCCAAGAAAGATCTAAGTTCAGTGACATTTCGGGGTCTAGGCCAGGAAGCTACGGCTTCCAACTTTCGAGGATCTGTCGAAACGCCTTCTGCTGAAACAACGTGTCCCAGATACGTGACGGAAGGCAAACAGAATTGACACTTCTCCAGAGACAGTTTCAACCCCTCTTCATGGAGCCGATTCAAGACCTTTTCCAACCGTTGCTCATGTTCTTCCAACGTCTTTCCAAACACGATTATGTCATCCAGATACACCAGTACTTCGATCAGGTTCATGTCTCCGTTCTCCATTAACCGTTGGAACGTGGCTGGAGCCCCCGTAAGGCCTTGAGGCATTTGGTTGAACTCAAAGAACCCCAGTGGGCAGATGAACGCAGTCTTCTCTTTGTCTTCAGGATGCATTGGTATCTGGTGATACCCACTTCGCAGGTCTAGTACACTAAACCATTTTGCTCCAGACAAACACTGCAAGGCATCTTCTATCCGAGGAGTGGCATATTGATCGGGGATGGTTCTCCGATTTAGCGTGCGATAGTCTATGCATAGACGGACAGAACCATTCTTCTTCCGAACCATCACTATGGGAGAAGCGTACGGACTCCTGGACTCTTGAATCACCTTGGTTCTTTGCAGTTCATTCAGCTGTTCTCTTAGATCATCCAAGTCTCCCAGTGGAACTCGTCTTGACCTTTCTCGAAACGGCTTATCTTCCTGCAGTCGAATGCGATGCTTGGTACTCTTAGCCAGGCCCACGTCGAACTCATCCTTTGAGAACAAGTCCCTCCACTTTAGGACCTGGGACTGAAGACGTTTCTTCCATTCAGGCGAGATGGGAGCGTCTTTGGGATAGAACCTGTCGGCAGGAATATCCTTATTCGCTCCCCCTCCTAAATCAGTAGGAGAGAGAGGCGTAGCGGACGCCACTTGCCTGATGGGCATTCGTGCTTTCAGGATCACTGGAGAGTCAGATACATTACATACACTGACTGAGACTCTTCCTCGTGTTCGTTTCAAAGCTTTGGTGGAGATTATTTCAGGGATTATTTCGACTCCAGCTTTACTCCCATGATTAAAATCAGTTTCCAGTACCACATAGGGACCTAGTTGTGATCCATTCAACTTGACTGAAGCCCGGAAACTCGCCACTTCTCCTGATTGCAGAACCTTTTCTGTTCCTCCTAATCTCCACAGACGCCCCACTTCGGCAGGTGCCTTCTGTTCTTCGACCATTCGCTCATAGACTGGACGCAACATCGGGTGTACTCCCTTGGTAGAACCTTCTTCCAGTACTATAGGGGTCAGGAGACGTCGCACCAGATCAGTATTCGTCCCCACTATCATAGAACTTCTGCTGGCCCCTGAAGGTCGAGGACACACAATGGCCAATGCATCACAACCCCCAGACTGTCCGATGACTTCGGATCCGATCTCTAGCTTCACCTGTAGATATCCGTCATATGGAAGTTTCTCGGTCCTGATACCCCAGATTTCAAGTTCCTTTAGCTCCTGTAGAGGTATGTGCTTCAAGTGCTTCTCATAGAAGTCTCGGTAGATCAGTGTCACTTGAACCCCTGAGTCCAACAGAGCTTTGGTGTAGACTCCCTCCACTTGGATTGGAACGATGGGAGAAGGACCTATCAGCTGTTCAGGAAACTTTGTCGTAGTAGCAAGAAGTTTAGACCCCGTTTGCTGTACCCTGGCCTTCTTCTTGACCCGTGTAGGTTTTGGGTGTGCATTGCTTTCCCATGACGTAGGACCGGATGCTAAGGGAGTGACTCTTTCAGTCCTGGTAGGCTCAGCAGTGGACGAAACTCTGGGCCTTCTTGCCCTTTCAGTCCTGGTTCGATTTCTGGAGCAGTCTTTAACTATTGGGCACCTAGTTTGCTCCTTCACTTGGGCCCTCTGGAGTTTCCCGCCAGTGAGGTAGATAGCAGCCCTTCCAAGGCTTTTAAAAACTCTTCTACCCTGTTTTTCTCAGGCTTTCGGCTTTTGCACTGTGCTCGGAAATGACCCATTTCTCCACAACTGAAACATCTCTTATTTGAAGATGGAGACGCATTTGCTTGTGGTGATTCGGCTGAAGGACCCTGGCCAGAAACAACAGCAACTCCAGTTGTCCGCATATCAGTAAGGAACTTCTGCATATCGGTCTGTGTCTCTGCCACCTTCAAAAGAACTCGGCACAGGTCCGTGTGTGCCTGTTGCAATTCAGCTTGAGCTTCTTGCACTTTCTTAACAGTTTTGTGAATTTCACTGTATGTAGGAAGAATTTGCTCTCTTGCAGCACTCTCTGGGGACTTAGAAACAACCAGATGCTCCTGTTCGTCCACTTCGGATCCATAGGTGTCTAGCGAATCATCTTGCGCTCGTATACACTCGTTATGCCTCACGGGTTGTCCGTAAACTCTTTCTCCTCTCTTAAGGGATTTCTCTTCGAGTAGAGCCTCTTCCTCTCTGACAGCTCGAATCAGTTCCAGGTATTTCAATTCTCGGTTACCTTCTCTGGTTCTCAGCTGTAGCATCACAGGATCTAGAGGTTGAGCGCCCCTCAGGATCTGCTGTATTCGGATCTTATCTATTTCGGCCGGTTCGGCCCCTTTCTTAATAAGTATCTGGTGCAGAATCTTATCTAGGCGCCTCATGTAGTCAGTCATTTTCTCACCCTTCCGCTGCTAAGTGTGTTCATACTGGTACACGAGCTGCGCAGCCTTTTCCGTTCGCCCAAAAACTTCCTGTAGTACATTTAGGTAATCTAAAGTAGTGCAGTCTTGTTTACAAATTTTTAGGTTTCTGACAGCCTCTGACGCAGGTCCCTTTAAGCTCTCAGTAATTCTTTGCTTCTTCTGTGCTTCGAGGACGTCCCACTCATCCAGAGCCTGTATCGCCTGTTCTACCCATTCTTCGAAGGTTTCTTCTCCCGCCGGAGTTGGCACGTTTCCTGTAAAATTTCTCAACCGTCGATAACCAAAGTTAGTGTGCGGAGGGCTTGTTTTCTGACATTTAGCCAGCAAATCTCCAATAGCCACTATAAATTCGGGCCGATCATGGCCAGAGGACTGGGCGCGGGAACACTCACGGTGCACTTGGCTGAATCAGTTGAACTTCCACCTCATTGGTCAGCTTCACGCTCGCGCCCTGAAAACACACCATTCAAAAAGAACATACGTGTGAGAGGTATCTGGGTTCGCTTTAATGTCCAGGATTAACCCCCCGATGATCTGGTGTCAGCTCGGCCACGGCCCGGCGAATCTGATCTTCGGCCCAAGTGTCTGCAGGAATATCCATGACTATACATAATTCTATCTGACTACTTTGCTTCTCACACCATTTGGCAGCAGTGTCTGGATCCATATTTAACCCTTTAAATGTGTTTTTTCCAGAGACTGGATCCCGGAAATGAGCCCCCACGTGTAGCGCTCACTCCCGGAGGAGCCGCTGAATTTAAACCTCGGGTCAGTCTGCCCGCACTAGGGAATAAATATACACCAGCACTGTTGTGGATTTTATAATTTATATAGTTTACTGATCTCATATAAACTGGCATATATAGAGCAGCACGGTATACACATATATTTACAGAAGTTCGTAATGCGAGAAACACGCAGCGGAAAAGAAAAAGGAATTTTAACCCCTTCGTTGCTGAAATGTGAGTCCCGTACAGGTTGTGTCCCAAAAAAGGTGTACGTGTATGCGTGTGTTGGTACCTGGGTACTAGATTCAACTGGCCAGTGAATGATTTCAATGTGTCTTTGACTAGTCACGTTGGGGCCCTGTAGGTTTAGACAAACTGCAGCGTGCTTTATTACTTTCACTGTGGCCAGGAAGGCCTCTCACCCATCCGCCAGATACTCTGCTCTCTGCTCGACCCAGGACGTCTTTCCGCTGGTCTTGACTGGGACTCTGTGCCACCGGATCCGCTTGTCTTGCTTGTCCGTTTCTGCCACAAGATGCTCAACTCACCGCCTGCACTCCCATTAGATCATCGCGGTCTCCTCACTTGGGGTCCTTCTGCAGCTCTGTATCTTTTAAACTTCTCACCGATAGGCTAATAGGTCTTCTCGTAAGTGATTTGGGCCGATCTCCAGCTCCCCAAAGCAGCACCTGTGCTCCGGCCTGGTCACAATCGCTCCTTGTCTCACGTGCGTCTTGCTCTAATCACCCCTTGGCACGCACTGGCTCTCCTCTGCACAAGGTTGCGGATGTCTCCAGGTTCTCCCCACCCACTTCCTGTTCCTGCCCCAGAGCTTGCTGGAAAACGTAGTTCGAAAGTGTCCAGTATCAGTTTACATTGCTTTCGTCTCCCCCTGGTGGCCAGAAACAAGTAACTACAGCGGCAAGATTTAAACCAGCGCTACATACATATAATAGTAATATCTTATGAATCTGTCGAGTCTGCTGAAAAAAAGATATATAGTTTGTCTGGGTCCTACAAACAAGCATTACTTCAAATCGCGTTTAGCATGTTGAGCACAAAACGGTCAAAATGAGCTCAGTACACAGATGCAGTGGCGACTCTAGGAACAATATTTAGGGGGGCACAAAGGATACCACAGTCAAAACTGGGGGGCACTAATCATTTTCACCACTAAATCATCAAACCACTGAAAAAAACTAAGGGCCCTATCAACTGGTATGAGGTAAAACGCCATCACTAAAGGAAAATTTTAGTGCGAGTCGCTAAAACGTAGTGCCTGACGACCTACTAACAGATCACCTTGTCCGCGGTAGTCCATGAATAAGGTCGTTTAGCACACGCTAGGGAAACTAATGCGGTTGTGTACAGTATAGAACTGTTTTTTTTCCAGTGCAGAGTGCCGGGCCATATCTATCCCCCTCCCACACAAGCTTGAATATGAACACATCTACTGAATAACTTCATACCCCTGCATTATTAAAATCCTCCACGGTGGTCATGTCATCCATGTTTTGATGCACACATATATTAAGGCTGATGGGCATTGCATGATAAATGCCACCCAATAGCATGTCAAATCATTACAATGCATTTAATAGATCCAAAAGGAACGCCAGGTGAGTGACAAAAATTTCCCTGCTGCAGCACATAAATAATACATGTTTCAGGGCAAGACTTATTTATTATTATTATTATTATTATTTATTAAGCGCCAACACATTCCGCAGCACTGTACAAGGTGTAATTGTGACGGTGAGCCCCCTATAGGGTGATGGGGAGCCTTTAATCTGGAGGTTGAAGCTTTTAGGACAGGTATATGGTATAGCTGCCAGTAACAGAGTCAAGCACGATACTTTATACAAACAGATACAGACTGATAATCCATACACTCCCAGCCAGGGAGTACAGATAAAGCCCTGAGAACCACTCAACAGCAAATTGGCTTTGTGGCCAAATGCCTGCTGAGTGAAACAGCTTAAATTATAAAGAGACAGAATATTCCTGAAGGGACAGACAAGGTTACTACTAGAGAGAGGTCCAAGAATCCAAGCCAGAAGGTCATACACAGAATATCAGAAATATAACGTCAGGGAACAGACGAGAGAGTAATCCAAACACAAGAGCCAGAGGGTCATACACGGAATATCTGAATAATAACTTCAGGGGCCAGACAAGAGGGTAATCCAAAGACTAGAGCCAGGGGGTCATACACAGAATATCAGAACAAGAATTATAACACAGCACGCAGGAACTAGGTAGAATTTGGTCTATCCTGATCCAAGGATCAAGGGAAATCCTGGCCCTACATATAGGGCTGAACAGGTCATGTGACCGCAGATCAATTAGCCCAACAGATGGTCTGCAAATAGCACAAATGGGGTGTGACACCTTAGGTAAAAACAAATTAACCTTAGTACTCCCGGGTCGTTCTTCCCAAACGTCCAAGTACAGCAATCAATGTAAAACAGAAATTGGGATGTCTAAGGAATAATGACACAGAAATACAATCATCGTGCATTATATCTACATTAGAAAGTGAAATGCCCCCTTAATACTGGTCGCACTCATAAAATGCCAATTCTTTATAGCATATAAATATGAATATACTCGCTGTTAGCCCACTGCTCCGTGCACTGGAAAGTCTGGATACTCAGCTCGATAGCTCCCACCGCCACAGGAACACAAGCGAGGCTTAATAGTGGATGGTAAAAAGTTTAATAAAAGGGTAACAGACAAGTACTCCAACGCGTTTCGTGCATATACTGTACTTCCTCAGGGATTAATACATAAAAATAAACATAATGGATCAAATAATAGTCTATTATTTGATCCATTATGTTTATTTTTATGTATTAATCCCTGAGGAAGTGCAGTATATGCACGAAACGCGTTGGAGTACTTGTCTGTTACCCTTTTATTAAACTTTTTACCATCCACTATTAAGCCTCGCTTGTGTTCCTGTGGCGGTGGGAGCTATCGAGCTGAGTATCCAGACTTTCCAGTGGACGGAGCAGTGGGCTAACAGCGAGTATATTCATATTTATATGCTATAAAGAATTGGCATTTTGTGAGTGCGACCAGTATTAAGGGGGCATTTCACTTTCTAATGTAGATATAATGCACGATGATTGTATTTCTGTGTCATTATTCCTTAGACATCCCAATTTCTGTTTTACATAGATGGTCTGCAAAGCCTGAAAACAAAATATAAACAGGAATCCCTGCTACCACCAGCAGGGGGCAGGGCCGAGATGTGACAGTAATGGGTAAAGACAGAACAATTCTACAATACATACAGGAGACAGGTCAGTATTCCTGCCAGCAGATACAGGATGATATGAGGATCCTATTCCCGTGGGAATTTACAATCTAGATGGTGAGGGGATTAGAAACAGGAGGGGGGGCTGCAGTGATGAGTTAATGCAGGGAGAGGTGAGGACTGTTTTTGGGTCAGTCGGATGTCTTGTGTGACGGAGTCGGGTGGTATTCATGTGTCCCTTTAAACATGGTCCACACGGTCACCCTAATAATCAACCGCTTACATACTATGACTAACCCCCAGCATTAAATGTTTAGAATTAGGCAATATATAGAATTAGGATATATGTGGATAAAGGATACATTTATAATATAACCTACTGCAACAGCAATGACATTGCTGAGCAGATCCATTACTATGGTGTATGGGGTCAAGAGAACCTGTGCTGCATTCCTTTCAATTGGCTGTTAATTTTGGGCGAGGATCTGTTTTTTTCTGTATTTTTGGAGTTAGCACCAGGGTTGAGCAGTAGGTAAAATGTTGCAATTAGCGCCCCTCCAAAAATTTGCGCCGGGACCAAATGATCTGTTAGTTGCAAAAGCGCTAGAGATCTCTAGCGCTACCCATGTTAAGTAAAGGACGCGAAAAGTACAGTAAGCTTGTGGTACAAATATCTAATAGCAACGTGCTAAGTGATTTTTCCCATTTGTAGCGTGAGGCAAACAATCTGTTGGTCAGGCGCTAGACTCCATTAACCTGGCGCTAACGCAAAACCAATGCCGACGCAAGGCTTAGCTCACACCAGGTAATAGTGCCCTAAATAAGTATATTTATATAAATAAATAAGATTCCAAAACCCCAGAGTAATGTGATGCAATGGTGCCTTTTTGTTGTACTAACCTGATACTTAAAGTTAATATTTTATTTGCCGCAATTCGGCAGTTTTCGCTGAATATCTGATAGCTGCTTCAGCAACTCCAATTTTAGCAAATTACAGCGACCATTCACTAAATAGGGAATTCACCATATTTTTAGCAAAATGAATTCCCTGAAATGTGACGAAAAGCAGAGGATCTAAAGATGATTAGACCCTTTAGATTCTAACTTCCATAATAACCCCTAAAATGTCATAAAACCAGGGAAATACAATAAAAATAATAAACAATGTGTCATTTAGCCTACCCATTAACCCCTAAAATGTCATTAATCAAGGAAAAACATGAACTGAATACACTGAGGCATGTAGCCAACCCATTAACCCCTAAAATGCCATTAATCAAGTAAAAAATAAAATGTATACTGTGAGGGATGACGCCTACCCATTAACCCTTAATACAAAACTAAACAAGTCAAAAACTAAGGTAATACACAATGTAATGTATAGTCTGAACATTAACCACTTCACTGCTGAGCCATTTCAACCCTGTGGAAATGTTTACGTTTAAGTGCACGTTTTTATTTAATGTTTTATGACTTTTATTTTACACTAAATATGGTCATGTTGGATATCATTGGAAAGGCCAGAATCTGCCCTTTCCAATGACACCTAGATCATTCATCATGCGATGTACAAGAACAGAGATACGCCAGTCCGAAGAAGTGTGGGAAGCTGGATGCTGATTTTTGGTGGGGGGGCACATGGGGGGCAAGGAATAACCATGGGGGGGCAATTGCCCCCCTTTAGAGCCACCTATGCACAGATGTGAAATGGCTCAGCAGTGAAAGGGTTAAACACTCATTCATTTTTATTGAGCAGAACATTTTTGTTCTACATTAGAAATTGGTATCATCTACATTACAATTTGTTTCCATTGCAATCATAGATCACCTCAATAAATTAGGAAAATACACAGACATACAATATAACAACTTCATTTATGTAGCTACAAAGTGGTAAATTTCTTATGTACCCTTGTACTTTAACAAAACAATAAAGATCTTGGAACTACTTACATTCTTTGCCATTTAACATTACCCTATATATATATATACACTATATTGCCAAAAGTATTCGCTCACCTATCCTATGCGAGTCAAGGCAGGTGAGCGAATACTTTTGGCAATATAGTGTGTGTATATATATATATATATATATATATATATATATATTGGACTTTATAAATATATATATATACTAAAAAACTTTTATGAGATTATTATATACACTTAATCAATGTAGGCTAGAAATCTAATACATCTAATACTAATATCTTAGGAAAGGATTTATATTCTTTCCGGTGAACAGACTCATTTTATGTGACTTTGCAAGTTCCAGGGTGAGAAGCTTCCCTTCACCGTACATGGCAAAATTAAAAACCTTTCCTTGACTGATGTTTTCTGATTGCATGAATAAACTGACTGTGGTAAATGCTAGGAAAGCACTGATTTTAGATTATCTACTACTTTTAGTATATATACTGCTCTTTAAACCTTTCATTCCCAAAGTTTGATTAACTCAATTTTGCATTGTAATACCTTGACAAGCATCATTAGCATATCAAAAGCCTATTTAACACCTTTTTAAAGCAGGATTAATGGGCCCCCTGCGGTGAAACAAAGTCCACTGTCTTATCACTTTCCAGCCATCCTGCCAATAGTAGCTACAAACCTCACTGTAACAAAATTTTCAAACATTTTACTGCTGAATTACAACAGCCAGAGAGAGGGCAGAATACAGCTGTGGGGTCTCTCACTGCTCTACAAGGATAAGAATCAGGGGGTTACAATGACTGAAAATTCTCTCTACGGTACAGATACAGGGAATTACTGTAAATTCCATACACAGGCATTATGCAGCAAAAAAAATATTTTTATATTCTATTGGTATTTATTGGAAGCTGCATTGCTAATAATCATATTATGATGAGTAAAAACAGTCATAAGCAGGATATATGACTATTTTATGATTTATCTTTATCACATTTACTGGATTTGACACAAAGGACATTTCTGCCTGTATGCTGATAATGCAGACCCAGTGTGACATTGTGCAAGACACTATCTAGAGTTCAGAATCTTTCATTCCAACAATAATTCTGTGAAGGATAAATGAATACATGAAAAATAAATAATAGGCAAGTTTACATTATTTACATTTTTTAACAGAACAGCAATCGCTGTGCAAAGTTTATATTTTACTCTATATTTAATTGTTAACTTTGTATCCCTTGTTTCAAATAAACATTATATTAAAAAATTCAACAATAATAGCTTGGTAGTAAAGGGGTTAATTCAAGAAAAGAAATTGACAGCATCTGTTACTTTGTTACTTTCTCTTGAGATTGTATTATTATTTTAAAAAATAGCAGTATGAGTCATGGATAGATGTCCAAGGCAGCTTGAAAACTTTTGTGGACCAAGAAATAAGAGTACAAGTGTCAAATGACATTGTTTCTTATCTTTACTTTTTTATCTTTTCTTATCTTTATTATTGCTGCACACCTTACCCCTTAAATAATTTAATGATGTCAAATTAATGTTATGAGCATTTATTTAACCCACCAGTTTCCACAGCACTTTAGAATATAGAATAGGGAATTATACAAACAATCTTCAGAACCAGATACAAGAGTTGTAGAGAATATCGTAGCTTATTAATATTCTACTTTTTATAGAATGCACTATCAAAGTCTGTACTGACTATAAATGGCATGAATCTACATATCTTATTTGAACTTTATGGGTAGTATCATGGGTAATGAACTTAATCATTCAGGGCAAAATTGCAGATATATTTCCTTTAACGCTAGTTCTATTATATTTAACATAAACAAATAGGACAGCAGTCATATTTTATGAAAACCAAACTCATTATTCAAGGAAGGGCGGGGACATTTTTTTTAGTTCTTTACTTGACTGGATTCCCTGGAATTGCGGCATTCCCTGTTTGTTGAGTAAGAGCCCTTCTCATTATTATACCTTTACAGGTATACTGGTTTAATTTTCATAGTTCTGATTTAATACACAGCTATAGAAATAGTCTTCTCTCTCCCCAACTTTTAGCAAAACCTATCTACCCAGATGTCTTCCGGAAAATTACGTGGGAGCAATAAAAACTTTTCATAATTTTTTTTATAAAAGTTATGTATAAATCACAGTTATGATGCAACATTCTACAATGGAAGCAACTCCCTGAACACCAATAAAAACTGCCACAGGGCTGCAAAACATTTGCATATGTGCAACACAACTGGTCTTTGTAAGATAGAGATTTCCAAATATTGAAGGCCTGAAGCACCTAAGGCGTAGGGCCCTTAAGTTGCCTCTGATGCCAGGACGCAGGGAGGAATTTTCTAGAACTGTTACAGCGTGTGTGGAGGTTTGAGCGGGAGAGGTGTGGGAGAAGTCACCAGGAGGGTACTTAAGGCACGTGTGGGGAGGCTCTGCGCAACCTTTTTTTCCTGAGGTAGAGCTGGAAAAATTTTGAGCTGCGTCAGAGACCGGTGTTTTCATCTTTTCTGCTTTTAAATTGTCTTTAAGTATGGCGGAAGGCGGTGAGCTGGAGTCACTGTTGCAGGAAGTGCGGGAGGCGGCTCGGCATCGTGGTGTGGAGTGGGCGAGAAGAAGTTTGTCGGAGGTGCTGGCGGCGGAGTCAGAAGTGGGAGCTTGGCCTGTCAGGGTTTCTAGGCCTCCGGAGCGGTTCAGTCCGGGAGGAGAATCCAGCGGTGGATCAGCGTCTGAGAGGTGGTGGTTGGAGGCAGTGAGAGGCCGAGGGCGGTTGGTCTGGCGGATGTTGGCTGGAGGTGACGCAGTTGGGACTGAGACTGGCGTGAGCGCTTCCAGTAGTGTGGAAGGTAGGAGCTCGAGGACGGTATCGGGGGCTAAGGATCCTTCTGGTCGGAGGGGTGGTGTGGTGAGCGCTACCAGGAGAGAAGGAGTGCGGAGGTCGAGGAGTTCCTCGGGTAGAAGAAGAGTTCGGTTGTCCGCCAGGGGTCCCAGAGGTGGAGCGAGGTTCTGTCTCGGGAATGGATTTTTTGGCGGTAAGACAGTTGGTGGATGGGGGTGTGGACGGTGGTGTGGCACAGGGTGGTGTTGTGCGGGATGAGGTCACTCAGGAGCTCAAAGTAAATTGGTGTTCAGATGGTGAAGGTGAAGTGGCTCCGGATTTTGGTGTGGTGGAGCGGGATATGTCAGGTATATTACACAGAAAAGGCGAATTTAAAATGGATGCTTGTAGCCATTTTTTTTTAAAGACCGTTTTTCTTTCAAAGTATTCTCTAGGTTTAGAAATGAACAAGATTCTTTTTTACAAAGTTCATTCCTGGGTTAAGAAGTCCCAGACATGAAGGAACCTAGAATGAATGTGAGATAATGCTAAGACGTGTCATAAGTAAATTTATTGGTCTATTCTAAGTTTTTAAAACAAAAGAGATTTTGTTTCTTTTGGGTATAGGAATAAGAGTTAAAGCATTCTGTAATATAGAATTATATTAACAAAATATATGTTTATAATCAAGGTATATTTTATTATAATTACAGTATGAAATATATACTCCAAAATATTGTAGAAAGTATATAATTGGTAAATAATAAAAATTACTAAAGAATAGATTCTGTGAGTTAACCAGGAAAGAATTTAGCTGATAAGGCTCTAAGCAACCAAAAGGGAGGAGAGCTATAAATCTCAAGACAGTCTAGTTAGAAGACAAGGTTCTTTGTTAAGCTAAGTCTGACCTTGTGACCCTAGATAAAGACCGAGAAAAAGAAATTGGGGAATTAATTGGAATTAAATTAGAAGTGCAACACTGCCCTCTACAGGATAGTAAAATAATGATTTATATTATCATTAATATTAACTGTGTGGCTATAATAAGCGGGGAAAAGTTTTGGTAGGTCAGTCGGAGATTGCCAGCCATCGGGACGCATCGCAATGCACTCAGACATCCATTACATATGACACTCTGAGCAACCGAGCAGACTCACACCACGATGCACTCAGATCCCAAGACATGAGGCAATTAATATTCTCACCAAATCTCTAACTCACATGCATTGATTATCTAATATCGATAATTTTCACATATTCCAAAACAAAGCATCACATAGAAAATTCCAAGGCAGACTCATCAACATCCAAATTGGACAGGTAATGTATGAAATAAGGAATTAATGTAAAAATATATTTGTAGAGATTTTTGCAACGTAGACTGAGACTTCTCGGATAAGGTTAAGATCCAAATTCTAAGTATTTCTAATCTGCAGATGGAAATATGAAGAGGTGGATATAAGGATTTATTCCTAAAGAAATGTTGCAAGATTGATACCAATATATATATATTGAATTTGGAAATTACTGTGATTAAAATTAATAAGCAAGGAATTATATAACTACAAAATAAAAAGCAAAAGATTAGAAGTTTAATTCTCGAGATTAGGGGAGGATTCACTAAATAAGTTTTTATTACTTATTATTAAATTAGCTTATCTTTTGTTGATCCATGTAGCAGAGATATATATATATCTATAAGAGCTGGCTGGTTAAACATTGTTTGCTGGGAAATGCATGTTGTATTAAGCAGAAATGTTTATTAACCATTTGTGTATTAGTTACTAACTGATAAGGTAAATGATATTAATCATATATGCAGTTACTAACCGGAGATACATATATTGTGAAGCTAGTTTTTATATGCTGATGGAGTGTGGTTTATAAATTGTTGTTCATGATATGAGATTTGAAATTCTTTTGTATACGTAATAAATATATATATATTTTTGTCCGATTATTGATTATTGTATTTTTTAAAGCAAAACACAGACAATTAAAAGAATTCAGGATAATTTCTAAGAGATATAAACGATTGATATTTGTGTCTCGTATAAGTTTCTTATGAAATAATAATCCCTGATATATTGGAGACAACTGCCGAGGTAGGTCCAGTAAGTCCAATATAGACATATTGGAGGCTTGGCTGATAAATCCAATATATACAAACGTGTTGTATTCACGTGCAGAGATTATATCCGACAGATAACAGTTATGGTACTTCGGGTTCTGAGGCTCATCGCACAAATGTTTTTTCGTCCACAGTTCCAATGGTTCGGGAGAGGAGTCCGCAGCCGGTTGGTGGTTTCCAGGCTGGTGGAGTCGGTGGAGTTTGAGTGCGGGGTATGGAGAGTGTGGCGCAGGAGGTTCCAGGGAGTTCGGCTGGACCTAGTGTGGCGACAGATAATGGAAGTGGAGGTGATATGAGTTCTTTCATGTCTTTTTTACAGGGGGCCTTTGAAGCTTGGTCGGGTTCAAAAGGGGGTGTGAGCCAGGGAGTTGATTTGGCTCAAGCATGGAGGGGTGCAGGTGGGCCAGTTGGGAGAGTTGGTGGAGCTTTTGGTGTGACCGAGTGGTGTGTTGGGTTCACTCGGTGAGTCCTCAGGGGTGGCAGATGTGGCCAGGAGGAATGCATACGTGTCATTTTCTGGTCCTTTGGGGTTACATTTGAAACAAGAGGTTAAAAAAGGTATCTGGCGGGGTGAGTTTGTGGAGATTTTTTCCCTGCTTCCTTTGGATGAGGTGGCATGGGTTAGAGATGATTCGTCTAAGGAAGGTTTAAAGGAGGAAGAGGAAAGGAAAAAGAGGTATCGGAGGATTCCTAAGTCGTTTGGGAATTGGCTCTGGGCTTTTTGTATTTTGGCGAGTGTGGTTGGAGAGAAGAACCCACAGCACTGTTCGGCTCTTTTTTGTTATGTGGATGGGATTTGGGAGGCTTATCGGATTTATGGTGGTTGGGCGTGGTGGAAATACGATGAGCAGTTTAGGCAACGTTTGGCGGTTTACCCAGGGTTGGGGTGGGATCAGATGGACATTACGCTGTGGTTGTTTCTGATGGGGGCTCAGAAGGCTTTTCCCTTTCCAGGGGGCGCCGGTGGGGGAGGGGTCAGTTCTCCACCGGCAAGTGTTAAAAAGGGATCTTGCTGGCAGTTTAACGAGGGTCAGTGCAAGTTTGGTAATGGGTGCAGGTTCAAGCACGAATGCTCAAGTTGTGGAGGATTGCATTCATTGCCCAGATGTTTTAAGAGGGCGAGACAAGGAGGTCTGCCTTTTGGAGGGTCTGGAGATGGGGGCTTCCCCAGTGAAACTCGACACGATGTTACCGTGGCTAAGGCTTTACGGAAGACGTAGGGATGCAGAGTTTCTACAGGACGGTTTTGGTGATGGTTTTCTAATTCCTTTTGTGGTAAGGCCAAGGGGTGGCAAGTTGAGGAATTTAAAGTCGGCTAGAGTTTATCCGGAGGTAGTTCGGGAGAAGGTGTTTAAGGTTATCGGGGCTGGTAGGATGGCGGGTCCATTCTCGTCTCTGCCTGTGCGGGATTTGAGGGTATCCCCTTTGGGGGTGGTGCCGAAGCGGAAGGCGGGGGAGTTTCGCTTGATTCTTCATTTATCCTATCTGCAGGGAGGATCGGTGAATGATGATATTGGTGAGGAGTTGGCCTCGGTGTCGTACGTGTCACTTGATTCCGCAGTTAGTTTGGTTCGGGATGCAGGAAAGGGGGCTTAGATGGCTAAGGTGGATATTGAGTCGGCTTTTCGGCTCTTACCTATTCATCCTTTGTGTCATCATCTTCTGGGGTTTTGGTTTGAAGGTGAATTTTATGTGGATCTATGTTTGCCTATGGGTTGTTCCATTTCCTGTTCCTTTTTTGAGTGTTTTAGTACATTTTTGGAATGGGTGGGTCGTGAAGTGGCAGGGTCGGCTAATTTGACACATTATTTGGATGATTTTCTGTGCGTGGGTAGGGATGGGACAGGAGAGTGTCTGCACATTCTTCGGTCTTTTCAGTGAGTTTCTCACCGATTTGGTGTTCCTTGGCTTCTGATAAAACAGAAGGTCCGGCGTCTACCTTTGGGGAAAGTGGTGGAAGCTTTGAGGCAAGTGGAAGGGGCTCTGTCGTTTAGGAAATTGCAGTTGAGAGAGCTGCAATCGCTGATTGGTCATTTGAATTTTGCGTGCAGGGTCATTCCGGTTGGAAGAGTCTTTTTGCGAGGTTTGGCTTTGGTGACACGGGGTATTCGGGAAGGTCATCATTTTGTTAGAATATCTGGTGCCATGAAGGAAGATTTGGAAGTGTGGAGATCCTTTTTGGTTTGGTTTAATGGGGTGGCCATATTCGCTTCGAAAGAAGTTTTGGCGAAGGAACTGGAATATTTCACGGACGCCTCGGGAGGTGTTGGTTTTGGGGTGTACTTTGGGGGCGTTGGTGTGCTTCTCGGTGGCCTGATCATTGGTTAGCGTCTGCATTGGTGCGGAATTTGGCATTTTTGGAGTTGTTTCCATTAGTGGTGGCCTTGGAGCTGTGGGGAGGTGTTCTGGAGGGGAGAAGGATTCTGTTCCGTTCTGTCGACATGGCGGTGGTGTCGGCGGTTAATTCCTTGTCGGCTTCATCATTGCCAGTTATTAGATTGCTGAAGAGGTTTGCGTTGCTTTATCTTAAATTTAATGTTTTATGCAGGGCAAGGCATGTTCCGGGTCGCCTTAACTCAGTGGCGGATGCTTTGTCTCGTTTACAGTGGGACAGGTTTCGCTACCTGGCACCGTTGTTGGAGGAGGTGGGCACCCCTTGTCCAGAGGGCCTTTGGCAGCTAGGCTCGGAATTTTTGGAAGATGGGTGAGAGGTTCTTTGTCTGAGTCCACTTGGAAGGCCTACTCGCGAGTTTGGAGGGATTGGGACGCATTGGCTGAACGGTTCAGGTACGTTTCGGTGGGTGGATTGGATGAGGAGAGTTTGCTTAGGGCATACCTCATTAGGTTATTCGAATCAAGGGCATCTCCTGGGGTGGTACGGCAGTCATTGGCCACCTTGGCTTTCCTTTTCCAGGTATCGGGGAAAAGAGATGTCACCAAGGATTTTCTTATCAGGTGAGGTTCCCCATGTGCTGGTGGTGTGGTCCGAGGTGCTGCCAAGGATGGTGTGGAGAGAGGCGAAGAATGAGGAGGCAGTGCGGCTTTGCCGGATCAAGGTGAATCGCTGTATGGGAAGGTTTGTGAGGCGGATGGATGGTGTGGTGGTGCGGCATCTACCCTTTGAAGAGGAGGATGCGACGTGTTATTTTTTGGAGAATGGCATTCACCTGACTGATGTGGGCAAGGATCTGTTCATCCTGGGAATCAAAGAGGGGATTGAACAAGCCCTGTTTTTCCTTGGTGGGGGAGCTCTCCCATAAGGGGGTTATGTAAGGAGCTCTTGGCGAGAGTTTGTAGCCAGTGCTGGGTAGGGGTTCCTTTTATTTAGGCTAATTTTGGTTAGATGGTTGAGAGTTGAGAGGTTTTTTGTGGTTGGTTGGTTTGGAGGTGTGTGGTGGCTGTGTGGAGTCCTCTTTCAGCACTGGGTTATTGTATTATTATGTTATGGGAATTTTTATGTCATGGTGGTGGGTATATTGTGTGGAGTTTTTAGCTGTGGCCTGTATATATAATAAATATATATATTATTCCACAGTTATGTGTCGTGTATTTTTGAGTATTTATTGCCTCCCTGCGTGCGACTTGGTCATCATTAGGCGACTTAATATTACCAATAACTGTAAGTAACCATGACCGCTGCCGGAGCAGCTCCAGGAAAGGTGCTGCCCTTATGTCTGCAGTAACCTCCAGCATTGATAGGGTTAATAAAGTCAAGCACCAGAACACTCACACAACCACACCCCCTGTTTGTCCATAAAGGACCTTTCCCTCATCTGTGCAAATACCTCAGTATTGGTCTATATCCTGATCTGTTCAGACATACCTATATGCTCTCTATTCACCATGTACCAGACCCCTCTGCTTTGCCCGCCGTCTTGTGACATCCTCTGACCTGGGACCTCCCATTGACCACTCTTCTGTCTACTCCATTGTACTGCGCTCTGGCATCACTCAGTATCCACTTCCATCAAGGTACTGTACTGTGGGTTACACTGCATTCTGGGCTCAATGACCCCTGCAGTTGGGTCCCACCATGGCCCACGCCTGGTGCAACCTGGCAGACTCACTAATCCCTTCATCTACCACAAAAACAGGACAAGACATGTTTGTCAATATACAGCAGCTATACATACAGAGGAGAATAAAGTGGCCACATACATAGATATATATATTTCCTTCACATGCGCACTGACTTTCAGTATTTGTGTAAGTCGCAAGCTGCCAACAGGCACATCCTTGTCTATTTTGTGTATCAGTTTTACCCATCTCTAGACCTACTTTTACTGAGCAGACTATCCTTCCTATCCTATTATCAAAGACCCTCAAAGACCTGTTTCCTTCTTTCTGGGTAGATTTCAGTATAGCAATCCTAGCACCTTTTATGAGATAAGCGAGGGAAGGGGTAGAGACAAACACTTTCTGGGAGCCCTATGCATGTAGAATCAGGTGTGTCACAAGTAGTTTATCCTATATAGCTACTGCTCAATTTTGAAATATTGGTATTTTTCTGATCAGGACTTTCATCTGAATACTGGTGGTTTTTTACTTTTTTTTATTTTTGAGCCTATTTTTTGTACGGTGCATCGTAAGGGCCCCTTTTATTCTTAAACAATAAAAGCTATATTTTATTGATGCTTTGTTCCTAAACTCAGCCTATCTACAGTGGCAAGAAAAAGTATGTGAACCCTTTGGGATTACGTGGAGTTTTGCATGAATTAGTCATAAAATGTGCTCTGATCTTCATCTAAGTCACAACAATTTGAAAAACAGTCTGCTTAAAATAATACAACACAAACATTATCAGGGTAATTCAAAGAGATTCGAAAAGTCAGCACACATTCGGTGACTTTTCGTTTTCTTCAATTCGGTTCCTTTTGCCGATCCCATTTCGGTGACCCTGCGGTGTATTCAGCAAACACCACAGGGTCCCCGAATTGCAGGGAAAAGCTGCCGCAAACCCGACGAAAACGAACCGCAAAACCCACCGAATGCACGCCGAAAACCCCCAAAAACATCTGGATTAACCCATCGAAAAATCCGAGCAGGAGCCGATCGCACGCAGCGAAGCAGCCGAGACCTTTCATCAGGAAGCATTATTTTACTGAGAGGGTGGTGGATACATGGAACAGTCTTCCAGTAGAAGTGGTAGAGGCCAAAACAGTAATTGAATTTAAGCAAGCATGGGATAGGCATAAGGCTATCCTAAACAAAAGATAAATCCAGGTAAAGTATCCATGTAATTGGGCAGACTAGATGGGCCGAAAGGTTCTTATCTGCCGACATTTTTCTATGTTTCTATCTTTCTATGTTTCTAAGAGGCAGTGAATAAATTAGCAAAACAGTTTGTGTGAATGTTTGAAAATGAAACGCTGTTTGCAAAGAAACTACTGAGCGAAAATGTCTGAAATTTGCATATGAGGTCCAGGGAATGATAATAAAGAGGGCTGTTACAGAAAATATAAGTAAACTTAACCCCTTCGCTGCGGTGGACGCGCTGAGCGCGTCCACCCGCAGGTAACATTCCTTGCGGAGGACGTCCTCCCTTTGGGGCCAGCGATCGGCCGGGTTCCGGCCGATCGCTGTGCCCCCCGGTGCGGGCTGACATCCTCGATGTCAGCCCAGCACCCGGAACCGCCGCTGGCCTAATTAGATGTCATCGCGGCGGCGAGATGACATCTAATTCAGATGCCCCCCCCACGTGTGCAGAGGAGGCGCCTGAAAGGGAGGGGGTGAGGTCCTTCGGACCTCTCTCCCTCCCGATCGCCAGGGTGCAGGGGGTTAATCCAGGCACCGTTTGGAAGGGCACAGCCTGCCCTTCCTAATGGTACCTGGAATTAACCCCATGGGGGCCGGATCACGAATCGGCGCCGAAAAGCGCCGGTTCGTGATCCTTTCCCGGAGCTGGCTGACATCTTGGATGTCAGCCAAGCTTCCAGGAATGCCCCCTGAGGACTGGCGTCATCGTGCATAGCACGATGACGCCAGTCCTGGAGTTAACCCCTAACTGCCACCAATGGTGCAGATAGGGGGTTCATTGGAACCCCCTATCTCTCGATCCGTGGCAGCTAGGGGTTAATGTTTGGTACTGTTGGATCGGCCAGAGCATGGCCGTTCCAACAATACCAAACATGACTATGAAAAAAGTTTTTTAAAAAAATAAAAAAAAAACTAACGATTTTTGTATGCGGTGCGTTTGTTAAAAATCGCATAATTTTCCCCAAAAGAAAATGTAACGAGACCCCATTTCTAATTTTTTTAACAAGCGCACCCCATACAAAATATAACCGCAATTGCTCGCATGTCAAAATGTGAAAAAAAACTCTTTACACGTTGTAAATTATTGAAAATTCATATTTTAGTGCATTTTTTGTTGTAATATACAGACAGGACATGACGTATACATATAATAATGACATACTATGAATCTGCCGAGTCTGACGGAAAGAACGATATATAATATGTCTGGGTCATATACTAAAATAAGCCTTCAAAATATGTTTAAACATGATGAGCAAAATCGGTAAAAATGACCTCAGCACAGAGGCGGGAAATGCCTCAGCAGCGAAAGGGTTAAAAAAAAATCGGACTTTTAAAAAAAAAAAAAATCCGAAAAATGCTTAAAATATCCTAAAAAATCTATAAATAAAGAGACTCTTTACTGCAGAATTTTATAATGAACGGTTTATTAGATATTGAATTAAAACGGGAATATTTTTAACATTGAAGCCTATGGGATTCTCCTGAATAAATTTGCCGAATTAAACTACCGAATGGCAGGGCATTAGGGGAACCTTTCACTGCTGGTTTGTGTTCTCTGAATAGCCGAAGCAGTGCTTTTCATGGGGTTTTCACTGCCCTCGAACAGGCACCGAACAGGCACCGTATGTTCAGGCAATTCGCTAGGATTTGGAGAATTGCCTGCTCTCTGGATAGCCGGATGGCCAGGATAGGTAACCGAATGCTGATTTTCAGCGTTCGGTTACCTTTCTCAAGAAATTCGGAGCTCTTTGAATAACCCTGTATATGTTTTCATGTGTTTATTGAACAGAACATGTAAACATTCACAGTGCAGGGTGCAAAAAGTATGTGAACCTTTGGACTTAATAACTGGTTGACCCTCCTTTGGCAGCAATAACCTCAACCAAACGTTTCCTGTAGTTGCAGATCAGACCTGCACAATGATCTGGAGTAATTTTGGACCACTCCTCTTCACAAATCTGTTTCAGTGTAGCAATATTCTTGGGATGTCTGGTGTGAATCGCTCTCTTAAGGTCATGCCACAGCATTTCAATCGGGTTGAGGTCAGGACTCTGACTGGGCCACTCCAGAAGGCGTATTTTGTTTTGTTGAAGCCATTCTTTTGTTGAATTACTTGTATGCTTTGGGTCATTGTCCTGTTGCATCACCCATCCTCTGCGGCACTTCAGTTGGCGGACAGATGGTCTTACGTTTTCCTGCAAAATGTCTTGATAAACGCTGGAATTCATTTTTCCATCACTGACAACAATCCGTCCAGGCCCTGAGGCAGCAAAGCAGCCCCAAACCGTGATGCTCCCTCCGCCATGTTTTACAGTGGGCATGAGGTTTTGATGGTGTGCTGTGCCTTTTTTTCTCCACACATAGTGTTGTGTGTTTTTTCCAAACAACTCAATTTTGGTTTCATCTGTCCACAGAATATTTTGCCAGTAGTGCTATGGAACATCCAGGTGCTCTTTTGCATACTTCAAACTTGCTGCAATATTCTTTTTGGACAGCAATGGCTTCCTCTGTGGTGTCCTTCCATGTACTCCATTCTTGTTTAATGTTTTCCTTACTGTAGATGTGTCAACAAAAATGTTAACATGTGCCAGAGATTTCTGTAAGTCTTTAGCTGACACTCTAGGATTCTTCTTTACCTCATTAAGCATTCTGCGCTGTGCTCTTGCAGTCATCTTTACAGGACGACCACGCCTAGGGAGAGTAGCAACAGTGCTGAACTTTCTCCATTTGTAAGACAGTCTGTCTTACCGTGGACACATGAACATCAAGGCTTATGGAGATACTTTTGTAACCCTTTCCAGTTTCATGCAAGTCAACAATTCTTGATCGTAGGTCTTCTGAGAGCTCTTTTCTGCGAGGCATGGTTCACATCAGGCAGTGCTTTTTGATACCAGTAAACCCAAAACTGGTGTGTGTTTTTAAAGGGCAGGACAGCTTTCGGCAACACATCCAATAATATCACACTGATTGGACTCAAGGTTGGCTCACTCCTGCCTCCAATTAGCTCTTGGAGACATCATTAGGCTAGGGGTTGACATACTTTTTCCACCCTGCACTGTGAATGTTTACATGTTATGTTCAATAAACACATGAAAACATATAATGTTTGTGTTGTATTATTTTAAGCAGACTGTGTTTTTCAAATTTGTTGTGACTTTTTATGACCAATTCATGCAAAACTCCTCAAAAGGGTTACATACTTTTTCTTGCCACTGTATATTTGCTTGTGCTAATATTTTTTAACAAGAGTACCCCATAGAATATATAACCACAAAGGCTCGAATGTTAAAACATAAAAAAGATAATTATACTCGCTGTAAATAGGTGAAATCTGAATGGAAATTCACATTGTTTTAAATTTTTTGATATAGCATTCTGGCAGGGCATGACGTATACATATAATAATGATATATTATGAATCTGCCAAGTCTGCTGTAAAAAAGGATATATATATAATTTGTCTGGGTCGAATAATAAAACATTACTTTGAATCGTGTTTAAACATGATGAGCACAACACAGTCAAAATGAGCTCAGCACATAGAGATGAAATGGCTCAATAGTGAAGGGGTTAAAATATGATCTGGTTGGCAGCAGACTGAAGACAGATGCAGAACAGCGATTGGCCAAACACTGTTAACGTTTTCAAGCAAAGTAATGCAGTGATTGGTTCAGGCTACTGTCAATCACTGCACCAGAATGAAACATAGTGAATTGATTTGTTTTAATGAATTGAAACGAATCGATTCATTAAATGCTATTTCATAGAACGAAAATATTCATTATACGTTACTTCGTTCCATTTCGTTCACATCGTGATTCGTTCAAAAACAATTCATTATTCGGAATTACTTCTGATTACGAATTAACAGAATTTTGGATGAGTTGCGATTCTTTACAAACAAATTGCACATGTCTAATATTGTGAAATAGGTGAAAAATATAGTTAGATCCACTCATGTTATTTTACGACATCTCCAACCATTTATTCTCAGTTCAAAAAGGATATTTATTGATTTTTGAAGTGTTCAGATAAAACAAAAAAACTTAAATATGCCCATTATAAAATGGCACTCTTTCCCTAAAATGGACTTAAACAACTACCATATAGCAGTAAAGAGTTTTGCACCATATCACAGGGATTATAGATTCATTAAGACCGCTCAACTGGGCTCCTGCCTCACCAGCAACGTCTGGTTCGATGCTAAAATTGACAATCGCATTGCCAGAGTCGCTGCTGTAATGTCCGAACTGAGCAAAAGAGTATGGAGTAACATACTCACAGCGAACTGCAAGCTCAAGGTGTATCAAACGTGTGTCCTTAGCACTATGTGCTATGGCTGTGAAACAATGACAACATTTACGCAGGAGAAGCAATTCGACAGCTATCATCACTGGTGTCTTTGTGGCATCCTGGGCATATCCTGTACCGGCTGGGTGGAGTAGAGGTATCATCACTGCTCTGCATGGAGAGAGCCTGTGGAGACATGGGTTCAATCCTGGTAAGAGCTCCTCTCCAGTAAGTGTCCTTGGGCAAGACACCTAACGGTACATACTCGCCACCCAGGACATACTTGAAAATTAGAGAACTCTCAATGTATCCTTCCTGGTAAAATCCTTTCTCCAAAAAAAAAAAAAATCCTGGCAGGACAGAATACCTAACATTGAGGCCCTTGATAAATCAGGTTCTCTTGACTTCTACCATGTCAAAGACAGCTTTGTTGCTCCCTGCACAGAACCCCAGGAACATCCTTTCTCTATCGGGAAATAGTTTCAGTTGAAAATTTAAATCGGGTTTTTTTCTACAGACTTTACTACATCAAGATTTAAAAGAGAGAGAACCATAGGGCTGACTGAGATGGTTACATAATTTGAAAGAAATTGGGTGACGAAAATGGAGAGGAATTGAAATGGGGTAATAAGAAGACAGAGGGACCTTTTCCAACCCAGCCAGTAGACTAACAGCTCAGACACTTAGGCTAGGGTCAGACGAGCGTGATTTCTACGGACTGTACGTGCGTGCAGTATGGACATCGTCAGTACGGATGACGCAGTAGTGGTCACACAGTCCGTTTTTTCACTGAAATTATTTTTGACAGATGTAGGAGGGAAAAATGAATTACAATGAAAAAACATTCTGTCCGTCAAAAATGCTGGACGTATAAATGCAGTCCGTCTGACCATGCTCCATCACTCACACACAAAGCTATGCAGACGTTATGGACGTGGCGCACTCCGCGCGTCCGTTCTAGCAGTATTACGTTCTTGCCTAACCTGCGTCCGTTTGCAGCGTCCGTCATGCGTCCGCAGTTCAGTGCGGACGTACTTCATGTGTCAGGCTCCAATGGAGTTTCTTTCATGCTATCACGGACGTACTTTTAGGCGCAATCACGGACGTGAACACTACGCTCGTCTGACAGCAGCCTTAGGGCTTGCAGCTCAGGTCACTATTCTGTCCGAGTCATAAGCTTTGCTTGTGACTCGGTGGCTACAGCTGCTTATTGTAAGACAACACTTCCTATACTTGGAATATTTTGTATAGGGGCTCTTAATGTGCAGCTAGCCAGGGACAAACAAACTGTTTCCATTTAAAGGGGTTATATATTTGCAAAAATAAATTACCACATTAAAATTAATATTCCACAAACTCCCATGCTTACCCCCAGATAACATAATCACACTTAATTACATTCAGACAGATTGTGTGCCTTTCATTAAGCTCACTAAGTTACCACTGACAAATGTAACTGTGGTTGTAATTACTGAGTTGTTCTTGTCAGCGATTGTGAAAGGAAACATCAGCTAATAGTCCTGATTTAGTTGACATCAGCAAGAACTCTGCTAATTGTGTAATCTAGATGCACCCTTCACCTTTCCAACCTGGGGCTCTATGACAATCTTTGCGTTAAAATGCGGGTGCAAGGAAGGAAAAACTGCACCCGCAGTTTTCCCCCTTGCGCCGTTTTTTTAACGCTAGATTACAATGCAGGCGCAAAAAATGCTGCCTGCATTGTTATCCCCCGTTAAAATCCAGGATGCTCGCAGCAGTGCTGAGTGCAGCCGCGAGCATCCACTCGATGGAGTCCATAGGACTCCATTGAGTTTCCGCCTGCCGGTCGCATGACCAGCCGGATCTCGCCTCGCGAGATCCAGCTTGTCGGCGTAGTGATATGCAGGGAGAGACTCGGGGGACATTTTCCCCCAGTCTTCCCTGCTCCCGCCGGACGGAGGAGGCGATCGGAGCCGTGGTCCTCGCCGCGGGACAGGAGGTGAGTATCTGATTTGTTTTTTTATTTTTTTAGGATGGTGTTAACTGATTCTGCAAAAGCGGAATCCGTTAACACCAAGTCCTTTTTTCTAACCAGAGCCAGACGTTAATCAGCGCTGGGACTTTATATTCCAGCGCTGATTAACACTTTGCGCTCCCCATGTTAAGCATAGGGAGCACAAAGTACAGTAACCTGGTGCTGAAAAGCACAAGGTACCAAACGCAAATGGGTTTTTTAACCCGTTTGCGTTTGGATTGTAATATGCGGTCAACACCACAGCAAACGTTAGTGCTCACGCAAATGAGCGCTGACGTTTACATGAAGATTGTAATAGAGCCCCTGGTGTTTAAGAGGTTTTCTGGGAAGCAACCACCCTACCTGAATAGGCTGCTTCCCCCAGCAGTTCCCTCATCCTGTAACCTCCGATCCAGGACCAGCACCTTACTTACAATACCACAATACAAAATGAAAGTGACTCGATCCTCATTTTCCTACATCGCACCGCAATTATGGAATAACCTCCCAGACGCCTTCAAATCTTCCCCCAGTCTTTTGTCACTCAAATGATCTCTATTAACATAACTCGATACAGAATGCACCTGTAAACATGTAACATAGTGACTATATTTCCTACAGATTTATTTTCTGTGTTAATCTGTATATTTGAGTTTTGTTATTAATATCTTGCATTTTATTACTTTGTATTTCTGTAACGACTATAAAAATTTCACAGGGTTATTCAAAGAGATCCGAATTGTGGCCGAAAGGTAACCGAACAGTGAAATTCAGCGTATGGTTTCCTGGCCATTCGGCTATCCAGAGAGCAGGCAGTCTGCCAAATGTTGGCGAATTGCCTGCACATATGGTGCCTGTTCGGTGCCTTTCGAGGGCAGTGAAATCCCCATAGAGAAGCAATGGTTCATCTATTCAGAGAACAAAAACCAGCAGTGAAAAGTTGCCGAATTGCCCTGCTGTTCGGTGGTTTCAGGCGGGCAGATTAATTCAGGCGAATCCCATAGGCTTCAATGTTAAAAATATTCCCATTTAATTCAATATCTAATAAACTGTTTATTATAATATTCTGCAGTAAAAAAGTCTCTCTATGTATAGATGTTTTAGGAGTTTTTAAGCATTTTTCGGGGGGGTTTTCGAAGAAAAAATCCATTTTTTTTTTAAACCGTTTTTTTCTTTTTTCTTTAACAGCCCTTACTATCATCATTCATTGGATCTTATATGTAAATTTCAGACATTTTTGTTCTGTAGTTTAGTTGCAAACAGCGTTTCACTTTTCAAACATCCAAGCATACTGTTTTTTATTTATTTTTTCACTCCATTCGTCTGCGGTGTCGGCTTTTTCTGGTGGCTGCTCTGCGCTCTGATCGGAGGCTGCTCGGGTTTCTCTGGCGTGTTCGGCGGGGTTAATCCAGTTGTTTATGGGTTTTAGTGAGTGTTCGGCGGGTTTTGCGGTGAGTGTTCAGCGGGTTGGCGGTGAGTGTTTGTCGGGTTTGCGGCGGGTTTTCCTTGCACTTCAGGGACCCTGTGGTGCTTGCTGAATACACCGCAGGGTCGCCGAAATAGGATTGACGAATCGTGCCAAATTGAAGCGAACAAAAAGTCACCGAATGTAATGTTCTTGAACCCAGGACGTACTTGAAAACGAGAGGAATCTCAATGTATCCTTCCTGGTAAAAAACTTTGCAAATAAATAAATTAATACAACTCTGTACTCAGACCCAAGTAACAACCTAGAGCTCTGCCCCCAATTCTGAGTGTGGAAATGTATAGTCCCCCCCTCGTATTTGGTTTCTAGTGTCGCCACTACACTTACAGATATTAATATCTTTTATACAAAGTATGCATTAAGCTTTGTATGTTTCTTTACCTTTTAGCATAAACAGTTTTTAAGTGGATGTTGATTATTTGTACCCCTAAGGCTGGGGTCAGACCAGCGCACTTTTAACGTGCGTTCTGGCGCACTTAATCACGGCCGCAGTAGCAGCAGATGACGGGCAATGACGGACAATATACGAAGTACGGCCGCACGAAAGTCCGGCCGTGTAACGCAAGTGGAATTTGAACGCATTTTTCCGAGAACGCAGAACCGCTAGTACTGACGTACAGAGTGCGCTGCGGCGGCATAGCGGCGTGTGTGCGTGATTAGGAGATGTCAGACTCTGCTAATGTCCAGCCTACATAACGTCCAGATGCAAAAAGTGTTTTATTGACGATCCGTAAAAAATCACGCACGAAAATGCGCATCGTCTGACCGTTTTTGCGCATTCCGTGAAAAAATACTTCAATGCGTTCGGACGCACTTTTTGACGTTCGCGGGGAAAAATGCTTTCGTTTGACCCTAGCCTAAAATGTTTTGTTACAGGTTTGTGCACTTTTGCATATTGTTTTTTAACTAAACAAATTGAAGGGTGTTGCAACACTGTAAGGAGTTATAGTCCTTGCTTATAGTATATAGCTGTTCACTGATTTTACTGTAAAGTAAGGACAAGTAAGGATAAGAGATGACAGGTTGTTCTGCAGGAAACCAATTTACGGTATCTTTGAATATTTTATTCTTTATTGCAACCTTTGATTCAAACCACTTACATAGCCAAGTATCAGTCATTCTGTGCATCTGAAATCTCAGCTTACCAGTGACAACTTCACAACCGAATCACTTCTTAAAAAACACTGTGACTTAAGAAGACTTCTGTTCTCTCCAGAGATCACTACAGAGAATTGCAATAGATTTCAGAACAATCTTTGATCTTCCAACAACTTGTCCTCTTCTCTGTTGCCTTACTATTAAGCTTGTGTAGATTGTTTTCAGTTTCAAACATATTTGCTCTTCTCTCTCCCATTGGGGTTTTTGTACAATGAAAATGAGAATAATTTCTACATTTGCTTTCACTTTCTGGAACTATATTAACGCCTTGATGTATAGGAGAGATGAGCCATCTGTAGCTCCCCGGCACAACACCACAACCATATCCAAGGACCCAGACAAATTATATATCCTTATTTTCAGCAGACCTGACAGATTCATAATATATCATTATTATATGTATACGTCATGTCCTGTCAGAATGCCGTAACAAAAAATGTTGAAAAATGTGAATTTCCATTCATATTTCAATCATTTACAGCATGTAAAAATATTTTTTTCACATTTTATCATCCAAACCTTTGCAATTATATGGGGCACTCCTGTTTAAAAGAATTAGAAATGGGAACCCATTGCTGTATTTTTCTTAGAGAATACAGGATTTTAACTAAAACTGAAAAACAACATTTTCGCTTGTGTTCTGGCGAATTCTGTTTCATTAATAAAATGACTATGAATAAAACACTGACCTTGCTTGTGGCGTGGGAAATGAGAAGGTGAGTAACAGCGGTGGTATTACTCATTTTATATGTGACAAATGGACAATGCCATTGCATTGGAACAATTTGCTTTTATGTTTGTTTGCAGGGTTTTTTCTTTTTTTCATTCCATGGTCATGTTTGGTATCATTAGCAAGGCCAGACTCTGACCTTTCTAACAACATCTAACATTACTTTGTGGGGGTAAGGAATGTAAATACAGGGGTCCAAAGTCCCCCACTCTCCTCGCAGCGATCCGGCAGCTTGTGTTTTAGATGAAACAATGCGTAATAATGCTTTGCGCCATCACCTCCACATTTGGTCACGGCGGGGCATATGAGAAGGTGAATTTGAGAAGTGGAATTGTTTGCTATACAAGTCAGTGGACAGGGGAGGCCCTGGAGGCAGGGCTGACATTCAAGATGTCAGCCACCACCAGGAGAAGCCTGCAATCCAGCGCCAACTGGCCCTGGATCGTGGTACTCTCAGGTAAAGGGTTAAGAAGGGGCATTACTGGAAAGGACAGACTGTGACCTTTCCAGTGATGCCTCTCTTATTTCTCTAGCCCATACCGATGGGGAGATAGAGGTGTCCAAATGATCCCACTCCCCTTCAGGCACTCACCCAGCTTTGCCGGGGTGGCCTGAAAATGACGTCAACCAGGGCTCGAGTCCAGCGGGAATGCGGGGGAACGCCGTTCCCGCACTTTTCCCACAGCGGGAATGCTGCGGGAATGCAGGTTCCCGCTGTGGCCCGAGCCCAGGCATGTACCTATGCAAGCCCCAGGCTTAGTCAGCTTGCCGGCTGGCCCACAGGAGCTGCTATTCGTCTGTTCCTCTCCTGACTCCTCCTTCTCTTGACGCTGGTATCATGTGACTCGGCGCGCCGGCGCCAAGCATTGCAGAAAGGAGGCAACTCCAGGCTGACTGGCAGTGCGTGCACTGCATGAATGGCCCAACCCGACCATGGCTCTGCAGTGACTGGAGGCAGCTCTGGGGTGATCGGGTAAGTAAGGCAGCCTGTCCCAACTCACACTCTCTGTCAGCACCAGTCTCCCCCTCCCCCCCACTCCTCTCACCCGCAGCGCTTCAGACCACCTTGCTCCTCGCTGGCTGCACCCCCACCCCCCCACACACACATTGGATCTAGAGGGAGAGGGAAGTCAGGCTGCTGTGTGAGATGCTCACCTCGGCCTCCCTTTCTGCAGCTGTGACAGGCAGCTCAGCCTCTGACCCTCATGGCAGGTAGGAGGAGGGGGGGATGGTCGAAGGGGAGATATGCAGGAAAGTATTGGGCTGCTCCCTGGATGAGCTTGTAAAAGGTTTGTGGAGAGACAGGCTCTTAAGCCACACCTCCTGCCTGTGCCTGTCCATGCATGATGACTTATGCCTCTGTTACTTTTCTGAGCCCAATCTGTAAACCAGCCAGCACATGGAGGTCTGCCTGGCATCAAGCACATCCTGTGATCTGCTTAGTCCACCCAGGGATTAGTTTACAGCCCTGGTGTGTGTGTGTGTGATATGCTTTGCTCAGTGCATAAAATTAAGATTTATTTTATATGCCTGTGTGCACAGTACAACAGTGTGTGAGTGTTTAGTGTGAGTGACTATTAACATGAATTGGGGCAATGGAGGGGCTATTAACATGAATTGGGGCGATAGAATATGAATTGGGGCAATGGAGGGGCTATTACTATGAATTGGGGCAATGGAGGGGCTAGTAACATGAATCGGGGTGATAGAATATGAATTGGGGCAACGGAGGGGCTATTAACATGAATCGGGGCGATAGAATATGAATTGGGGCCATGGAGGGGCTATTAATATGAATTGGGGCAATGGAGGGGCTATTAACATGAATTGGGGTGATAGAATATGAATTGGGGCAATGGAGGGGCTATTAACATGAATTGGGGCAATGGAGGGGCTATTAACATGAATTGGGGTGATAGAATATGAATTGGGGCAATGGAGGGGCTGTTAACTTGATTTGGGGCAATAGAATATGAATTGGGGCAATGGAGGGGCTATTAACATGAATTGGGGCAATGGAGGGGCTATTAATATGAATTGGGGCGATACAATATGAATTGGGCTATTAATATGAATTGGGGCGATAGAGGGCTATTAATATGAATTGGGGCGATAGAATATGAATTGGGGCGATAGAGGGGCTATTAATATGAATTGGGGTGATAGGGGGCTAATAATTTGAATTGGGGTGATAGAGAGGGCTATTAATATGAATTGGGGGCAAACTGTTTCAGTGACTCCATTTTCGGCAAAACACAATGAATTTTCAATAATGAATTCACTGTATTTTTGGCGAAATGGAATCATCCAAAGAGCGCTGAAATGCAGGGAAACGCAAAGCACCGAAATTGCACACAATATAAAATAATAAAAAATATATATTTTCATTAAATGTCAAAAAATCCGAACAAATTCTTTTGCTCCGGCCCATAGAGATCTTAATGTGACCCTGCGTGTTTGCATAATTGGATTGGGCCACTCTCATGGATGAAGTCCAGGGCCAATTTTTTGTCCGAGCCCAACACAGTTTAGCTGGCCGCACAGCGTGCTGCCTCGCGCGGCTGCCGTCCTCTGAAGGATGTGACACTGCCTGCAGGCGAGATCTTGCGAGAGCTCATCACAGCCTTCAGTAGCCGGCGACTGCGTGGAGGAGCAGAAGCACGCTGGTGCAAGCGGGTCCCCATCTGAATCTAAAGGTCTGAATGAGTGTGCTGCTGGCTGGATATATATACAATCTCGGGGGTCCGGTGCCTGTGTATATTGGGGGTCCGGTGCCTGTGTATATTGGGGTCCAGTGCTTGTGTATGTTGGGGGTCCTGTGTATATTGGGGTCCAGTGCCTGTGTATATTATTCTGGGGGTCCAATGCCTGTGCATATTATTCTTGGGGGGGTCCAGTGCTTGGGTATATAATTCTGACGGTCCAGTGTCGGTGTATATTGGGGGGTCCTGTGTATATTGGGGGTCCAGTGCCTGGGTATATTATTCTTGGGGTTCTGTGCCTGTGCATATTATTCTGGGGGTCCCGTGCCTGTGCATATTATTCTTGGGGGTCCAGTACCTGTGTATATCATTCTGGGGGGGGTCCTGTGCCTGTGTATATAATTCTGGGAGTCCTGTGCCTGTGTATATAATACTGGGGGTCATGTGCCTGGATATATATAATACAGGGGGTTATCTGTGCCTGGGTATATAATGCTGGGGGGTCTGATGCCTGGATATATATTTAATACTGGGAGGATCTGTGCCTGGGTGTGTGTGTGTGTATATATATATATGCTGTGTTAGTCCAGTTGACAAAATCACGAGTATAGCAGTACATAGTGATACCTTTCACTGATCAGTAAGCTTCCAGACTTGAAGAGCGTTACACTCTCGAAAGCTTGTCTTTTACATGGAACGTTGGTCGAATAAAAAAGGTATCACTCCATACTGCTATACTCGTGATATATAATATATATATATATATATAAAATACACAAGAAGGGCAGCACTCAACTTAACTACGCTTTCAGTGCGGGTGCATCTCAACAGTATAATACAACAAACCAAGAAGGAGCACTCCAAACAACATGTTCAAACAGTACAGAAGAAACCACAACAGCAGCTAAATTCATTTAAAACAGGAGATTTACCAGGTTTACCCTTTAAATGCCTACAAACAATTCTTATTCCCTTCAAATGCACTATAGATCTAACCCTTGAATGTTGAGCTGTGTTGTTGTTTGGAGTGCTCTCTTCTTGGTTTGTTGTATTATACTGTCTTGAGATGCACCCGCACTGAGCGTAGTTAAGGTTGAGTGCTGCCCTTCTTGTGTATTTTGTATGAAAAGGGCTGACAACCCTTGGGCAAGCACCCCTCCCTGTACGGTCCACCCACAGGTTCTATTTAACCTTGATCTGCAGGGAGCTTCAGAAAGGACTGGTCCTCAATAAGTAAGTTTATCCCATAAGAGCAGTCATTAGGTTAGTAGATATGGACCTGCCAAGGGTGGAATACATTGTCGCTGTTGGCAGGCTACGCAATCCATGGCATCCATGCAAATAACTCCACCATTTTCACGCTCAACATTCAAGGGTTAAGATCTATAGTGCATTTGAAGGGAATAAGAATTGTTTGTAGGCATTTAAAGGTTAAACCTGGTTAAATCTCCTGTTTTTAAATGAATTTAGCTGCTGTTGTGGGTTTCTTCTGTACTGTTTGAACATGTTGTTTGGAGTGCTCTCTTCTTGGTTTGTTATATATATATATATATATATTCAGGTAATGGGGGTTGTGGAATTCTTGGGTGAGTTCCCTCACTGTTTTTTCCCAGGACTTGACCCCTGACGTCAACGTACACTGGCACAAGGAGGTCAGTGCGACAGGAGGGGTCACGTGGAATGGCCTGACTTCAAGGTTAGGTGCTCCTCCTTGGCTGCGAAATACCCAAGACGTGCGGTGGACATCCTCCGCATGTTGCAGGGAAACCCTATGACATTCCCTACATGTTTTCTGCAACGAAGGGGTTAAACTGATTTTACCTTTACCATACTTTGTTCTTTTATGGATATTGGAACATTTCATCTTTGCCCAACAATAGCCATTTAGTAAAAAAAAAACACTCTTTCCATAATTGTATATTCAATTTATATCATAAGGAAGCATTATTGACTGCAATTATAATATGAAAAAAAGGCTTTATGAGAAATTGTGGAAATAGGTTTAAAGTGGCTGTAAATAACATGACAAAATGGTATGTTCTGTGTTGTTCATAGCACCCCACTTTGCAAGTGAAACAGGCCTGTGAAATGGCGTTCAATTTATTTAGTTATTGAGCGGTTTATGATCAAAGAGATTTTATGTATAAATAACAATTATTTTTTAATTGTTTGATGAAGGATGAAGAATAATAAGTTTAAAAGGTTGGGTACGTTTACTGTATAATAAGCAGTTGTCATTGAAGTGTGTTTTTATAAGTCAATGATTTCCATTATAAACCTTAGGAGAAAACATTAAGGGAATTTGAACCTGTTCAATAAAAATTTATCATTTTGTCACCTATTTATTGGCCTTATAAGAATATGAATCATGGGTACTTCACAATACATTCTGCAAATTGGTTATAAAGTCAGTCGTATCGCATAAAACTATAATGTAGTAAAGCAAGATTTTTTTTAAGACACTTATTTAAAAAGAGTAGTGGATCAAAGAAAACGAAAGAAAGGAACAACCTGCCGATTGCTCTAATTTTAGTCCTTTACCCAAGAAATGCTCTTTGGATAAAACTCATAAAGCATCATGAAAGAGGAAAGCCCTCCATATATTCTGACTTCTGATAATATTTAGACTTACAGCTAGACTTTCAAGTGCAGCTTTCAGTTTTGTGTTTTTTGTTTCTTCAGATCCCTCATATATAGTACGTATTGGAGAAACCAGCTTTTAAAGGAAAAGTGTCACATTAACAACAGAGTTGTTTGCTTTGTGAACAAAAAAAAAAGAATAAAAGTTCAAAGGGACATGTATGATTTTGTGCTTTTTTTCTCGGCTTCATCCTTTCATAACCAGAGTTTAATGAATTTTTATTAGAAAAGCATGGCTGCACTTATGGAAAAAAAAAGTTTCTTTGAAAGCGGGAGGGGAGCATGTTTTCCCTGGCATAAGCCTGTTAGTTTTTAATATCAGGTTTGCACTAAGGCTGACTCCTGAAGCATTTTTGGAAGTACAAGCCAACAAGGTGGAAGCTTAATAGCAAGGGGATAATGTGACCATATGGAGAAAAAGAAGAAAGTGGGGGACTAAAACTCCCTTACTTTTTTATGTCCAAGAATCAACTGAATCCGCTTAATTCTTTCACATATTTTAAATTCTATAAAAAATATAATTTTACATTAACGTCACCTTATTGTAAGTAGGAATGTTCTACATACAAATATGAAAATATTCATTATTGTATTTTTACCACCTGTAAAGTTCTGCTAGCTATCTATTAACTCAAAAGCATCAGATTTGGAATGCAAAAGGTGTTAGGATCCACAAACACTGAACACGCAATGTATGAAGATGAATCAGCCTGTAAAACCTAACTGCAGCTGTCACGGTGTTGCAGGAATAAAGTATTAACCATCCATTTGTGGATTAAGGGTGGCTTTTATCCCAGTGGTTTGAAGAGGTTAAAATATTCAAAATCATTAATTAAAATCACGTGGTCACGGCGAAACGTAAAAATAATTACTATAATTATTATTAAAAAGAAATTAAGACGCTTGCTACTATGAAAGTTCAATTAACAATTCTACTTATTTATTTTATGTCTTTTGTAAAGAATACAATTTAACTATGCGATAATAAATAGTAAATCACTATAGAGCTTGTAAATATGTCAATAAGTAATGAATATATTCCCATTGTGAGGGAAAACTACCCCACATCTAATTTGTTGTAGGAACTTTAAAGCCCTAATATACTATTATATATCTGCCATAAGGATCTCTCTTTCATTTCCTGCAGACCTGTAAGTAAACTGAAAGACAAAGCTTCATTGTCATATCTGTTTAAAATCTCATCTCTGTGGATTTGTTTAGTTACTTTGCTCTGAAGATCCCTGTGGTCTGTGGTCCAAACACAAGAAAGCAAAATGAGTACATGTGTCAGTTACTGAATACATTGACCAGATAATATTGAAACAACTCAATACAATTGGAAGTGATAATTAAAGTTAATGGAACAAGTCTTTAATGAAAAGCTAAGTAAATAATTCCTAATGAAAAAACATATCTGCAAAATAGTTTAGCAAGATCAGATTGGTGATTTTGAGTCACCTTTTTTGCAATTATTTTTGTTTATGTGAGTAACATGTACATTTATGCAGTTTCTGCATTATGACAAACTCATTTAATGTAAACATTATTACACGTGCAGAACTGAAGATGTAAAAAAATATGAGTAAATAGTAACAAAAACATTTACAGGGTTATTCAAAAAGGTCTGAATGGCTGCCGACAGGGAACTGAATGCTGAAAATCAGCGTTCGGTTACCTTTCTTGGCCATTCGGCTATCCAGAGAGCAGGCAATTCACCAAATCCTGGCGAATTTCCTGCACGTACGGTACCTGTTCTTTGCCTGTTCGAGGGTAGTGAATCCCCATAAGAGAAGCAATGCTTTGGCTATTCAGAGAGCAAAAGCCAGCAGTGAAAAGTTGCCGAATTGCCCTGCCATTCGGTGGCTTCATGCAGCAGATTTATTCAGGCGAATCCCATAGGCTTCAATGTTAAAAATATTCCCGTTTTAATTCAATATCTAATAAACCGTTCATTATAATATTCTGCAGTAAAAAGTCTATTTATAGATTTTTTAGGATATTTTAATCATTTTTATGGATTTTTTTTTTACTTTACTTATTTTTTCTGTAACAGCCCTTTTTATTATCATTCATTGGACCTCATATATAAATTTCAGACATTTTCACTCAGTAGTTTCTTTGCAAACAGCGCTTCACTTTTCAAACATTCAAGCGGACTGTTTTTCTAATTTATTCACTGCATTCGTCTGCGGTGTCGGCTTTTTCCGGCAGCTGCGCTGCGTGTGATCGGCTCCTGCTCGGGTTTTTCCGGCGTTTTCGGCGGGTTAATCCAGATGTTTTTGCGGGTTTCGGTGTTCATTCGCCCTCTTTTTGCGGTGAGTTTTCGGTGGGTTTGCGGTGACTTTTTCCTGCATTTCGGCGGCCCGGTGGTGCTTGCTGAGTATACCGCAGGGTTGCCGAAATGGGATCGCCAAATCGAACCGAATTGAAGAGAACGAAAAGTCACCGAACGTGCAGTGGCTTTTCGATTCTCTTTGACTAACCCTGATAATGTTATCGCTCTCTGGAAATACATTCACTAACCATCATTTTGGGATCTAGGGGCATTGATAGAGAAGTGAGGGAGGCAGTGGGAATCAATAAACCTCATTTCACTGTTATGAAGCATTTTATATGTGTCTCCTCCAGATAAGTAGGATTCACTGAGACTTACTATGGGTTTGCCAACTGCCTGAGAATGCTGGTTAGCTTCAGCAGCTTTGAGCGTTGCGTGCGAGTCTGTTTGAGTTTTAGGATCTAAGTGATTTCTGTGCAATTTTTGTATTGAGATTTATTTGTAACAATTCTTTTAAAGCTGTTTTTCCTCTGTGTGTAAATGTTATGATTCAGCAGCAAATGGTCTTTACTCTATTTTCTGTTTTATCAATGGCATGTTGAAATTTACGAATGTAATTGTCACGTAGCCGGTCGTCGGCGCTGCAATAAGGCTAGAGCCATACTACCTTGTGGTGCTGAGAGTAGCGATGGCCCTCCATGCAATCCATGTATGTCCAGTCAACAGGTGATGGATAAATACACCTAATGAGCTGCCAACAAAAAGTAAGCCACACCCAACCCACAATGCTTCTGCATTGGTCTAACAAACAGCTCTAAGAAAGAAGCTACCCTCTGGTTCCCCTGTTCCTGTATTAGCTGCCTGAACTCTGTTGTTTCCTGTTCCTTTCACACCAACCGCTTGCACCCCAAGGACCTGTCTACAGCTTGCACCCCAAGGACCTGTCTACAGCTTGCATCCCCAAGGACCTGTCTACAGCTTGCATCCCCAAGGACCTGTCTACAGCTTTCATCCCCAAGGACCTGTCTACAGCTTGCATCCCCAAGGACTGATCTACAGCTTGCATCCCCAAGGACTTATCTACAGCTTGCATCCCCAAGGACTTATCTACAGCTTGCACCCCCAAGGACTTGTATCTATTGCCCTCTCTCCACAGATATAATTACCGTTCCTATTCTCATTAACCTGATCCGTACATCCTTCCATATCTGGCCTAGCCCTGCTCCTACTTCTGTTCCCTTCTTTCAATATTAGTATATGCATAGTATTCTGTCTCCCTTCTGATTCCTGTATATCTGTATTCTTCCAGTATCATTTCTGTATTGTTCCGCTGTCTTTATCTTAAATTCAGCATTACCTTTTGTCCACCCTTTTCCCGTCCTGTCTATTCTTCAGTGTCTTCAGTTAATCCTATTGCTGTTTATTATTTATCCAGTGTCTTCCCTGTCTCACACAGCTTCTTTATATTTACTTATTGCCCTTGTTGAATCCTCCTTGTGTCTACACATAAAACCTTTCTTCATTATACACCTGCATATCTGCTTAGTCATTTCTACCATGTTCTACATGCACAACCAGTCAACTGTACTCATGAAGGCACTGGTGTATTTTGGCCTAGGCCTAGGGCGTCACTCTCCAGGGGGCGGCGGCCCGCCGGGTGGCCCCACCCCTAAAAAAGAAAAAATATATTTATTTTTTTACTTTTGCAAACTATTTTACCAGGAAGGAAACATTGAGATGTCACTAATTTTCAAGTATGTCCTGGGTAGGCAACGCCTAGGCTTTCACTTTCCAGGGGGCAACAAAAAAACCTCACCACTAATTGGGTTACTCACAGAGCACCGAAATGACGCCAACATTTTGGTGTTCTGTAGTTCCTTGCACTTCGGGGAATAAAATTTCCCCACCCTGCAGTGAATTAACCATTCACCACAGGGTCCCCAAAGTGCATGGAGTCGGCCGCTGTTTGCTGCCACCGCAAACCCATGGCCTGCTGTTTTCAAAAGAACTACTGAACGAAAATGTCTGGAATTTACATATAAGATCCTATGATTGATAATAAAAAGTTCTGTTACAGAAAAAGAAGAACCGATATTAAAAAAAAGGGGGGGGATTTTGCCCAAAAAATTCAGAAAAATTACTAAATGGTACTAAAAAAAAAATCAATAAATAAAGACTTTTTACTGCAGATTAAAATAAGTGGTTTGTTAGATATTGCATAAAAACGGGAATATTTTTAACATTGAAACCTATGGGGTTCGCCTGAATACCTGAACCTGCTGATTGAAACCACCGAACATCAGGGTATTTCACTGACATTTCTCTGCTGTTTGGTGTTCTCTGAATAGATTAACCATTACTTCTCTATGGGGATTTGCACTGCCTTCAAACAGCACTGTACTTGCTGGCAGTTCGCCAAACTTGTGTGTGAGCATATCACCAGAGCAGTGGTGTACTTAGAGGAGTGGCGGAGGGCGGGCCGCCCCAGGTACCAGTGATTATTGGGGTGTCATTAGGGGGTAGTAGGAGGTGCCACTGTCACTGTGTGTCAGCTTTGAGCTGTGTTCTCAAACAACGAGCAGCGGAGCATGGCGTTTGCATATGGAATAAAATCGAATAGAATAAAAATCCCCCTCTCCTCCCTACATAGCTCCTCCCCACCCCGCAGCAGCTCTAGGAGGGGGATGTGATTTGTGTCCAGAGAGAGAAGATGACAGTAAACGGCAGGTAAAGGGGGGGTATCAGCAGAATATGAAGCCCTGTCTGCTTACTGCTGTTTAAAGTGGACCTTTCCTTAACCAGCACTGCAGTGATAGAAATTTGTCATTGAGCTGCCTGGCTCCTGGTGAGGCTGCGTGCGTGCAGGTCACACTCGGTCCGGCCAGTCAGGTGGTACTGAGTCTCAGTACCACCTGACTGGCTGAACCACGTAACACGCACGCAGCTGCCCACCCTTTCGTTAACATGGACTGTCACTCTATTCTGGACTGAACACCCACCAGGAAGGGAATCAAAGCCACGGTGCACCCTCTGGCAGTGGCACCCCACTGCTGACAAGATGGCTCCACGCACAGGCACAGCCGCGATCCTAACGTGGCCTGGAGGGACCTCCTGCTGAATCTGTACACAGTCCCTGCTGACTCTGCACACAGCCCTACCGCGGATGGAGGCCGGTAAATGTAGAATAAATAATTGCTGTGTGCTCATATACACTCGGTTTGCTGGGAGTTTTATTGCAGTGGATTCTGATGCACTCATACACACCACACATTGCATTGCTGGGAGTTTTATTGCTGTCAATTCTGATACGCTGACAAGCAACATTGCATTACTCAGAGTTTTATTGCTGTGGATTCTAATACACTCATACACACTGCACATTGCATTGCTGGAATTTTTATTGCTGTAGATTCTGATACGCTGACACACACCAAACATTGCATTGCTGGGAGTTTTATTGCTGTGGATTCTGTGATACACACTGCATAGTACTGTGAGTTTTATTGCCTTGGAGCTCTGGGATACACTCATACACACTGCACATTACTGTGAGTTTTATTGCTGTGCAGTTCTGTGATATGCTCATACACAGTGCACATTTCTGTGGGTTTTATTGCTGTGCAGCTCTGTGATACGCTCATATGCAGTGCAAGTTTCTGTGGATTTTATTGTTCAACCAATTAGAGCGGCTGTGATCCAGTATACTTAACATGCGTGGCTGTTCCTTGTAAAAATGCTTGAATTTAGACATTTCATAATTTTATTTATCTCAATAGATACATTTGAAATGGTATACAAAATATACAAGTAGGCACTTGGTATCCACTTTTAATATAAAGAGAGGAAAAGGCGGAGCTCTAAGAGGAAAAGGTGGAGCTTAAATAGGAAGGGTGGGGATTAACCAGGAAGAGGTGTGGCCTTGACAGGAAGGGGTGCCTCAAATTTAAATTAGGGGGTGCACGAGTTTAGTCAGGCCTAGGGCAGCAGAAAATCTAAATACACCACTGACTGTATATCCCGAATATAGCAGTACGTGTGATAACATTTTTATTGGGTTAACATTACATTTAAAAGACAAGCTTTCAAGAGTGTAACGTTCTTCTTCAGGTCTGGAAACTATACTGATCAGTGAAAGGTATCACTACGTACAGGTATACTCATGATTTTGGCAACTGGACTAACACGATATATATAATATACAGTATATATATATCACATACACACATATATATATATATATATATCCAGGCACAGACCCCCAGAATTATATACACAGGCACAGACCCCCCAGAACTATATACACAGGCATTGGACCCCCAGAATAATATACCCAGCACTGAACCCCCAGAATTATATCGACAGCACTGAGCCCCCAGAATAATATACCCAGCACTGGTTATATGGATATATTGCCCCAGCTCATATGGATATATTTGCCCCCAGCTCATATGGATATATTGCCCCCAGCTCACACATGGATATATATTTCCCCCAGCTTACACATGGATATATTGCCCCAGCTCACACATGGATATATTGTCCAGCTCACACATGGATATATTGCCCCAGCTCATACATGGATATATTGCCCCAGCTCATATGGATATATTGCCCCTGCTCATATGGATATATTTGCCCCAGACCAGCTCATATGGATATATTTGCCCCAGCTCATATGGATATATTTGCCCCAGGCCAGCTCATATGGATATATTGCCCCAGCTCTCACATGGATATATTTCCCCAGCTCACCTCTCCTCTCTGCCACTGCCAGGCCTGAAACAATAGAGCTGGCCGCACACTTTCGCTCCTACAAGCGGCCACTGGCATGAAGCGCACCTGGGATCCAACAGCCAGCCGCGATCTCGCGAGAACTCTGCGAGATCGCGGCCGGCTGTTGGATCCCAGGCGAGCGGCCGCGCTTCACGCCAGTGGCCGCTCGTAGGAGTGAAATCACAAGGCTGCCAGCAATGTGCGGTCAGCTCAATTGTTTCGGGCTCAGGCCACAGCGGGAACCTGTGTTCCCACAGCGTTCCCACTGTGGGAGAGGTGCGGGAACGCCGTTCCCACGGGTTCCCGCAGCACTCGAGCCCTGATTTTCCCCCAGTCTCACTCTGCTCCAGGCAGCCAGAAGCAGCAGATCGGGCCTGCGTTCTCACTGTGGGATGAGAGGTGAGTATGTGATTTTTAGCGGGTTTTGAGCTGCAAGTAAGGGATTCTGCAGCAGCGCAACCCAGTTACCTGCGCCTCTGAGATGGTGGTAACTTTTTCATCAGCGCCAGCTCTTAGAAACTAGTGTTAGGACCAAGTGATCCCAACGCGGGTTAATCTGTGCTTTCACTTTGCACTCCCCGTGTTAGGTATAGGGGGCGTAAAGTACAGTAAACTCGTACTACGAATCGCAAAGTAACGAGAGCTAAAGGGTTTTTTAACCCATTCGTGATTCAAAGGCGATGTGGGCGCAGCGCTATGACCTCCTTTACGCTAGCGCTGATGCTGACACTCGTGTTAGCTTGAAGGAGGTGATAGAGCCCTATAGATTTGTATAAACAAAAATAACAGCCAATAGGGCCAGTCTTCCAAACTGAGACCCAAATTAAGAATTTAAAAAGTAAAAATTATTATTACTTTTAATAAAAATGTTTACAGATAAAACAAAAAGTAGAAGAGCACATTTGGTTCTCAATTAAAATGTATTTAAATGGAAACTGGAAAGTTGGGACAAATATGCGATATCCTGGGTGGGACTGTGACAGGAATGGCTCAGAAATTGGCTGCCATCTTGTATACCGGCAGCCATCTTGAGCAGAGCCATGGCAAGAGCAATTGTACATAGAGAATACTAACTGACTTTAGATGAGTTTACATAGATTCTAACATTCCAGAGGTCTCTGGTGTAGCAATTAGAAGAAGAATCCGGCCAGAATAAATAGAGGTGCCAAGAAACTGATTTAGTTGAGCCAAGGCCATAAAAGTGTGACGTCCTGCACCCCCTCTGGCAGAGGTGGACATTGCCAGTGATGACTGGACATTCTGTGCATCTGGCGCCACCTCTGACTTGTTTGAATCATGCATTCTTGTTATGGACATTCAGTTCCTTTTTGGATTGCGAGCCCAGAGTCACACCTGAAGTCTCTAGCGGTTAATGAACTCTGCTTAGAAGGAAGCAACACCCCTTAGGCGTCGCTTCCACATTTATTGAAGTCCTGGATTTAGCTGAGTGCAGTCTGTTTCCAGTTGACGTCTGACCAAGTTCCCTCTAGGTTTTTTCTTGTCATGTTCCTCGCTTATCCTCTGCTGTTTTCTGGTTAGTACTTTCCATAGCACCGGTACCCTCCACTCAGTGGTGTATTTTGGCCTAGGCCGACAAGGCCTAGGCCTAGTGCGGCACGTTCCAGGGGGCGGCGGCCCGCACCGGGTGGCCCCACCCCTAAAAACAATTATTATTATTTTTTAACTTTTGCAAAGTATTTTACCAGGAAGGATACAATGAGATTTCACTAATTTTCAAGTAAGTCCTGGGTAGGCAAGGCCTAGGCTTTCACTTTCCAGAGGGCAGCAAAAAAACCTCACCACTAAATGGGTTACTCACAGAGCACCGAAATGACGCCAACATTTTGGTGTTCTGTAGTTCCCTGCACTTCGGGGAATAAAATTTCCCCACCCTGCAGTGAATTCACCATTCACCGCAGGGTCTCCAAAGTGCATGGAGTCGGCCGCTGAATGCTGCCATCGCAAACCCGTGGCCTGCTGTTTTCAAAAGAACTACTGAACGAAAATGTCTGGAATTTACATATAAGATCCTATGATTGATAATAAAAAGTTCTGTTACAGAAAAAAGAAAAACGGCTATTTAAAAAAGGGAGGGGGGAATTTTGCCAAAAAAATATCTGAAAAATTACTAAAAGGTACTAAAAAAAAATCAATAAAGACTTTTTACTGCAGATTAAAATAATAAATGGTTTATTAGATATTGCTTAAAAACGGGAATATTTTTAACATTGAAACCTATGGGGTTCGCCTCAATAAACCTGCTGATTGAAACCACCGAACATCAGGGCATTTCACTGTCATTTCTCTGCTGTTTGGTGTTCTCTGAATAGATTAACCATTACTTCTCTATGGGGATTTGCACTGCCTTCAAACAGCACTGTACTTGCTGGCAGTTCGCCAAACTTGTGTGTGAGCATATCACAGAGCAGTGGTGTAGTTAGGGGAGTGGTGGGGGGTGGGCCGTCCCAGGTACCAGTGATTTTTGGGGTGTCATTAGGGGGTACTAGGAGGTGCCACTGTCACTGTGTGTCAGCTTTGAACTGTGTTCTCAAACAATGAGCAGTGGAGCAGGGCATTAGCATCCGGAATAAAATAAAATAGAATAAAAATCCCCCTTTCCTCCCTCCATAGCTCCTCCCCTGCCCCACAGCAGCTCTAGGAGAGGGGAGGGAGATGTGATTTGTGTGCAGAGAGAGAAGATGACAGTAAACGGCAGGTAAAGGGAGGGTATCAGCAAAATATGAAGCCCTGTCTGCTTACTGCTGTTTAAAGTGGACCTTTCCTTAACCAGCACTGCAGTGATAGAAATTTGTCATTGAGCTGCCTGGCTCCTGGTGAGGCTGCGTGCGTGCACTTCACGAGGTCCGGCCAATCAGGTGGTACTGAGTCTCAGTACCACCTGACTGGCTGAACCACGTGACACGCACGCAGCTGCCCGCCCTTTCGTTAACACGGACTCTCACTCTATTCTGGACTGAACACCCACCGGGAAGGGAATCAAAGCCACGGTGCACCCTCTGGCAGTGGCACCCCACTGCTGACAAGATGGCTCCACGCACAGGCACAGCCACGATCCTAACGTGGCCTGGAGGGACCTCCTGCTGAGTCTGCACACAGTCCCTGCTGACTCTGCACACAACCCTACCGCGGACGGTAAATATAGAATAAATAATTGCTGTGTGCTCATATTCATTAGGTTTACTGGGAGTTTTATTGCAGTGGATTCTGATGCACTCATACACACCGCACATTGCATTGCTGGGAGTTTTATTGCTGTGGATTCTGATATCTTGACACACACCACACATTGCATTGCTGTAAGTTTTATTGCTGTGAATTCTGATACGCTGATACACACACTGCACATTGCATTGCTGGGAGTTTTATTGCTGTGGATTCTGTGATGCACACTGCACATTACTGTGAGTTTTATTGCTGTGCAGCTCTGTGATACGCTCATATGCAGTGCACGTTTCTGTGGATTTTATTGTTCAACCAATTAGAGTGGCTGTGATCCAGAATACTTGACATGCGTGGCTGTTCTTTGTAAAAATGCTTGAATTTAAACATTTCATAATTTTCTTTATCTCAATAGATACGTTTGAAATGGTATACAAAATATACAAGTAGGCACTTGGTATCCACTTTTAATATAAAGAGAAGAAAAGGCGGAGCTCTAAGAGGAAAAGGTGGAGTTTAAAGAGGAAGGGTGGGGATTAACCAGGAAGAGGTGTGCCCTTGACAAGAAGGGGTGCCTCAAATTTAAATTAGGGGGTGCACGAGTTTAGTCAGGCCTAGGGCAGCACAAAGCCTAAATACACCACTGCATGAAGGAGGGCACAACCTACCACACTGTTACTGGGCTTGAACCTACCATGCTGGAACAAGCACCTGGCAGTAATTTTATGTTTGCTGTGAGTTCTACAGTAGTATCTACATAATGGAGAAGACATTGCAACTCACACTAACTTCCGAATCTTAGTGCAGTATACATTTTTGCACTTTGATCCTGTTAGAGTAATACTACATCTAGTAGCAATCTTTAATTAAGTTAACCCATTGGATGACCCTAATTTCTTATATCCATCACAATCTACTTGATGGTAGTCATTTCATTGAGTAGTGTGTAACGTGTGGTACCTGAATAGGCTTTTATTGTTGGATTTTAATGTGTCTTCCAAATGATCACATAATAATACTACTAATAATAATTATAATAATAATGCATTTGATTTCATGAAGTGTCTATGTATGTGTTTGTGTGTCATTTAAATAGCCTTGGGATTTCACCGTTTAGCGCTGCAGAATACCTAATAATTGACAGCGTCTCATATCTGAGGCATGTTTTTCTAGGGAAAATGTACAAATTGGAAAACATGACCAGTTAAACAGTTCTTTCACGCTGCATTAGAGATAGAGGTAAAAATAGGTTCCTTTTACTGACTTAATGGAAATCTTCCTCCCTGCTCATAGAAGGAAAGCATACAAAGTGATGTGTTTGAAAAGATTTGAAGATTTAACATGCCTCTAGGAAAAGGGAAAGTTATTTCAACATTTTGTTAAGATTCACATAGTTACTAAAACTTTATAAAGCAGCTGGAACTCATTAATACTCCGACACAAGTCTAACCAAAAATGTGAGCCTCTATTGCAGTCCTTTTTAGGCAGATCTGCCATGAAATCTGCTTGATGTGCCTTTGTTTTGCTTTAGTGAAGCATTTTTGCATATTGTTAAAGACCCGGTTAAAGCTGTTTGAAATGAAGTTTAAAAGTATTCACGATTATGTTTGGTCTGATCCTCTGGCTTCTTGTTTATGTCAAAGTCAATCTACGATAACAAAAAACAATATGGAACACATTAAGAACACCTGCCAACAAGACTAGAGTTGTATTTAAACAAACCCATGAGAAGAGTTCAGTATTCATAAAATGATAATTAAACCATGATATCAGTGTGTAATAAAGTCAATCAGGGTTATTCAAAGAGAATCGAAAAGTCACCGCACGTTCGGTGACTTTTCGTTCTCCTCAATTCGATGCGATCCCATTTCAGCGACCCTGCATTGTATTCAGCAGGCACCACAGGGCCGTCGTACTGCAGGGAAAAGCCTCCGCAAACTAGCCCAACACTCAATGCAAAACCCGGCGAATGCTCACTGAAACCCGCAAAAACAGCTGGATTAATCCCGCCGAACACGCTGGAGAAACCCGAGCAGCCGCCGATCAAAGCGCAGAGCAGCCGCTGGAAAAACCCGACACCGCAGACGAATGGAGTGAAAAAAAAAGAAACAGTACGCTTGAATGTTTGAAAAAGTGAAATGCTGTTTGCAAAGAAACTACAGAACGAAAATGTCTGGAATTTACATATAAGATCCAATGAATGATAATAAAAAGGACTGTTACAGAAAAAAGAAAAAAACGATTTAAAAAAAAAAAAGACTTCGCAAAAAAATCCCAAAAAATGCCTAAAAGATCCAAACAAATCTATACATAAAGAGACTTTTTACTGCAGAATATTATAATCAACGGTTTATTAGATATTGGTTTAAAAACGGCAATATTTTTAACATTGAAGCCTATGGGATTCGCCTGAATAAACCTGTTGAATGAAACCACCGAACAGCAGGGCAGTTCGGCAACTTTTCACTGCTGTTTTGTGTTCTCTGAATAGACGAAGCATTGCTTCTCTATGGGGATTTCACTGCCCTCGAACAGACAACGAACAGGCACCAATGTTGCATTCACCAACATTTGGCAAGCTGCCTGCTCTCTGAATAGCCGAATGGCCAGGAAAGGTAACCGTGCGCTGAATTTCACTGTTCGGTTACCTTTCGGCCACAATTCGGATCTCTTTGAATAACCCTGAATGTTTTACCATGGAACTCACAAAGAACAATAAGAGAATTTTATTATGCAGCTACCAACAGAGGTAGTCCATTCTGATTTGAGTTTACATTGAAACATTCGGTAGTCATGACGGACATGGTTCAGTACAAAATTCTCTATAAAGCTTGCAGTCCAGTTTGTATTACAACATGACTACACTATCAGGGTTATTCAGAGAGAGTGAAAAGCAGGAGAATGACTGGAGAATGAAAAATTCTAGGTCAAAATAGCCAAACCAGAAAAATTCTCCCTTTCATCTCACTTTCCAAATCGGCTATTTTGACCTAGAATTTTTCATTCTCCAGTCATTCTCCTGCTTTTCATGCTCTCTGAATAACCTGTATATCATACGTGTTGGTGATATTTTATGTCACCAAATCAACCTGAACCTAATTACCTTTTATATAAAGTATAAGCACAGTTTTAAAAAAAAATACTTATGTTGTTAAAAAAAAATTCAATGTCTAATATTGTACAACTCTCTATGCACAGGCATTAATAGCAGACAAATACAGAATCTGGAGGATATAAGGGTCCTGTAGATTCTCCACTTAACATGGTTGCTTCTGTACTGTCATATTTTTAGGGACACAGAACAGTAAGTGAACACCTAAAATGTCACTAGATAGGATCCCCAATGTTATTTTCTATGGTAGAAATCTCCTGACTTTAGCTGTTACTCCACATTTCTAGCAACTTTGTGCTTGTTCTTTTTCTTTAAATTTGCATATTATCTGCTGGCAATCATGTATCAAAAAACAATCATTTTCTGTAACAATTCAATGTTCTTGAACCTGGGACATACATGAAAACAAGAGAAATCTCAATGTATCCTTCCTGGTAAAATACTTTATAAATAAAATTTATAAATAAATCAGAAGTTCATATTCCATCATGTAGAGTAGTTGTGTATATGTGAAATCATGGAATTAAGTTGAATGGTTCATAAATCACACAGCACAATATACTAAATGTATGAGACCTGACCGATTATTAACATGAGAAGAAATGCAATAAGTCAAATTTATTTTATACCAATGAATTGTCCAACATAAAACATTTTCAATATTTGTGGTGACATGGTTTAAATAAATAACAGAGACAAGTCAATGTCCTTGGACAAAAAATAGGGAAGGGCCTGTCTGCCTACTTGCATTGCACCACCCAATATGCCCCTACTTGCCCCTAGCCCAGTGTTGGCGAACCGTGGCACCCCATAAATTTCTGAAGGATGTGTTCCATGATGCTCAGCCAGCCTTATAGGTGACTAAACATTATGAGATATGTAGTTCCAAATCAGAGACAGACACACAGTGAGGCAAATACACTACAGAGATGTAGAGACATACAAAGAAAAGGTATATAATAAACCCACACATTTTCGGAAAATGCTGGCTTCAAAAAACAGGTTTCACTTTTTACAAGACTCTGCGGCTGCGACGGGGGGCGGTAAGTGCGGGCGCACGGGCGCACTAGGTGCGCTCGTCTGACACGGGCCTTATAGTTACAATAAAGTATTTCACAGTAAATTCATTTTGAGTTGCTGGTTTTACTGTAGGACATTGCAATGTATAAGCATTTTACAAAAATTTGTGGTTTCACGTAAAAGGGGTGTTTAAAAATGGTAAAACTACAGGGTTATTCAGAGAGATCCGAAAAGTTACGTTCGGTGATCTTTCGTTCCCTGCACTTTGGGGCGGTTCCGCGATTCCTAGTTCGCCGAACCTGCGATGTATTCAGCAAGCACCGCAGGGCTCCATTAGTGCAGGGAATACTCGCCGCAAACCCACCGAACACTCACCGAATACTCATGAACACTCACCAAAAACCTGCAAGAACCACCACAAAAACCCAGCTGAACACACCGGAAAAATCCGACTAGCTGCCGATCACAGAGCAGAGCAGCCGTCACAAAAACCCAACAAGCAGACGAACGGGGACGCCGGAAAAATCCGACTAGCCGCCGATCACAGAGCAGAGCAGCCGTCACAAAAACCCAACAAGCAGACGAACGGGGTGAAAAAAAAAACAGTACGCTTGAAAGTTTCAAAATTGAAACGCTGTTTGCAAAAAAACTACTGCACGAAAATGTCTGAAATTTACATATAAGATCCAATGAATGATAATAAAAAGAGCTGTTACAGAAAAAAGAAAAAACGTTTTAAAGAAACCTAAAAAAATTTGCCGAAAAAATCCCCAAAAAGGCCTAAAAGATCCTAAAAAATTTATAAATAAGTTTTTACTGCAGGATAAAATGCTAAACGGCTTATTAGATCTTGATTTAAAACGGGAATATTTTTAACATTGACGCCTATGGGATTCGCCTGAATAAACCTGTTGAATGAAACCACTGAATGGCAGGGCATTTCGGCAACTTTTCCCTGCTGTTTGGTGTCTCTGAATAGATGAACCATTGCTTCTCTATGGGGGATTTCACTTCCCTCAAACAGGCACCGTATGTGCAGGCAATTCGCCAGAATTTGTCGAACTGGCTGCTCTCTGAATAGCCGAATGCCCCCATTCGCTGAAATTCAGTTTCCGGCTACATTTCGGCCACATTTCGGATCTCTCTGAATAACCCCCTTAGTATTTTAATGTAATAATCAGTTTTATGTAAAAATTAGTGTTTTCATTAAAAAAAATGTTTTTTACTGTAAAATTGTGTATTTTGTAGTAGAAACATTGGAAGTTGCAGGTTGACTGTATCGATGCAGCCAATATATTTATATTGTTACTGACTGATGCATAATAGTTAACAAGATTGCAAAATCAGAGTCATATTTTCAAAGTTTTAAATTCTTCAACAAACACTTATATAACCATAGCGTAAAGTGGGTTTTTAGATGTAACTGTATACAATGCTCTTTTCGCTTGATGAAATACCTGCATTAAACCAGTAGAATGAATTAAAACTTTAGTAAAGGAAACAATGACAAAGCCAAGCTAAAATCCATATACATTAAAAAGAAAATGCTGTATTTTTTGTAGATTATATCAATAATGGCCATTTTATGTTCACTAATGACCAACATAGCAAAGGGCCCTTAGCTTTGCCCCGAGCCATCGACACTTCCTGTAGGTCATTAACTACCAGCTTAAGCTTTGCACTGCATGCCATTATTTCTTAAAGAATGTCAAGTTTTTCACTATACCTTATGTTTTTAATATTTATGCCATTGCATTATGTCCAATAAATTTGGGAGCAGATACATTTGTGACGGGAGTGAAATATATCATATATTTTTACATTGTTAATGAGTTAAGTAACATTCAACGTGCTTACTGATTTTATTTCCAAGAAAAGATTTGCTATTGATTCAAATGAAAGGAAATTGTTAAAGAAGCATTGATTACATTAGTATTAAAAAATGTATCGTGTTCGATATAGACTAGTACTTAATACAGTGTATTTGAAATGTCATTGCGATGCATTAAAACTTTGAAGAAGTATATTGCTTTACAATAGCTCTTACTTTACGGATAAATAACACCATCAATATAAATATACAGTGTTATTTAGAGAGAGGTGAAAACCAGGAGAATGACTGGAGAAGTGAAAATTCTAGGCCAAAATAGCCAAACCAGAAAAATTCTCCCATTTATCTCACTTTCCAAATCGGCTATTTGGTCTAGATCAGGGGTCAGCAAACTTGGCTCCCTGATGTTTTGGGAACTACATTTCCCATGTGGCTCAGTCAGCCCAATGGGTGACTGAGCATTATGGGAGATGTAGTTCCCAAAACATCAAGGAGCCAAGTTTTCTGACCCCTGGTCTAGATTGTTCATTCTCCTGGTTTTCACCTCTCTCTTAATAACCCTGCTAGTGTATAATGTAAAACCAGTTCGGCATCCTTAATTTGTAAAACAAACATATTCAACATATTTAAGGCCATATTACAATGTTCATGCTAAAACGGGGAAGCTAAGGAGAAAAACCTGCAGAAGTGGAATCAGTTAGCACCAGGTCCTAGCTGTAGTTAACTTTTCAGTTAACCGCAGCAGGACAGTAACTAGCGTTAGGACTTTGTAATCCTAATGCTAAATAACACTTTGCGCTTCCCATGTTATGCACAGGGAGCGCAAAGTACAGTAAGCTCACGCTGAAAAGCGCAAGATCCGAATCGCTAACGGGTTTTTTAACCCGTTAGCGTTCGGATAGTAATATCGTTCACCCGCGCTAGGGCCACCAAGGCTAACGTTAGCGCTCACACAGGTGAGCCCTAACGATCGCGTTATGAATATAATATGACCCTTAATCTTTTTCTCCTCCAGTTCATGATATCTGCCTACATTTTGAAATGTTAGACTTACAGTTTATTTTTGAGGGCTTTTTGGAATTCTTATGGTTGGATTGTTAAATTGACTATTAATCAGCATTTACTTATTTATTTATAAAGTATTTTACCAGGAAGGATACATTGAGATTTCTCTCGTTTTCAAGTACGTCCTGGGTTCAAGAACATTAAAATGTTACAGTTGTTACAGAAATACAAAGTAATAAAATGCAAGATATTAAAACCAAAACAAATATACAGATTAACAGAAAAAAAATATGTAAGAAATAGTCATTATGTTACATGTTTACAGGTGCATTCCTTATTGAGGTATGTTAATAGGGAGCTCTTAAGTGACTTAAGACTGGTGGAAGATTTGATGGCGTCTGGGAGGTTATTCCATAACTGCAGTGCTCTGTAGGAAAATGAGTATTGAGCCACTTTCTTTTTGTATTGTGGTATTGCAAGTTAGGTGCAGGTCCTGGATCGGAGGTTATAGGATGAGGGAGCTGCTAGGGGAAGCAGCCTATTCAGGTAGGGTGGTAGCTTCCCAGAAAACCACTTGCTCGCTTTTGTTTCCTAAGGCTAGGGTCAGACGAGCGTGATTTCTACGGACTGTACGTCCGTGCAGTACGGACATCGTCAGTACGGATGACGCAGTAGTGGTCACACAGTCCGTTTTTTCACTGAAGTTATTCTTTGACGGATGTAGGAGGGAAAAATAAATTACAATGAAAAAACATTCTGTCCGTCAAAAATGTTGGACGTATAAATGCAGTCCGTCTGACCATGCTCCATCACTCACACACAAAGCTATGCAGACGTTGTGGACGTGGCGCACTCTGCACGTCCGTTCTAGCAGTATTGCGTTCTTGCCTAACCTGCGTCCGTTTGCAGCGTCCGTCAGCCCCCGCACTTCTGTGCGGACGTACTTCGTGTGTGGGGCTCCATTTAACACAATTGTATGCTATCACGGACGTACTTATGTGCGGCAACACGGACGTTAACACTGCGTTCGTCTGACCCTAGCCTAATAGTATGAATACAAAATGTAAATTGTGGCAGAAGCTTGAGTTGTGCAGATCTTATGAGTCACAAATTTATTGGTAAAATATTTTGAGAGACAAAAATATGTAATTTCTGTAACTGTAGAATCTATGGGGATATCCAGGTACTGTATCTCTGAAAAATGCTGGTATTTTACATAAGCTGCACTGTGAAGCATCCCCTGACACTCTTTTGAAGTAAGCTTTGTGGAATGCCTACATTTTCTGGAGTTGCACAACTGATTATTATCATTGGAGATTGTAACGTTGACAGACACCAGTGTTGCATGACTAGATCCTTTAGGTTCTTTAGATTCCCATCTATGATTCCTGTGTATATATTTGAATCTATACTGAATGGTATCATTTTGCAAAAAAGTCTCTTTGCTACATATGGGATACTGGGTGATGCCTCAAGCATTGTATGACTATGGGAAGTGGAGTGCTGAGAGGAAAGATGGGTATATGACAAACTGGCATATAACCTGTTTACTGCAATTGTAAAATACAAACACTCACCCTCAACACACGAAAAAGCTTTGAGCATGGAAACAAAGATGAAAAAAAACCTCCCACTGTGTCCAAACCCCTTGGGCAACATTTGCAATATTTTACCATTTTTTAATTATTGCAGGTAGTCAATTAAATGTTTGAGGTTTGCAAAGCTCTGCAAAGGCAAAAAAAAGTGTGCCTACGTAAAACAAACATTAGAGAGTAGTGAGAAATCTAATGAATTTGGTGGGATTTTGGAGGCGATGTAGGTGCACATCAGGCCATTTTCTTTTTACCACCCAATACAACAATTAGATCAAGGAGTAATTCAAATATTCTATGCTCTTTACACAAAATTAGCTTGTGCTCTCATTTTTAAAGCACTGGAAGAAAATCCAAATTGTGGAGTGATGCAGAGGTGGAAGCACTACACTATTGCAATCTGCATTGACACAGTATAGGAAGCACTGACAGAACTAAAGCAGGATTCTGTCAACTCATGCTGGAAAAAGCTGTGCCCAAAAGCTGTAAAACAATCCCACCTTCTAAATGCAAAATACAGGAGATTGTTCACATCGCATAGTGTATATATGCTACCTGAGGAGGAAGGAAAACTACTACAAAAAACATATTATGGGTTCTATTACAATCTACGCGCAAACTTTAACGCTCACCTGCATGAACATTAACGTTTGCTGTGGTATTTACCGCATATTACAATCCAAACGCAAACGGGCTAAAAAAAAACGTTTGCGTTTGGTACCTTGCGCTCCTCTGTGCGAGGTTACTGTACTTTGCGCTCCCTATACTTTGCGCTCCCCATGCTAAGTGTTAATCAGCGCTGGATTACAAAGTCCCAGCGCTGATTATCGTCTGGCTCTGGTCAGTGAAAAGTTAGCCAGAGCCAGGACTTGGTGTTAAGTGCAGAATGCGGGAGTAGTTTTTCCTCCCTTGCACCCGCATTTTAACGCAAAGAGTGTAATAGAGCCCTATCACTTTACCTTTACCAATATCTTGATGGGCTTCTACGAAGTGCAAGTAAGGTAGCATAAGAAGAAAAGAAAATTAATGTGACCCAGCAAACACTAGAGAGCTTTGATGATGTCTTTAATGACGTTAGAAATTTGATACACAAAATTCATTGAACTTGATCATCCAGTGGAAAAGATTAGAAAAATGAGATTTTGTCTCTGGCTATATATTTCTTGGGTGTCATTCTCTCAGTACCCGGTCATGGTTTAGTCTTACCAAGAGCGCGTTCCTTGCTGTATTCTGTTTTCCTGTGTACCAATTTCTGCCTTGTTTTTTGACTTCCCTGATATCTGTATTCCTATGTATTCAGCTTGTAGTGCTAGTCTGCTTGTATATGACCTCTGGCTTGTCTGACTGATTTTATCTTTATTTCCCTACTGGTAGGCTTATTCTTAGTTAGCATTATATTCTAGTCATTATAAAGACTGGCAGCTAGGTTCTTACAGGTTTAATCAGAGAGCACCGAAATGTTTGACATTTCGGTGCCCTCTCGTTCCCCGCGCTTCCCTGCACTTCAGGGGATCACAGTTCACCACCCTGCGGTGTATTCAGCATGCACTACAGGGTCCCCGTAGTGCAGGGAAAACTCACCGCAATCCTGCCGAACACTCGCCAAACACTCACCGAAAACCCACAAAAACCACTGCAAAAACCACGCCAAACACGCCAGAAGAAGTCGATGAGTCGCCGATCACAGCAGAGACCCGCCGCCAAAAAACGGTACAGTTGAAAGTTTGAAAATTGAAACTCTGTTTGCAAAAAAACTACTGAATGAAAATGTCTGGAATTTACATACAGTTGCAAGAAAAAGTATGTGAACCATTCGGGATTACGTGGAGTTTTGCATGAATTGGTCATAAAATGTGCTCTGATCTTCATCTAAATCACAACAATTTGAAAAACACAGTCTGCTAAAAATAATACAACACAAACATTATATGTTTTCATGTTTTTATTGAACAGAACATGTAAACATTCACAGCGCAGGGTGGAAAAAGTATGTGAACCTTTGGATTTAATAACTGGTTGACCCTCCTTTGGCAGCAATAATCTCAACCAAACGTTTCCTGTAGTTGCAGATCAGACCTGTACAATGATCGGGAGTAATTTTGGGCCACTCCTCTTCACAAAACTGTTTCAGTGTGGCAATAATCTTGTGATGCCTGGTGTGAATCACTCTCTAAGGCCCCCGGCACACGAGCGGTAATTTTGCGTCTGTCTGTGCGCAAAATTTGACGTCCGTTGTAGATTTTCAATGAAGTCAATGTGAACACCACACGATGCACTTGCGCACTGTTTCACGCACGACATTCGCGTACTGCTAGACGGACGCGGGAACTACGTGCTGCTTCCTGTGGGCGTAAACAATTGCGCAAGTGCGAAGGCCGACACGCTGCAGCATCTGCGTCCATCTTCTCACCTTCTCCTTGCTGTTTTCCTTGTGGGACCCTGTGGAGCCTGTCCTGTTGGAGCCTGTGAGACCCTGTGGGAGCCTGTGAGACCCTGTGGGAGCCTGTGAAACCCTGTGAGACCCTGTGGGAGCCTGTAGGAGCCTGTGAAACCCTGTGAGACCCTGTGGGAGCTTGTGAGACCCTGTGGGAGCCTGTGAAACCCCGTGACACCTTGTGGGAGCCTGTGAGACCCTGTGGGAGCCCCCCAGGATGACCATGATGTCGAAGAGCTAATCCATCTGGTACAGCAACACCCACAATTGTGGGACACCGCTGATAAAGATTACAAAGAAAAGGTGAAAAAAGGAAATGCCTGGTGTGTTGTCACCAAACATCTATTTCCAGAGAATGACTCCTGGAGTGAAAGTCAGCAAAAAAATCAAGGTATGAACAAAGTGTATCTGTCTATACATATAGAAACAATTCCCACTCGGTCTTGGTGTAAACATTTCCGCCTCCGGCGCCCAGCATACGCAGATTTCCACACGCCAGGCTAAAGCTTATTATATAAAAGAAAAACACAATGGAATGCAAATGAAAACTCAGGTTAACTATATACATTTTAATTAACAAGTATTTGCAATGAAGACTTGTGAGATAGAAGAAAACCCACAGTATTTACATTAGATCCTCCCCATCTGCCATGCTACTTGACCACCATCTGACATAAAAAATCGGCCAACATGTCCGAAAACGAAAGTTGGCTCTATTTACATTCTGAGGTGCGGTGCTCTCACAGTCCTCGAAGCCAGTCTTCAAAAATGTAGCCATCTCGGCTTCTGACAAAGTTGTGTAATACACAACAGCATTTTACAATATCTACTGCAAAAGCCACATTTACACACAATGGGCGATGAAAAATGCGCCATTTATTACTCAGGATACCAAAGGAGCATTCCACATAGCGTCTAGCTCTGGACAGACGATAATTGAACACACGTTTTTTTCTCTTTCAACTGTGTTCCAGAATATGGACGCAGTAAATTAGGGGACAGTCCAAATGCCTCGTCCCCCACAAAGGCAAATGGTACAGAAGTGTCTGTGCCAGGTAACTTATTTGGACGAGGTATGCTCAGGTTCCGCCTCTGAATTTGGTCCCAGAGGGTCGCGTTTCGAAACACTGTGGAGTCCGAGTCCTTTCCATATGATCCTATATCCACATATGTGAAGCAGTAATTCGAGTCGGCTACAGCCAGTAGTCCGATAGAAAAAAAATGTTTGTAATTCATGTAAAGGAAACCACTATGCTCAGGCTTTATAACTCTAATATGTTTCCCGTCCACCGCTCCAAGGCAGTTGGGGAATTGAGCTCTTTGCTCGAAACCTTGCGCAATTTGGGCCCATGTGTCCTCTGTGGGTGTCGGAATACATTCGTCCTTTAGTGTGTCCCATATCGTCTGGCAGACTTTCTGGATCAGTACACCCACTGTCGACCTTCCAATACGGAAGATGTAATGAATATCCTGCAAACTGCATCCACTTGCAAGAGACCCTCGAAAACAAAATAAAAGATTTTAGGTTATGAGTATATTAACTCACTTTAATTATGTCATTCTTGTTATGTTTTTTAGTACAAGAAGTAATGGTGAAATGGAGAACAGTGAGAGACAACTATATACGCAGCATGAAGAAACAGGAAGAAACGTCACGATCAGGATCAGCGGCCAAGAAGGTCCGCACCTATCTTCATGCTAAGCAGCTGTCTTTTCTTAGAAAAAGTATAGAGGCAAGAACCACAGTCAGCAGTGTTGAGGTGACACCTTCAACCTCCAAAGAACCGGCACAGCCAAGACCATCTGGCTCAATGGAAACTGGTCCATCGATCGTTATACCACCAAGCCCAATGATGAGCACTGATGTGAACCCGGAGCAGGAGCTAGAGATGCTACCTGAAGAAGGAGGTGATCAAACAAGCCCTGTTCCTACATCTGCTGCGGGGAAAAAAACACCAAGGCGCAAAAGGGGATCAGCAACCATGGATGAGGAGCTTCTTAAATTTATGCAAACACACCAGCCAAGACCATCTAAGATCGAGGAGGATCATGATGTGGCATTTCTTTATTCATTGATTCCAATAATTTAAAAATTAACACTGCAGCAGAATTCACAGTTCCGGGTACACATTGTCCAGACACTTGATCGCATGGTGTATCCACCCTCAAACCCCCCTGTGCCGCCTGCTGTAGTACCTCCATCCCAGACATCATCATCTGGCAGTGGTTACTATAGTGAATACCTGGCAGAACCATTAGACCCTGAAGAACCAGGCTATACAAATTTATAGTTGAATATTTTTTTATTTTTATATTGTTTGTTATGGTTTTGTTTTTGTACTTTTACAAAATTTATTTTTTGCATGTTTTTGTGTATTTATTTCTTATAAACGGATAAAAATTGTAGGCACTATAAAAAAAAATCCAATTAATGCTTTTCAGCCTTTAAATTTTGAAAGAAAAGATTAAACATTTTTAGGCACCAAACTTCGTTGTTGTTTTTGTCATTTATTGAGTAAGGCCGGGGTTTGTGTGATTGAATGAGTTGCCTGAGCGTGTGTAAGTGTGTGCAGCCAAACTTTTTTAACATGGAAACCTATGGGAATCGCCTGAATAAACCTGTTGAATGAAACCACCAAACAGCAGGGCATTTTGGCAAATTTTCACTGCAGTTCAGTGTCTCTGAATAGATTAACCATTGCTTCTCTATGGGGGATTTCACTTCCCTCGAACAGGCACTGTATGTGCTGGCAGTCGGCAAAAATTTGGGGAACTGCCTGCTCGCCGAATGGCCAGGAAATGTCACCATACGCTGAAAATCAGCGTTCATTTATATTACGAGGCCTGATCGGCCCTCTTTATAACGGTTGCATATGTTGTGAGGTCTTTGTGTGGGTAGGAAACTACAGAGTTCATTTCCTACCGTAATGTGAGGACCAGCAACTCCTCTGGTGATATGGCGGTCCTCATGTTGGTGTCCATCTTCATCAACGGCTCTCTCACAGTGGCCAACAGCTCGTCGAATGATGTTATCGACATGCGGAGGTAATTGAAGAACTTTACCGGGTCTTCCTCACGAAGTGGCCTGTACAGCGTCTGGAACGCACCATGGTGGTGTCGGACCGTGTTGATAGGATGCACCCACCACTTTCGTCTTTTTTTCTTCAGATAAACATATGTTGCGATAGCAAACGCCACAGCCTCTACTGCATCCATCTTGCTCCAAACTCCAAATACCAAAATACTAAAAAAAAAATCACTTTCCCCCTTTTTTTTTTTCAACGTCTGTAATTATTAACTAATCGTCTGTTGAACACAATATCTCCCGTGAAAATTACGTCTGTAACGGACGCACTGTGTGCAGTACCTATAAGCTCGTGTGCCGGCAGCCTTAAGGTCATGCCACAGCATTTCAATCGGGTTGAGATCAGGACTCTGACTGGGCCACTCCAGAAGGCATATTTTGTTTTGTTGAAGCCATTCTTTTGTTGAATTACTTGTATGCTTTGTCCTGTTGCATCACCCATCCTCTGCAGAGCTTCAGTTGGCGGACAGATGGTCTTATGTTTTCCTGCAAAATGTCTTGATAAACTCTGGAATTCATTTTTCCATCAATGACAACAATCCGTCCAGGCCCTGAGGCAGTAAAGCAGCCCCAAACCATGATGCTCCCTCCGCCATGTTTTACAGTGGGGATGTTGGTGTGCTGTGCCTTTTTTTCTCCACACATACAGGGTTATTCAGAGAGCGTGAAAAGTAGGAGAATGACTTGAGAATGAAAAATTCTAGGTCAAAATAGCCAAACCAGAAAAATTCTCCCTTTGACCTAGAATTTTTTCATTCTCCAGTCATTCTCCAGTCATTCTCCTGCTTTTCACGCTCTCTGAATAACCCTGATAGTGTTGTGTGTTTTTTCCAAACAACTCAATTTTGCTTTCATCTGTCCACAGAATACTTTGCCAGTAGTGCTGTGGAGCATCCAGGTGCTCTTTTGCAAACTTCAAACATGCTGCAATATTCTTTTTGGACAGCAATGGCTTCCTCCGTGGTGTCCTCCCATGTACTCCATTCTTGTTTAATGTTTTCCTTATTGTAGATGTGTCAACAAAAATGTTAGCATGTGCCAGAGATTTCTGTAAGTCTTTAGCTGACACTCTAGGATTCTTCTTTACCTCATTAAGCATTCTGCGCTGTGCTCTTGCAGTCATCTTTACAGGATGACCACGCCTAGGGAGAGTAGCAACAGTGCTGAACTTTCTTCATTTGTAGACAGTCTGTCTTACCGTGGACACATGAACATCAAGGCTTATGGAGATACGTTTGTAACCCTTCACAGCTTCATGCAAGTTAACAACTCTTGATCGTAGGTCTTCTGAGAGCTCTTTTCTGCGAGGCATGGTTCACATCAGGCAGTGCTTCTTGAAACCAGTAAACCCAAAACTGGTGTGTGTTTTTAAAGGGCAGGACAGCTTTCAGCAACACATCCAATAATATCACACTGATTGGACTCAAGGTTGGCTCACTCCTGGCTCCAATTAGCTCTTGGAGAAGTCATTAGGCTAGGGGTTCACATACTTTTTCCACCCTGCACTGTGAATGTTTACATGTTATGTTCAATAAACACATGAAAACATATAATGTTTGTGCTGTATTATTTTTAGCAGACTGTTTTTCAAATTGTTGTGACTTAGATGAAGATCAGAGCACATTTTATGACCAATTCATGCAAAATTCCACGTAATCCCAAAGGGTTCACATACTTTTTATTGCAACTGTATAAGGTCCAATGAATGATAATAAAAAGGTTTGTTAAAGAAAAATTAAAAAACGATTTAAAAAATGGAAAAAAAAAATTCCCGAACAAATCCCCAAAAAATGCCTAAAAGATCCTAAAAAATCTATAAAGAACCTTTTTACTGCAGAATAAAATAATAAACGGTTTATTAGCTATTGGATTAAAACAGGAATATTTTTAACATTGAAGCCTATGGGATTTGCCTGAATAAACCTGACGAATAAAACCACCGAACAGCATGGCATTTCAGCAACTTTTCCCTGCTGTTTTGTATTCTCTGAATGGATGAAGCATTGCTTCTCTATGGGGGATTTTACTTCCCTCGAACAGGCAACGAACAGGCACCATACGTGCAGGTAATTCATCAAAATTTGTAAACTGCCTGCTCTCTGAATAGCCAAACGGCCCCGAAATGTCCCCGTACGCTGAATTTCAGTGTCCGGTTACATTTCAGGGCCAGATCGTCTCTCTGAATAACCACCTATAATTTCTGTATGTTATAGTTTTTTCCTCCTGGTTATAGTGACAGCTGTACAATGTAATGTAGAAAAAAACAAAACAGCTTCTCTCACCAGGTCCTTTCCTAACACACATTAACACTGCAGTGGTATGCTCTTTTTTTCCCTTTATAACACTATCAGTAAAAAAATTATCTTTCACACTAGGAGGCGTTTAGCCAGGTCTAAAATATGATCAATTATTTGCACTTTTTCTCTATTTGCACTTTTTCTCTATTAACCATCATGGGCTTACTGCATTGCACAACAGGCAACAAAACTTTATAGAATTCATTGCTTTATAGAATTCACAGCGCTGCGGAATATGTTGGCGCTTTATAAATAAAGATTAATAATAATAATAATTGCTAGCCATAATTAACACAAAACACCCACAATATAGCACACGTTTTAAAGAATTGCTACTTAATTTCAAATAACATTCATCATTTCATGTTTAGCTGTTTTGTATTATTGTAACTATTAAACACAACATGTACTTTATATTATCTGATAGATAAGATTACTTAAAATGTTATAGTGTTTCGCTGGATAAAAATGTTGAGGCTCTCACATAAACCGTGCATAATGCCAACACAGGTTTATTTTGTAAACATAGAATGGTCATGCCAGTAAATAAAAGAAGGTAAATACTTTCACTTGTTTGGTTTCGTCACTACATTGTGAAGGATAATTCAAACTAGACCCTAACTGCTTGTCATCATTATAGCAGGAAGAAGATCAACTGAACCCATCAATGTGATGAAAATACAGTCATTAGTAGAGACAGTACAATGGTGATGGTGATGGATGAAGACAGGGAAAACAATTGTCATTTTGGTAATACTGAAAATCGTGTCAAGTGTCATTTTGAAAATATTCCATGAAGCTGGGTGAATAGTTGAGGTAAAAGCTGATAGAGATTACATTTTAACTTTAAAAAAACAACTCTCTACAGGTATAATGTCATGTCGGTAAGAAGAAAGCTGTTCAAAGCCTCAGGTCTACAATTAAAAAATTATGTCAATGTATATTGCCTGTACAATTAACATACCCATTTAATAAATATGTAACATAGTTACTAGTTCTGATAAACAGTTATATGTTTATGTTTCATATTGTGGTGTGCTATTTTGGTGAATACTTACCAGCAACACCTTTCTTCTTGTACTACTTTTAAATCCTTCGGCAATAGTGTTATGTAAATAATCATAGTATAATTGTCATGGAATGTTCAATTTGCTACATAGAGATTTTTTTTTAAACAAAGCATACCAATTAGATAGAAACATATATAGGCACCCAGACATATGGACAATCAGACTTATAATGCCTGCACAGAACTACACATTTTAACTTTGATTCTACACTTAAAAGTCCAATCACTGAGATCAGAGATCTTGGGCTCTGAGGTTGTCCCGTCTCCCGATTTGTTGCTCCTTCAGTTGTTCCCCAGTTCCTTCACTAAATTCCATAAACAGCTCCTGGTACATTTGTTGTCCGTTACTACCACTCTCTTAGCTGCTAATTGGAAATCTGCTGCGGTACCTACCATGGGCGCCGTTAAGCCAGATTGGGGGAGTTCCGGTCCTTGGATGCCATGACCAGGGATTTGATGGGCATGCCTGGGATTGGGAAAGACCACTGATTTACAGTTGTGTTCAAAATTATTCAACCCCCACTGAAATTTAGTGTTGTGGCCAGTTTGACATTGATTTTGATCATTCAGTCATCTTGCTTACAATTAAATCAAAGAGGCACGTGTAGGTCAGACAAATATAACATAACATTTATAATGAAATAACCACAAATGTCTTTTCTGTGCTCACATCATTATCAGTTTTATTCAACCCCCAAGAGACATTCAATCTTAGTACTTAGTACAACATCCTTTTACAGTTATAACAGCTTTTAAACGTGAAGCATAGCTTGACACAAGTGTCTTGCAGCGATCTACGGGTATCTTTGCCCATTCGTCATGGGCAAAAGCCTCCAGTTCAGTCACATTCTTAGGCTTGCGCACTGCAACTGCTTTCTTTAAGTCCCACCACAGGTTCTCAATCGGATTTAAGTCAGGTGACTGCGATGGCCACTCCAAAATGTTCCAGCCTTTAATCTGCAACCATGCTCTAGTGGACTTGGAGGTATGCTTGGGATCATTGTCCTGTTGAAAGGTCCAACGTCTCCCAAGCCTCAGGTTTGTGACGGACTGCATCACATTGTCATCCAATATCTCCTGGTACTGAAGAGAATTCATGGTACCTTGCACACGCTGAAGCTTCCCTGTACCTGCAGAAGCAAAACAGCCCCAAAGCATGATTGACCCCCCGCCATGCTTCACAGTAGGCAAGGTGTTCTTTTCTTCATAGGCCTTGTTCTTCCTCCTCCAAACATAGCGTTGATCCATGGTCCCAAACAGTTCTAATTTAGTTTCATCAGTACACAGAACACTTCTGTGGTTTGTCCACATGACTTTTGGCATACTGCAGTCGACTCTTCTTATTCTTTGGAGACAGCAAGGGGGTGCGCCTGGGAGTTCTGGCATGGAGGCCTTCATTACGCAGTGTGCGCCGTATTGTCTGAGCTGAAACTTCAGTACCCACATCTGACAAATCTTTTCTCAGTTCCTCAGCAGTCACACGGGGACTTTTCTCCACTCTACGCTTCAGGTAGCGCACAGCAGTCGAAGTCAGCATCTTCTTTCTGCCACGACCAGGTAGCGTTTCAACAGTGCCCTTTGCCTTGAATTTGCGAATGATGCTTCCTATGGTCTCTCTTGGTATGTTTAACATCTTTGCAATCTTCTTATAGCCATTGCCCTTCCTGTGAAGAGTAATCACCTCTTCTCTGGTCTTCCTGGACCATTCTCTTGACTTCACCATGTTTGTAACCACAACAGTAAATGTCTAGAAGGAGCTGAGTATCACAGTCATTTTAAAGCTGCCTAATTGGTGCTTATTATGCTTTATTGCTGCTCCGTGACATCCACAGGTGTTTTTGATTCCTGATTGAAAACACTTGAATGAACCTCTGTTCTTCAGAGTGGTATTCTTTAAGGGGTTGAATAATTGTGTCAATGAGGAATTCACAAAATAAACATTTACTACTGTATTACAAAACCAATTGATGTCATTTTAGTTGCATATGGTTCTTTAAAAAGTCCTTGTAGGATTTCATTCTGAATATAATTACAAATGTACACTAAATTCCCTAAAACCCTTTACAGCATTGGGGGTTGAATAATTTTGAACACAACTGTATATGGGATGCTTACACTGTAAAGATCTGAGGTTCTCGCTACCCTGCTTTATATGAATTCTGTCGACACGGTACCCAGACAGTTTTTTCTGCCTGATGTGTGGTTGCAAATATTGTTTCTGCTCTGTATATTTGTGTTGTTTCCCCTCCCCTTTTTCTTTAATGTATCCCCATGTTTTTCTCCTGTAAATGTCAATGACAGATGCTGATCGTGCAGGAGGCAGTGTTGCTGAAGGTGGTGGTGCTGGAAGGGCTGGTGCTGGTGCTAGTGCTGGTACTGGAGGTGGTGGAGGCATAATGGGGGACATGGTTGGCTCCGCAAACTGTGGGGAATGGGGCTGGCACGTTGCATATCCACCAAGGCCAGCATCACATTTGTGAGCCATGTGATGGCTGATGTCATCTCCCCTACATGCATAGTGATCTGGGGGTTGAGATCACGGAACCACCTCTGCACCTGGATTCGGGTTTGTTGTTGCTCTCATTGTAGTGAGTACAGCCTTTCACATGCAATTGTGTTACTTTGTATAAGGTGTTGCAGGTAATTGGCATTGCAATCTTCCATTCTTTCAAGGACTGTAAACATGCGTTGTAGTTCTTGTTCTTCCACTGGCTGGAACAGTGCTTGTTATGTAGGGGCAGGATGTGGAGCTGGTCTTCGAGATGCTGGTGGAGATGCAGGTGGCATGGCAGGTGGCGGTTGTTGTCTTGCTTTGCGGCAGGCCGCTGGTCATTTTCCTCTTTGGTAGAGGGGTGAAGGAGGAGAAGGTAACATTGGCCTCTCTGGTGGAGTAACAGCAGGTGCATCAGTGATGTCATGTGCTTGGCTTCTCGTGTTCCCCCGTGACAAATAGCTCTCTGATTATTGATCTGCAGATGGTAACACATCCTGTACATCAGGCAGAAATTCTTGATCCGACAAAATATCGAAAAAAATGATGGTGTTGGAGAGACTGGGTAAAAATCCATTTAATACACTGGTGATGCCGGCTGTGACGTTGCTGCTGTTGCTAATGCTGCTGCTGCTGTTGCTGCCGCTGGTGCCGCCGCCACTGCTGCTGCCACACTGCGTGGGGGACTTTGTGTACCTGTGAATGGAGAAGAGTATATTTAATACACTTCAACAAACACTTGAATGTGTGCAGAATTTGTGGTTAAACTATGTAAAGGTTCACAGAGACTCATGTGCCAACATGGGGTTAATTAACTAATATATTCTAAATAGATGATTGACATGTTGAATACATGTTAACACCAGCAATACATGAGATTGTAATACACAGCAGAATGACTCACAAGCATAATTAACTAGTAGTGTTAGTCAAAGCAAAAAATCAAAACAAAATGCCATTTCACAGCTCTTTAATTATATGCATTTTGTGGAAACAGATATTCCAGTTTGCAAACCCTGTTGTGAATTTATCACAGGGTCCACAAAGTGTGCAGGATGTGAACCATGTCCTGAATTATTTAAGCTAAGTGTACACAGCAACACACACCAACGTAACAATTTAACAAGAGATCCATTACATTTTCCAGCTGTAGATGCCTTCAATTAGCTATCAGCAATCAATTAGGCTCCAAAATGTCTAAAAAGCTAAATTTTAAAATTCCTATTATACTAGGTGGTCGATGGCATGCGCCTGGAGTCCATTCCTCCCTCAAAGCCAACAATGCTGAGCACTGGGATTTGGGTCTCCAGCATTTCCTCCCACAGAGCGTACACATAGCACCTTGATGGGCCACCTCCAGTCCTCCTAAGGTCCCGCTGCTCCTGCACCATCTTCGCTTTCAATTCCCTTTTGCAGTCCTGAAATCGATGCTTGATGTTTCCCCAGTGCACATACTGCTTGCTGTATCTCCTTCCACAGTCGTAGCCTCAGGTGCCCAGTGATGGAAACGTCTGTGAGCAGGTGTGCTCTCTCCACATACGCCTCGATAGGCGCATTTTTTTCTTCTGGACTCTAACATTCCTCCCGTCTTCTTCCTGCTGAGCTCGAATGGGTTTGCGTTGAGGACTGTGAAGGTGCACTAACTGCCTGCTGTAACCCTTGCGTAGATGGTCCTGGCCTGGCACCCTCACTCTCACTCCTCACCTCCCTGTCTCTGTTAATGCCCCCACAGGACTCCTGCCTGATCTCCTGTGTTGCTCAGCACGTCGACTCTCAGTAGACCTCCTCTTCCCATCACCCCTCGTCCTCCACTCCTCACCCCTTGTCGTCCTCTCCTCATCAAGCCTGGGCCTCCTCATCAAGCCTATGCCTCCTCTCCTCATCAAGCCTGGGCCTCCTCTCCCACTCTCCACGTCTACCATTGCCACCTTTACACCCCCTGTCTGCAATGCTCCTCTCCTCTCTGCCCCTACCCCGCCTCTCCTTCCTGCCCCTACGCCTCCTGCCTCACCTCTAGATCTCTCTCTAGCTATCCTATCTTCCTCCTCATCCTCCCCACCAACACTCCTTCTCCTCCCCCAACACTCTCCATGACAGACAGTGAGAGACCTTGACAGACAGGAATACATAGGGTTAAGGGTACAAGGTGGGTAACAAGTAGTGAATGGATAAATGTATGGATGTGTAATGAATGATGTATGTGTTGTGTGTGTGTATATATGTAAGTAGGTGTAATATGTTCTAAGTGTAATAATGTGAATGCACTATAACTAAAGGCGTTGTGTAAGAAAAGACAGAATAAACAGTAAATCCTCCTTAACGCCTCCCTAACTCCGCTCTCTATACTCACCAATGGAATAGCTCAACCTCCAATCACCCTGGGACATGCTTCTAGGTATGCAATACATGAACACAGTCACAAGCCAGGCATATGCTCACTGCATTTATAGGCAGAGGATAGGTGTGACCTGGCACTCTGCACTGGGAAATTCCGTATTTTTTCAGTGCGCTAGCGCTGGTCTAGCGTGGGTGTAGTGTGGGGCCTAGCACGATTGTGGCATTTCCGTAGCGTGCGCTAATAGATGTTGACCATGGATTGCCATGGACAAGTCAATCTTTTAGCGACTCGTGCTAGATTTTTCTATTAGCGAGTGCCTTTTAGCTCACACCAGGTGATAGGGCCTTTTATGTTTAACTTTGTATACAGGTAAAATTTGCATATTTAAGATGGTGAGTTTTTTCCAGTGAGAAGATATATTATGGAACTGCTGCAATCTGGATTTTGGATAATATTTTCATATACACTGATCAACTGATTCACTGAACATTAAAACCACTGACAGGTGAAGGAAATAACATTGATTATATGGTTATAATGGCACTTGTCAAGAGATATATTGGACAGCAGGTGAACAGTCAGTTATTCAATTTCATGTGTTGGAAGCAGGAAAAATGGGCAAGGGAAAAGTTCTGTGACTTTAACAAGGGCCAAATAATGATTTATAGATAATAAGATAAGAGCATCTCCAAAACTGCAAGTGTTCCCAGAATGCCAGGAATCCTGGTTAGTACCCACCAAAAGTGGTGCAAAGAAGAACGACCGGTGAACTGACATCAGGGCCATGGGCACCCAAGGCTCATTGATGCACATGGGGAGTGAGGATTAGCTTGTCTGGTCTGATCACACAGAACAATTACTGTCCCTTATATTTCTGAAAAACATAAAGATAGCCATGATAGAAAGGTGTCAAAACACACTTGAGATGTGCCACCTACCTAGAGATGGGTGCAGGTCACATACAGCCCTTCACGGCAATAATGTTCCCTGATGGCAGTGGCCTCTTTTAGCAGGATAATGAACTCTGCTACACTGAAGATATTGTTCAGGATATTGTTGCCTTGGCCTCAAAGATCCCCTGATCTTGGTCCAATTGATCATCTCTGGGATGTGCTGGAACAACAAATCCGATCCATGGAGGTCCCACCTCACAACTTGCAGGGCTTAAAGGAACTGCTGCTAATGTCTTGGTGCCAGAGACCACAGGACATTTACAGATGTCTTTTGTGAGCTCATTTGGTTGGTATATGTGATTGCAGATTATTATATTAATTTTAAACTCTCTCTTTTGTCAGATGTGATTTATAAAAAAGAAAGCAACACTTTTATGATATTAAGCAAGGTCAAAAGTGTCAGAACTACTGGAATGGTATCTAAACCTTTTCACCCAATCATCACCTATCAGATTTCCAAAATTGAATACATAGATTGATACATACCTACCCTCTGAGATATAAAACCTGGTAGCAGACACTTGGCTAGATTAAAAAAAATGTTAATTTATATTTTGCAGCTAGCTGCTTTTATTCAGTAATTTAAAGTTAGCTAAGCTTTGTCTTTTGTGATTTAATATGTGTCCCTTGCCCACTATTAAAATGCAACATTTTAACACTGTTATTCAGTCTGACCTCTAGAGACCAGCAAGAATAAATATCAATTTATATACATAGTACATTTTACTAAAAATTCTAAAGCTCAAATCCCCTTATAAACATATTACCCATACGTGTGTACACTTGCTGCATTCAGGAAATAAAATAATGTATTTGGTTGACCCAAGAGCAGCACCTTAGGGGATTGATAGGTTAATGACTGGTCTAGAATATTTGCTTCTCAGGCTTGCAGAGGCTAAATGCGACACAGATGTTTTGCATTTTCAGAAGGCTCTGTGGCAGGGGACTTAGTGTTGTTTTACTCTGCAGCTATTTTTATGGAACATTGGCATGAGGTTGCTTAGTGTCACCCTAATCACCTTTATGGCATTATTAGCAAAACTAGAGGTTGAGGAAGTCACTGCAAATGCTAGATTTGAACGAAGAAGAGAGGGATGTGAACATATTTAAACAAACAATGATTGCAGCATGGCTACACCAAAATTCTCTTCTATGTCATAATATCTACATATCTAAAGACGCTCAGTCTTTCATTAAAAATATATATGAAGGGTATGTTTTCTTTTGTCATTCAGAATGCATTTACATACTGCAGTTATAAGGATGTTCAAGATTTAGAAGACAGATTATGAACCTGCTGACCTTTTATACATCCAATTTCCATAGTTTGATGGGAAGGTAAAGTAGGGTCAGATTATCATAGTCCTATTAGAAGTGCATCTGCAGGCCCATTCTCTTAGAATAGATCTTGCGTAATGTTAGTGATTCAGCAAAGGCAGATGGTGTGGAAGGCAAAGGGGACACACTAAGGTGAGGGGGATAAGCACCTCCAAATCTTCAGTTTCAGGTCTACACACCCATTAATCTGGTACTGAGTTAGCAGTTTATTATATTTGATTTGGTATTTCCCCCAGCATAGCTTAACTGTACCTCAACTTGCTTACCTATTAATTTCACTATCCTGAATAGCTTCTTTTGTAAATTTCACTGGTTTACAGAAATGAAGCTCACTATAATGTCATACTTTAAACAGACACTCTAGGCAACATGACCAGTTAATTGAATTTAAATGAGTATGTGTGCTGACAGTTCTCCTCCTCTCCTGCTCACAGCTCCCGCTGGACAGCCTTCTGCAGTTACAATCACATTTACGCAGGCTTCTCATAGCTGACTATTCAATGTATCTGCAATGCGAAAGCATTATGGGGTATGAGCAGCGCATGCATTAATTGCTCATGCTCTGATTTCAGAGCACGGGTTTCTGCTGCGTCTTTCTGCAGTAGCTCTCAGCACATAAAACCATTGAGGGAAATGTCTGCATTGGAATAAAGACAAGTTTAATCCACACTAAACTTTAAACATGAGGGGCTAAATTACATTCTTCACGGAAAAACGCACACGCAATGTGTGAATTAGTGTGCCAAGCGTTAAATGTTTACGGGCACAAATCACCGCTGGAATTACAATCCTTGTGCATTTTTTCATCCGTCACGTAAACCGGACGCACATAAATTCTCGCGCCATTCCGTTGCACGCAGAAATTCGTGTGCGCACAGTTTTTTTCAAGCGATTCAGCCAATCAGAATTAAGAACCACAATTATCTCACGTTAAGTTTTTGCGCCTGCCAAAGTCAATCTGAGCATATATGCTGCAGCAATAATAAATGCACACACAACTTCTCCATTTTATTGGTTTGGTATGAGTACAATGTTTAACTATACTTTGCTTTTTTTTTTTTTTTGGGCTGGTGTATTCGGGTTTGGCCAGGTTGTTCAGATTTGCCATTAACAACAGCTTTTAGGAGTTGCTAAAATTATGCGCGCAAAAGCTATGCGTTCATTCCTGCGCATAGATTGTAATACCATCCGCGTACCAGCGCACATACGCATTTGCGCTCACAATGTTAAGTATAGGATGCGCGACGTACAGTAAGCTCATGCAGCGGTCGCACAGGTTCACCCACGGTAGACGATTACGCACGTTTTTGCTCTTACAATTTAATACGGCATTCGGCGCAACGGGTTTTACCCCTCACGTTAATGCGATTTTGCGCCGGCGCAAACGTTTGCGCGAAGATTGTAAATTAGCCTGAGGTCGGCAGGATAAGGTGGAGGTTTAAGTTTACAATATTTCTTTAACTATGCATAAAATTTAGACTGTTGGTAAGAAAGGGAGTGGAAGGCCTTGATTGCTTAGCTATCTGACTAAACACTATGGGCCATATTACAAAGTTGGTGCTAACTTAACCAGAGCTGTTGTAAAGTTCCCAGAGCCATTATAGCCTATGGAGGTTTTAAGTTTACAACAGCTCTGGTTAAATTAGCACCAACTATGTAATACTGGCCTATAAATATAAAGTTAAGTCAACCCAAGGATGTTGAGACAAACATAAATTCTTCTTCACCACAAAAAAAGTATAAATTTTCTCTGGCAGATAGCACACAGTTAAGACATAGCAGCGTGGGTGAACAAGTGGGAAAAGACAAACAGAGGAATCGACTGAAAGGAGGGGATATATAGACAGGTAGAATCATACCGTATTTAGTTTGTCCTATAACAGTAATATATTAAATAACCATGTCAAATTAGTTTACTCACAAGTTCTTAAATATACATTGAAACATTCAAACACATTCTTAGACATTTGTTAACTCAAAATCTGCAAATATTTATAAGTTTATTAATATTCCACTTGTTGAATGTGAATGCACATCCATACCGTGTGAATTAACAAAATCCACTCTCAATCTTGAATGTAACATATTTCTGTGAATCTGTAAGGAAGCATGTTGGCATGGTAGTTCGGTGATTAGAGAATTGCAGTATGAAAATGGGGTACACATTTTAAGACCAGTTGGTTTTTAACAGGCTATAATTCTTCATATCTGTGATCCCTGATATGTCTTGTAACGCAGACATTATGTATACAGATGTAGCCCATGATATTGAACCACAGTTGAATCGTGTTAACAGTGATATAGAGTAGAAAACAAATTTCAGCATAATATACCATCGGAGTATGTGACATGGTACAGTACCATGGGCTTCATCTGTATGAGTGTAAGGAAAAACAAAAAGAAAACTCCAAATCAGGCACACATCCTGCAACATATTGCAAAAGCACTGGCTTTTCAAAAAAATATAAAAATAAATGCAAAGCATTGTAAAATTTACACTCAACATAATTAAAATATTACATATTTATAAAATTTCAAACAAAATAATAAATAAAACATCCACATAAATCATTACAGAGAAAAAGAAATAATTATAATTATGGATTTCATGTTTTGGATTCAACGAACACAAATCGTAAAGTAATGACTGTGATTACTTTACTTATTTTTTATTACAAACACTGAATTTTGTTTATAGAGGTCAACAAGGCCAGTGCCGTAAATCATATCATGTATTTAAAATTTAGACAGAAAAATAAAGCAATGAATAAAAAAAAACACTTTGGTATTGGTTTTAACATGGTTAGTTCCTTATTTTTCTGTAACACTGCAATTGGCATCTTTGAACAAGGTCTGGTTTTGTATGTGTTCACCTCAAAATTATTTTTTAATGTTATTTTTTATTAATTTTTTGTTTTATTGAAAAATGTCTTGGCAAATAGAAAAGAAGACAGGATGCCCGATTTTATTTTTTTTAGCTTAATTTTGAATAATATGGCACATTTACTGCACTATAAAACCATAGCATCCGTCTTTGTACAAAGGAGACATAACATTATTTTCTTTCATTTCTATGAGATACACTCATTTTGGCAATGAACTGCATCACTCAAGTGAAGCACAAAAGGCTTGCCCTTAGTGATTGCAAGCATTTTTTTTAATATCTGAACAAGTTTTCTCAGTCTTTAAAACTATAATATTTACAGTATTGCACTTTACAGCACTCAATTGCATTTCGCCAACATTGATGCTGTATCAATATTATTTTCTGACACAAGTGGTCCAGTTTATTTATCATACCAATAACTTAATATTGCAAGGGTTTCCAAATCTACTTTTTCATATTTTAACAAAATGGCACAGGGTGTATGGCATAAGAGGATATTAAATAGTTCACTGTCTCTTTGAAAACATAGCAATATTTCTTCCAGAGATATAAATCACTAAACAAATTATTGCTGCCTGCTTTATCAAGTGGGTCCTCAAACAGAATGCATGAATTTTTTGATTCTTATCAGAATCTCCGTTGCGTACATGGAGATCAACTCTGCGTAACAGGTGCAAGATTTTCATGACAGTGAAATTATACAATAGGCATTAGGCAACAAAGAAATATTATTTTCAAGGAGACCAGCCCCAATGATTTGTTATCTACTATATATTTATATATTTCTAAGATTTTCCAAATTGGTTTGCTTAAATACATGCACAGGATAGCAAAAACTGAAAGTAAAAGATGAAGTCAGGTCAAGTTCATTTAAAGGGTTAAAAATAAAATTTCTTCCCAATGTCGCCATCTTCTTCAATGTTCTTGATATTCGACCCAAACAAGATGCGGCCTGTATTTTTGTTATTATTTTTTCATTATCCAAGTCCAGAATCAGTGCGGCCTTAAAGATACAAAAGAAGAAAAATCATAGTAATCTTAACTTCAAGCTTAAGGTTAGTTCAGTGAACTGACCCAAACGGTGCCTTTGATTAAAGACTCTGCCATATTCTTTTATGGATCTTTGATAGGAATGGGAATATATCCATTAATAACTTTGTAATGTTATTTTTCTTTATACTCTTTCAAAGTATTTTATCAACACATTAAGTGCGTGTATAGTCTCATTGAGGTGGTGAAGGGAATTTGGGTTTCAGTTTGTTGTGTTGAACAAAGTGTCAAAGTCCCAAAGCCTCGGCATGTTTCCTGGCTTTGAGTCGTAAGTCAGCAATACTAGAGTTTTTACTGTTGCTTTTAGCTGCCGCTGCTACTACAGCTGCAGCAGATGCAGTGTCTGCCAAAGAGGCTATTGGAAGTCCAAAAGGTGGTGGTGGAAACATCAAGTAGGGAGCATGGGCAGCTAGATGCGGATGAAGATGGGGATGTGCATGGGCTACTCCTTCCAATTGTAACTGAGCTTGGACCTAGGAGGAAAAAAGAATTCCACATGTTAGACACCATTTTTTGTCTTCTTACAAAATATGCCATCATGCTCCATTTCATATTCAGCATCCCATTATTTCCACTATTCATGAAAATATAAATTTATGTGTATATCTCAAAATACAATCTTTCTCTCCTCCAGCTCATGGTATTGTGCATTAGAGGCCTTCAGCTTAACAAATCTCAACCCATACACCTGATTAGAAAACATTTGTAAATTTTAGACAGCTCTATAATAGGGAAGGTGTTGCTGATAGTGCAGAAAAAATACTCACTACAGCAACCACGCAGACTAATTTCTCTATATACCTTTTTCTTCTATTTTTTTAAGATAGTTTTTGTGACCAGCTTTAATTTAATGTAAACTGGGATATAACATTTCTTTTAATGTATAATTCTCCGTTAAAAAAACGTTGATGTGTTGTTATGGTCCTTGACTCCTTCACTACCGAATGATTTTCCAAAAAAACATTGTCAGAAACCATTGTTTTTTTGTAAAATCATTTTTAATTAATTATAAAGTAAGAAATATTTGAGTTTATACCCATTTGTATTTCTTACTGTAAATAACCTATTTTTGGCCAGTAGATGGTGCCAGCTACTGTGAAATTGAGTGAGAGGTTTCAGCGGCTGTTTTATTTTCTTCTTTTTTCCCCTGCATCGGCTGCTGAGCGCCTGGTATTTCAGAGCTTTCAGCTGCTGATTTTACAGTTTTAGATCTTTGGGCATTATGTCCACAGGGCTAAAACTTTGGGGGCACCTTCTGCAGCCCAAAATCAAACAAAATTAGTTTGCAGCAAATGAATTTCATTTGCTTTTGGAGTGCAGATCAGCATATCGAGATATCTCTATCGGGGCACCAGATGGTGCCTTTGAACCCCGAGATATCTCAATATTGGTAGGGAAGGGGTTGTCTTTTAGTTGGCAAAAATGAACACTTAAACATAAAATAGTTCCTAAAAGATTATAATTTTTGTACTTTCCACATGCATTTTTCTCTGCTTTATTTAACCCCTTAAGGACCAATGACGAAACGTTTACGTCATACATTCATTGACTTTAAAGACCCTTGGTCCCTAAGGGGTTAATTGTTAGTTTGCATTTAAAAATGTAAATTATTTCAAACCATTTAATAACAATATCAATAACAATATCAATAATAATTAATGCATGTTTAACAACTTTAAAAAATTGTCAACATGCATGTTTATTGTGCAGAATATTTTGCAGATCCGAATCATATATCTAGACATTTGCAGATATACAAATATTAGCTGCCGTTACATTTAAACTTTTTGGGCCGTGTACATTTTCCTTCAGATGTTATTGCTATGTGGTCTAAAAGTTTCACATAGAGAATGACTTATTCTAAATTTGTATGCCATTTTCTTGCATTAACCTGGCGTTACATGTACTTCAATGCAGTCATTATACAATATGCTATTTCTTAAAAAATACCTAATTTATTAGCAATATATTTTTTATAAGACATTGTGTTTACTAACAATTTGAAAAATAGTTTCTGCAAAAAAACACAGAAGAATAACAGTCCTTATATTTTCTAACTAAAGACAAGTGCTTTATTTGATGTGAATATTATTATTATTATTATTATTCTTTATTTCTAAAGCGCCAGCATATTCCGTATATATGTACCAATATTCATAGATAATGGGGATAATAGGTCAAAATAGCCAAACCAGTAAAATTCTCCCATTTATCTCACTTTCCAAATCAGCTATTTGGTCTAGATTGTTCTTGTCTCCTGCCAATTCTCTTCATTTTCACCTTTCTTTGAATAGACCTGTATATTTACAAGTATTACCTTTTTTTTGCATATCCTAATTTGGCTAAGTTTTCTCCTGAGTTTCACCTTTCTTTGAATAGACCTGATTAGTTTTAAATAGGAAACTTGTCCCAGTTGCTTACTTTGACTTCAACTTTGTGAGCTGATCATCTATTCACCATATCTCCCATATTAAGCACTCCCCATTATCTATGAATATTGGGGGCTCTATCACCTCCTTCAAGTTAACATTAGCGTCAGCGTTAGAGCTAGCTTAAAGGAAGTCATAGCGCTGCGGCCAGAATGCATTTGAATCCCTAACAGGTTAAAAAAACCCGTTAGTGCCCATTAATTAACAATTCGTAGCGCAAGTTTACTTTGCACTCTCCATGTCAGGTATAGGGAGCGCAAAGTGCAAGCACTGAGTAACCAGCGGTAGGATCACTGGGTTCTAATGATAGTTACTAAGAGCTGGCGCTACTTAAAAAAGTTAACACCAGCTCAGAGCTGTAAGTAACGGATTCCACAGCTGCAGAATCTGTTACCTGCTGCTCAAACCCCCACAAAAAACAAATTCTCACCTCTTATCCAGCGGCGAGAATGGCAGCCCGATCCACTGCTTCTGGCCACCGGGAGCAGAGAGAGACTGGGGGAAGAAAGACCCTGTCTCCCTCCGCGATCACTCCAACGACCAGCAGGATCTCGCAAGATCATGTAACCCGGCAGCACAATCCTCCATGGAGTCCTATGGACGCCATGATGGGGATGCTGGGGGCGGTGCTGTAGCACTGCCCTCAGCATCTGCATGCTTAAAGATTGCTAAGGGGTTTGCTGCTGGACTAGGTGCCTGCCCCGCGATCTGCTGGGCAAACCGGGACGCTAAGGGGAATGCTAATTTTTCCCCTTAGCGTCATGGTTTTAGCTCAGGGCAGCTGATAGTGCCCTGCATGTTTCTTTTTGGTTCAACCTTTTTGGTTGAACACTTCCCTAAGCCTAAAAAAAAAAAAATTACCATAGGGATTCTCCAAAAGGAACACTTTTTACTAACTGAGATACAGATAAAGCTCAGACCTCAACAAAAATAACTCATATAATTTAAATACCTTGAACAGTAATACTCTCAGTAACAATAGTATATTTCATTTGCACGCTACGTTTATTTATTACCGTAACCAGAAAGCATATAAATGCAATTCCGCGTACACATCTAAGGAACTCTACCTTTTTATCTATTGTATCTGTTAGTGATTTTGATTGCCTCTTTTATTGCTTTCTGAAATTTCTAGCTTCATATTTTTTCACTAAGCACAACTGGTTTATATTTTCCTTGGAGCATTTCAGGCATCTTAAAAAAATATTTTAGAATACATCAGCCTGCCAGCCAAGCAGCTTGCCAAAATCGAAACAAAAAAGCCCAGTTGATGGTAACTGTCTGCTGTCTTTCACTCTTAAAAGAGTTTTCTTTAAGTGCTAAAAATTCAGCAAGGTGGCAAATGATCTTTTCATATTTAATTCTAATAAAAAACATCGAGGTGTGACTCTGAACCAGATTTGGTAAAAAATAGAGCACTCATTTTTAAGAAAACAGAAAATCATTTATTTTTTTTAAAGATTATTTGATGTTAATTTGAATGCAGTGTGGCATTTATTTTTAAGACACATATACCTGTAACATGATATTTATATGCAAGTAGTTATCACAGTCATATTTCAATAACACTTCAGCACAGGATATGCTTTATTTGTGGAAATTATTTAACAAGTGAAATAATTATGACGGCTTACAGAACGTGTCGTCTGGATTCACCATTTTCTGCTTTGGTGGTCCTTCCTCACATGGAAGTCAAAGCAACGTGTAAGGTAATAGTGAACACATACCTGGAAATCGATATAAATGATTCATTGATATAAGTTGCTTTTTTTGCCTTTCTTTTTAATGTTGGTCAACTTAATGAATGTTTTTCTGGGCCTAAACATTGGAAACCTATGGCTCACCCAATAAAGTATTGGTATGAGGAAAGCTCTCATAAAGCACAGAATTCTCGAATGTTAATGTTAACAATTGCAAACATTGATTGTGTAAACTGTACAGGTTTTGGATATAAACCTATAATTTATCTTTTATTTAAACACAGTTCATTAATTGCTGAATAATGTTGAACCAAAAAAAATACAAAAAATATAATTTCTTGATTTTTAAAGACATTAATGAATGTTTGATTTTAGTTTTAACATTCTTTCGGAGATTTAGTTCTGGGTTTTGATTTTTCATTTTGGAAATCTGTCCTTCAACAAAGCATAGGAAATTGTAGTACATTTCTGCATACCTACCACAAGAAGTTTGCAACTGTATATCATATTCTAAATTATAGTTAAGAATACGTTACATGTTTGAATATTTTTGGGCATATTATCTGGTTCAGTTATCCACTCTATATTGTAAGATTGCATATTGTTAGTGCATGCTACACCATTTATTTCTGTCTTCTAAAACGTTCTACTTCAATGCTATAAATCAGGAGGATAAACATAATAATCCTATTATAATAGAGGCCTACCATCTCAATTTTGAAAACAAATTAATTTAAATGACAAAAGCAAAAGGTAGAAACTATTTTATGTTTAAAATAAGGCCTCTGTTTTTAAATTGTGATTTTTGAGTTTAAAAATGAAGCCTCTCATTATAAAACCTCGTTCAGGTGCATGAGATTGATAAGTCACTATTAAAAATAAACAGCTGTATTACATACAATTAAATGTTTGTAATACATATGTTGTATTAATTGTTGAGTTCTCTTAGTGTAGTGGAATGCATCTAATAAAACTGTATTTTTAAAACTCCAAAATACTTCTATTTTTGTGCTTAATGTACCCGAATCACCAGATATGTACATTTTAGGCTGGGGTCAGACGAGCGTAGTGTTCACGTCCGTGATTGCGCCTAAAAGTACGTCCGTGATAGCATGACAGAAAGCCCATTGGAGCCTGTTACACAAAGTACGTCCGCACTGAACTGCGGACGCACCACGGCCGCAGCAAACGGACGCAAGGCAGGCAAGAACGTACAACCACTAGAACGGCCGCACAAAGTGCGCTGCGTCCGCAACGTCCGCATAGCTTTGTGTGTGAGTGATGGAACGTGGTCAGACGGACTGCATTTATACGTCCAGCATTTTTCACGGACAAAATGGTTTTGCTTTTTAATTTATTTTCCCTCCTACATCCGTCAAAATATACGTCAGTGAATAAACGGACTGTGTGGCCACTACTGTGTCTTCCGTACTGACGTACGTCCGTGTGCACGGACGTACAGTCCGTAGAAATCACGCTCGTCTGACCCTAGCCTTATTCATTTATTTTTTTTCCATTCCTTATTTCTCTAGGCTGATCTGACTTACAGAAAGTAATCTGCTTCGACATAAAGTAAAATTACTAATACTTACAATTAAATTTGAGGTTTGTCTAGGGTTTTTGTTTAAAATAACAAACATATTTTGATCAAGCTTAGATAAAAAAATTGAAAAATTATATCTTAATAATAATAAAACAGTGTATTTTAGAATTTTACAGATATACACATATCCCAGGATTTGAAATCTTAGCCCACTGGAAACATATATACTTTAATTATAGTGCTATCCTATACAAAATACAGAAAACAAACTTAGAGCTTTTTTTTAAGTTGCTAATTAGAGTAACATATCTTGCGGTATATGTGAGGGTATGATCGAGTTAAGTACCAGTATTTCCCTGGTATATTAGGTTGTATTTGTATGTATGACAAATGTTCAAAATCAGCTGTTAATACACAACCCCGAAGAGTTAGAGAACTTTAACATAAAATTGTTATTCATATATATTTTTAACACATCACAGTGCTTTGTAGTAGTTCTTGGAGTGCAGAGTATCAGATACATTTTTGTAAATAAATTAAATAGTTATTATATTTTATGAATTCATATTTAGCCAACATAAATGAATTGGTCACTCAAAGAAATAAGAATTCATTCTTTAATCCAGTTCAGATAAAAGAGTGATAATACTTCTATGAACCTAAATGTGTCACTACATGAAGTCTTCTGACAAGGAACAAAGACTGCTGAGAATGTTTTCTTGAACATTCATATGAGTAGAGGAAACATTCTAATTGGTCGTTAGGTGGGCAAAACTAGTGACTTGCTTGATAGTTATGGAAGTCATACTTTCTATCCCCATACTGTTATATTTCCTGTCAGATGGTAAAAAGAGAAGGTAACACAAGGTAACTGAAGATTTTGCTATCTCTAAATAATGACTTGTTTTCAGACGTTCTTTGTTGTTAATGTATACAACACAGAAAATATATTGTCCTAAAGACCAATGAAAGTATATAGAAGTCAATGGAATAAATTCCAGTCAGTTAGACCCTCACGAAATCGTTGGGAGAATAGATGTCCTTATTATATTCCCATTGATGAAATTTTGGTATGTGTGAATTCACACTCTATCACCAGCTGCTTTAGATCTCCCACGTTGCCGCTCACAGGAGGACACCACAGGATGCAAAATTAAAAAAGATTTATTGTACATAAAACATAAAAAAAATCTTTAAAATAATAGATGCCCAACGCGTTTCGTCTGAGATATTAGACTTCCTCAGGGGCAATGCATCAATCAACAAGCAATATCAAAGTAATAAATCTTTTTTAATTTTGCATCCTGTGGCATTTGTGAAATTATTCCATTGACTCTATATACTTTCATTGGTCTTTAGAACAATATATTTTCCGTGTTGTATACATTATCTGTTTAAGGAGAGCGTGAACCACCTCCTGGAAAATAGTCCTATATTACAAAGTTAAGTATTTTTGTAGCCACCTACTTGTGTATTTTGATGTTCTTTGTCGTTAAGGCATCTGTAATGTTAGTGGTATTTTACAGAATGTGGAGTCGATGAAAAGGGTAATGGTTGATTTCAAAGAACTCTAATTCGAGTGACCTTGTTCTCTAATGCCAAGTCAAAACTCATAACATTTAATTGAATTATGGTATGCGTAGTTAACACTTAAATGTAGGATAAATAGTAATTCTGCATAATCATTGTTATTCTGAGATTGTTGAAAGATTATTGTAATGTAAATGTGCTCCTTTTAAAAAATTCAAGTATTTCTCCCTTGCAGAAATATTGCTGGGATGACAGGTTCTAAATTTTAGATAGTGTCCTTTATCTTACAAAATTTAAGATGGGTCCTCATTATCAGCATACAGGCGGAAAATGCCTTTGTGACAAATACAGTAAATGTGAAGATGGATAATAAAAGATGGTCATATATTCTGCTTATGGATATATGTAATGAGATTATTAGCAATGCAGCGTTCCATAAAATGGCAATAGATTGTAAAAATAATTTCCGTATGTGGCATAGATGTCTGCATGTAAAACTTATAATAACACTTTGTAATTGTACAAGGATTTTCAGCCATTATAACCCCTTGACATTTATCCCTGTACAGTAGTGAATGATACCAGAGGACTCCCTGTATACTGCCTCTACCTAGCTGTTGTAATACATATTAAAGTTCATTGAACCTTTTGTCATAGTAAAGCTGCGGTTTGCTCCTTGTAGCGTCTTTATAGTTTCCAACCCTGTATCCCTAACAAGCCAGGTTTGCCAGATATCTGAAGCACAGCACAAGTGATAATTTGCTGCTCATTGATTGCAGCATTCAGTCTGCATTTCCCCAAGCTAATCCTTAAAATCTGATTTATTAGGAGTCCTTGAGGACCACGGTTGGGAAACACTGCTTTACAGTAATACAGGATATCAGGAGGGAGATCTCAGAATTTTTTTCTCCCCAAGGAGAATACACTAATCTTGCATTAAAATGTATGCAAATGGGGTTTTGTATGCTAACTATCATTTTTCATTATATTACAATGCAAGAGTGAGTAAACATATTTTGGCAGTGTAAGGGTTAAAGACACCGCCGTCTAGTCTCAAATAAATTTATTTTCCATTACATATTCTGGGGTTGGACGATATAAATATTTATATCACAAGGAACGATTGGGAAGAAGCCTCAAGGTTTAGAACATGTGAACTGTCAAGATTTGTCTTATTAAAACTACTATAAATTTTGTTTACTTATTGCAACAAACTTTTTTTATAAATTGTGTGTGTCCAGTGAATACATTTTAGATGCACTCAATGTCAGCTACATAAATTTTAACTGTAATTCTATCCTAATTTTTTAGACTGTTCTGGTTAATTGATGTAGGTTTTGCAGTACAATGTGCTATCACAGAACCTAGTGAAAAAGATTCTTATTTTAGGCTTTTTGTGTGTCAAGCTCTTTTCAGGTTACACATACAGTATGTTCAAAAATTATTCATATCCTTTCATTATATTAACTTTTAATCATTTTTTTAAGTCAATCTAAACTCGATACTTCATAATCATAAAGAAAAATACAGATTTTAACAAGACCTACACATAAATTTTGGTATTTTCTGCCATTCGTAGCTTTACAGCCTCCTAAGCTCTGTTAGGTTGAATGGGGTCATCTGTGAACAGCAATTTTCAGTTCTCTACAGACATGTTCAGTTGGGTTAAATTTCAAGTTCTGACTGGGTCACTCAATGACATTCATTTAGTTGTCCTTATGTAACACTTGTGTTCTCTTCACTGTGTGCTATGGTCATTTTTTTGGTGGTAGGTAGGCAAGCCTCCAGCCCAGTCTGACATCCTGACCATTCTGGATCAGGTTTTTAATAAGGTATCTCTGTATCTTGTTGTGTTCAGCTTTACCTCAACCATAAACATTATATCAGTCCCTGGGACTGAATCACTCCCCCAAAGCACAAAGTTGGGATGGTATTGTGTAAGTGATGAGCTGCGACTGGTTCCTCCAGATGTGTGGCTTTGAATTGTGGCCAAACTGTTCAATTCATCTTTTATCAGACCACAGAATCTTTTTTCTCAAAGTCCTTTTGATGCCTTTTTGCAAACTCAAATCAGGCTTTCATACATTGTGAAATAAGGAGAAACACCTGTCCAGCCATTCTGGCATAAATCTCAGATCGGTAGAGAGTGCTGCAGTGATGGTTGTCCTTCATTTGGTTTCTCCCATCTCCACATATGATCTCTGGAGTTCACCCAGAGTGGCTATCAGGTTCTTCTTTACCTCTTCTCCAAAGGTTCTTTTTCTGATTTCTTTGTTTTACCGGCCAGCCAAATCTAGTAATAGTGCTGGTTATTTCAAACGTCTTCCATTTAGGAATTATGGAGGCTACTTTTGAAACTCTTCAATGTAGCTAGAAAAAATTTGTAGCCTTCTCCAGGTCTGTGCCTTGAAACGATCTTGTCTCTGAGCACTGCCGAAAGTTCCTTTGACCTTAAGACTTGTTTTTTGCTCTGATCTGCATTTACAACCATGATATCTTATATGAACAGGTCTGTGCCTTTCCAAGTCATATCCAATTGAATTTGCCACAGGTTGTTTCATGAAAGTGTAGAAAAATCTCGATAATCCAGAAAAACCACAATCGTTCTACCTAAATTTCAAGTGTCATAGCAAAGAGTATTGATACTTATGTCATGTGATATTTCGTCTTTCTTTTTAATAATTTTGCAATGATATCAAAAATGTTCTTTTGCTTTGTCATTATGATGTGTTGAGTGTAGGTTGATGTGACAGCAATTACAAATTTTAGCGTAATGCAGCAGTATAATGGGGTTTGAATTATGCCATAATGCACTTTACTTGAAGCAGTTTTGCCTTTTTTTATATTGCTCCTCTGATTTGTCACATAAATGAAGAAAATGTCACATGACAGGACTGTGATATACATGTATACATATTTGACTGTTCTTGTAGTCATCATTGACAATTAAGGTATTTCAATCACTAAATTTTATAGTAGATACATTTGTTGAACTTCATAGATATTTACAGTAGATGCTTGTGCATAGACTAGAAAGGTGATATTGCCATGTAGTCAAAAGATCACTGAAAATTTATCACGAGTGGAAGTATAAACTACTGATGACTGCTCCATTTATGGATCTTATCTACTAGTTTCAGGTTGCTTAACTAGGAACAAAGCATCAAAATCCATTGAAAATTTGTGTGAAACTCAACGTAACATATCTCTGTGCACTGCAATTTTGCCTCTGTGTATGTTCCTTTCTGGAAAACCCGAATGATTTCTTTACAGCACGCAACGATCGGATGTGCATTTTTATACAAGTTGTATGACACTTGGAAGAATCAATATCAAGCACAACATATAATGTTACATTGATTCCAACACCCATGGGGATATAAACAACTGACTTGTTCTGACAACTGGAAGCACACCAGGACTTCCTCATACCTACTACTATTTAGAAAGAAACAGGTATCTTAGCATTATTAGTTTTCATCTTGAAGTGCAAACTGTAACACTGTGAGAAGACAGACAGTGTGACGCATTTCACCCTACTCAAATTCTATACTTTGCTGTCTCTCCTTGATGCATGTATCTATGCTGCTACACTGCTTTTGGCCTTTAGGTCCTTCCAAATTTGTAGGCTTTTTCTGGAAGTTCACTGCAGAGTGGCAAGTGGTATCTTTCTGCAAGAAGCACTTTAATAATCAAATTTTATTTTTCTTTACGTATCTCTTGTTGACCTCCCTTATCCAGATTAAATTACTTAGATCAGGAATAATATAGTTATTATACAGATGTTCCTAATTTTCTACAAGTTATTTCTGGTTTGTAGAAGCAATCACGAAAGCAAGGCCTAAAGGGCTGCTTATTGTTGCACAGAGGTGCAACGTCACCACGACATTACAGATCTGTACAAAATAAACATTTTATTGAAGTTGGTTATTTTCCAAAGTAAAACAAATAATTGTATAGCCTTTTTCATAAAAGGTAGCATCAAAAAAACAACTGGTGTAGTTGTCATGCTTTTTTGTATGAGGCTTTATTTAATCGATTTTGCCAGTGTTGAACTTGTTTATAAATTATGTTGGCTTTTTAGTATTACTTTATGCTTTTTTATTTGATTTTTACAATTTGAAAAGTTTTCAGGGCCATTGAAGGTTATCTTTAACCGCTTATATATATTGTATACTGAAAAAAAATGTAATTCTTTAAATGCCTACTAAATTAGATAATTTTAAAAATGATTCCTTTGGTGTTGTCATCTGTACTACTTATTGCACAATAAAACAATTTTGGAATGGAGGAAACTATATGTGTCAAGAATATATTTTTTCTTTCATTGAAGTCTTATGTTTAGTAAGACTCAAATGAAAATTATGCTACACTATTGTGTAAAGATAAAAGAAAATAGATTATTCTGCGTATATTCAAGTAAGAACAAAATGTTTCTTCAAGTGAAGCTAATTCATTTTGATTTTCAGCCCCCACATTTAATTTATAAAAATGTCTGCACTTTATCTTGTCTGCACAAGAGGAATTAAAAATGCTGAATCCAAATAACTTTCTAGCCAAAAAAATTATGTTTCTATACACAGGGTGAATTTAATAAAGGGTGAGTTGTGACTTGCAAAATTTAAACCATAATAACTGAATTTATCAGATATTTTCAAAAAATTCCATTTTTGACATACGGTTTTCAAGTCAGTTTTGAAATCAGGAAAACTTAATTCTAGCCATATTTTAGAAATTGTTACCAAATTGATTTGCCGTACATTAAATTTCATCCAAGTACAAATATTATTTGTAATTTAACATTGAATAAATTACTAATTGCTATTCTTCCATTAACACATAAATTACTTAAATTTAAGTATTTGCATGAAGTTTCAAGCTCTGTAAAGTTAGATAACCGTACTAGAAAAAAACTTTGTTGATGCCATAATTTACAACAATTTTTAAATAATTACTAAAGCACCACTATAGGAGATGGTTAAAACTATGTATAATAATATGCGTCTACAGTTAAGGCAGCCAAAAGTAAATAGTGTAAATGCAAAATTATTACTTCATAAAGACTGTACAAGTAACATTTGTTTAACTTCCTTCAACGCAATAGATGGAAATGTGAAATCCTGCTCCATAACGGAATCCAGCTTGAGGAAAGAGCCTTCTAGTGCAAGGTATTAAATAGGGGAATTGAATAGAAGTCGGGAGCGCTGTAGGAGGGCTAATTTATTAATGCGGTAGTTAACATATCCTTGCTTGCCTAAACGTTCCCTTAAATCAGAATGTTCCTGACACACTATATAAATAAGGGCCAGAAGGAAATGTACAAACTTGTTATTTGTTCATTGCAGTTCCTTCCTGGTAAAGAAGTCCAAAAAAATAAAGCCAAGTGTAGTGTATAGAAGTACAACTTGATTGCAACTTGATTATATTTTTTTTCCTTCTTCCCTATCGACTTGCTAACAATTCACAGTAATTCGATCCTACCCTTGAATACTCCTAAAATTATGGGGCAATGTATCGAGGGACAAAATGAAAAATTGACCCAGAGCATTGGATTTTCATTATTAAAAACATAATTTAAACGATTTTCACTCCATATAACTGTGTATAGCACCGTTAAAATTGGGTTGGGCTGAACTCGAAAGCATATATTCAATATAAGAATGGACACTGTACTTCTTATATATATATATATAAAATCAAATTATAAAATTCACGCTCCATAAGGAGCACTTATCTCTTAAAAATGTTCATATTCATCTGTTCTGCCTTTTAAGGCTAGGGTCAGACTAGCGCAGTTTTAACGTGCGTTTAGACGCACGAAATCACGGCCGTACTAGCAGCAAATGACGTCCAATGCCGGGGAACATACGACGAACGGCCGCACGAAAGTTCGTCCGCACAACGCAAGTGGCCAACGAACGCATTTTTTCGAGAACGTCAAACCGCTACTACTGACTACAGAGTGCGCTGCGGCCGCATAGCGGCGTGTGTGTGTGATTAGGAGATGTCAGACGCTGCTAATGTCCGGCTAACATAACGTCCAGACGCAAAAAGTGTTTTATTGATGATCCGTACAAAATCACGGATGAAACGGCGCATCGTATGACCGCTATCGCGTATTCCGTGAAAAAATACGTACGTTCGTTCGACCGCACTTTTTCACGGACAACGCAAAAAATGCGTTCGTCTGACCCTAGCCTTAGCCATTATCTCTTAACCACTCTGTCATGACTAGTGACCCTGTTTTATAGCTCTGTTCCCTTCTATGCTAATACTTATTATAAGATTGTGCTGCTTATTGCTGTATAACGTGGCTTTAAAATAAGATATTTTCTAAAACAAAATTGCATTCTCCACTGTCATCATTATCAAATGACATAATGTATTTGTATTTCTGCATGTGTTAATATCATTACTAGGTTTGATTGAAAAAGATATGAGACTAAATGTACTAATTTAGTCGAGTGGTTTGACAGGTAAACAAAGGGCAAACATTTTGAATCAGTTTATAGAAATTGCAATTAACCTGCAGTACCTGATTCTCAAGTGGTTACACATATTATGACGCCCCTTGACCCAATTTTCTCTGATCATATTATCATACTAATATTCACTTATACATATTAGACTGTATAATCAAAGACTAATATTTGCATCAGAATACGGTAACATTTTTGAGTGAACATTCGCAATCACCCCCACTTTGATTGGATAAGACCAAACATGTCAATGAACAATACGCAAATTACCAATATAGACCTTATACACACATGACATAGCAGAAAGCCAGCAACCAATCATATCTAAGAAAATTAGGAGTATTTGGTGTTGACTGAAGTTTATTATACCTTAAATACTTAAATACAGTCAAGTAGAATCCTGATCAATGCAGGAATTAAGATTTTATAAGAGTAGAACTAGTTGTTCCTATAGCACTAATATATGCAGGACACTGTCTAGTCGAGAGGATGAAACGTGCGAGCCAAGTAACATAAGGTTGTGGGTGGCATGGTGCAAATTTGTCATGGGACGCTTATGTTTGTCTATATATTCTACCATAAAATCTGACTGAAATGGCGAAAGTGAAAAAAAATAAAAAAATTATTCAAAACATTTGCTTTGGACATATGTCCTATAACCACACGCACGCCAGTCATTTGATGCCTTCTCCATGCAAACATTATGCCGCAGTGCAACTGCAAATACCAGCTTTATAGAGATGATTTAGGTCACTGAAAGTTCAGAACTGCCAAGTATATAGGGTATGAACTGAATAACTGTACTTTTATATTTCTCGGTTTTCAGGAAGAACTCCTTTAATACCAACTTCTATTACATGAATGTGTTAAGTTGACATTAATAAAGTCAGTAGAATAATGTAACATAATTAACGTATAATGTAAAACCATGCAAAAAATTCAATAAATCCATGTAAAACCATTTATGATTTAATATAGATGGCTAGTACGACAAGTCCAGTGAATAACACATTGGATCCATTTACAAAAAACTTTAAAAAAATTCTAAAATACAGTTAGAATAGTGTTCGTGGAACCAGTTCACTTTAAATAAGGAAATCTAGAATACATTGTCCGTGTTAATCATTTGTGTACGCGTGCTTGTGCCTCGCTTTAGGCCTCATTTCCTCCGTCAGGCCCCCAACATGTCAATTAACATCTCATTAAGTTTAATGGACATGCTAGCATTCATATAGGGATATAGGGATTTTGTTTGAGTGCTCACACACCCGCGTTTTACGCATACGACAGGAGAACTTGCATAAAATCACAAGTAAATAAAAACACATTGTTGAACGGTTTCAAACACTAATATATATTCTTGGATATTTGGCGATCAGAGCATGAAGGACAGCAATAAAATAAATTACCTGTTGGAAAGGCATTCTCAGTGCTCCCATGTTCACATAAGGGGCAACTCTGCAGGTTTCTAAGTGACTGGCAGTCCCGAGAATCACACCTGGAAGAAAATAAAATAACACTATGTTACAAGGGTTGGCACGGGTATTGCATTATGTGTGGGCTAGTTAGTCAGTTTTCTCGCTGAAAATGTAGGCCTTCCGTCCGAATTAACTATTTTAAGAGAAACATCTTAACAGTTTTTAGCTAAATCCTTATTATTTTTTCCTAATGTATATGGGCTCCCAAAATAAATATATATATATATATATAAAAAAACTAAATCTGTTCATGATCGTGATGTATCAAGGTCTTTTTTGTACTAAATATATATGCATGGATTTTTCAAAAATGATGTGTACATATTAAATTTAATTAATAAAACTGAATTATATTAATTAATAAAATTTGATTAATCTACCAAATCCTTTATTGAAATGTATTTGGATTCAGAATTTTATTTAATTATTTATTTATAAAGTATTTTTCTTACCAGGAAGGATACATTGAGATTTCTCTCGTTTTCAAGTATGTCCTGGGTTCAAGAGCATTGAAATTTTATGTCAGTGTATAGTTGGGAAATATGATTTATTTTGCCAGCAGAATCTATTTTAGAAAAACAATGTAGTAAAGGGCATTCATTTTAGGACGTACTTGAAAACGAGAGAAATCTCAATGTATCCTTCCCGGTAAAATACTTTATAAATAAATATTAAAAACATTGCTGAAAAGTATAAGAAATTGCAATTAATTTGCAATTGAAAAGTTTTGAAAGTCTTATTTTATTTTCCATTTTGTGATCTGCGGGGAAGTAGATGAGCATAACTTTAATAGAATGTTCACTGATATTGGACAAATTGTATTTACAAATTTTTCGAATCTGTTCAACATCCGTGAAATAAAATATTTTATAGACGAATTTCTTTTTGAATCAGGATAAGTAATGTTTAGTGATTTTGCCCAGTGAGTTTCCCCCACGTTCGTTTTACACCATGCTCCATTTATTTTGTTTTGAGCTTAACCTACAAAATAAACTCATTAAGTAAAATGAGATTAAGGTGTGACTTTTGCCAGTGCAGGCCTCTCAGGATATGATATAGTGAAACAGATCAGACGTTAAGTAAATACACGGAGGTCAATGGATTGTCCAGAGATCAATGAATGACCCACTGACCTATATATATTTTCTTGAAGGCACAGAACCCTATGAGCAGTTTAAACCCTAGCTCAGTAAAAGGAATAGAGCAAGAAGGGGTGACATGAGTGGGGACACACAGCACCTCAGCGGCATTTTATTCTAGCATCAAAGTCACCTGATGTTTGTAGATATAAGTTTAAAAATACCGCTGCAGAGAATCCATGTGGAAACATTTAACAAATGTGTAAAATATTTATTTATTTATAAAGTATTTTATCACGAAGGATACTTTAAGATTTCTCTCGTTTTCAAGTATTATTATAAATGTAATAAACATTGGCTAGATAAATAAATTATATAAAGATATGAGAACATCTATATATTTATATATATATATATATATATATATAATTTTGAGATTTCTCTCCTTTTCAAGTATTTCTGAGGAGAAATTACAAATATATATATGTATATATGTACATACTCTCAGGCCTATTTTATTCAGACAAATGCTGCTACACACTAAAAATATTTAATCCAAGCTGAATCATCTCATCATTGCATTTACAGTTTTGACTGCTGTATAATTGTATAATAGCACTGACCTGGTAATGCGGAAATGCAACGGACGGATTACCCCCCATACCCCAAAAAATATATAGTTCAACTGGGTACTCACCATACCCACCTTTATGCATTTGGTTTTCCTGTTTTCGACATTTTGCTCTTCTGTTCTGAAACCACACCTGCGCACACACAAGAAAATATAGTACATTTGTTTATAGAATTGAAATTATTTATGTACTTTTTATGACTGTGTTTATATATGCGCCTATCCAGGCCATCTTAATTTGCAAGTTAAGATTTGGCAAGATGGGTAAAGGCAAAGGGCAATGTAATTAGCAGCCTGGTACAAAAGAGGTGCCGGACACCACCATGGGTTTTATTCTAACATTTTTTATACAGCGATATGCTAAATGTATTCATTAAGTGGCATGAGGCAGCATAGACTAAGGTGATCTACACCAACTTCTATACAAGTATTAATTATTAAGTGCCAACACATTCCGCAGCGCTGTACAAATGTGCAATGGGTACAGACAGGACAATTCAACAATACAAGGAGGCAGGTCAGTATTCCGCCAACAGATACAGGAGAACATGAGGGCCCTATTCCCGTGGTATACTTCACACATGTATTTATTTATTTATCTATAACATATTTTACCAGGAAGGTTACATTGAGATTTCTCTCGTTTTCACGTACATGCAATAGAACCATGGCTCATTTCTGCCCAGCATATCTCAAGTAAAACAGTATAATATCATACTCTGGATGTGGCTCTCTGCCGGATGGAGCACACTCCATATCAGTGAATATGTATCCGAGACTTTTGGCATGAGTTGTTACCCAGCTGCTCCATATTCATCAATGCATTCCTTCCCCTGCTATGCATGGGATCTGCCTACATGCCAACTCAGAATACAGAGTGTTGTAGTTTGCGACATGAGCCCCCAAAAAACCTCTCTCCATCATAAAGCGTACACATAACCAGACAATCTGCACTATGTAGGATCACATTTAAGAAAAGGAACTGGTGAAAATAGATAAACTCAGAATGTAAGAAAGTGTGGCACAGTATATGCCAAAAAATAAATGTATTATTTAGTCAATTATGTATATATATATATATATATATATATATATATATACCACGAGTATAGCAGTACATAGTGATACCTTTTTATTGGACTAATGTTACATTTAGCAGACACGTTTTCGAGTCTCCTCTCTTACTATATATATATATATATATATATATATATTCTCCAATATAGAAATTGTTATTATAGTCAATTCACTAAACTGTGGTCTAGTTGAGCTGTTAGCAATCAACTGCCTTATAAAACATGTTGGTGGAAAATATACATAGAATTGGAGAAAATCCCTCCTTATCCTTTTTGGTTGTTTGTGAGCTCAACCCGGACTTATTTTGACATGCAGTTTGCATTTCTCACGTCCTATTACTAGTAAATACACCCCTTCACTTCTTTTAGGATTGTGCTAAGAATAAGCAATACTTTACTGAATGATAGAACCCATCCCCTGTATCTTATTTGTAGTCTCTGAGGCTATTGCTTAGAAAAACATCAATTAAATGTGTGGGAGAGACTTGATTACATTTACCAAAGCTATAGGTTGTAAAGGAATCTCTATGTAAGTATGTTTATAAAGGCATAAATGTGCATGGGTAATTTGATTGTGTGTGTCATTGAGTGTTTTACCAGTGGATACTCACATGACATATACTGATTGTTGTTAATTGAGATATAATTAATTGGAGGAAAAAGCAGTAATAGGAAAAAAGCTGTTGTGATAAATAAGTAAATAATGTGTGAACTTGTTTGAGAGGTCCTGCTGTTATGAGTTTGCAGCTATTCAGTCTCAGTCAGGACATTGTTGTCTGGAATGGGGTGATGGGGCTTGGAGTACCAGGCAGCAGAGCAGCATGGATTTCTTCTCATTACTACAATGCAAGCTTGCAGCAAAGGAATGATACTAACTGCCTGCCTGGCAATGTAATGGAAGGATCAGCAGAAAGATGGGAGAATATATCATTTGGACTTGCTTTAATACTAGAATATTTTATTTACTTTAATCACTTGTATATTTTCTAGGTGTGAATAATACAGCCTTCTTTGTAAATAAAACCCACAGACAAGCATGAACTGAACAGATCATGATGAACTCTGAAGCCAAATGAGCATCCACTGAATATTAGGTGCCTTGTGCTTGTCAAGTGATCACATTGTTAATTAATACTACTAGCTGCACTCTGCAATGCATTCTCCCCCAAGCTTTCTTCAATTGACTTAATGATAGCCATTTACAACTGAGTAATTAGTGCAACAACAAAAAAATAGTGTAGGACATTCATCACAAAGTACCAGGACTACATTGATCTATTCCCATTGTGATGTCATGCTGGACATGACCATAGGCTCTCAAAGTGTTTCCAAATAACAACTTAATAAAAAGAGCTTCCTAGTGCCTTAATGAGTTTCTAGGAGGTCAAGACATTTTGCATAACCCCCTGCCCCAGCCCCCTTCCCTGCTCACACGTGTGATTTTACAAACATATGATGCATCACAGGGCTTTATAGGTTCTGGACAGATCATCCTAAACATGTTTTATGGTCTGTATATTTGTGAGCTATGAAGGAAGTCTGGATGAGCATCATGAGAATTGCTCTTCATAACAATCTGCCATGACATTATCATAATCAGCAGCATTGTTTAGATCATGACGTGGGCAGCTTGTTACAATCACTGATCCTGTATTCAGTGCTTAATGTGACTGCATAAAAATACATAATGATTTCACGGTCTTTATCATTAGAACAGACCCCTAGAGTTTAAAGGGATACTGATCCCAGCATGTCAGACACCCCTATAATTACACTGCTCTATCATTACATAACCCCATAAAAATGCAAACATGATGTATACATAGTCATATAATGATAGGGTGAAAAAGAAGATCAATGTCCATTAAGCTCAATCTAACATATTTCCCTGATTTTATATATATATATATAGTATAAAACCTGGGTGGATTCATATGTGTGTTTAAAAGTGACAAACACATTTCTCTGTACCCTTTACAGCAGCAGACATACCTGCCACCATATCTATCCAATTACATGTAGATACACACAAAATCACATAGATAGATAGATAGATAGATAGATAGATAGATAGATAGATAGATAGATAGATAGATAGATAGATAGATAGATAGATAGATAGATTATTCCACTGAATAGGAATATATAGAACGGTATTAAAATAAGTAAAATTTAATTAGATTTACATAAATACACACACATAAAAAATTATATAGATATTCATACACACATAAAATATGTATACCTACACTAGATCAATATGAACGTGTGTGTACCACTGTATAAGAATATATATATATATATATATTCACCAGATTATAGAACTACGTACTGCTATACTCTGGTGCTTGTGGCATCTGGACTAACACGGTTTATCTAATATATATATATATACATATAAGGTTTATTATTTCAGAAGCCACTTGCACATCACAGCAGTTCAAAGAATTACATCCAGGGCCCCAGTGCTGCATTCCCCATATGCAGCAAGAAACTCTGGGTAAGACATGTATATATATATATACAGTACATGGTATAGATATATACATAAAAACATATAAAACTAGATAAGGAAGGGTGTATATAAATATCATTGTATATGTATATATATAACGTATTGAAATAAGTGTAATTTAAATAAATAAATATATATGTATACAAAATCAGTGTGTATATATACTAGATATGGAAGTGTGTGTATACCACTATTTAGGTGTGTATATATAAAAGTGTTATAAGAAATGTAATTTTATATATCAATATATACAGTACATAATATATATATATATTGTAAATATTGTTATATAAATCACATTTCTTGTAATAGTTTTATATACACACCTAAATAGTGGTATACACATCCTTCCATATCTGATATATATATATATATACACACTATATACACACACACACATATATATATACACACACACTATATACACACACACATATATATATACACACACACTATATACACACACACACATATATATATACACACACACACATATATATATACACACACACATATATATATACACACACACACATATATATATACACACACACTATATACACACACACATATATATATACACACACACTATATACACACACACATATATATATACACACACTATATACACACACACATATATATATACACACACTATATACACACACACATATATATATACACACACACACGTGCGAGCTTAGTGAATCAGGCGCTGTGACATTGCGCCCCGGGTCGCTATCCGACAGGTTAGGCGCCGCTAAGGGAAGCGCAGGACGCCTCTTCTAGCTAGTTATTTCTTCATTACGGACCACTCGGTGTTTTTTTTCCCCGATGTCCCTAATGTGATTTCGCTGTGATTTCCATTAGAGGCAGTGAATAATGACATTTAATTTAGCTGCGCGCTGTGGAGCTGGGGCTCCTCCGTGTAATTGAATTACCGCAGCCTGCTCCTCACTCGGCTCCTCATAACTTTCAGTAATATCCCTGACAGCTGGATGGTGTGAGCTTCCAGGACACGCTAAAAATACAAGGTTAATAGGGACCAGCTAGCAAAGGAGCATCAATTTATTTACAGCAAATTCCCACTCCAAATTGAAACTGGATCCTTTAACAACAAGGACAGCCTGTGCTCCCAGGATACTGCATGGGCTCCATGGGCCCCTCTGCCTACGTGTGTCTCTGTGTGTACAGCACATAGACAGATTGACATTGACACACATACAGAATTGGATTTATTTCTTGGAAGTATACCTATACATATGGAAGGATGGACAGATACCTAGCAAGATGGGTGGACAGATTGATAGATAAATAGAATAGATGAGATAGAAACAGATAGATAGACAGACAGACAGATAAATGGATAGAGATAGATTGATAGATATATAAATAGAATATAGAGGAGATAGAAACGGACAGACAGACAGATAGACAGGATAGATGAGATACAAACAGATAGATGGATGAGATACAAACAGATAGATGGGATAGAGACAGATTGATAAATATATAAATAGAATATAAATGAGATAAAAACAGACAGATAGATAGATGATATACAGATAGATAGACAGACAGACAGACAGACAGACAGACAGACAGACAGACAGACAGACAGACAGATAGATAGATAGATAGATAGATAGATAGATAGATAGATAGATAGATAGATAGATAGATAGATAGATAGACATATAAACATGCAGAATTGTATTTATCTCCTGTAAGTATATGTGTATACATCTGAATGTTTTGGATAGACAGGTAGACAGATTTCATTATATTATTATATATTATTTAAAGTGGGAAAATAAATAAATTAAATAACAGCGCCCTTAAGGCTAAATATTCCTTTCTTTTTTTTTTTCTTTTAGCTCCCACGATTTTCCTGCAAGCATCCCACCTGAATCAATACTGGCTCTTTTTTTGGCTGAGATTTTCAAGATCTGAAAGCAGTTTAAGGAGCAATTTTCTGCAACTTTCAACATCCTGTGAAGGTGCTACTCCAATAATGAGGGGGATGCGGAATTAAATTACAAGTAATTTGTTGGGTTTTTTGTACATCAAGACACTGGAAATGATATTACAGAACTAGACATTTAAAAGAGGAAATGGCAATGAAGTAGTCAAGCTCCCCTTGAAGCAATAGATTATTTTGGTCATTTATTTGTTTGTTTTTCTTATGCTTTTCGTTAATCTGGATGGCTGGTTTACATCTAGCTTTCTACATAAATGAAGCAGAAGTTTATTCTTTCAGTGTCACAGTGTGCTGTATTTCCCCTACAGGGAAGCATGGGTTTATGGGGCATTATAAGGGTGGGAGTCACAATAGCCTCCCCCAGAAGAGGGTTCATTTTAGCATATCTTTACAAAAATAGAATGTAAATGTAATAACACATCGCTGTCGGTATAAAGACATATAAATACATATTTGTAATATATTTAAAAACGTGTAATAGGTATGTATAAACTATCTCTCTCTCTACAGATACAGTATATATGTGTGTACTCATATGCAGAAATAGCGTGTATATATATATACTTTTATAGAGAGTCTGTCAATCCGAATAGCTAAACAGCTAATACTATATTTACAAACAAGCGTTGGATAGATGTATAACAATCATTCTCGATACTGTTATTCCACAAAAGATTACACATATATTTATATAAAGGTACACAATGGTTCAGGTCTCCATTTACCAATTTTGACCAGATATATTAGCGATATCAGATCTTCAGAATGAAAGAGAGGAATTGTTTGCTCCAGATAAATAGTGAAGATTTTTCTTGAAGTTAAAGTATCCTGTGATGTAGAATGTCCCAAGCTGGGCTGGTTCCATGTATCAGACTCCATGGAGAGGCTATACCTGGCTTACTGCCCACTTTCAGGATGAGAGGGTTAGAATATTTGGAATGACGTCTAAGGACATTAAGGGTGGCATAGGGTCTCTCAGGTCAGTCAGGATGGGGGTCTCGGGATATTCACTGCAGGTGGTGTTAGGATATTGAGAATATTGGGTCTCAGGATTTTTAGGATGGTGTCTAAGAATATTCAGTGTGGGGGTCTCAGGATATTCAGTGTGGGGTCTCAGGGTGTTCAGTGTGGGGGTCGCAGGGTGTTCAGTGTGGGGGTCGCATGGTGTTCAGTGTGGGGGTCGCTGGAGTTTCGAGATGGATGTCTCAGGATGTTCAATATGGGGTCTCGGGACATTCAGTATGAGGGTCTCTGAAAATTCCGGGTGGGGTTATTAGGACATTCTCGGTGGGAATCTCAGGGTATTTAGGATGGGAGTGTGCTGATAATCATGCAGGATGAGGGTCTCAGGACATTCAGACTGGTGCTTGGAGCAGCATTCTGAGAGTAGGGAGGGAGCAGATGGAGAAGACTGGGATATCATAAATCCATATGGCTGTCAAGCAGGTCAGCTGGGGCACCTTTACCCCCCGGCTCCTCATAATCCAGCCCTAAAGCAGACAGATCCCTCTTCTCTGAACAGGCCTGCTCTATGCGGCGGTGGCCACGACATAAGGTGGGACATTGTACTGGAAACTAATAGGGCGACATGTGCTTGCCCTGCCAGAATGGGGCTGTTGATGGAAGCATAATTCTGCCTTTCTTAGGGATGGATAAGCAGTCTCAACATTAATAATTAAAAAGAGAAAAGCTTTGTGTCTGTGTGTGATTTTGTTATTATTGTTGTTGCTGTTATTATTATTATTACCATTTAGTATTGTTAATCAATCACAAAGCTGCAATCACCATAATCCTATCAGTTATCAGTGCCAGGCCACTGAAAGTTACAGAGGATGATTGATTTCCCAGACTGTGGAACCGTCACTGACAATAGTTCTCAGGAATTAACCAGTTTTTTCAGGAGAAAAAGGAATATGTTATAGGTGGGAATTAGGACAGGGCCAGCCAGCATTCTCCTTACCTGGACCCTGGCTTCAGAAAGCCCCAGTCTCTGACTCAGCTCTTCCCTCATGAAAGCATCAGGATAGTGAGTCTCATCAAACAGTCTCTCCAGCTCATTTAATTGCTCTAAAGTAAAATTTGTTCTGCTTCTCCTCTGTTTGAGTTTGGTTTGTCCATCCTCATCTTCAGACTTGACATCTTCCCTCTTCTCTTTGCACTCATAGATCCCTGCCAAGGAGGAAGAACACAGCTTTGTAAATTCCAGTCTAGATAATGCTCAGTTATCAAAATAAAATTTAAATAAATTGGTGAGATTTTCTCAGTTACAGCATTAGCTTCTATGGAATAGTCTCCACTCCCACTGCTTCACATTGGAGGTTTATGTGATCATAAGATTGTTTATTGTTATTATTATTTCCTCTTCATGCCATAAGTACTCAGTCTCCCTTTGATAAATGACCCAACATAATGCAGCTCAATTAACAAGGTGTATTCTCTATATATTTCCCTCTGACTCCAGAAAAAAAAAATGATCGATGTCGCTGGGTTTTTTGTTTCACTGAAAAATGGACAGTAAATGTTAATATCTGCCTCACTTCCTCCATGTATGTCACGAGGTACACAACTATCTCCATCAGAGCTGTCCTAATGTATTCCCTATCGATTTCCCCATAGTCCTGGACCCAGTCATCAATGACAAGCACCCAGCAAGCACATACACTGAATGGAGCCCTCTTAATAACATTTAATAATCATCATCAAGTCACTGAATGGAACAACAAACTCCCGAGTATGGCTTTATCCTGCTAGATAAACGAATTAAGGGCAAAATAATACCACACTGACTCACTTAGCTTGATATTGTGGTGTCTGCCCCTGCCATGAAATGCACACCTTGTCAATACATCACACAGCACAATTTAAAATTAATCAGCATAACAGTAGTAGATGGAACGCAAACAGGACATTAAAAACGTTATGATATCTTATGAATTGACAACTTTCATGCCATATAAATATATATATATATATATATATATTACTACACATATATGTATACGTATATATAAACACATACGTGTGTATCTATATATAGAGGCATAAATACTCACAAATATAAACACTCAAGGAATGTCTTTTATATGTGTGTGTATATATATATATATATAAAAAATATATATATTGTATTTAGACATACTAACATATATGTTTTTTATTCATATATATATATCAGAGTATATAAATATATATATATATATGCACATACGACATCTCTGTATATAGATAGCTACACACATATTATTGATATACAATACGCAGTATTACAAATACTCATTCGTTATCACTTATAAGTAAAGGTATAAATAAATGCTCTACACGACAATGTTTATGTGTGTGTGTGTATATTAATATTAATCTTTATTTATAAAGCGCCAACATATTCCGCAGCGCTGTACAATGGGGGAGCACAAACATGAGACATACATGATAAAGAAGGAAAAGACAACCCTGCCCATAGAATAGCTTGTCTAGGAAATACAGCACTTTAACCAAGTGCTCAGCCAGACATCCCGTGAGTTTACAATCTAAAGGATATCTCAAAAAAGGATTATTTTCATACTAGAAGGTATATTAATATCCCTGAGAAATTATATTACGTATAATACCTTCACCAAAAAGAATAAATATTTGTAAATAATAACATGTGATTTGAAAACAAGCTAAGAAATCCCATATGTGCATGACAGATGGCAATAAATTATTTTATCACAGATAGGGGATCCTTAGTAAAGCATTGTGGTAATATGTTTTATTCTTCCTTATGTAGAGTTACAATTAATTTACCATGCCATGTATTGCAGTGCACAGTTTTAGATTGAGCAACTTCAAGAATCATTGAAAAATACATATAACTCATTTGTTTCAACAAATCGTCAGGAAGAATTGTGTGTGTGTGTGTGTGTGTGTATGTGTGTGTGTGTGTGTATGTGTGTGTGTGTGTGTGTTATTCCTTCAGACACACGGGTTGTTGTGAATCCCTGTGTATACGCTCGTTGTTATCTATAACATAATCGTCATGTAGAATACATTTTTAATTCCATTTCAATAAATCTGCGGATGTGGATTATTAATCTGCAGATGTGTCGGCATTTAAAAGCAGCTATTTTCATAAAGGTATTCTTCTTTTTCTTTCATTATTAGAACCTCATGGAGAAACTCCTCAGTTTGGTGTAATCCATTATATGAAATTAACTTTACAAAAAAAAAAGGTTGTAAAGAAAATTGATGTGTAAACGTTTCCATATGTTTATAGGGAGCTTCTACGAAGTTTTAATCAGGAAATAATCCTTTTGTTCCTCTAATATACTTAAAGTTTACTGCATTAGCATTCTGTCTTGGGGGGGAAAAAATAACACAAGAATGTAGAATGTGACTCAGACAGTTTGAGGAGATGTCAGAATAGGAAGGTACTTGGGACACAAATCCTGACATTTCCATTATTCCAAGAGGCTGCATCCTCCTTCAATTTACTGGCATTTATTTGTCTAAAAGAGCCACGTGCTGCAAATAACTGCCTTATAATATACATGGATTGTGTGGGAAAACGAGATACATTGTTGCAGACTGTAACAATTATTTGTGAAACGTTCCATTTATTAAAAACACGTGTGCTCGCATTGTTTTATTCCACTTCTCCTTCCCAATGAAAATATGCTGATTTTCTTTTTTTTTTCTAAACTCTGAAAACTGACCTTTCATCAGGCATTTAATCTATACTTTAACATGATAGATCAGCACTTGCCTGTGTCTTCATGGCTACAGTATCCTCTAGGAAATACATGGGAACTGATTGTTTTCCTTTCCCTTTAACCCTTTTAAATGCCTTTTGTAGAGTTACAGTAACCTATATGAATTGGTAAAAACATTTAATTTCTTGTATTTCTTCATATATAAATATGTCTAGAGAGACAGAGTATATACAACGCTCTTGGTTGTATTCAGCCAGTGTTCTCACAATAATTAACATTCCAAATTCAATGCAGCCACCATTCATCTCTCAAATGTTTTGTTTTTAATTTAGTTTCACCTTGAGTCACACCAGATGAAAACGTTTTATCCCCCCCCCCTTTAGCCATATGGTATTCAGAGTGCTAGCAATATGTTTCCCTGATAGAATGTAATAGTCAGAACAGCAATTTGAAAGCTCAGACACCTGTTTGGCCTGCTAAAAAAATAGGACTTTGTGGGCCTTTCCCTTTATCTGGCCTCCTCATAGAGCCGAGAGAGACACTTTATCGGTTAGAAAGGGTAATGTCACCCCTGCCTGTTCTCAGGAGCCCTGGAAAAACTGTACCCCATGCACCCCCACATATTAGTATTATGCATTGTATTGAATTATTAAATTCACCCTGCGTCTTCAATCGTTCCATTTCAATACTAACTTCATGTTTAATTGTTTTTACGTTTGCTTTTCGAGTCTGTTTGTTTATAAACAATGTGAGTTTCCGGTGTTGTTTATTTTTCTCTCTCCCTTTTTGTTAACAAAAACAAATGTACTCTTTTAAATAGTGAAAGCGTTCAATTAGAAAACCACATCCTATGGATTTCCAGAAAATAATTAGTCTGATGTGCACACTAATGAATTTCTTTAATATAAAATGTTATATCTGCCTGTCTATCGTACATCTATGTCTGCAGTAGTGACGTCACTGCATGATAGATTTATCTGTCTCTCAATACCTAATGTGTAAGTGTATATACATCCTTGTGAATGGCTACAAGCTATTAAGGTAGATGAAATAAATGTATTTTCTATCAAACAACCACAACAACACAGCAGGAAACAGTAAGTATATATATATATATATATTATTTTGGCATATTTGTACCTTGCCTTTGCTCTGTCTGCCAGAAATTATGAGAACGTCTCCCGGTGTCCTTATTCATGCAAATGAAACCAATAAAAAGGAAAAAAAGAAAAGGAAAGCAATCTAGTAATCAGGAAATGCTACACTGTATCCATGCCATTGGATCTGCTATTTACCTTCTGAGACCCTTCCAGTGCTGTAATCTTTCAGCTTGTCCTTGTCACTGTCTCCATGGTCTTTGAAGAGATGTAGAGGGCAATGGTTGCTGTTCTCTGTAATGTCCTGAAGGTTGGTGTCAGAGTTCCCCAGCTCCCTAGCTCTAGCCAAGCCAGTCTCCAAAACTTCCCTGTAGGTTATGCTTTCCTTTTTGTTGCTGCCACTGCTGCAGCTTTCCTTGTTTTTTTGGTCAAAGGATTTGGATACAAATGCTGTAAGTTCTTCCATGGTTCCCCGATGATCTCACAGTATATCTATCCACAGAGAGATCCACTTGGTGTTCTCTAGGAGATGTAGACGTCCCCCCTCTGGATGCTCTTTTTCTTTTTTTTTTCCTCTCTCACTCTTTTTTTTTTTTCCTCTCTTTTTTAACGTCGAGGATAAACTGCATAGGGTTAGATCACTCCTGCTGTTATTTATGCCTTTCAATTTGAGATCACACTATTTATACAAGGATACCTCAGCCCAACCCCCCTAGCTCTCCCTGTCTCTAGCAATTACTGAGTGCTCCACAGTTGCAGGCGGATTCTTAGCAGCTAACCCCCCCACCTCATGCCTAGCAATTGGCTTTCTTTTCATTTCATCACTATTTTGGCATAATTGCACCTTGATTTAAGAAAAGAGAAAGTCAGCTAGGAAAAAAAATTACATTAACAAAAAATAATCCCCAAAAACAAATAAAGATGGGGGTGTGGATAGAAGGGAAGGGGCAGTTTACAGGTATGGTTTGCATTCTAGAGACATATAGACTGTTGTAAACAAAATAAAGCTAGAAAAGTGAAGGAATCGAGTTCTCATTGTCCAGAGGGGTCTTAGCAGTACTGTGAGTAGCACATTGTGGAGCTGATAGCGTCTGTCTTGTGTCATTTGTTTTTTAATAGCGCTGTGGAGGGGTTATCTGTGGGAGGCATTTGAAGGAGATAATTGATTAACAAGGGAGGGATAATATATATGTATATATATATATATAATTTTGTTTAAAAGAGCTTGAAGAAGAATAAAAATATATTTTAGAGATAGATAGATAGATAGATAGATAGATAGATAGATAGATAGATAGATAGATAGATAGATAGATAGATAGACGACAGACCGACCTGCAGGCAGACATACATACAGACAGATTGATAGAGACACATAAACTGACAGACAGACAGACAGATGCCAGTGTAGCTAGACTGTTCAGATGTTTCTATTTCATCACATCTCACATTTTATGCAGGGCCAATAATCAATATGATTTATTTAAACATCATGTATCTCTCCTGTTTGTTGATTGTATTTGCTTACAAGCACCTGTTCTTGCACTGGTAACTGGAATTGCATTTAATTGTTATGTATTTCCCCACAACCTCCAAAAAATTGTGAGCTGTGAAATATTGTTACACAATGAAAATCAATCCATTGTGACTCTATATAGTCGCCCTTCTGGAATCCTGTAAGACGTGATACAATATTGTATTGGGACATTTTATTTTCATTATGTTGTTTGAATGAATATTATTTTGTAGATAATTAGGTTTATTTAAGAAACACAGACTGGTGGTCGTAGGAGGGGATGCTGTGCTGGAAAATAGTATGTAGGTGGGAGGCTGGTCACTGCCATTCATTTCAGCATCATAGTTTCATGGTCCACTTTATTCCCATGCTGTAACATGATTTCATTCCTCGCAATGATTATTTATTCAAATCCCATCATTAAGTCCTCAGGTCTTCTTCTTGTTCTGTGATTTGCGTCCAAATGAGATGCTTGTGCGGGAACAAGGTACAAATGTTTAATCTGTGCACAATGGCTTGGATTTGGAAAATGGAGCAAGCACCACACATGTCGATTTAAGTAGCAAATGGAGTTAATGGAAAAAAAGAAAAGTTATACTGTATACTCATATAAGATACTACTGTGTATACACATACACACACACACTATGTGTGTGCTTATTTATTTATTTATTTATAAAGGATTTTACCAGGAAGGATACATTGAGATTTCTCTCGTTTTCAAGTATGTCCTGGGTTCAAGAACATTGTTACAGAAATACAAAAGTAGTAAAATGCAAGAAATTGACACATGTATGTGTGTCTGTGATGTGTGACACACACACACATATCATATATGTGTTTGTGTCTATGTATATATATATATATATATAATCTATAATATATATATATATATAGATGTGTAAGTATATATAGACACAAACATATATATGATATATATCTTATGGTCACCCGTGGTGCAGACTGCAAAATGAAATCCATTAAGATGCACAGAATAAGAATGTGACACTCGCTCTCTACCTATTACAGTATATATGAAAGTCCATTAGGATTCCTTCACACACAGGAAAAAAAAAAACAAAGGCCATATTAAAGGCGGACACTATCTATAAATAGGCTGTGCTTTACTGTGTGTTGATAGATACTTAAATGGTATCTAATGAGGCCAGGGGCCTGTGGGGATGTGGGGTGGGAATATCTCCAAATCTCCCACTCTGGATGGGAGAATGATATTTTAATGGCAACAGGTCCCCCTGATATTTACTGGCACACAATAAGATGCTCGAAGTGTGGGGAGAAGTCACCTGACAATTCAATTTCTTCATCAATCTGCATTTATGAAGTCAATATCTCCATTGCTTTAATTAGTTGTTGGCTCTAATGCTCTACAACAGGGATGTCAGACTCTGGCCCCCAGATGTTTCGGAACTACATATCCCATGATTCTCTAGCTACTTACTGCATTCAAATAATTCTGGGATTTGTAGGCAATAAACATGTGGGGGTTTGAGATCCCTGCTCTACAAGATATATGTTGACTAAGTTCATGCTTCAAGGTCATGTGTCAAGGTCATTTGTGTTATCTTAGGTGACGGATATGCTCCCCTGCTGGAAACAGTGTTAGTGAATGTGAGCATCCCCTTTATGGGCAATCACACCGCTTTGTATTCACTCACCAGACACAGACTGATGGAACAAATTCATGCACATCTTCCAAAGCAAACATCAGCTTCTGTTCACAAATGCTTGGAAAATTTTAGATGATTTATGGAATCTCAAGCAGGCATTGGCTTTTAAGGCGATATCAACTTCACCCCGAAAAATGTGTAACCAATGTCATCATGTTCAGAATGGAGTATATATATATATATCATTCTGAGCTATACAACACTTACTTTTATCTTTAGTTATAAATACGGATTTAGATCAGGTTTGATGCGATGATGTTGGGATATTCTTCTTCCTATGCAATGATACACGATAAAAATGATATAGGACAGAAGAGTTGGTAGGCAAATCGGTTCTGTATAAGGTGTGGTGATTACCCATGCATATGCAGACGAGTTGCAGTTTCTCTGTAGGATCGATGGTGAATTGCCTGTCTGTCTGTCTGTCTGTCCTGTGTGTCTTAAATGAAATAAATTTGTATACTGGTTCTCCATCGTTGGTGTCTATCAGATTCCAGTCTCACATTAAATATTACCCTTATTGCAAGGCATTCAATTAATATTCAAATTAAACAGTGACCATGGATATTCTGGGAATTGGTTTTAGGTTTCAAAGTACACAAATCTTTCTCCTCAATGTATCCTTCCTGGTAAAATAATTTGCAAATAAATAAATAAATCTTTCTCCTAATCCACTCCAATAAATAATAATAATCCTAATATAAATTATTATTATTATTGGTATACTTATAAGCCCTCATTGCTTTTTATAATTATTCATCATGATATATAATCGACAGATACCTCAGTTATGAGAAGGGTAGACAGGCGACAGACAGACAAATGATAAATTCAGTGAGAAAAACAGTATTCACAGTCATATCCCCTTATAATTAAGGCTGAGACTAGAGATTCCTGGTTAATTCTGACATCAAGTGATCGAGGAAGAAAAATGGCAATGTGTGTGTGATGGGGGGTCAGCTCCATAAATATTCAGTTGCAGGTCATAGGTGCCAGGCGGTTCCTATATTACTTTCCTGAGGATGGGACTGGACAAGCTGGGAGATTGCTCTGCACTGTAACACTCAGTATAGGGATGGAGGTCACTGAGCACAAACCATTTCTGGTTAGGACTCAGATACTAGAATCATATTGACAATTTCCCTCACCATCCAGTCCTGCTTGTTCTCTTATCACCAAATGTAAAGCATGGGTCTTCTGGAGCATCACTGGGAGTTTAATTCCATCATCCTGCATAGCTTATAATATGCCTCTTATTCAAGGGATCCAGTACAGTATATACTCCTTCAATAACCAGTACACTGTAGAGAATTTAAAAGAGGAATCACACATTTTAATTTGCATGTGTTATAATTAGATTATTTATCCCTATTTCAGCATGTTTGGCATTAATTTGCAATATTTTTCGTAATTTCCCTGCAAGTATCCGTTTCTTAAGCAGTGCTTGTGCTAACTATAACTATTGGATTGGAGTTATATTGACTTAGACAGGGTTATTCAGAGTGAGGTGAAAAGCAGGAGAATGACTGGAGAATGGAAAATTCTAGGTCAAAATATCCAAACCAGAAAAATTCTCCCATTTATCTCACTTTCCAAATCGGCTACTTTGACCTAGAATTTTCCATTCTCCAGTCATTCTCCTGCTTTTCACCTCTCTCTGAATAACCCTGTAAGAGTATACATTTTAAAGCAGTGTAGACTTATTTGGGAAAACGCAGGTGATTGTGTCATAAATAATCAAGGCATTATTTCAATTAACTCCTATGAGTGTACTAGTTACAGTCAGACACTGAATGCACATTTACCAAGGTGATCCCATGCTGTTTTCATCAATAAACATGCTGCTCCCTGGCCAGGCATGGTACCATTGCTATGTACCAGTAGCTAAGTGGCTGCTGTATTGGGTTAAACGTGGCTGATATCACTTTCTCACAGCTATCTATCTATCCATCCATCCATCCATCCATCCATCCATCCATCCATCCATCCATCCATCCATCCATCTATCCATCCATCTATCTATCTATCTATCTATCTATCTATCTATCTATCTATCTATCTATCTATCTATCTATCTATCTATCCATCCAATAGATATCTGATATTTACATGGTAACTGGTTATTAAAAGAATTTGTTTTAGTTACAAAAATTGTAAAAACTCAAATCCTTAATTTGACTCAGTTGCAACATTGTTTCTTTTAACACCGTTTGTTTATAAAACTTATAAGATCTGCCTTTACCAATTACAAACACAGAACATCTGGCAGGAGTGAGTAATAATAAAGGCAATAAGGAGTGCTACAACCTATACCCCAGGAAAACAAATAATTCTACAAGTTCATTCATCAACCACTTCTTCTGGAATTCAAAGGGTAAACCTGACTTCAGGTAATCAATCCTCATTTATTGTCCTGGTTAACAAGGACTTCCCCCCTCCTGTTTCCCCCAAAAATAAAGAGGGTTTTTACCTGGGAATTTTAGACAAATCACAGTACTGAGGCAACAAAATAGTGTTGCAATCAGATACAACGTGCACTTGGTTTCCATAGTAACTGCTCCTCTTTAAGAATTTTCTCACCACCCATAGCTAATCTTTATGCACAGTCCCTAGTGTAAAACAAATGGTGGATGTAGATATTGGAATTGACATGGGTGTTTTAAAATACAGCTAATGTTCACTCACACTGACTTGCTCATATAAGTTTTCTCATTGTTTATGCTTCTAAAAATATCACCAGCCTTTTATTTAATTGAATATATTTGCTTTACAGTACATAATTAAGCATAAAATATACAATGTGTAAATAAATTATATATTCCCATGGGTTCATTAATCATTAGGCATTTAATGAGTTTTCGCCCTCAAGATGTTGGATCTGACTATAAGGTGAGCAACCATCCAGTTTAGAACTCTATAGGGAAATGATATCAAAGGCATGTCCTTTATCAGCACTGCTGGTATGGGAATGAAGAGGACTCACTGCTGGAAGAACACCTATCATGCTCACTACACACAACAGAGATAACCTGCCCTGATATCATTATAAAATGCTATGCAGGTGTGTTACTGTTTGACCCATATTCAAGCAAGAATGTATCAAGGACTGGGTCAACAAATCAGAAATCAGCAACCTTGGCCCACCAAATGTTTTGGAACTACATTTCCCTTGAGCCTCAGCTAATATAAAGAATTGCAGAGGATAATGGGATATGTAGTTGCAAAAACTCTGAAGGGCAAGGTTGATGATCCCAGGTATAAATTATGGTATTACTCAATGTATAAACTGAAAACAGTCTAATAATCTAATCCTGTCGAAAACTTAATGTCTGCATTGGTTTTTAAATTCCAATCCAGAATATTAAAAGCTCTGCATGTTACTGAAATGGAAATTTTAGGCAGATTCTAAGGCCATGTTATAATAAAATGCCTTTCCTTGTCCTATCCTTCTTCAGTTTTATGTTTATTATTTATTTTTTTCATAGCAGACCTCCCACTCAGACCTCAACTTCCCCCTCAGACCGAATAAAACCTATCAAAGAAGTACCATTCGTTAAATATAAGCTGCTCTGTGGGTGGGTGCAAGGAGAGGCCGAATGGGGATTTGCAGAGTTACTAGTTCAAGCAAAAAAATACATATATATTTCACAAACAGCATTCTGCAATGAAATA